>CM055098.1:7422245-8622245 GCA_029204225.1 Diphasiastrum complanatum | reverse complement strand
GATGTCGCAATTGACGACCTAATCTCTTAGTATAAATAGTTGTTCATACTTCTATGTTAATAGATCATTAGCAAGCAATTGGTTAATGAAGCATAGTTAGCATCTCTCTCAAGCTTTCTCTTGAGCATTCTAGCTCAGTTATTTAAAGTTGATTTAGAGTTTGCTATTGCGCTTACTGCTTATAGCAAAAGTGCTTAATTCAGGCAAAGTACAGTTACTCAGAGATAGCTCAGAGCACGCGGCTTTGATCCGCAATTCCTTTGTGCTCATTTCCATTCTGATTTGTTTCTTTCATTGAATCAATCTAACTTTTATTGCGTTCAGTATCATATTAGTATGCATGCATCTCTGTAATACTTTTGTAACTAAAAATCTCTTATTATTTGTCTGATAATCCAATGCTTTATGTTTGGCTACGTGATTACTTAGTTGCTAGCGATTTCAAAGTTAGTTGCTAAAGATTGAACGTGATTTCTATCACTACTTTTTGTTCAATATTGATAGACGCAGTCATGCACAGGGAATAAGGTTTCTTCCGCTGTGCTCACCTACTTCAACTTTGTCAAATTATTTTCTTCCTCATCTCATCATCTCTTTCCAACATGGTATCAGAGTGAATTCTTTAATTTGCTATTACCTATATGATATCAGAGCAATCTGTTATACCAGAGCTCTAATACTTGATATATATTGTGATATCATATTCTTCAGTTCATAGCATCAATTTTAGTATCAGAGAATTGATTTCCAATTGTAGCGCAACACGATATCTCTCTCTTAATGTCATTGATACAATTGACAAACTAAACTTCCAGATGAATTGTCAAAGTAAAGTCGGTCTTATCGCAAACAAGTTGAATGGATCCAATTATCATTTGTGAAAATTTAAGATGAAGACCTTGCTAATCGCCAACAAGTTGTGGGATGTGATTACATATATCGAAGTGAAGCCTAAAGACAATGCAGACAACTCACAGTGGAAATTGAAGGATGGGAAAGCTTTTACGCTTGTTATCCTCAATATATCATATACTCAGATTAGTCACATAGCTGAAGCCAAAACTTCGAAAGAAGCTTGGGACATCCTGAACTCACTATATGATGTAAGAGACATAACTACCAAGTTACATCTACGAAGAAAATTCTTCACACTCAAGATGTCAAATATTGATTTTCTTCATAGTCACATTAAGCAGTTCAAAAATCCCTTGCAATAGATGGTCGTTGTCAGATCAGTCATAGATGATCAAGACACAATTATGACATTGCTTTCAAGTCTACCCTCTCCATATGAGAACTAGGTGATGATCATATCGACACACTCAGATTTAACTCTTACCAGAGTTATCATTATGCTGCTACAAGAAGATAATTGTAGAAGTCATGACACTTCGTCTACTTCTTCATCTCATGCTCTATATGTCAACAAAGGCTCAAAACGATAGAAGCAGAAAAGCTCCAAGCAATCTGCATTGAATCAGAAGCCAACTCAAAGTCAAGGACAATCATCAAATCCACAATTGAAGAAGATGTTTTGCAGGTATTGCAAGTGCAACAACCATGAGATCCAAGATTGTAGAGTTCTCAAATTGGAGAACATAGCCAAGCAACTTGATCAACAAGCAAATATAGTTTCAACATCTCCCAAAGTCAACATGGGCGAAGGTGCATATATGGTCAAAGACCAAAAGACACTTCTGGATGACTCTTGGTTTCTAGATTCTAGAGCTACTCAACATATGACCAATCATCATGAGATCTTTCACTCCAATACGCCTTATAGCACAAAGAAGTATGTTCATCTTGGTGATGGTAGCACACTATCGAAGGTGATGGTACTGTAAGATAAAGGTTCCAACATAATCAATTCAAACTATGGTCAAAAATTTTGTATGTTCCTAAACTATCTACAAATTTGTTATCAGTGAGTAGAATTACAGATTTAGGTCATAAGGTAAAGTTTGAGTTTGATCAATGTAGAATTATTGATAGGAGCAACAAGATCCTTGCACTCGGCAAGAGGCATGGATATTTATATAGATTGGCACATTGTTATTTTGATACTAGTCAAGATCTATATCGAACATGTCCAAACAATCCCTAGTACTTGATCTTGACTATCCCACCCATAAAGTCGATCTCCCTGTATATCATAGCTACATCCTTGTAAATCAGACTAGGAATTCTCTTAGATCAAGCCATAGGCATGCAGCAAAAGGTCTATTAGATGTTGTTCATTCATATATATGTGGACCTATGCAAACTCCATCATTGCTAGATTTTCCTTGTGCTTTGCTATACTTCCATCTGCATGATACTTAGTCGTATATACCCATTTGCAACCAATAGGTTTCTTGCCAACTGGTGGTTCTACTAAGTCCCATGTGCTATGCTTAGCAATTGACTCCATCTCCTCTCCCTTGGCCTTTGACCCAAATGTCATCATCCTTCGCTTCACCATAAGTCGAAGGTTCTTTGCTTTGAATAATGCTAGATAAGAGAGCATAATTTGCTTCATACCTTTCAGGTTGTGTCTTCTCTCTTGCTGATCTTTGTAGCTCTCCCTGGCTAGATGATCCTAGAAAGTCATCCATGTTGTGGCTCTCCAACAATCTCTCAAACCACTTAGGGAGCATCCTATCAGGTGATCGGCTTCCTGGTGAAAATGTATCCCACAGTACATCCTTCTCCTTGCGTTTCTCACCTGCAACTTCAATCCTTCTTGCACCAAAAGGTTTATCTCTACCTCTCCAACTTGTCTCTTGAGGTTGAGTAGTAGTATCTTGAGATGTATCCTCATGTTCATCACTCGGAAGGTCAATGAATGGATTATCATCAAGAGGTATCCTCACTATACTATCTTTTCCACTAGATGTGTCTATCTTCTTAGCATCCTCATCTTCATACATCTTGGATTCATCAAAGATAACATCACAGCTTACATGGATTTTGATTTCCACTGGATCAAAACATCTATAGCCCTTCACACGTTCATCATATCCTAGGAATATACACTTGATAGCTTTCACATCAAGTTTACGTCTCTCTTCCTTAGGAATATGTACAAAGGCCTTACATTTAGAGATTCGCAAGTGGTTCACCTTTGGCGCCTTCTTCGTGAATGCTTCCTCATATGTTATCTTTGGTATGGCAATGGTAGAACTTCTATTTTGAAGATAGACTGCCGTACTGCATGCTTCTGACCAAAAATATTTTGGTAGTTTCATCTCAACTAGCATAGATCTGGCACTTTCCACAATCGTAAGATTCTTGCGCTCAGCTACACATTGAGAGCAAGAGTATGAGCTTGCATAAATTGTCTTCTAATCCCACATTGATCACAAAGATCATTGAAGTCAATAGACTTGTACTCACCTCCACTATCTGATCTTAGGACTTTGATCTTCCTACCTGTCTGATTTTCGACCAATGCTTTGAAGCTCTTGAAATTGTCAAATGCATCCAATTTTTTCTTCAAGAAGTAGATCCACATCTTACATGACATATCATCAATAAAGGTCATGAAATAGAGGGCTTTACCTAAAGACATGGTCCTCATAGGCCCGCATAAATCTGTGTGGATTAAATCCAGGATGTTCTTTGCTCTTGCAACACCACCTTTATTGAACTTCACTCGATGCTGCTTACCATATATACATGATTCGCACATCGATTTCAAGTGGTCTTCTATGGTAGGCAATCCTGTTACCATCTCCAATTTTCTCATCAAACTCAGACTTCCTAAGTTCAAGTGACCAAGCCTCTTATGCCACAACTCAGTTTGCAATGAAATGGACAATACGAGTCCATATTGCCCCTTGATTGTAGCATTCAACTTGTACAATTTTGTATTGGGCTCCCTTACTCCATCCACAATAACTTTGAACTTTTGGTTCTTCAAACCTAGTATGTAAAGTACCTCTCTGATCATCCTGCTTTTGCCATCAGGTAGTTGGATTAAAACGATGCCTATCCCCTTGATCTTGCACACATCACCATTTGCTTGTGAAACGGTTGTTCTATTATCCAACACTTTCAAGCTACTGAACCAATTCTTGTTACCTGTCATATGTCTTGTGGCTCCCGAGTCAATATACCATGCTTGATCATCTTGATTAGATGACAATGCATATATGAAGATGCTAGAGTCTTCAATCTCACTCTCATCAACAAGGTTACCTGCTTGCTTTGGTTTCCCCTTGTCTTGTTCCGCCAGAAATTTACGACATTCACTCTTCCAATGGCCCTTTTAACCACAATGGAAGCATTGTCTTTCTTTTTGGTCTTACTGAAAGATTCCTCATCCTCCTGAGACTTGGAAAATTGTTGTTTAGACTTCTTCTTGCCCTTGCCCTTGCCTTGTTTTTGGTGTGTCACAAGTGCCTGATCATCAGTATTTTGACGTCTAACTTTCACCATTGCTCACCGTTGCTCTTCCTGCATCAAGATTCTTGTGAGCTCGTCAAAGGTTGGCAACCTTTCTCTTGATGCTATTCCGCTCACAAACATCTTATAGGGTTCTGCAATGCCGCACAATGCATTCTGCACCAGCTCCATATCACGTATGCGCTCACCAACAGAATGCAGTTCATCCCTCATTGTCTTGATTCTGGTCATGTACGTCTGAATGTGCTCTCTTTGTTCCATTCGGGCACTATTCAGTTTTGACTTCAGAAACGTGATTCTAGACGGATTTGACATCTCGAACTGCTCCTTTAGCACATCCCATGCCTGTCTGGGTGTAACAGCATCACAAATGTGGGTAATGATGTGATTCTTCATTGACAAGTTAATGAAGGTCAAAGCTTTTCTCATCTTTTTGTCGAACACTTTGATATCCGCTTCATTTGGCGGCCTTCTCTCATCACCTGTGACGACTTCCCACATGTCTTTCTCCATCAGTATGTTTTTTATTTTGGATTTCCAACTGCATCCCGTCCAATTTGTTGCTTTCACTCAAAATGGACTCTCCCATGTTTGCCATCGCAAAACTGCTTGAAACTTATGTTGTAGGTTAAAAACAGTATGTCGAGGCCAACTGTGATGTTAGAAGTTGAAAATAATGACCTGCACTTTTTCCCTTACTAGGCCACTCGCCGTTTTTCCACCAATTTGAAAGCCAAATCGGCGTCGCCTTCCGAAATGCACTCAGTCGTCAACTCCCAACTACATGCCCAATAGAATGGTGAAATCACTTTTGGCGCATAACACTTTCTCCACTACAATCACTCTGTTTTGTTGTACCATACTTGTAGGTACAGTTCAGGTGCCCTTCGTTTGGAGGTTATAGTTTTTTGTTTGGGTCAAAACCGACAAAGGACCCAAAAATAGGGATTTTCCTTGTTTTTGAACTGTTTCTTCACCTTGAAGAAACTTCACACTTCACTTGTGAAGGGTCCCAACTCCAATTTTAGTATGAAAATTTTTAATGACGGCCCACAGGAAGCTTGTCTTTACCATTGATTATCTTGTATCTGGATCCAATGATCTAGATTTCGTTTGGGCATTAAATTACATCCTTGGAGCCGTGACACACTCTTATACACGAGGTCACCACCCTCCTTCACCTCGCGCGATTTGCCTATGGGCTCTTCACGGCCTCTCCTCCTCTTTCAACTTTCTTTAGCTTTGAAAAGCTTTCAAAGCTAGCTATGGCTGCCACCCAAATATTCTAATGGCTCCACGGATGAAGCACGGCTGTCCACGGCCACTGCAGATTTTGCTTAGCTGAGCTGGGCGCCCTCCTTCCAACTTTTACAGCTCCAAAAAGAGTTCAAAATGGAAAGAAATCTCTGATTTTGTGCTCCCAAACCCCAGACCAGGGTTTTTTTACACAAATCTATTCTTGGCTTCCAATTCACAGTGTTCTGACAAGCCTATCCTCTTGCTCTGAGGTTGTCCTAGTGCTGGAAATCCTATGCTTCAATCCGTTTGCCAAACGGTGTCCAATTGAATGCACACTGATACAAACACCAAATAGCCTGCTTCAGAATTTCAAGATTCCATTTGCTGAGGTTCTGATTCAGCCGTCAACTCTTGTCTCTGAATCCTCACATAGTCTCAAGCTCACCAAGCTTCTGTGTGCTAAACTCTTTGCACCAGTGCTCCTTCTTCCGTCTTCAACCCGCCATAAACCCTGAACTCTCAGAAGACAGTTCTCCCAAAGCTCTCTTCAACAGCGATGTTGTACTTTGTACACTCCCTGTACGGCTCTGATACCAACTTAGAATTTGCTTCAAACAGGAACACAGATCATGCTACACAGTAACATAAACAGAAAACACTCTCCACAGCAAGCTCACATAGCAACTGTATTTCTCAAAATGAAATTACACTGTACATATAGTTGTTCACTCAGGCAACCCATGCATGACCCAGGTTGCCGTCGGCGGGATGCGTGTCCCATCGACTTGCCTCGTGGCGAGGCCAGCTGATAGGACCCACAGTACAGTAGCGCAGTGATTCTACTTTAATTCTAACTGATGGGTCATTGTTATTGAGTTCAGACCCATTTGCGAAGCCCTTCATTATTACTAGTACATGCATGTAGAATTCCCAAGCTCCAATGCTCATTGTAAGTGACATACAACGTGTGTGAACCACATCCAAAAATGAAAATATCATAACTCTAAGCTATAATACAATACACCACAATCATATGTTGCCTACCTTGAACAATATAGAAGGATTATAATCTTTTTGTTGAAGATTTCAAACTTAACACATTTTTTGGCTCTTGTATAATTCTTTTCTTCTACCCACTTGGAAAAGAAATTGGACATCACACATATTGTGTCATTTCGACTCTCCAAAATTTTCCATCGCCAATAACTCAATCCAGCCTCAACTATATTATTTGAGATGTGAGTTGTCTTACATTTTAGTGTTGCACAACAACGTTCATAGAAATGAGTACCATGTATTGAGAATTCAAATTTGTTCCCAAGGCCTTTTACTTTTCTAAAAATATAATCATTAAGATCAAAAATTTTAACCACATGTGTTGGATTGGTGTTTTCCTCCATGTCCCCTTCAGCGGGATCACCTTCATGGACTCCCGAGATATTTGTTTGAAAAGTTTCCTTGTTATTTTCAATGATGCATGCCCTATTGCTCCTTTCCATGGCTCTACTTATGGTTTCACTATAATTTTTGCATGTGATGCTGCCCATGTCTCCAATGAAAAGGTTGTGCACTCCGCAATGTTGACATGTAGCCTTGAAATTTTTTGGATATCGAACTCGTGTTCATTTTTTGGATATAATTCGCCTAATTTTTGTGGAGGTAAGAGGTCTTTTGAGGGGGCTCAACACCTTGAAATCGCTTAGAGGTTATTGTCGGAGTGGAATTGTATAAAAAGTAGACTCTACTTTAAAGGAGAGTGTTAGAATTAAAGTAGAATCATTGTGCTACTGTACTGTGGGTCCTATCAGTTGATAAGGATCAGTTGGCCTCGCCACGAGGCAAGTCGACAGGACACGCATCCCGCCAACGACAACCTGGGTCATGCATGGGTTGCCTGAGTGAACAACTATATGTACGGTGTAATTTCCTTTTGAGAAATACAGTTGCTATGTGAGCTTGCTATGGAGAGTGTTTTATGTCTGTGTTACTGTGTAGCATGATCCGTGTTCCTGTTCGAAGCAAATTCTAAGTCCATCAACCTTTTGATAGGCAAGACTTGGTTGGCCACCACATTGATTTGATTATCACACAATTTCAATAATCCTTGTCTAATCCAATCTTGAATGCTTCAGGATAGTGAATGACATGGTTAAATTGTTTGCAATGGAGGAGACATCTGATTTAGATGTTCAGATCATAGACATTCAGGTATGACCTAATAGGGCCACTAATTTAGAGTGAATAAGTTGGTATGAAGCTTTTATTGCCAAAATTGTTTCTTTGTGACAATGTGGATTTTTAGTCATGTATTTTCTATCTTTTACTTTTTTTTTTGTGTTCTGGATGTGGAGAAGTAGGTGATTTGGATATGGCAAGAGAGGGTTCAACAGAAAGGGGGTCGTTCTCATTTTCAAGGCATGAGAAAACTTTTCTAATATGATAATTATAAAATTTTCTTCATTCTCATATTTTTCCACAATACCAGCCAAATTTGAAGCCAACATTTCACTGGTACGCATAGGATCGATCTTGGTTTTACCAAATTCCAAGTAAATCTTAACCCAATGTAATGTATACAGAAGGTCAGTAAAGCAAAGCACTTTATCTTCAGGTCCAGCAGCATTACAGGTATTGCGATCTGTTCCATTAATAAAACTATGCATCAAGATAGCTTTTTTCATGCAAATGATCAAAGGTTGAATGAATAAATTAGGGGGGGAAGGGACTCCCCATAACCCAGGTCTATAGCGCCTTGATACCAACCTGAGGGCTAAAACATAAAACAGACCTATGTTAGCAAATAATCCAAGTAAGGTAAAGGTTTTGATACTATCCCAGCCAAAGGATAGTCAAATTTACATCTCAAGGATGCATATAGAGAGATATACAGTTCTAAGCTCCTCTTGACAAGTCAAGACCAAAGCCTTTTCAAACCCTTTATTCATAGACCAACAAGGTAAAACATAGCTGAAAAGTATATAGTATGAAATAAAGCACCATGAAGCAAAACATATTTCAAGACATCCAGCTGGTACCTGCCACCATCCCACCACACAAAACCGTGCAAGTTAGCACAGTGAGGAAGACAGGTGAATGTCAGTTCTTATCCATGTACAAAATACATTAAGCTTTACTAATCAACTTGCAGTATAGATAAAGTTCTTTATAGTCCGATCTTTCCTTACTGACATTTTTTTAAAGCGATCGGCCAAAAAACCATCTTGGTACCGTATCAGGACAAGTGTCATACTGATCAGTTTGCTGGTGTTTGGTCCGTATCTTTAACTAAAACATTACACATTTGAAAATAAGCTATATAAAATGTGTAGCACAATATGAGCGAATAAGTAGTTTGGACCGGTACATGAAGTTTGGGGCAAATCCATGCCATACCAACCTTCATACTTGTAAGTAGATAATGTATGGTACTCGTAACTTTTTGAACAAATCCATGCTATACAAGAGTCAAACTAACTTATCATTCTATGATTTTAAACCATGATCGTGACTTAGACAATAGCCAAAAAACTTGATACACGTAAGTACAAAATACAAATGAAAGAGTTTGTGACTGTACATTCGTGATATGACCAGGGCAAATCCATGTCGTTCCGATCTTATGAATGTATACGTTCTTTGCACAAATCCATGTACTTTAAAGAACTTAAAATAGGTAAGCAAATTTTTGATTAAAAAATGATGAAAGAGACAAGGTTATCATTATCCCTATGGTAAACACTGATATGGCACTTTTTGCTAGAAAAGGAGCAACATTATTAACATTATAATTATGAATCATTATGTTTGACTCATCTATGATATATGGATAGATCATCGTGTATCTTGATTCATTGTATGTATATACACATCAATTGCGGCGGTCATGAAGATTACAACTGTACCGTTAAAGTGAATTGTACAGGTGTGTCATAGCTTACTGAACTCATTTTGCTAGATCTTGTGTAGTATATAGGTTATCGTTCCCCAAAGAGATCAGAGATATGGGTATTATTGATGAAAAGATGTCAAGTAGTGAAATTAATGATAAACTGGTCATCAACAGATGTTCAGAACAAGTATCCAGTACCCTGATATGACTTTGCCATCTCCATCCTGGGACGGAATCATCAAGTTCCTTCATTAATTTTACATTTGCAAGCTGAGCAGCTACAAGCTTCTGCTACTCGGACAATTGGTTCTTTTGAGCTATGAATTCTATTTTTAAATCCTTGTAAGCCCTCTGGACTTCGGTTATCAGCAGCTCCTGTTGCAGCCTCTCGTTCTCCAAATTGACAACTTTGAGCTTGCTCTGTGATAGCTCTGCTTGAAGCTCTGTAACTCTTTTTGTAGATAGCATCAGGGCCGCTATCATATATTGTTGTTGCTTAGTTCAAAATTTGAGAACTTGCAGCTCTTTTAGCTCTGTCTGTTGCTTCCTTAACAAATCTGCTAATTCAAAAGTAGAAGCAAACATGTTCTATAAAACAGGATACAAAAAGTTTTATTTATATCATAAGTACGTTGACAGTTAATGCAGTGAAATTTCTTGGAAGTTGAGTCCACTAGAATATAGAATTTTTTTGATACCAACTCGTATCGACTCGACTTGTAAACTGGATCAAAAAATATAGTGAATCAAAAATTATTCAAAATTCTTCGATACCGACTCATATCGACTCGACTCTATTTTTTTTTCAAAAATTTTTGTACCACCTCATATTGATTTTATGAATTTCAAGACTTGAAAATTTCTGATACCTAGTGTTCAAATTACGAGACATGAGAAAAGCTTCATTATGTCAAAAAATTCAAAAATCAAAAAAATTAAAGTATATACCTCTCCTCCCCCTCAAGTGTAAAACGACCTCCTCGAAGAAAAATGAATTTCTCTTGGAAAAGCATAGATTGGAATTTGCTTACGTAAAACCAAGAAGTTTATTTCTTTCTAAAAACTACAATGACAAAATTAAAACACAAAAGTAAGGAAATAAAAGAAAAACAAAATGTAAAACAAAAACATTTAAATATTCGAAGTTTCATTTATATTATATTTTTTTATTTGAGCTCCATTAACTCGAGTATCCAATAGTCAATTCTGTGGGTCTTGTCTCCACAAAAATTGACAACAGGTTTATTGTAGGAATAAGTAAGAAGGAAAAGCTTATCCACATTGAATATGAAGACAGTCACCTTCTATTCGAATAAGCAACAGTTCCAAAAGAAGATAACTTCAAAGAACAAGAAGACAAAAGCTAAGCATACTGATTCAGACCAGCAATCACACAAAAAACATCAAAAGCCAAAAGCCAAACTCTTCTGCAAGTATTTTAAGAGAACCAGTCACGACATCAAAGACTGTCGAGTTTTCAAACACAACAAAGCAAAGAAGAAGATGCAGCAAGATGGAGGATCTGATTCTTCTACAACCTCTCACGAAGACTCGACATTGCTAATGGTACAAGATGATTAACAATGTAAAGATGTCTTACTTTTGTATTTTGATTCTGGTGCTTCTCAACACATGGCTTCATGTAAGTTCCTATTCGAAGAACTCACGCTAGCATATTCGAAGTATATTTACTTCGGTGACTCCAGTACACATCAGATTGAAGGCCAAGGTTCCATACGTCTTCATCTTCCAAATGATAATTCAACATTGCTTAAAGATGTACTTTATGTACCTAAGTTGACAAAGACTTTCTATCAACAAGCTTACACATCAGGGTTGTAGAGCCTTGTTCAATTCAAAGCAATTTACTATTTTGGATAAAGATCATAATGAGATTCTCTCTATAGAAAGAGAAGACAATTTTTACATTTTGGGTCATGAGTATGCACTTTCAACCAATGTGAGTACTTCAAACGCCTAGATATGGCATCAAATATTAGGACATTTAAATATGAGATCTATCTTGTACATGCATCATAACAATATGGTTAAGAATTTAAATATTAATGCTGCATCCACTGACATTCAACATGTTTATGAGATGTGCTTACTAGGTAATCAGCCTAGATCAAGATTCCCAAAGGGACAAGCCACTAGAACTGAGTCCATTTTAGGATTGATACATAGTGATCTGTGCGGCCCTATGAGTATTCCCTCTTTTGGTTCAGCACTATATTATATCACTTTTATTGATGACTATTCAAGATTCACCAGCATTATATTCATCAAGAACAAGTTTGAGGCATTCAACTATTTCAAAGAATTCAAGCAATTTGCTAAGACACGGACTGGTCAACAACTCAAGACCCTACGAATAGACAGTGGGAGAGAGTATATGTCAGACGAAATGTCCAACTACTTATCATCATGGCATTCATCATCAGTTCACACACCATAGTAGAATGGAGTAGCCGAGAGGAAGAACCAAACACTACTCAATGCAGCACGATCAATGATGTCAAATGCTCAGCTGTCTAAGAATTTTTGGGCTGAAGCAATTTCAATAGCTTGTTATCTGTAGAATTACTCAAGCACTAAAGTAGTCGGCTCAAAGACTCCATTCTAAGTCTTCCATGCATACAAAAAGAGTTTGAAACACCTCTAAGTATCGGATTGACTACACTAAGACATTCAGTCCAGTAGTAAGACTTTAGTCAATTCAATCATTACTTGCTATTGTAGCTATCAAAGATCTAGAAGTTCACCAGATGGATGTTCAGACAACTTTTCTAAATAGATATATACAAGATTACATCTATATCTATCAACCCGAAGGTTACGTCCTTCAAGGCCAAGAACATAAGGTATGTAAGCTACATAAAACTCTCTATGGGCTGAAGTTGTCTCGCTCTGATACTACTGATGTGAACAATTTGAAAACTGGATGTTCGTTATGTAGGAGAAGTCGAACAGTCGCGATTCATTGATGCAAAGCTAAGATGGAGCCGATATGTCTGGTTGAAGCTACTGCTTCATTCCATGATCAGACATCCTCTGAACTACAGACAACTACTGCTAATCTGAGGTTGATTTATGAACAGAAGATAATGTCTAATGACAGCGGAAATATATCTACTACTAGCAAGCAAGCATCATCAAACATTCAGAGATTGCACGTGATGGAGCAAAATGCTGCAACTTGTCTATATTGTCAAAGTCAAGTATACAACCATAATTCTTTTGAGCATTGTTTGTTTCCCAGATCAGCGCGTTGGCGCAAGAGAGGTGTTCTCTCTCATGAATAAGACTAGCTACTACCAATTCTCTGTATCTTGTAACTAGCTACTGCTTGTTACATCTCTATGTTTTTCTTCTCACGATGATCCAGTACATATATCATGTCAGGTGAGATACAAGATTAATTTATTGATTGTTACAAGAGATATTTAAGCTAAACATCCGTTAACCATGTCCCTCTCCTGTACGTCTCTTTACGATTAAGCGTGAGATTTCAAATTTTCATGCTTGTCAAACTAAGGTCCCGATAGTTTGGCCTTGCCCGATAATGTATCCTGATCCTCACTTCTTGTTCAATTTTGGGGACTGCTCGATGTGTCGGCATGTTCCGATATGTCGGTCACTTCGGAGTCATGGTGTCTTGGCTTTGTTAATGACTTCAGCTGAGTCGATGACTTCGGCTGAGTCACAAAAAATGCGAAGGTCTTCACAAAACTGATACTAAGATGAAAATAAGCTAAGTGTCGGCTTTTTGGGGATTGTGTGAACTGTGCAATAAACAGTTCAAATATGCAGACTGTGCAAAATCTAGTTCAAAATATGCAACAGTCTAAAATGCAAGGAAAAATACTAAAGCTTTGAATAGAAACTTAAGGTTTCTTCAGCTCCCTCTTATAATATGGCAATGAGGTGCAGGAATCAACTCTAACTTGTCATGGATTTCTCATAGTTTTCAAAAATTTGAAACTACTATACATGGTAATCTGAAGATGGGTAGATGAATGAAAATGTGTTCTGGAGATGCTCTACAGAAGACTCTCGTGCAATAGCTATTCCTCATGCAAAAATCAGTCACACAAAATAGGTGAAGAGAAACAAGGAAATAAACAAACGTTACAGATAGTGAGAACTATATAGCACTTGTCGAACAAAACTTGCATTCATCAACATTGATAATGTACCTTGATAGTTGCAATATCTCAGTTGTTTTGTAGAGTAATGTGACTTACTCTGACATGCCCTTGTCAAAACAAGACAGGGTTGGTGACACTAAAATCTACCATCATTGATAGTAGATATTGTAAGATATAGCTTGAGATGCAGGTATTATTGAGGTACTATGTCCTAAGGACCTCTGTGAACAAGAGATTCAGAACCGAATCTCTTCCGAATCCTAGAGATATTGTGTATTGGCACATTGGAAATCTTATCAGCATGTGGAAAGACAAATAGATTTGAGGTTGTAGAAGGGGAGAAAAACTGTCAATTCCCTATGGAGGTTGCTCTTGGTTGGACATTGTAGCAGATGATGGAATATCGGTTTTACTTTCTTTCAACAAGGACTCATTTTATATTGTCTTTTTTCATTATGGAGCTGGTGTATTGGATGGTGATGTAGTAGAAGTTTACAAGAAACTTCTCGATTGAGCAGCAGGTTTAACTGCTGGTTGCTGTGGTGCTCGTGTTGTTGTCGTGAAGATCCTATTGTGATTCATAACTGACGTGACAAGCATGTAGGATCTTAGTTGGTTGTTTTGGATAGTCTTTGAAACTGTGTTTTCGGATACAATCGGGACACTCAGCATGGTATTGGGTCTTAACTGGACAATCAACCATGAAGTGGGCTGTTTCACCATAGATGAAACATCTGGTGTGCAGTGGCCCTTATATAATGGTGTAGCCATCTTGTATGGCTAGTGGTTCTGGACTTGTTGGTGGATAGTCAGGATAAGGCAAGGCATTTACAGATTGGGATGGGTGTTCTTCATATTGTTGAACTGTATGTGCTTGGATAGGTCGATATGAAGGACAAACATCAACAAGATGCGTAGCCCGGCAGTGTGAGCACCATATCGTTTGTCGTCTATAAGGTACCTGTGCAGGGTTTGACTGACCAGGCATACTACTTTGGATAGACTT
This sequence comes from Diphasiastrum complanatum, assembly GCA_029204225.1. NCBI lineage: Eukaryota > Viridiplantae > Streptophyta > Lycopodiopsida > Lycopodiales > Lycopodiaceae > Diphasiastrum > Diphasiastrum complanatum. The sequence continues at coordinate 8,607,574 of CM055098.1, read as the reverse complement.
CAGGGTAGTTTGAAACTCATTGGTGAGTTTCTCCATTTGAAGTGTGATTTCCAGCTGATCTCGGGTGTCCTCGATCGGCTTCGACTCATGGACAGGAGCACGTGGTGCTTGCCTTTCTCTAGATTCGTCAATATCTCATCCTTCGTCTTCTTCCTTGATGGCATCAGACATAGCTAACTTTAGGCTCGTATATTCATCATTGGATTTAAGCTCGCGTCTAATCCATCTTGGAAGGCCGACTAAGAACCAAATGATGAGCATCTATTCAAAGGGCTGTTCTTGTACTTGACTTTTGAGACATTTCAAATGCTCAATATAGTCTCGTACTTGTTTGTCTTTTGTCATTTTGATATTACTTAGCTTGACAAAAGGGCTTTCTATCAAGCGAAATGGCTTGAAGCGTTTGATAAAGGCCTCCTTCAAGAGTGACCAATCACGTTTATCTTCACGATCAAGGTTAAAAAACAATTTGCATGCTCGATCGATCATGGTCATCGAGAAGAGTTGAATCATGGCGTCGAGTGATGTCTCGCCATATACATCACATGCATTCTCAAAGATTTGCAAAAATCTTTGAAGGTCCAAACTACCATCGAATTTTGGTAGATCTAGTTTGGGTGTACGTCTCTCATGATGAGCATTGTGGGTAGCAGAGACTCCAGTAAGGTTGGTTCAAGCATGGGATGTTTCAACACCATGAACATGGGTTCTGGCTTGTGAGGACTTGGCTCTATCATGTTTTTGTCTTTTGAATGGGTTTGTGGATGGCTCGTAGGGTTGGGACTGCATTCGGTAGAATCTATGACGTCTGATTTGTTCAACTACAGGGAACCTGATCTCATATGGATAATCTTCTGGGATGTCAGGATCTGTATTGTCAGCCATTGGGTATTGTTGTGTCTTTTTTGTGTGGGGTATGTGTTTCTGGTGTTTTTGGATTTTTTTTAGGGGTTTTGGTGTTTTTTGGATTTTTTAGGGTGTTGAAGGAAGTGAAGGTGGAGACTCAGTTTAAAAAGGGCTTTCTATCGGTATGAGTTTTATTTTTTTGAAATTGTTTTTGGTGTTCATGCCTTTTTTTTTTTTTTTTTTTACAGTCTCGAAGGTGTTGGGAAGATGGTGGTTTGGTCGAAATGGCAATCAGAGGTATTGATCAAAAGTTATGGTCTGGTCGAAATTGGGTGTTAATTGCTCCAGTCGAGATTTGATCTACTTGCTCCGGTCGAGATTTGATCTGATTGCTTCGGTTGAGATCTGATCGAATCCCTCCGGTCAAGATTTGATCGTTGCTTCAGTCGAGATTGGCCCTGATCGCTTTGGTTGATATCTGATCGATTCCATCCGGTCGAGATCTGAGCGGCCACTTTGGTCGAGATTCCAGCGAGCAGTTCGACTCCGGTCGAGATCTGAGTGGCCACTTCGGTCAAGATTTCAGCAAGCAGTTCGGCTCCGATCAAGATCTGAACGGCCACTTTGGTTGAGATCCAGCTACCTCCGGTTGAGGTGTAACATAGGGCTCTGGTTGAGGTGTAACACAGGGCTCCGGTTGAGATTCGACACAGGGCTCCGGTTGAGATTCGACACAGGGCTCCGATTGAGATTCGACACATGCCTCCGATTGAGATCTCAACACAGGGGCTCCGGTTGAGATGCAACATAGGAGCTCCGGTTGAGGTGTAACACAGGGCTCCAGTTGAGATTCAATAGAGGCCTCCGGTTGAGATTTCAACACAGGGGCTCCGATTGAGATGCAACATAGGGGCTCCGGTTGCAATGAATGTTCATGGTTTCAATGGGTGCTTGCAATGCAGTTGTCGTCAGGTTGTAAGCATTGTTGGTTTAGATTTTTGTGATTTATCTTATAGTTTTGGAATGTGGAACTTGAAATTCAGCGTTCTTGGAGTTTGTTTAGTTTCATGTTGTGCTGAATGTTTGAAGAACATGTGGTAATCTGATTTGTGGATGAGTTTCTTTGGAAAACGTTTTAGATCAGAGCAAAAGAGGAGCATCCAAATAATGCTCAGGTCAAATAGGAAACTGGCTTGAAAAGGTTCTACAAGAAGACAAGCTAACAGAAAAGCACAAAGATAGTGCCTATTGGAAAAACAACAATGGCAATGGGCGCCAAATGTTTACAGATCCCCTGCTCCAGAGGACATGTTGTTTACTTTTCTGCTTCTTGCTTACAAAACCGTTTTTGCCTGTTATCAGGCTTCATGGCAGTCGTTAGATGGTTTCTTGATTGATTTTACAATGCCAACCCAGGCAGAAGGAAACAAAGTTTTGTTGTAGTATGTTTCTTTTGTCCTGCCTGTCAGAGGACAACTCAGGGACATCGCTCTTGAACGCACTTACATTCTACATGGATGCAAGCAAAGAGCGCTCATTCACAGATCAGCATGCAAACCAATGAACGTTCTATAGCTACCTACTCTTATAACGAACTGAAATTAGAGCCTACACTACATTAACACTGAGTTGTCTTGCATAACTTGACAAAAACAAGAAACAAAGCTAAACTACAGCATGTTAGAAGTCCAAGAATCAAAAAACCAGTCTTTTGATTCTTGGACATCCCAAGAACATCAAGAACTGGATTGTACAGAAATATGCAAGAATCACACCACAGATCCAGTCTATTTAGTTTACTTGAATGCTGGCTCCTACATTAATCCACAAGAAAACAAGAAATCTAATCCACAACTAGGAAAGCAAGAAATCTAATCCACTCTAAATCCACAACCACACACAATATGAATGGAAGGGCATGATCATAGGAGCATCACTCAAGAAAACCATCATGATCAAGGAGCTTAGTGTAGCATCAAACTCACGGAAAATCTTCTTATTAAGCATGGAGTAGATACAATGCAAAAAGCTCCTCTTCACAAAGAGGGAGTCTCTTAAATAAGCAAGAGAGCTCCTTAGGTGGCATCCTAGTGGAATTTCCACATTTCACAAATTACAAGTGGAATAATGCTCTCCACTAGAAGTCACCATCAAAAGGTGGCTCACTCTACTTTCTTTAAGAGGGGTCTACTTGCATTTATTACATTTGCCTAGAAATACTAGTTCCTACATGGTCATTCCATCTTCCGGGATTCACCATGAGGCTTACACGGTTCTTGCATGTCTTTCCTAGCTAGTATTTCTCGGCTCTAATACTCGGCTCTCAGTCTTCATTAGTCTCGTCTTCTCAGAGACCTCCTCGGTCTAAGGTGAGAGGTTCTCTTGAGTTGCTCTGTTCGAGTATCTTGGGAATTCGTCAGAATCAGCCAACAGGGGGAGAATACATCTCCACCGACTTCAAGGGGTACTACCTTAACAATGACATTGAGCAACAATACATTACCTCCTATTCACCTTAGTCGAATGGTCTTGTTGAAAGAAAGAACATAACCAAGCAAATGTATCGAAATTAGATATCATTACCTCAGAGAGAAAGTACATAGCGAGGAAGTAGCATTGGTTTACTATAGGACAATATACATGGCAGCAGATTACTTTACAAAAGCTCTATCAAAAGAGCAACATCTCAGATTTAACGATATGTTAAATATGAAGATCAAAGTTTTTTAGGATCCACATTAAGAGGGAGTGTTAGATTTTTAATGCTCAGCCTTAACAAATCGTTCAAGTAATGAGCATCTTGAAAACAGCCGAAGGCCAATTACTTGTTTCGGACCTTTTTTTCGCACTCTTAGTTTTTGCCTTAAAACATGTTTATGTACCTTCGTCTTTTTCGCCTTCTTCGTCTTTTTCGCACCTTCAGGAAAGACATTGACCAAGAGACTTAGAATTCATCTCAAGCCTACCTTCGGGTTTTTCGCATTTCTCTAGAGGCCTTCACCTTTTTAGGCACCTTCAGGATTTTCGCAACAGTGGCAGACCGACGTCGCCAACTTATCATCAACCCTAAAACAACTGGACAACTAAGGGCGGTTACCTACTTTGTACATACATACACGCCCACGCTTAGTCTTCCGCTACCGTTTCCATCACGTTTTATGACACACTGACCCCCTCTCACATAACCCTGATCGTTAGATGGTCATCTAGGTGCAACATGCATTTATTACTTGTGTAATTTTCAGACCCAAGCATGTACAGGAACCTCCTAGTAAGCCACCATTATGATGAAGGCTATGATCTCATTACTTTATTCAAACTTGGGACTTGCTACTCAATTAAAGAGGTAGGTTGAGTAATGTATAACGCTTTTGTCCGAAAGATCCCTGATTGAGTATGGGAAAGTCGAGAACAACCTGTAGGAACTAACCGAACGCCAAATGGTCAAGTACTGAGCCTAGGAGCTCCGTTCAAACTCTTGCCAAAAAGGGCTTCAGATAAAGCAAACCCTAAATCCATAACTAGTCGACATCGGTCGAAAGTGCCCCAAACGTCACACAGGAGGTGGACACAGGTTTGTGAACTACAAGGATCCACTATTGTTCAGTTCGATGTTGTTTGCTCAAAAACACCCTTCGTGCCAGAAAGATCTCTATTAGGCATAAGAAATTGACTACTTTTTCAATTACTCGTCCAAGGGTCCAATTCTTCCAAACAAGGTTAGTTCCTCCTGCTATCTGTTCCAGCCAGTGGGCAACTTTGAGGGGAACCTACAAGAATTAACCTTACGTCGAACGGTAAGGTAATGAGCCTAGGACCTCCGTACGAAGTCCAACCCCAAAAAGGGCTTCAGGGAAAGCAAACTCCAAACCTAGAATTGGACGACATCGGTCTACTGGATGACACAATGTAGAACGTATATAGATTTGAAGTCGCATAACATTTTTTGAAGCTTTTTAGTTGCAGCAATCTGAATCGCCTTCTTTGACTTACTTGTAGATGCCAAGGCTGCTTTCAAATCATCTTCAATATCATCTTGGGCATCCTCATTGACGAGAACAATATATTTTTGAAAACTTGATTTTTTTCTTGAAATTCTATTAAATTCGTTTTTTATAGCATGAATCGCAGGTTGTAGAATATCACATATGCGTTGTAATGACTCAATCGTCTTCTGGCATTAATCCTATTCAACTTCAATATGTCACTAGCCATTTCTTCTTGTAACGACCGTAAAAGAGATTGCCTCTTGCAACTATTGGCAAAAAAGAAAATTGTTGCATTAACTAGTGCATCAATAAACTGGAAATATGCCAATTTGGAGGTCAAATCTGAACACTAAATTGCACCTATGAGCGATGCAATGAATACTTGATAGAAAAGGGCATGATTTTTTTTAGCCTCGTTAGAAGTCTTGTGATTGACCCTGTTATGACATTTGCTCCATCAAATCCAAGCCCTACGAACTTCCTAACGTCTAGGTCTGACTCAAGAATAACAACCATGATTGCATCGTAAATTGCTTCGACATTCTCATTTTCTAAAGAAATAAGACAAAAATAGGAAGTTGCAGGATTGAAGTTTTCGATGTAAGACAAGCACATAATCAAGGACTTCTTGTCGAATATGACCGTGGATTCTTTCCATATGTGAAAAGTGATGATACTAACATTTTTGTAACCTTTCCAGGAATGCTGACTTTCATCAGATAAGCAAAAGATTATCAAAGACAATCAAAGAGCTACTTGAAATTAATGGTATTGTATGATACGTTTTCTTTGATTAACAAAAGATTGTGTATAGAGGTGTAGTATTATTTAACATGCCTAAAGTTATATTTTTTCTTTCAAATGACATACATCTTGGATTCTAACAGAGTGAAGAGCAACAAGTATGGTGCTCACATCCTAGAAGTTGTAGCGTGTGTATTAGATGAATATAAAAATTCAGGTTTCAAACCACTAAGCTCAGAAAAATCAGTCAAGTAAAATGATAGTGTCTTTTCCACTTCCACGACATCTAAAAGGGCAAGGGAGACAAAAGGTGCCGGATGGAAGAGCACACATAAACAAAGTGGTTCCAAAGAAGGCACTAGTGACATTGTTGACTTGGTAAAAGATAATGAGAAAACTACAAAGAAAAAGCCAGTTGCAAAGGCTTAAAAATCATCATTTCCACATGCAAGAAATGTGTCATAAACTTGGAGCCATCAAATTTCTTACATAAAAATAGACGTTTCCACCAAAGTGACAATGTATTGCGACCATACGTTGTGCTGCAAGACTGAGCTCACGAAGTCTTAGTCTACAGAATATAGTAAGAAACACGGGATTTGGCTTCATAACTTCCACTTGAGGGGCGAAGCCTAGAGTGAGGGATGGCCTAGAAATTTGATATGGATACAAATAGCATGTGAACCATGCATTACAATATATTATGCCTTAAAGTCAGTGAAAATGAAAGGTATACAATAAGAACTAAGAAGCATGCATTCTTTGAGCATGAGGAGTCGGTCTTTCAGAGATTCGAAATCGACCATTGGAAAGGTATATGTACTCAGCTTCTGAAACTAACTTGTAAAAGGATAATAGATCTAGAGTTGATGCTCACAACATGTCAGCTTACAGAATTCTTCAAAACAACACTTCCTGCAGTGAATGTGCTATACAATGTACATTGCAAAAGGCAAAATGACACAAGAAAGGTAAATTACCAATGCATTGTGCAATATGTTGAGTGCTCCAGGCCCCAGGCTAAGCATCCATCTCTCTTAGACTCACTGCTCAAGGCTCAAGCTGCCGCTCTACAGACTCCAAGCTTCCAAAGTTCCAACATCTCCATTGCTCAATCACGACTCAAAATCTCAGTGCTCACCATTGCTCAGTCAGGCGCTCACAATGACACCAGTTTCCAGGTCCATCGCCCCCTCATGTCTCAGCTGCTCAGCATTCCGATCTTGCCTTAGCCTCTCTAGTCAAAGTCTCACCACTGCTCAGCCCGTCTCCACAGTGACACCAGTCTCTAGAATCCAGATCGCCAAGATATTTGTTGCTGAGAGTTGTTTTGGTTATGCATATTTGGGATCGCCATCCTCTCTCTCTCTCTCTCTCTCTCTCTCTCTCTCTCTCTCTCTCTCTCTCTCTGTCTGTCTCTCTGTCTCTCTCTCTCTCTCTCTCTCTCTCTCTCTCTCTCTCTCTCGTGGTAGGAGTGACGGGTGGTGTGTACAAAGGGCAGAGATGTAGTTAACGTGAGTTGATGACTCGTGCTTATCAGGAATTCCTCATTGAAGATCAATAATTGCAATGATTTGTTCCCATCATGATGAAATCTCAAAAGATTACCCAAGCCTATCGGTTGAGGTCATAAACTCGTTGAATTCATCTATGTAGCGTGCGTGTGGCCCAGAACATCTAAGGGCATCACAGACCTGATATTGCCTCAAACTTCCATCCGCGGGATGTGAATAGTCCCTCTAAGAAGTTGGCCAGCAAGAAGATTCTTTGTGTAACTAGTTAGGAGGCTGAGGTCCCATTCGTTAAGAGAATTAACCAGACAAATCACTCCACCAACTAAGAACGACCATGCACCACCACCCATAGAATTAAGAAAGAGCTCTCAATATGTCAATTCTTACTTTGTCTGAACCTGGTAAGTTTTTCCGTGTTGAGTCAAAATAAACCGCAGGCTCCACTCCTGGTGGTGCCCTTCCGTCAATTCCTTTAAGTTTCAGCCTTGTGACCATACTCCCTCCGGAACCCAAAAACTTTGATTTCTCATAAGGTGCCGGCAGGGTCATCGAATTAACACCTGTCAATCCCTAGTCGACATAGTTTATGGTTGAGAATAGGAAGATAATTATTGTCTTCGAGCCCCCAACTTTTGTTCTTCATTAATGAAAACATCCTTGGCAAATACTTTCACAATAGTTTGCGTCTTTCATAAATCCAAAAATTTCACCTCTGACAATGAAATACGAATGCCCCCAACTGTCCCTATCAATCATTATTTCGGTCCCAAAGACAAACACAACAGGACCAGAGTCCTATCACGTTATTCCATGCTAATGTATTCAGAGCATAGGCCTGCTTTGAGCACTCTAACTTTTTCAAGGCAACATCGTCGACTCTGCGTCCTAGCCAATTAAGGCTAGGAGTGCGTCCTGATCAAAAAAATGGAGCAACCAAAGGAAGCAGACCATTCGCCCCCCATCCCAAGATCCAACTACGAGATTTCTAATTGCAACAACTTAGATATACACTATTGGAGCTGGAATTACTGTGGTTGCTGGCACCAGACTTGCCCTCCAATGGATCCTTGTTAAGGGGTTTACTTGTATTCATTCCAATAACTACCATAGTTGTAAAAGCCCAATATTGTTATTTATTGTCACTACCTCCCCATGTCGAAATTGAGTAATTTGCCCGCCTACTGCCTTCCTTGGATGTGGTAGCCATTTCTTAGGTTCCCTCTCCAGAATCGAACCCTAATTCTTCCGTCACCCATCACCACCATGGTAGGCCACTATCCTATCATTGAAAGTTGATAGGGCAAAATTTTGAGTGAAACATTGCCGGTGCTGAGGCCATGCGATTTGACGAGTTATCATGATTCACCTCAATACCGAACAAGCATCGGCCTTATATCTAATAAATATGTTCCTTCCTTTACAGTCGAGATTTGGTGCACGTATTAGCTCTAGAATTACTACGGGTATTCGAGTAGCAAGGTACCATCAAAGAAACTATAACTGATGTAATGAGCCATTCGCAGTTTCATAGTACAAGATAGTTTATAATTATACATGCATGGCTTAATCTTTGAGACAAGCATATGACAACTAGCATGATCAACCATGTAGCTATCTTGAATCAACCTGATCCCCATAGGGGAAGAGCCCAAGGCAAAGTGGATCCCCGGTCCGGTCCCAACGAAGGTTCCCGAGTTTCACATGCGGAGGCCGAGTGCCGGGTGGAACCTGCACACCCCTTGGGAGCGACAACCCGACAACCAGCCCAAGAGTTCCCACGCGCCGGAGCCCGAGGACAAGGTCAAGGTCAAAGGCCTCCTCCTCTAGAGCGCCAAACCAACCACCTCACAACGTGCTCAAATGTGCGATATAAGACGATGCCGATCCAACAACCAGCACGACGAGTTCCTACGTGTGCCAATAGGCCCGCACGATAGAACCGAATGCGACACAACGCAGAGTGCCGAGATCCGATGACAAGTGTCGCGCATTCCAACGTGCCTAAACGGAATTAGAAACGGGACCTGAGCCTTGCATCCGGCGTCATCATAAATCCCATAAATCCCCATAAATCCCAACGTTCTCGTCGCAGCCAACAACTTCATATTGCGTTCTGGCACAACCTCCATGGTGGTCCCAACAGGAGACAACCATCCAACCGTTTTCATCACTCAGATGTCGAGGGGCAGGGAAGCGCGATCCGCGTAGGTTAGGATGTCGCGCTCCTTTCCAACCGATCAGCCATGTTCACTTATCACGTACTAGGCAAGACTTTGAGGGACGCATGACTAGTCCTCTCGTGAGAGGGCAGATGGCGCATCGTCTCCTTGTTGTTCGTCGTCGACGGACCAAGGGCGCAAGGCCAAGCACCTGCCGCCTCCCCATAGTTTTGATGGGATTCGGCGTGCCCCCTCACGACAAGGCAACACTCCTATCTGATAAAGTATGCTTTTTTTTACTTAGAAAATTTTTGGCCCAGCGCATGCGCGCCAGGCAGGGCCGGACTGGCAACGCGTCGGACTCCGGCGCCGAGGAAGCCTCCATCTCTCTTAGACTCACTCCCTCACACCCTCACAATGCTCATTGCTCAACATTCCGATCGCGCCTCAGCCTCACTAGTCACTATGTTTTGAAAAACTGAACATTGAAAATGCTTCGCAAGAAGGCCTAAGTCCTTACTCCCGAGGCCTGAGCCTTCAAAGCAATTTATTTGGGTAGCACGGCGGAATGTGCGTGGCAGAGTCCTCAAATGAGGCAATGCCACATGACAATGTGCATTCAAGGGAATCTAAAATGTGCAAGGGCCTAGGCCCTAACACCTATGCCTAGACCCTTAGATTATAGTTGGCATTACCTAAATAGTGCCCTAAAATTGTATCCTAAAATTTCATGTATTTTTTAAAAGATAGGAGGATTATATCCTACAATGTATTGAATGTTTGAGGCACATTCTCTTGTAAGAAAAATTCATCAAAGTTGCCGGTTCCATTCTCAAGAGATGCCGACTTTCCCAAACACTGTCTTGTCGCGTATTTACTTTGCATGGTGACCAAGTGTTGGTGGAACTACCTAGTGAAAAAACTTGTTCATGCCCAAGGAATGCTGTGCCGAATGTGGCAGTGGAAATTGACGAAAAAATTAGACCTCCCAAAATATTGAATGACAAGAACGTGTGTTATGGTATTTTGGATCATTTATAAACTTATGAATCACCTAATGGATTCGCAATAATTTTCAAATGATTCTTAGCACCACAAATAAGTCATCTCATAAAAAGTCTTGGCATCGTCCCAAGCTTGTGAATAAAAAAAATGGCGAGCATAAACTCCAACAATGAAGCTCAATTGTAATTTGCAATGGTTACAGAAGGTTTGTACAATTAAACAAATAAATTTTTAAATATATAAAATAAGATATTGGACCTAATGTTCAAATCTTAAAATTTGATTTTGCAATATAAAATGTACTGTATATATAATATATAATAGTATGTCTTCAATTCATATGGTGTGACTGATCACGGAAAGAAGAAATTGCTCCATTTGAATTTCCTTTCTACCACGTAAAATCAGTTTTAACATTTTTACAAAGAAAATGGAGTAGTCTCACACAGAACCTAATCTGCGGCAAATTTTTTTGAGGCAAATTATTTTTAAATTAATATAATAATATGGTGTGACTGAATTTCGTTTCCTTCTACCACGTAGCAGCAGTTCGCAGTTCCCTTGGGGCAACATAAAACGCACCTCAAATCCCCTGGTGGCCAAACAGGTGCGTGTTACTAAGATGCGAGGAGTGTCCAGACGCAGCGTCGCTTTGCATCTACAGATGCCATCATCAGCAGGTGTTAACAACAAATGAAACCATAGAAGTTATAACAAACAGGCAAACACCTGAATTCAATTGCGCAGCGCTGACAAGATATAGCTACGCAACAGCTCTTAGAAAGCCTCCATCGCAGCTGCAGGAGGTAAATGAAGGCAGACTGATTAATTGCGTCAGTTTCCTTTCCGTTGCTGATTTGCTTTGCTAAAAGAAAGCCAAGCATAAAAATGCCGATTGTTTGATTAGTTTGTTGAGCAAAGATTTGTCCATTTTCTGTTTAGGGTTTGGATTGGCAATGTCACAAAACATGGACACAGAACTGGCGGAGGTTGCTGAAAGCACTGGGGATGCTGTGCAACAATCAGAGGAAAAGGAAACGCCCAGTGAGGAGCAGCTAAATGCACCTATTCAGTCAAAAGTATGATTCCCACATGGCCCTCATCTGCTTCTTGGTGCTCCTTGTTGTCTTATTCTTTTCGCTTTTCTTTTTCATGTTCAAATATATGTATTCTTGTTTGCTGCATATCTCATATAAGGCAAGCAACTACTTAATACTGTTCTGGGTTCAATTGAAGACCTGAAGTAAAACCTAATGCTGAGCAGGAATACTTCAGAATCTGTGGCTGGTTCTCACCCTAGAATTTAAGTCCAGTCAAAGTAGCAGTAGCTAGATGGAACTGTGTTTTGATCCACAAACGACAGTGTAACATTCAAACGTTTGAAGCAAAGTTTCATTCTTTGCTAACATGTTAAAGTGTTGTTTTTAGAGTTTTGACCAATCCAGGTGTCATTTAGGGGCTGGGATATTACATTCAATCTACTGTGACTAACAAAGCTCATTATCTTGTGTGCAAAGAGCCTTTTACTTATCTGTTTAGGATCCATAAACAAGGAACATGTTAGAGTTAATCTTTACATTATTACCCCCCATTAAATGATGCAATGTACTTGCAAGCCAAGGGCGTGAAAAATAATGGTAAACTAGCTCTCAATGGGGCCCAATTTTTAAAATGGGACCCAAGTAGTTATTAATGAATTTAATCTAAAGAATTTTGTGTAGCTCAACTTGTTATGGCACATGGTTTTGGGTCACTTAAATCCTAAACCTAGCATTGCCTATAAAAATTCCATCCGTGGGGAGCGGGATGTGCCTCTTGGACTGCTTGTTTTAGCTTTGTATTTGCATAAGATCCATTGTGAGTACATGTATGTTTGCTTTCTTCTTGACGTGTCTACTAATGCTAGTTGAAGCAATGTGCACAAATTAGTATAATTGCCAATTTGGATTAAGCGATTAGGATGGAGTTTTTGGATGTGTTCTTAGAGGACCTTCTATTTATTTTACCTCCTAAGAGGAATATCAAACATAATATTGAGCTAATATCCAAATCGTGTCCTTTCAATAGACCTCCTTATAGAATTAGTCTATTAGAGGAAGAAAAAGTGAGGTGGTGTATCAGCCGTCATTTGTAGTTATTGAGAATGACTGGTGAGTCGAGATTAGACAGGCTCAATTGGAAGATTCTCATTGTAAGAGAGAGGAACAACAACTTAGTCATGGCCATGTATTGTCTCTAGGAGAGAGCTCTTCTACCTCAGTATATCTGAAGTATATCATAGGAGATGGTTTATTGAAGAGAAATGGTAAGACTCTAATTCTAGCTTGTGAGGAGCTGCATAAGAAAATCTTACATTTATGTCATGACAACCCCTAGTGCCGGTCATCCTGGTGTGGATAGGATGTATGAGTTGGTTCCATCGTAACTTTTGCCTACGCTTAAGAAAGATGTAACTTTTTATGTGACACATTGTTTTCAGTGTCATGTAAATAAAGCTGACAAGATCAAAGTGCCTGGATTGTTACATGTGTTATCTATTCGAAAAGGCGAACGGAAAAGTATTTCCATGGTCTTTACTATCTTGGTTGTGGTTGACGGACTCACAAAAAATGACTCATTTTATCCCAATAGATAATAAGATTGATGTTGCTAACTTGTTTATTCAACATTTTTTCAAACTGCATGTATACCTAGATCTATTGTGGTTGATAGAGATTCTTATTTTATTGAAAATTTTTGGGCTACGACATTTGAGAAGTTAGAGGTACAACTAGGTACGAGTAATAATGATCATTTTGAGTCAGATGGACAAACTGAGAGAGTTAACTAGACACTTTAAGATATGCTTCGAGCATTTGTGAGTGTGAAGCAAATGCAGTGGGAGCGTTACTTACCAGTAAATGATTTTGTTTATAATGATAAAAATAATGCATCTACAAAAATGAGTCCTTTTGACCTTATGGATTTAGGCCAACCAATCTTGTTATAGTAGGGTATGCCTCATAATGTGTTTAGTGTTGTGGAATATCAAGTCACATAAAACAGATGTTGGAGTTAGCTAAGCAAAATTTTAGAGCGATGATGGAATAAGTGAAACTTATGTTGATCTGAATCGTATGTCAAGATAGTTACATGGATGGAGATAAGATGTTTTTCAGGATTCCAAAGGACTCAACTTCTCTAAAGACGGGGAAGCGCTACAAGTCGTCACCTAGATTCTATGGACCTTGGAAAATTTGTTAAAAAGATAAGTAGCACTGCTTATGAATTGGATTTACCTCTTAGTTGGCATCTAGTTTTTCATGTTTTGCACTTAAAGTATATTTTGCATGATGGTGATAACTTGCTGGCCGATGGACTTGTTTTGTTTTAGGAGCATGAAGAGATGATGCATGAAGAGTACAGAATCGTCTAAACTGCGAGTTCTTGATTGCATGGCATGGTTGACCTCTCAACGATGCTACCTAGGAGACTGTGCATAGGTTATATGCACAATATCCAAACTTTGCCATCAACGATGTGTCTTGAGGAGGAAGGGATGTCACATGCATTTTGAATCCTTTACCTATTGTAGTTGTAAAAATGTAAATATTAATTGTAAATGGCTAAGTCATTGGCCATTGGAGACAATTATAAATTGATATGTAGAAATAGGTTAGAATTGTAAATGACTTATTTCGAAATGCCAAAGGGTATTGGGTCTCACTTAGAGTTTGTTGGACCAACTTCCTAAAATGTGGGGGTTGACCGGTCAAAAATGTGTCATATGTTGATTGGGACTTGTGGCCCAATTCATGAGTCACATGTGGTATAATGGTTTTAGCAATCCATGCATGCCCATGTGCCAGGGATCTGCCAAGAGGGGTGCGTGCCACGTGGAGGCTTTAGGATAAGTTGGGTTAACGGGTGCTTGAGGGGATATAGTGTGAGCCTTGTTTAGGCACTCCCTATCTTATTCCTATGCAGCTCTGGTTGGGAGGAGACTTGTAGCAAAGCTTTCATAGTTTTTGGTTGTTTATAATAAGATTAATAATGAGACAGTCTTTTGTGGAGTAAAGCTTTTGTTTACTTAGGGTTTGAGAGTTTGTCTGCAACAATGGTGACACAATGACATTGGTAAATAGAGGTTATTTACTTATATGGGAGTGGAGCACCATGTACTTATATATGTTTGGGACTCCATTCTTACTCAAAAGAATTGAGATTTGAAGCTTTAGTTTACAAAAGTTTTATTTGAATTATGCAAGTTTCATTGTACGACTTTTAAGACTCTCAAGTTTCGACATTTGATGTAGAGTAGACTATACTATTTTTGATGTTGCAATCTAGGCCCTGGGGAATTTTTATGAGCCGTTTTTTAAGCACTGGATGTACTCAGAAAAAAATTCAATCAATCTGTTTTAACTTTTCACTACATATTTTTTGAGCGATCAAGAAAATTTTAGAGCATTTTAAAACAAGTGTTCTATACAGATGTCAAAATGCTGTGTAACTAAGAAATGCATGAAAGCTATTGTAGATGGCTATTTGTGCATGTGACTTGCACCTACTCTTGGTTATTGACATTGTGAGTAGTGATGTCATTTAGTCTGTGCTATGCATGATGGAGTTGATGATTTCAGACTTTGTGTGTGATATCCATGAAGTTGAAGATTGCACGATTCCTTTGTTGTTCGGTACTATCCTAGACACACATTGATGCTTATGAACTCATGGTAAGTGTTTTAGCTTGTGTTTGTATTATGAAGACTTTTGATTGGCTTTGTTTGTGCATGTGAGCTATTTGATGATATTGTACTTTTTGCATCCACTTCACAATGTTTGATACATTTTTTCATGCTGGAATTTGATTATAAACCCTATAAAAAATCAGAGTTTCGTTTGATGCTACTAGTTGGTGATAATATCTATGCCTTCGATGTTTTGAATTTCTATTAGAGTCATCTATGCTTGGCTGAGTTTTCATGTAGGAAGCAGGGACAAAGAGGAGATATGATGGATTGGCACCTAGAAAGTTCAGTACCAATTCCAAGGCATGTACAACTAATTGTCCTCTTTAGTTTTTCTTATTGCAAGTCTTAGTTGTTTATTCATTTGTAAAGTTGCTTTTTTCATTTAATAAACTCAAAGTTGACATATCTATCATGGAGTTTTGAGCACAATATAACATAGAATATCACATATTGTAGTAATAGCCAAAAAGCTGACGACTCATAAAAAATATCCTCAATCAAGATCACTGCATGAGTATGAATAAGCTCAACATGAAAGGATTTACGAATTTTCTTACAAAGGAATTGTAAAAATTGAAGACTCAACACATGCAAACTTGGACAATTGATAGAGAAGTTCATTTGATAGCATGATTGTTGTTAGAGATGAAATTCAAAATTATGTAGTCGGACTTTCTAAGAGTCTTCTCAACCAAAGTATGCTTTTGCCTTTTTGGGTAGTCTTGCATGTATTGGGTGATATCGTGCACTATTGTTTTCTTGAATCTTCGATGATTAATCTTGTCAAATATCACATCTATTCCCATCATAACCTTCTTAACTATTGTACAACCTGTATACTTCCTCTTGATCATTGTACCATAGAAATGAATGTTTGTTAGCTTTAGAGTCTACTAATTTCTGTCTTCTGTTATCTTATATTTTTAAAGACTATGCAACCAAAGGCTTTTTCAATGCAATGTTTTTTGATCCAAAGCTTGCTTCTTCTAGTGTTCTTCCCTCTACAATATTCATTGGGCCTCCATTGAAAAAATATGTTGTAGTGTATATGGCTTTCACCTAGATTATCGTTTACCTTTTAACATACTTCATGTGCTTCATCATGAAAGAATTAGGGTGGAGATACACTCATGCATCACTAATCGGGTCAGGAGTTCAAGTTAAATGAAGATCTACTATCAATACAATAGGCGCCAACCCAAAAGGAGGCTGCCAAAATTCATTCTTGGTGCTTGACTCCCTTCCCATCATAGCATAGTCATACTTCATGCAAGCATCCTAGCTTAGAACTCACTTTCCATCACAATACTACTATGCGAGGGAAGTACCAAGAAGTCTAGGTACAAAAACAAGCAAGTGTAGAGTATATGAATTTCTCTAGTAATAGTGTTTGAAGGTCCTAAAGGGGACATTCTAGGCAACTACAAAAATAGGGCATATATCAACAAGGTCATGAACCCTAAGAGGGTTTTTGCCCTGCCACTTGGCTCAATGGCCACAATAGATAAAATTATCCATAATAGACAAAAGGGAGTAAGAGTATGAGTAAAATAAATAATTATGCAGATATTAATGCGTATGGGTTCCAAATAAATGAGGCCTCCATCAATAAGGTCTATCATATGTTGATAATTCATGGTTAGAAAATTGTGATGTATGAATCTTAGCGACTTATGAAATTTGTTTTGATATTTGTAGGTGATATAATAAGCCATAAATGTCATTTAATTGTTCTTGGCCCATACTCAGGATCAGGATAAAGCTTTCTTTGACACTGGAGACTGGGCTTTCGGAAAGGTTGGTTTTTTTTACTTGGTCAACTTTGAAGTTTGAAAATATTATGGTTTTTATAACTAGTATGCATCTGATTTTAAAGATACGCTGAGATTGAGATTTGAGTCTTTCTCTCTTTCACTCTCTTTGTTATATACACGGATATTTGTTCCATACCAAAAAGTATGGAATGTTTTGTTCTAATTTTTTCACGCAAAACAAACTCACTTTGCATGTACGAAACAAGTTAATATTATGTTTCTTTCTAATTTTTTTTGAGAACACTTATGTGGGCACCAAATATATAAAAAACTTGTGGAGAAAAAATGCATCCAACTCTTTGAAAACTTATTGACACAAAATTCAGTTAGTATAGCTAAACTAGCAAGAAGAAAGATTATGTATTACTAGCTATGGACAAAAAATCAAATTCAGCTCTACGAGAGAGAGAGAGAGACACAATGGAAGAGTGACTCTGGATCTCCACCCACTATCCTGTACCTGGCTCTACATCAACAGGCCACCATATAGGACCAGTGCTCAACCTCCAGGAGGCCATGCACCCCTCTCACAAGCACAGTTACCACTGTGCATGTGGATGCCTCTCACATGCATACTGTACATGTGGGCACATAGGTCCTACCTAACTTTAGGGACCCACCCTTAGAAACTAAGGGTGCCCTCCACTTAGTGGCACTCCCTATGGATATAGACCAAGCCCTCTTGGAACCAAATCAAATGCTTTGCAGAAGTCCACAAAGCAGCAAAAGACTCTCTGTTTCCTGGACTTCGCCGCCTCAATGATACATCTCAGTATGAATATCTGGTCTGCTGTGGAATAGCCTGCTCAAACCCGCCTGTCCCATAACATATAACTCCTCTGTCTCCACCTGAGAGCTGATGATAGACTGCATAACCGAACCATAGAGCTTAGCTATAGTGTGGCTGATCATAATAGTACGATAGTTGTCTACATTCAGAGGATCACCAACCTTAAGTATAGGATTCAAAAGGTTAGTACACCAAGGTGTGGGAAGGCCAAAAATAACAGATTGGTTAAAAACGTCGGAGATGTATGGAGCAACAATATGGGCGATAGGTTTAGAAAGTCCATACTTAGAGAGTCAACATCAATGGCTTTATGGTTTTGACCATTTTTTATGGCGTTTTCAATCATGGACCGAGTGAAAAGAGTGAATTTTGATGGTCGCGGTGAGAAAGAAATGGAAGGAGAGTAGAATCCACTTTTGATTTTTAGCCCACTTAGAACGTAGTAAGCTATCTCCCCCTACTTCACAACCATGCTAGAGGACTGATGTCACTAAGGTATCAAATTATGATATTTCTTTTGCCATCTCCATAAGATTCCATGCCAAAGATTTCCGACCATCAATGATCATTGTTCGCCTACCCTTTTTGATTGGAATACCATAACTTTTGTTTCGCTCAAATTGACCGAAAGACCCAAAGCTTCACAAATTTTCTTGAAAACATCAAGATGTTGTTGTAAGCTATGTAGAATATTGGCCAAGTGAACCACATCATCCACATAAAGGAGCATAATTACTAAATGAAGAAGCTTGATGCCCATCATCATATGCATCATTAAGACAATCTTTTAGCTTATCAATGTAGATCCCAAAGAGGATAGGGGATAGGGGGACTTATCAATGTAGATGCCAAAGAGGATAGAGGATAGGGGGACAGATGCCAGTCAACACAAGAAACCGAACACTCTCAATCCACCCTATCGTAGGATCCAATCCAGATCCACCCTGTGCCTTAGGCCTGAGACTTGATAACAAGTGGGATCTAGCTTCTAGCCCTAACAACGTTCCATATCGTCGTCAACATCTTCAGCCTTCTCCTGCCTCTACCTAGCATCCACCTTCTCCTAGGTAGGTAGAATGAATGTTAACTGAGATCTCTTCCCCTTGTACATTTGCAAGGTAGGAGTCTCCATGCCAAGCACATATCCCTGATTGCGACAAATGGCATGCATGCGGTCTACGAGTCACTGGTCATGTCAACAGGCCCTTGTCCAACGTTCGGTTTCAAGAAACGTGTGGGACCCAAGGGGTTGGGTCCCTAACATTTCCTCCCTAAAAAGACTTTTCTTTCCAAGGAAGGCAACCTGGGAATCTTTGTCTAACGTCTTGCTCCTTTTCTTGAGTGTCCTTGTATCTTTGGAACATGAGAAAGTGCTCCGAACTAGAGATTAACAATTGAGAAATCGTTCTATCTCTGAGTGCTTCATCCAGTGGAAGGTTCAGGCTGAGAGTGATGAGTCACCTCCCGATTTCTTGGGCCTCCGTTGACATACTTCAACAATGACCTATGGTTCTGAAGGTACAAAGGCTGACTGCTTCCTCCAATTGAACTAGCTCATCCGCTTGAATCAAACCATCCTTTCTACCAAGTCACTCTTTTAAATGACTAACGTGGAAAACTAGGTAGACTTTGATTCCTTGTAGAAGATCTAGTTGACAGGCATTCTGATTGAGTTTCTTTACATTACGGAAAGGGCCACAATAACAAGGGGACAACTTAGGACATTTTCCTATCCTCAATACCTTGGAATCTTTTGAAATTCTAAGGTAGACCAATCTTCTTCTACGAAGACTCGAGGTTGCCGCTTTTGATTAGCGTAATATGTGCTATATCGAGCTATTTTTATGCTTTCGCGAGTGACAAGCAACATTTCTTGCATATCTTGCAAGGAATCTACCGCTGCTTTGACTTACCTTTGAGGCCTATGGAAATAGGGGCACAAGGCTGGGAACCATACATCAACATGAATGGACTATAACCAGTCGCTGAGTGCTTTGCGCTTCTGGAAACATATGCACAAAGCACACCTTCCATAGATTGGTTTGTCCCTTTAGTTTGACCATCCGATTTTGGATGATCTGATGACGTTAGACGCAAAGTGGTCTCTCTTTCTCAAAGAATGGTCGCCAGAATTAGCTAGTGATTTTTGTATCTCGATCACTAACGACATCATTTGACAAAACATACAACTTGAACAACTTTTCCACAAAAAGCTGGGCAAGTTTTGAAGATTTGACAATCATCTTAGTTGGAATGAGTTGCGTCATTTTGGCTAGCTTGTCAACTATTACCCATATGGCATCATTTTGCATCCCCGTCTGAGGAAATCCAACTACAAGATCCATGGAGATGCTTCCCCACTTTCTTTTGAGAATATCCAATGGAAGTAACAATCCCACTACCTTAAGTCTTTCGACTTTACTTACTTGGCATTCCCTGCACTTGATGAACGTATGCCTCCACTCTATTTTTAAGTTTTGGCCTATAGAAGTTCATTTTTACCGAATCAAGTGTTCTTTGTGTGCCTGGATGTCCTGCACACGGGCTGTCATGACACTCATGCAGGATTTGGGCCCATATTACTTCACATACTTTTCCATTCTGGAAAAGTAATCCATTCTCAATAGAATAGACTCTGAGTTTCTTATCATGAGGGGAGATCTTGGAATCCTGCTTTCCAAGTATGTCACTAGATCTAGAGTTTCTTGCGAGGACACCTAGCCAAATCCAACCAAAATACCTGTTGGTTTTACACAAGTCTCTAAGGGATAGATACAAATCAGATTGGATCTCAGAAAAGCTTAATTGATTAATCTCTCCAATCTAGCTTAAGGCATCCGCAACAACGTTGGACGTCCCCTTACGATATTAACGTCATACTGAAATTCTTGAGCAACTCTGACCACTTGGCTTCATGACCCCGAAGGTCAACCACATCAGAAATATACCTTAGTGCTTGGTGATCAGTCACAATTGTAACCCCAGATCCGTATTAATAATGTCTCCAGATTTTAAGAGCATTTATGATAGCAAAAAAGTTCCTTATTGTAGGTGGAATACTTCCTTTGAGTAGGATCCAACTTTTTGCTTTCAAACTCAACGGGTCTACCATCCTGAAATAGGACTGCTCCTATAGCAAAGTTGCTAGCATCCGTCTTAAGCGCGCACGGCTTGTTAGGATCGGCTATGTATAGTATTGTAGACACATTGTTTCAGATATTCTTTTGAAGAAATCTCCGATAGAGATTTCCGTTTGGTTTTTGAGAAATAGCACTCTTTGAGAGATATACTCTCTCAAAGCTCCTTGAGTAATAGGGTTCTCAGTTAAGTATCTTGGATGTCTTGATTGCAAAAGATAAAAGGCAAGGGAAGTTATTCAAACTAGATGCTTGGGTTATTGCTAACCAAGTTGGATGTCTGGCAAGTGAGCAAATATCCATGCAAGATGTTTGGCATAAGAGGATAGGTCATCTCAACTTCAAGTGTGTAGAATGCTTTGATTTATGGTTCATTGGGTTCACACTTGTGAAATACAGTAACTTATTGTTTTTGTACGGACAACAACTTCATTTTATGATATGTTTGATGTTTGATCAATATCTTGTTGAGTTTGCATCTCTTTCATTAAGTAGATGTTGATTTTCTACATTGCCAATGGTGCTATTTGTGTTGTCTTTCTAAACCAAAGATCAATAGATGTTTTTGGATCCAATGTTGAATGGACACATTTCAAACTTCACAAACTAGATTGCATGCTCAACTTCCACTTAACATTGTAATTTATGATTTTTCATGATCCATCATCAAACATCCATCACACAATATACTTGGTAAAGATTTGAATACATATTAGAACCATAGATGCACCGCGATTCTGAATCGCGATCAGAATCGCAATTCAGAAACGCGTTTCGGGATTTTCCCAGAATCGCGCAAAATCGTTTTTTTTTTTGAATTTTTTTTAGGCAATATGGGTATCAGATGAAAGCTTTGATTGAGAGCATTATGACTGTGTAGTTTGCCGACTGTTTTGGGTGCGAAACACCAAAAAGTGTGTTCTCCCCCGGACCCCTTGTTTCCCGGGGGACTACCGCCCCCCGAACCCCCCTAGAGCTTCCTGCTATATAGACACTTTAGATAAAAATGCTACCGCCCCCCCGTAGATAAAAATGGGGTCCAAATGCGCACCGAGAAGGGCCCAATATTTAAGCCCCCAACTGTATGCACATTGCACTCACATCTCCAGTGAAACGATTGCAAAAGTGATCATCATCCATACAGTTGATAGCCCAAACTGTAGGATTAACATTTAGTGAAAACCAGAGCAAATGACAACCAGATAGCTACTGAAAATAAGATCTGTTTGTGCCTCATCTACTGCACTTTTGAGAGGCAAAACGCTGGTTTGACCATTGATCCCCTAAAAAAATTTCAGCCATAAGCTATTTTTCCAGTTTTTTTTTTTTTTTTTGCGATTTTGGGTTCAGAATCGCGATTCGCAAATCGCGGACCCAGCGAATCGCGATTCGTGCATCTATGATTAGAACATTGGAAAGCCAAAACAAAGAATCGTTCAAAATCAGAGAACCTTTTTTTTTTTCCTTGTGGGTCCGATTCTTTCCGATTTGAAGCAGGCCCGATCAATTCTTTGATGAATTGCGGTTCGTTCGCCAACAAAACGCGGTTCATGGAAACACGACTCTCTAGAAGAGAAGGACACTATAGGTTATAGGCTAGAGAAAGTTCTAGATCGAACGGAGCGACGATTGTGAAATCCTCTCCTCCAAGAGTATCTAGTGAGTTGGAAAGGGCATCCATTGTTAGATGCTACTTGGGAGACGCGACAATGTTTACCTAGAGTTTGCCATCGAGGATCAGTGACTTGGTAGAAGAGGGAAGGATTATTAGAACCCAGTCTCAGCCCTAGCATGGCCTCAGCACGGCCAGTTATTAGAGGGCTTGAAGCCAAGTATTGGCGATGGTTGATGACCAGAGTGGACATTTGTCCCAAGTTGGGACCAGTGCATCACAAGCAGTGACCGGTGTGACCGCTTGACAAGAAGTTAGAGACGCAGTGAATTGTGACCGTCGGGAGCCTAGCCATCACTGACAAGATGCTAGCCGACAAGTAGCTAGGGTGACCAAGTGGGTCACAGGTCTTTGGTGGGGAATGGGGGTGGTACCCTATGAGTCACTTAGTACTCAGAGGTCACTGGTAGCATGCATGCCTTTTGGACTGATCACCCACTGCTGGATGCCATGTGCGCGGTAATAGGAATAGCAAGTAGCATGGCTCATAGAGAGGGTGCTATGGTTTGGGAGGCTCATTCTACACACTAGTCTTCTTAGTTTCACAAGCTTGGCGAGAGAGGTTTGTGATAGTATGTCTCTACTTGTATGTGGCAATGGAGTAATTATTGCCCATATCGTCATAGTCCTTCCCTTGGCATGTGGTAGCAAAGTGCTTATGGCAGACATTGGCAAAGTCTTGGTTGACTACGATTTTGTCTATAGCATTGTTTGATATTGATTGCTTGGCTTTTTTTGTTGCTTGTATGCTTTCTTGATCTTTACCTAATGACATTTATTCCAATGCCAACAAGTAGATACAAATACAGATATTTGGCTACAACATCCTTATTCCATGCTATAGGCATAAGATACATATTCAAGCTTTCCTTTGGTATGTTTGGTCCATGGGTACAATGATATGTTCACAAATAATAGTAGAGTCCCCATTTGTGCAACATCATTGCTATATTGTTGCTTCAGTCCATTAGTGTGGCAACATTTTCTATTGAGCCATAACAAGGTGACTATTCTTCTTTGCTACTATTGGTCAACGCATCTAGACAATGTGCAACATTTTTACTGTATACAATAATTTTCTTATGGTCTTCTTCAGCCATGAGGTTCATGCTAGGGCGGCCTTTATTTGGCACTATTGATTCATACAATTGGCATGGCATTCAATAGTGTTTAGGTGGCCGACATTCAGGAGGTGATGTGTGTCTGTGTCACAGACGTATCCAATGGCTGGCATAGGCTCTGACGCAATCTGAACATAACATAAAGTGCCACACATCTCTGGTCTTCATATGCAATCAAAGAACATAGCATGACTGGCTGGTCTCTGAATAGACAGTAATATCGTTCCCTGGTATCGTAGATTGTTGTGAGTTGCATATATTGCACTTTTACTAGTAGTGTGTTTTAATGTATTAACACATTTTTCTATGTATGAACAAGAGCGTCATTCTGATCAAGCATGAAATTTTTTTTCATTGGCTTGCTCCATAGTTGTCACAATGATTTATGTCTAGATGTAAGAAAGGTAGTGTGGATCATAGAAATGCCATTTGCACTTATTGTTTGGCATTTATGACATGTATGCAAGTTTGGCATATAAGTTGTCATCCTCATGGAGTCAAGGTCTGGGATGTTGGGGAACTTTATAGGTAGAGGTAAATAATGTCTTTTGACCGAGGGATGGAACATTCCTATAATATTTCGTAGCAGATAGTGGCATCATAATCTTGTTTTGTTCAAGGCTGTGAGCTTAAGACTGCACAGCTTTTGAGAGGCATTTCTATTGTTTGTATTTCTGAACTATTGTAGAGAAATTTACGTAGTTTAAAACACGTTCATATTGTTGCACACAAGCTCACAAACCCTAACTGAATACACTCGGAGGAACTGGAATAGGTAGCAAGCTGTACCCTATCACGAAAGTCTCGAGCAAAGTGTGGCTCAGGAAGGGGGGAACGAGGAAAGAAACCAGGAGGTGGGTTAGATTGAATGAACGGTCCACCACCAGGCTGACTAGCAGAAGAAGATGGAAATCCAAATGGAGGGGGAGTCCCAAATGTAGGAAAAACAGGAGCTTTACCAGGACCATGAGGCTGTAAAGAATCAATCTGTGACTGCATAGTAGCAAAGCCGGTCATAATTGAATCGAAGCGAAGAACGAGGCCAGAAAGGGTCTCATCCATGCGAGGAAACTGATCGGATAAGGTTTCCTGAGTAGTCTCACTCGGGGTAGGTGAATGTGCCATAATGATAGTGGAAGGAATAGACGAAAACTTGAGGGAGCGGACTCTTGTCGTCACCCCAAATTAGCCTATTACAACCAATATTATCACAATTGAAAAAAAACAGACAGCAATGAACAATGGAGAAGCTGTAAAAATGCGCTGGACAGCTAGGGAGACAATGTGAATTTGAAAGAGTAAACGGAGTCAGAATTCCTGAAAATGTGGTGGAGAATGAGCGCGTGACAGCCTTTTGATAAGCTGTAAAAGATGGTTGGAATTGGAGAAAAAAAAAGGCAAAAGTGACAAGTTGGGAGTGCTGAGGCAACGATTTACAGGTTGAAGAATTTTAGCTGTTTGGAATAGCAAATGATGTCGGAATTGGGTAGTTTTTGGATGTGGATGGGCGTTGGACAGTCAGAAACTAACTGTGGAAGATGGCTGCAAACTGGAAAAATATCAGACGAAAGTGATAGGTCGGAAGGCAGGGACAACGATGGAAAGGAAGAGGAGGAGCGCTGGGCAGCAAAGAAAAGAGGGGACAAAACAGGGGGAACGCTGGGCAGGAAGGAGTGGAAGGAGCAGCGATGGAACAGGGCTGTCAAAACGGTAATGGAGCTGTAGGAACAGCGATGGAGGAGCAAGGCAAGGCATCAAAGAAAAAATTCCAGATTGTGCTCAGAAAAGTGCTCTGATACCAAGTTACGAATAGAGCCACAGCTGATCTAGAATTAAGCTATGAAAGCATCACATAAGCAAGACTTAACCCTAGAAAGCAGGAAAGAGAGAGATTAAGGAGGCTAAAGAGAGAGATGAATATCATCAGCTGAATGACAAATGACACAGTTTCTCTACTTATAGCCAAGAGGAAGCCCTAAAAGGAAGCTTCCAGTGGCTAGGGCCCAACTGGGAGGGATAATAGTGCGCCCTCCAAGAAGGCCCCCACTCTCCAGTAATATGTCCAAATGGCCTAATAATGAATAATAAGGCCAAAGGCCAACCATATAGTCTGAATGTCACTAATGAATAAAAAAGGGCCCAAGGCCTGCTTATGCATAAAGTAAAGTAACTGTAAATGTAAATGGACGCGGCGAATGTAATGAGCTGAGTCCATAACTCTGTTACTATAGGTATGCCTCATAAGACACCTAGTGCTATGGAATTTCTAACTCACATGCAACAGATGTTGGAGTTAGCAAAGGAAAATGTAAAAGCGGCGATGGATCGGGCAAAGACATATGCTGATCTGGATCGTACGCCAAGAGAGTTCGAGGAAGGAGATATGGTATTTCTCAGAATTCCAAAAAGGACTCGAAAACCCTAAAGACATGGAAGTGTTATAAGTTGTCACCTAGATACTGTGGACCTTGGAAAATTGTTAAAAAGATTAATAGCGTTGCTTATGAATTGGATTTGCATGTTGGTTGTAAGGTTCATCCTGTTTTTCATGTTTCACGCTCAAAGAAGGTTTTACATGACGGTGATAACTTGTTGGCTGATGGCCTTGTATTGTTTTAGGAGCATGGGGAGGTGATGCATGGACCAGCGAGAGTATTGGACTGGAGGCATAGACGGTTGCGTAATCGTTTGCTCCATGAGTAGTTGCTTGCATGGCATGGACGACCTCTCAGTGATGCTACTTGGGAGACCGCGCATGGGTTGCATGCACAGTATCTCGACTTTGCCATCGAGAACGATGTCATTTGAGGAGGACAGGGATGTCACATGTACTTTGAATCCCCTTGCCCAATGTAAATCGTAAATTGTAATTATTGAGCATATGACATGTGTCACGTTGACCAGTCAACCCTTCCTACTTTTTTAAGAGGTTAGTCCAGCAGACTCTCATGAGACCCAATACCCCCTTGGCCATCTCGGATTTAGTCACTATAACAGATATTTACATTGCAATTTACAATTGTCTCCATAGGCCGGTGACTTGCCATTTACACTGGGACACTTGGTCCAGTGCATGAGTGACACTTGTCGGTCAATGGACAGGTCAATAGGACATGTGTCATATGCTCATTGGGACACTTGGTCCAATGCATGAGTGACACGTGTCAGACTGTCCACCTACTAGCTTGCCTATGTGTCAGGGTACTGCCAAGTGGCAATTTGCCATGGAGTTTGCCATGTGTTGACGTTATGATGTGTCAGGGTTGTGCTTTTTCTGTCTTGGCAAGCATCTTTTCAAAGATTGTCCTCGACGTACGGGAAGAAGCTTCATATTATGCAACGTCAAGATGAGGGCAAGGATGAGGAAATTTTGGATGACTTGTTGGTAAGTGATGATGAGGACACTCGTCGTGTCATGACTATTTCGGTGCGGAAGCTTGTTCCAGAGGCACCAGTGTGTTACTTGTCCACCAAGGCGCGGGAAGTTTATCAGTTTCCAGATAGTGAACTGATACGCATGAGGGGAAAACTGGAAGGTCATGACGTGCTCGTCTTGTTTGACACCGGTTCTTCGCATAATATCATCAATTCTTGTGTGGTGAGGAAATTTCACTTGGCTACTGTTCCATCTGATTACTGGTATACTGTTGAGATGCTAGATGGTAAGGGAACAGAGGTTTGGAATGAAAGAATCTCTCGGGCGTCTTTGTCTATTCAGACGTATACCGAGAAGTTAGATTTTGAAGTTACTAAACTAGCTAAGTTTGATATTGTACTTGGTAATCGGTGGCATGCAAGTAAGGAACCCGCTATAGATTTTAAGTCACATGTGTATAAGTTTGGGCATGAGGGTATGTCTCATGTCTTAAAGGGGGAGAGACCATCTGTTGAGGGTCCTCTTGTTACCTATATGCAAATAAAGAGAATGAAGATTCAATATTTGTGGTTGTGTTATGTGAATGTTGATTCCAGTTTTGATTCTTATGTTGGTAATAATCAAATAAGCACACTCACTAATAAACCACAAGAAGCTTCATTTACTTTTGCATCCCCTAGTGCACATGTATTTGCATTACAGCCTAGATGTGACCCAGCAAGTGAGTTGGAGAAGTCCATCCGCACGCAATTTAAACACGTGCTAATTAGTAATATGCCAGAGGGATTGCCGCCTAGTCGGAACGTTGATCATCGTATTGAGCTCGTTCCAAGGGCAAGTCCGGTATGCAGGCCTCCTTATAGGATGAGCCTAAAAGCGGAAGGGGAAGTCAGAAAGATGTTGGAGGAGTATCTCAAGCTGGGGTACATCCATCCAAGTTATTCACCTTTCGCCTCTCCTATTTTACTTGTTAAGAAAAAGGATGGTAGTTTTCGGATGTGTGTAGATTATAGGGGATTGAATAAGATCACTGTAAAGCACAGGTATCCGATGCCTAGGATTGATGATCTACTGGATGCGTTGCAAGGTGCAACCATTTTCAGTAAGATAGATCTCAAAAGTGGATACCATCAAATACGGATTCGAGATGAAGACGTCCAAAAGACGGCCTTCCGAACCCGTTTCGTTCATTATGAATTTTTGGCTATGCCATTTGGGTTAACCAATGCCCCAGCCACGTTCATGATGCTCATGAACGATGTCTTGCGAGACGATATGGGCAAGTTTGTCGTCAATTTTATTGACGATATATTGGTTTTTAGTAAAGCGGTTGAGGAGCATGAGATTCATCTCAAGACCATTTTGGGCAAGTTACAAGCTTCTGTCTTGTATGCCAATGCTCAGAAGACAGAGTTGTGTAAGACTCGTGTCGAGTATTTGGGTCACGTAGTGACAGCTGAGGGTATTTCGGTTGACCCAGCCAAGGTGGTTGTGGTTAAGAAGTGGCTGAGGCTTGCCGATATACGCCAATTACAGTCTTTCTTAGGCTTTTGTAAGTTCTACCGACGGTTTGTTAGGAATTATTCTTGGATAGCTGCTCCTTTAACGGACCAGTTAAGGAAAAACAACACTGTGGTTCGATGGGATGCTGAAGCTCAGCAACGTTTTCAGAACTTGAAGGAGTCTGTGGCCACGGCTCCAGTTCTCAAGATTGTGGATACCCAGAAACCTTTTGACCTAGAGACGGATGCAAGTGGCATTGCCAAAGGTGCAGTGTTGAGCCAAGAGGGTAGACCAGTAGCCTTTGAGAGTAAGAAGTTGACACCAGCTCAAGAGAGATATCCTACACACGAGCAAGAGCTGTATGCGATTATACATGCGCTCAAGGTGTGGAGACATTACTTATATGGCGCTGAGTTTTATGTGCACACAGATCATCATACTTTAAGGTATTTTTGCACTCAGCCAGATTTGAAGGGCCGCCAAGCTTGGTGGGCCGAGCTGATGCAGGAATTTCATTTGGAAATTCGCTTCCGAAGAGGGAAGGAAAATGTGGTCGCTGATGCACTATCTCGTATACTGCATCAGATGAGCTTTACTGTGGTTGACAGTGGTCTCATGGAGGAGATTAAGAAGGCTCAAGAAAAGGACCCACATTGTTAGCGCGTGTGGCCTAATGCGCGCAAGATAGTCGACCAAACGGAAGAGTCAGTCGAGGCTGTCGCTTCCGTAGAGGCACACACCGGTACATATTTAACATGCACCGTGAAGGATGGTATGTTCTTGCGAAATGGAAGAGTTTTCATGCCAGACGTGAAAGATCTTCGTCGTAAGATACTTCATGAATGCCATGATAGTCCTTGCGCAGGGCACCCTGGTATTGATAAGACCAGTGAGCTTTTGTGAAGGCATTATTTCTGGCCACGATTGCAGCGGGATGTAAGAGAGTACGTCCAGCGTTGCACGACTTGTCAGGTGAACAAGGCCGAGAGAGTAAGTCCTCCGGGCTTGCTACATGCACTTGAGATACCTACAGGAAGGTGGGAAAGCATCTCTATGGATTTTATTGGTGGGCTACCCAAGACCCAAAATGGATTCAATTCCGTTATGGTAGTGGTAGACAGGTTTTCCAAGATGGCTCATTTCATCGCAACGACCAAGAAGGTCACAACTCCGCAAGTGGCTGAGTTGTTTATTCAGAATATTGTCAGGTTACATGGTCTTCCGAAGTCCATACTTTCTGACAGGGATCCCAAGGTTACGGGAAATTTCTGGATTGATGTGTTCGCCAAGCTGGGAACACAGTTGCGGATGAGTAGCACGGAGCATCCTCAGACGGATGGTTAGACAGAGCGAGTGAATCAGATCTTGGAAGATATGCTTAGGCATATGTGAGTAGTACGCAAACAGACTGGGTAAAGCAATTACCGCTATTGGAGTTCTCGTACAATGATAAGAGACATGCGTCCACTGGATTGAGTCCATTTCAGCTCAATTATGGTTTCAGGCCACTGAGTCCTGCAACCATAGGGATTTCGCATAGGGTACCTAGTGCTGTAGAGTTTTTGGCTCAGATGCAGCAGAAGTTAGAGTTGGCACGAGATAACTTGTCCAAAGCTGTAGCTAGGGCAGAGAGTTATGCTCGTGAGAATCGTACCTATCGGGAATTTGAGAATGGAGATTGGGTGTATTTACTAGTCCCTTCGAAGTCAAAGGTGCTATGCACAGGAAAGTGCGCCAAGTTATCTCCTAGGTATTGTGGACCATGGTTGATTATTAACAAGGTGAGCCAAGTAGCTTATAGGCTACGACTACCTGTAGGATGCAAGGTGCATCCAATATTCCATGTTAGCAAACTGAAGAGATGTTTGCACGATGGCGATAGCTTGGTGGAAGGTCTAGTGTCTCTTGAGGAGAAAGACATCACAGGTTATGGGCCAGACAGAATCCTAGATCGAAGGGAGCGACGATTGCGGAATCGTCTCCTTCAAGAGTATCTAGTAACCTGGAAAGGGCATCCGTTGTCAGATGCTACCTGGGAGACGCGACAGGCGTTGCAGAAGTCTTACCCAGAGTTTGTCATCGAGGACCGATGACTTGCCAGAGGAGGGAAGGATTGTTAGAGTCCAGTTACGACTCTATCATGACCTTGGCATGGCCGGTCACCAGAGGGCCTGAGGCCAAGTATTGGCAAGGGCCGTTGACCGAGGAGGACATCTGTCCCAAGTTGGGACCGGTGCGTCATGAGCAGTGACCCAGTGTGGCCGCCTGACAAGTTGTCAGAGACGCGGTGTGCCTTGACCGTCTTAACTTTGTACAGTTAGTGGAATGCCCACAACCCTCTTATCCCAAATCTTTGTACCCTTTCCATCAGCCATTTCCACTGTGTACTGGTATTGGGATGGTTGAGTATTCACACCTAACTTCCGTACCGAAGTTGAATTCAACACATTATGAGAGAACCCAGTGTCAAATAGAACTTGAACATCTCTACCACACAGCTGTCCTTGCATAACAATAAGAAAAGTGTTAGGAAATTGATACCCTTGGCGAGCCGATTTTGACAAAAGCGCTCGTGGAGCCGTGTCCACTCTTTTGACCACCGAAACATTCATGAGCCGTGGAACATCTGGATTGGCTTCCTGCTCGATCTCTTCCACTGTCATAGGGTCATCACCCTGGTTCATCTGGTCCACTTGAAGATTATATGTGGTCCGCATCAAGTTTCGTGGACATTCCTTGCACCTATGCTGTCCCAAACATCCAAAACAGAGGTTCTCCCTCTTTGCACGTTTTTGGTGTTGAGGCGACAACATTGAAGGACGCTGACCCTTTTGGGCATCGGGCTGCCCATACAACCCTTTGCCTTTTGGGGCCCCTGCACCCTCCTTTTGGTCACCCCGAGCTTGCCACTGATTGGTTTGACCTTCAAACTTTCTTTTTTTGTTCCATTTGCCCTTGCGTCCCCAAGGTTGCTGACCACCTGTACTAGCTACCGCAACAGGATCCGGGCCTTTTTTCCCATCTTCATAATACAAAGCCATCTGGATGGCTCCCCGTAAATCATGAGATTGCTCCTTCCGCACGAAAGGCCGAATACTCTCTCCACAAAGTGAAATATTTGCATGTACATAGGAACTTCCTGAGGAATGCGTAACAAAGCCTCTCGGTACTTGTCTGCATAATCCTGCACGCTCAAGTTACCCTGCTTCAAATAAGACCATTGTTGCATGGCTCTGTTGTCTTCATCCATAGGCACCCAGTTTTGTGCAAACATTTGCCGGAATGCGTCCCATGTGGTTGGTCATCCTTTTCCACCTTCCTCCATCACCTTTGTGCTGACTCTTGAAAACGATATGTGGCTTCAACAATCATCTCAGTTTCATCGTCTATGCCACACATCTGGAATGCTTTCTCCCATTTTTGCAACCAATTCTCAACGACATCAATAGTTCTCATAGATACTGCTCCAGTGAACTTCGGAGGTTTTAAATCTTTGATAGTAGGTAGCTTTCTCTTTCGAAACCCCAACTCAGCTTCATGGCCCGTTGACAATGTCCTTTCTGCTCCCATAGCTGTACCACTGACTCTCTCAGGAACACTAGCCCCTTTACCTGTAAGTTGCTCCAAAATCAGCTTAAGAGTAGCTTTGATAGCATCCACCTTGGAACATACAACATCTAATCTTTGTGAATCTTGACTGGTGTTGCTTGTGGATGCCATAGCAGAAAAATAGGTAGTAGAAACAAAGCAAAATCAAGCTCTCAGCACCTCAAATCACTACACAGATAGGTTGCCCTGAATTCCTAGAAGAACTGGATAGAATAGACCTCCCATAGCCAAGTTCTAACTACACATAGACTCTTCTTCTCCAAAAATCAGCAAACTAGGGTTTCAAACCGACAATTGGCAAAAAACTATGGATGATCACCGAATCAGAAGGCGAAAAGCCTTGCTCTACCAACGACCTATCACAAGAAGCTTATTGCAACTGTCAGATCTGAAAAATACTGAGTATTGAAGAAGTTACAAACCGATTCACATATCCTATGTGGGCTGGATTTTCACAAAAGTGAAGAGAATAATCAAGTCGCGTAGTAGAAAATGCTCAAAGGCTGCCAGAAGATCAGCAATCCACCATAGGGCTTCCATCTCTATCTTATGGGCTCCAAATTTGCCAACAGATCACCTGCAGTAGGGCGCTGGCTCTCCAAGAATGCTCCAAACCCTAATTGAAGATGCCAAATCCCACACAAGTCTTGAAAGCAACTGCTCTGATACCAAATGTTGCACACAAGGTCACAAACCGTAACTGAATGCACAGAATTACCCAACAAATCTGTCACTTTATTAATCTCAAGCAAATGTACATAGATCAACAAGCAAACATGAGAGCTCTGTTGCAAGTCTCCTCCCAACCATAGCTGCATAGGAATACCATCCTCCGGAATGCCTGACAAGGCTCACACTATATCCCCCCAAGCATCCCTTAACCCTGACACTTCCTAACGTCGACAGATGGCAAACTCCATGCACAGCCGACACTTGCCACTTGGCAGTACCCTGACACATAGGCAAGCTAGTAGCTGGACAGGACACGTGTCACTCATGCATTGAACCAAGTGTCCCAATGAGCATATGACACATGTCCTGTTGACCCGTCCATTGACCGACAAGTGTCACTCATGCACTGGACCAAGTGTCCCAGTGAGCATATGACACGTGTCACGTTGACCGGTCAACCCTTCCTACTTTTTTAGGAGGTCAACGTATGGAGCATGGAGCATGGAGATGTTATACATATGGGACTAGTAATATTAGTTCGCTGACGAAAAACATTTTGGCATAGATACATGCAGCTGTAATTGATAATTGAGGTAGATTGTGGGATGGGGTCTTGAAATACATTACATTAGGCTGTTGGTAAGCTTTGTGGCTAAGTAAGCCAAGACCTTTTGTGTATGGGTTTCTAATTAAAAATATTTCACTTAGTAATTTCACTTATCTAGGGTGTTTCTGACTTTTGAGTCCTAGTTATTCCTACTGCAGTTGCATTGTTCATGATGTCTTGTCAGCATAAGTTTGTGACATCTAACAGGAGAAAGTTTTGTATTTTTGGTCTATTTTCAACCAAGCCATTTTACTCTATAATCTTTATCCATGTTTACAATGCTGGATTTGTCAGGATGATTTTGATTTTGGCGGGGAAGATGGAGAAGAAACCAAAATAGCAGGTGATTGGGATCTGTTAAGTGGCATTTTAATAGTTATTTTGGAACTTAAAAGTTACATGTGAAGAATAAGTACTTTGTTGAAGTGCTATTTTCTTTTTCTTTTCTTTGAATGTCGTAAATCTGAGACTTTTTTAATTTGGAAAGTGTTGAGCTTGATAGATGGGAGATTGATTATGTCATTAGAACATTGTTATGGCATTTTTTATTTTGAATGTTCTAAAACTGAGACATTTTTAATCTGGAAAGCATGGAGCTTGATAGATGGGATGTTGATTATGGCATTAGAACATTGTTATGGCATAATTCAACTTCAATCTTAACTTTGTTCCTATCACAATTATGCCAAGAAGTCATAACAGTTGTAATTCTTTCAATTAAGCACTCTCTGTAGCTAGTCTATAGTAGAACTTTGGTGAGTATTATCCCCATATGCAAATATCTTCGTACTGCCAGCAAAATGGCTTTCCAAACCAAGACTCTACCATGGAAAGGACATAAGTTGTCAGAACAAGTATTTCTAAAGCAACATCAAAATTTACAAAAGAGTGTAAAACATTTGCATTGACTACAACAAACCCATATATGAAAGCACTAATTTTGTTTTAAAGTAGAGTTTTCAACCAACAATCTTTGACTACAAAAATTCATGAACAAACATATAATGTGGCTTGTTAACACAAAAGGGTGTAACAATACTATGTATGAGATGACAATAGAACAACCTCTGAGTTTTTGATGCTAAAGATCTAATCACTTAAGCTCCTTTTTGTGATATGATATGAATCATAATACTCAAAAATACCTTTCACGTGGTCATTATAGATGATGAGGCAAAGCATCAACATTAGCAAGTAATTATATCAGATTTTGACATGGATGCAAGGATGACTAGAGCTCTGCTCTGCTAGTGATCCTGTCAGCGATTTACAAGATTTTTTTTTAGTAGCTCAAAACAGAGTCACATATGGTCCATAGCTGATTGCCAAAAATTCGTGTTGCTTTTGAAGATTGCATAATATCCTACAAGCAATCATATTGTTGTTGGAAGCACACTTCCTTTGTCTATGGTAATTTTTACTTTGGGAAAATCTGTTTAGCTCATTTTCTACAGGCAAGTTGCAACGATAGTATGATTTGTATCCTTGGCACTCTTTGATATGATCGAAGACTATTGTCTCTTGAATGAATGAATTATGAAGTACTTATTGTTTTTGGAATCTAAACCAAGTCATCTTAGTTTCAGAATCAAAGATAGTAAGAGCTCCTATATACTTACGAAACCAATTTTCTTTGGTATATTTCAAATGATAAAGATCATAGATGATACAAGTCCAAACCCAAAAGGAATTGTTGGAAGTATAATGGCAACTGAAGCAATTGGCACAAGGGTGTTAGAATCGAAGAGATTCTTTAATCGGAGTAGACTAATCTTATTAGTACTCACACAAATCATCAACCACAAGCTGAGGAAGAAGAGAGACTGCAAGAAGCTATGCTTCATAAGCTGGAAATTGAGATAACAATGGAGGTGGGCGCCCATCTACTGTTATAGAGGCTGTCCAAAATGAAAAGCAAAAGCTATCCTTCTACAATAGCAATTGAAATGCTAATTATGAAGTCTTAACAATAGAAATCTATGCTAACTTGGTTAAAATAGATTTCTATACTATTCTAGCAAAATTGGTACTAACTTAGGTACCTATACTAAAAATAGATAGTACCTATACTAAAAATAGAAATAGGCCTTCTAGCATGCAGGCTGGCCTCTACAATGCATTAATTAATCCATTAATTCCTAACACTCCCCCTTAATGGATAATTCATTATCAATCACAACCAAGTCCTTTGGTCACTAATCTGGCTCAATATAACCATTAAGCTTAAACTTGGTTCTATAAAATAAAGGATCCTGTGAATCAGGTTTTGTCTTCGTAATTCCTCTTGAAGTAGCAAACCATTGAGCTCATCAAGTGTCGGCGATCTCTCTCTCAAACTTAGTGTCATAACAAAGTTCTAATATTATAATGGTAAGCTATTCAAAACAATTTGTACTAGAGTATTATCAAGTACAATTTCCCCTATAGAAGACAACTGATCTCTTAGATCCTTCACTCTGGTAATAGAATTTGTAATGGATTCTTCTGATTCCATTTCCAAGGTATGAAGCTTATTGTTCAAGAACAACGCTCGAGACTTACTTACCGTTTCATATGTGTTCTTAAGGATATCCCATGCATCCTTAGGCCCAACTGCATTCCTGATCAGAGGAATCACCTTATCCTTCAAAGATAAGTTGATGATATGATGCGCACGTTGCACCCGTTTCTCAAATGCCCTTCTATCTTGATCATTGAGACCGTGAGCCATCACCTCTTGTCCCATGACAATTTTTCAATAATCTTTGTCCTGAAGGATATTCTGAAGTTTGAACTTCCACAAGCTATAGTTAGATCCATCTAACTTGCTTGATTCTGGAAGAACGGATTCAATCAGACTCCCCATCTTTGTACAAAAATGACAGGCTTTTTTTCCTAAGAATATACTTGCATGCAACAATCTATTAATTGTCGCCTTCCTCGGATAGCACCTATTCAGATACTACCTGCCTCAGAAATACCTTTCTGCTGTCCTAGATGGAGCCTGGCTGGTTCTGACCTGAATCTGATTTGGACTCCCTCAGATATCACCTATCTGATTGCTGCCTATCCCAGATAAACCCTGTCTGGTTCTTATCTGACCTGTCCAGGTTCTGCCTCACTCAGATAACACCTATCTGGTTGTTATCTGTTCCAAATCTGATCTGATTTTTCAGATGTTGTTGTCCCCAGATATGCCTGAACCAGATGTTGCCTCCACCAGAAACTGCCGCCCTCAGATGTGCCTCTGTTCTGAAAACTGCCTCAGATAAAGCCTGTCTGGTTAGATGTTGCTGCCCCCAAATGTTGCTTCCACCAAAAACTGCCGCCCACAAATATGCCTCTATAAGATGTTGCTCAGGTACTGCCTGCCACCTACAGATGAACCTGCACCACATAAAACCTGCACAGGAAAAGACCTGTTTTGCTGTCCTGGATGTTGCCTCCCTTGGATCTGCCTGTCTGAAACTGCTACCTGTCTAGAAGATACCTGCGCCAGATGTAACCTCCACCAGAAAAAAAAACTGCACAAGGTAGATCCTGATCTTAACGAGATGGCTCTCATACCATGTTAGAATCGAAGAGATTCTCTAATCGGAGTAGACTAATCTTATTAGTACTCACACAAATCAGCAACCAAATGAATGTAATTATGCCATACTAAATGAAGTGGCTATGTAAGTTGTAGCGACCAAGCATGCCTCATCTCGATAGACACATGCCCCAAGCAATCGACAAGGACAAAATGTCTAGCACCATTAGGAGAACATGTCATCAATGCATGCAAAGCTCGTCGAAGAGACCAGAAATGCTAGGTAGTAGCATAGATGCACCGCGATTCTGAATCGTGATTCAAAATCGTGATCAGAATCGCGATTCAGAAACGCGTTTCGGGATTTTCCCAGAATCGCGCAGAATCGTTTTTTTTTTTGTTTTTGAAATTTGTTTAGGCAATATGGGTATCAGATGAAAGCTCTGATTGAGAGCATTATGACTGTGTAGTTTGCCTACTGTTTCGGGTGCGAAACACCAAGTGTTTTCACTCAGGGAGTTGGAAGGCCAAATCATGAAGAGGCCGTTGGGGGGTGTTGCCCCCCAAACCCCCCACCGGGGGGCTACCGCCCCCCCGGATCCCCTGTTTCTCTTGGGGTTACCGCCCCCCGAACCCCCTGTTTCCCGGGGGACTACCACCCCCCGAACCCCCTATAGCTTCCTGCTATATAGACACTGTAGATAAAAATGCTACCGCCCCCCCGTAGATAAAAATGGGGTCCAAATGCTCGCCGAGAAGGGCCCAATATATATGCCCCCAACTGTATGCACATTGCACTCACATCTCCAGTGAAACGATTGCAAAAGTGATCATCATCCATACAGTTGATAGCCCAAACTGTAGGATTAACATTTACTGAAAACCATAGCAATGACAACCAGATAGCTACTAAAAATAAGATCTGTTTGTGCCTCATCTACTGCACTTCTGAGAGGCAAAACGCTGGTTTGACCATTGATCCCCTAAAAAAATTTCAGCCATAAGCTATTTTCCCAAATTTTTTTTTTTTTTTTTTTTTTTTGCGATTCTAGGTTTAGAATCGCGGACCCAGCGAATTGCGATTCGGTGCATCTATGGATAGTAGTGACATGAACGAGTGGATATGCGGTATGTAGTAGTGCCATGCAATCTAGAAGGCTCATGAATGTGAAACATCCACAAGAACTGGCTCCAATGCATTTCACAAAGGATATCTAGACTAGGGGAGATATATAGAACCAACAAGATCCGCTCCACGATCATAGTAACACCACAGAAGGCATCATAGCAATCTAGAGCATATGTGATAGTACTGGGGATGACAAAAAATAGCATAACAAACTAGACACAGTTGCAGAACTGGCCGGTCACCAACATGTTTACCCACCACCAAAACAAGAGGATTGACGTATAGTATCTGATCCTGAAATTGATCTTGAGCAACAGAACTAAGAAAACAATTGAGATGGTCCTTAGCGCCCATCTATATATGTAGTCCTTGCCACAACCAGAACATCAAGTGTATCATCAAGAACTTTTGTTGCAAGTGGAATTTGTAGAGCATCGAGAGCATGTACAAGAAATCTCCTCTCCAATATTATGTGACCCATGACATCTATCTACGTCCAAATCCACATGAAACTGAGTTAGCTCGGCCTCTAAATTTGGACGTAACCAACACAATCTATCGGCTCAAAATGTGAATAGATCTCAAAATAAGAGGCTAGTACATTGAACCAGTTTGACAATTCAGTGTCGCCATAGTGCTCAAAATGCAATGTGACGGAGACAATTATCTCTTGATACAAGAAAAACTCATAAAGGAATGTAAAACACATGATACATACAACATCACGAAAAATAACAAAAAAGAATGAGGCACAATACAAAATGACAAAGATAAAATAAAAATAAAATAGATAGAAACAATATAGAACCAAACAAATGAATATGTGATGTTGAAGAAGCACAAACCCTGATGGAGAGGACACTAGTCGTCACGTCAACGTAGGCTTGAATCAACACTCAAACACCAATGGAAAAAGGCTAGAAGCAAGTGAATGTGAAAAAAATCAGCACAAACAGGAGCACCAAGTAAAAAGTAAGTTGCTCAAATGTAACAAAAAATCCGGTAGAGCCTAGTCTCGGCACTAGGATGACCTCTACATGGCCGGTTACCAGAGGGCATGAGGCCAGGTATTGGTGATGGCCGATGATTGGAGTGGACATCTGTCTCAAGTCGAGACCAGTGCGGCACAAGCAACGACTTGGTGTGACCGCCTGACAAGCTACAAGAGATGCAGTGAATTGTGGCCATCAGCATCCTAGTTGTCAGTGACGACATGGTAACCAAAAAGTAGTTAGGGTGACCAAGTGGGTCACAGATCTTTGGCGGGGCATGTGGGTGGTACCCTATGAGTCACTCAATATTCACAGGTCACAAGTAGCATGCGTGCCACTTGGATTGATCACCCACAGTTGGATGCCATGTGCCATGTGACGGGAGTAGGTAGCATGACTCATAGAGGGGTGACCTCTTAGTTGCACAAGCTTGGAGAGATAGGTTTGTCACGATTGGTATCAAAGCCTTGTTCTAGAGAGAGAAAGCTCCGTTCTAGAAAGACGTGGAGAAAACATCAAATTTCTTAGTTTCCTTGGGGGATTTTGAAGGGGAAATTGGGGAAATTGATGCCCTATAGTGGGTCGTTGGTGGGTAGGGAGCTTTCCTGAGAAATTCAGCCCAAAAATAGGGATATCCAGCACTCAAATTTGTAGATTGGATTTTGTGGGTAGTGGAAAAATGGCAATAACTTTTTCCATGCTTATTGGATTGCTGTGAGATTTCGGAAGGTTGTTGGAGGTGTTGGATCACTACTAGGGAATCTTCAAATCTGAGGAAATCCTTAGCAACCACTAATTCTGCTCAAAGAAATAGGTTTTGGACTTATTTTCAAGCTCTTGGAGTTGAAACATCATAGCTTCTTTGTTTCTCTGGTCCAAAACTTTGCAGGAAGGGTCCTTAGGAGGATGGCGCCCTACTACAATTATACTTCAGTCCACTTGCAAAATGGAGACTAGGCAAATCACGGCGGATTCCAGGCTGTTTTTTGCCTGTTTCTGGGGAGTCACTTTTTTTTTCCGGCACCAGTATCATATTGCATCATTTTTGGAACCAGGGCGTGATCTATCTTCTGTAAATTTATGTGTTTTTTTCGTTTTCTATCAGAACGTTATCCTTTGCTGATTTTTTTTTGTGTTATTTTGACTGATTAAAAATTCCCGAAGCACTCTATTCCTTAGAGTTCTTTGCCGGCTATTAATAATCGCCTCGGGTTCAGGTGGTCCACTCGCGGACTCATCACGAAGCTCTACTAGATCGTCCACAGGGACTAACGTTTTTCCAACCCCCAACGAGGGTTTTAACTTACTAACATGAAAAACAAGATGAATTTCAACATTAGCTGGAAGGTCTAGCTTGTATGCAACTTTGTTAATGACTTGGATAACCTTAAAAGGACCGCAATACCTAGGCGCCAACTTTACACTTACTAGTTTTCAAGCCCCCAGAGTGAGTTGGGACCCTCAAAAACACCATGTCATTGACCTTGAATTCGTTGTGCTTCCGAGACAGGTCAACACAGTGCCTTGCCCTATCCTGGGCACTTCTTATGATGTCTTTAGCAAACTATAACATTTCTTGCATATCTACAAGGAAATCAGCTGCGGCTTGCACCCTAGGTTGATAACCATACATAAGAATGAAAGGGCTGAAGCCGGTCGCTGAATGTTTTGCACTATTATATGCAAATTCCATTAGTGGAAGGTAATTTTCCCAATCAAACTGCCGATGGCCCACATATGCTCGAAGCATGTCCTCTATCGTCTGATTGGTTCTTTCCGTTTGACCGTCTGATTTTGGATGATCTGTAGAACTCATACTCAAAGTCGTTTCCAACTTTTCAAACACTGCTTGCCAAAAATTCTCAGTGAATTTAGGGTCATGATCACTGACAATATCGCAAGGCAGCCTGTATAGCCGAAAAAGCTTCTCAACAAAAAGTTGAGCTAGTTTTGAAGCTTTAACCGTAGTTTTAGTTCGAATAAATTGAGCAAACTTCGTAAGTCTACCAACAATGACCCAAACAAAATCTTGGCCCTTCCCTGTACGTGGAAGCCCGACCGCCCGACCACAAAATCCATAGAAATACTTTTCCACTTTCCAGCAAGAATATCCAATGGATGTAATAGGCCACTAGCTTTTAGCCTTTTTGCTTCATTAAATTGACACTTAGTACATTTAAGTACGTAAGTCTCTACTTGACTTTTCATCTTAGGCCACCAAGAGTGCTGCCTAACTAAGTCAAGAGTTCTTTGTATACTTGGATGTCTTGCACATGGACTATCATGACAATCATGCAGGATTAGGGTCTTAACTGTGTCATTCTCCGGTACACATACCTTGCCCTTATGAAATAAGATCTCATTTCATATAACAAAATCCATTTTAGTCGTTCCCTGATTCGAGGAATCCTGCTTACCCGAATCGACCCCAGAAAGTACTTGTTGCCAATACTTTCCAAAAAATGGATTGGACTCAAAAAGTCCTTGGAGAGACTGAAATAATCCCGGTTGTATATCAGTAAAGCTTAACTGATTAATAACCGGTAAACGACTCAAAGCATCTACTAGAGTGTTTTGACTTCCTTTACAATATCGTATTGAGAAGTCGAATACCTACATTAGCTCAGCCCATCTTGCTTGTCTCCCTTTTAAATCTGTAGCATCACAGAAATAACGGAGCGTTTGGTGATCAGTCAAAACATCAAATTTGGCTCCATACAAATAATGTCGCCAAATTTTCAAGGCATGAATAATAGCATAAAGTTCCTTTTCATAGGGACAATACCTAGATTGGGCTGGATTGAGATTTTTGCTTTCAAAAGCAATAGGATGTCCATCTTGCATCAAGACGGCTCCAATCGCACAATCACTGGCATCGGTCCTAACCACAAATGGTTTCCTAGGATCGCCAACCATCAAGATTGGTGCTGTTGTCACCCTTGTCTTAAGCAACTCAAAACTGTTGTTCATATCGTCTGTCCACACCACTAGTGGACTCTTAGCCCTCCGGCTAAGTTTCTTAAAGCCTTTCAAAGCTTGAGTGAGGGCAAATGCCATCCTAGCAAACTGGGCTATATGCTGACGGAAAAATCCCACATTGGTAACTTCCTTATCCTTCCTTTTAAATTGAAAACCCTTCTTTTGCTCATTAGGGTGATGACTCTTATGTGGCTTAGGAGTATCATCAAAAAACTTTGCAGCCCTAATAGCATCTTCTAAGGTGTTGGGATGGTTCCTTCGAACATCCACTTGATAGTCCTTAGGTAAACCATCAATGTTTGTTTAAGAGTTGAGATCAATTCTTTCTCGTTCTTCTTTAAATCCAAAAGTTGAGAAGGGAATGAATTCACAAACCCTAACAAAATCAAACCCACCTTCTAAAAAAACTTACCTTCACAGAAAGCAAAATTTTTAGTCTATCTTTCTTAATCCAAGTTAAGAATAGACCAAAAATCAGATTTGAAGGCCACTGAAGGTCTGTGCAAAAGCCAGAAAACCAGATTGAAAGGTAGTTTAGTTTATGATGGGTTACTTATTTACAAACCCATAACAAAATTAAACCCACCTTATTTGTAAGAAAAAACTTCCCTTCACAAAAAAACAGAATTTTTAGTCTTTCTTTCTTAATCCAAAATAAGAACAAATTTGAAGGTCATTGAAATTCTGTGAAAAGAATAGAAAACCAAAATGAAAGGTAGTTGTAGCCTATGATGTAGTGTGTGTGCAACACCCATAGAATTGGTGAACCGTTAACGGTTCACCAACGGTTCATGAACCGCACAGTGAACCGTATGGTTCACCAAGCTTGGGACCCTGAACTGTTAATTAATTAATTGATTTTAAAAAAACTGTATATAGATTATAAATATATAACACACATAAGTATATAAACTATATAAATATATCTAACATCTGTAATAATAATATCAGGGATGCGCGTCCGGGCCGGATGCGGGCAATCTGCGTCCGCATCCGGCGTCCGGACCCGGACGTGTCCGACCCCTGGACACGGGGTCAGACACGTCCATTTTTTTTAAAAATTTTTTTAACATTAAAAAAAAAAGGAAAAAGAAAAAAGTGGATGCGTCCGGGGACCCGGATGCACCCCTGGCGCGTCCGCGTCCGCGTCCGGACGCGCGTTCGCGTCCAGGGTCCACCACCTTAGATCTGTATATTAGTTTATGATATAAACATAAACTATATGTATATATATCAAAATCTGGATTCTGATTTCTGAAATTTACATCCTGATTTCTGATGCCTTCCTCCTGATCGATCTTGCTCCTCGTAGATTGCTTGCTTTCGTGTAGATTTGGGATCAGTTAGCAATTTGGGGTGAATCCGTGTTGAGCCCATGAGAATTGGTGTAGAAATGATTGATCTAGTGTATGTTGTTGCAGATTTTGACAAACTGTTTTTGTATGTCTCAGCATGCCAGAAGTTGACAGCCCACTCGATGAATCATGCTGCTGTGTTTCTCCCACCCGTGTTTATCTTGGATGTAGAGTGTTGCTTCCATGGAATGTATATTCATGCAATTGCTTGATCTGCCCTCAACTAGCAGTAGCGTGCTCTAATTCGCCATAAGCCGATCAGAATGTAAATTTCAGAAATCAGCTTTAAGTCAGGCTTCCCCTTCTGCTGTTTATTTCTGATTTTAAACATAGATGCCCAGAAACGCGTTTTTGGGAGGACGCGTTTCTATTTTTTTTTTTTGGGAAAAATAGCTTATGGCTGAAATTTGTTTAGGGGATCAATGGTCAAACCAGCGTTTTGCCTCTGATGGGGCACAAACAGATCTTATTTTCAATAGCTATTTGGTTGTTATTTGCTCTGGTTTTCAATAAATGCTCAGGGGGTTTGGGGGGCAGTAGCCCCTCGAGAAACGGGGGGTCCGGGGGGCGGTAGCCCTCCGGTGGGGGTTTGGGGGGCAACGTTCATGATTTGGCCTTCCAACTCCTTGAGCAAAAACACACTTACTGGGGACCATCTGTGATCGTAACAAACAGGCTAGAGGTTAGTTTTGAATTTTTATCCTTGACAGAACCCAACATGGATTAATGCACTTGAACTGGACCATCCTGCACCCAAAACAGTCGGCAAATTACACAGTAATCATGCTCTTAATTAGAGCTTTCATTTGATACCCATATTGCCCCAAAAAAACCAAAAAAAAAAAAAACGTTTGTGGAATTTTTTTTAAAATTTCAGAAACACGTTTTTGAACCGCGTTCCTTAACGCGATTTCAGAAACATTGGGCATCTATGATTTTAAATAACATTTTTATGTTACAATTTTAATATATAAAGTGTATAAACTATAAAGGTATAAACATATATATAGTTCAGCTCATAATATGTTTTGGGGGGAAAAGGGAAAAACGAAAATTAATTACATGAACCGTGGCACGGTTCATGCCACGGTTCTTGGAACCCACGGTTCCAAGAACCGTGGGTTCTATGGCAACACCAAACTTCCAAAACTTCCTCTACATTTGGCAACTTCACTTTAGGCACAAACAAAACTTAAAAAAAAAACTTTTGAAATTTGAAAGTTGGGCACCTATTTGCTGGGCCCACAGATTTAGGACAGCCCACAAAAAGTCAAACTTTCACTTCTGTACTTCAAAAGAAAAGACACCAACCTTCATTTTCATGAAACACTACTAATTTGAACCTACTTTTCAACTTGCAAACACTTCTACCTATCAAAATAAAGATGTGTACTTGCTGGCCACTCTATTCTTAACTAAGAAAGCCATTCAAAATAAAAAAACTAGCCCCTATTGAAAAGCACACAAATTTCTAGAAGCAAGAAATTGGTGCTCCTGTGACACACACGGTCACCTAGCGTACCGCCAGCTAGCTGCTCATCCAATAGAGGCATCTCTGCTGCTGACGACTAGGCTCCCTAC
This sequence comes from Diphasiastrum complanatum, assembly GCA_029204225.1. NCBI lineage: Eukaryota > Viridiplantae > Streptophyta > Lycopodiopsida > Lycopodiales > Lycopodiaceae > Diphasiastrum > Diphasiastrum complanatum. The sequence continues at coordinate 8,562,736 of CM055098.1, read as the reverse complement.
GGTTATAACTCCGCCTACTGACATCCTGTCAGGTGGTCAGACCGGGTCACTGCCAATGACGCAGGCCAAAATTGAGTCTTTGATAACTTGTGAAATTGTCATATTATAGGAGCTATACTTTGACATGTATAGTGAAAATGGTGTGCTTCGATGCCATCTAAGTGTAGGAGTATTTAGAAAATTCTCACTATCCTTGCCTTTATAACTATGGGTAGATCATCTTCAACGTGCCATCAATGTCCTATGCAACTGTCTTTCTAATCATGTATAGGGATAACTTTGAACTTTTATACTCTTGAATCTCTACTTGTATTTTCTTTATGTTGCCTATGCATTCTTTGGACTATATGATTTTGAGTCATCAGTGACAATTTTAATCATCTCCCAATGCGAATCAGGTTCAAAGAGGGGCTTTGCTGACCTCGAAGAAGATGACGAAGAACTTTTTCCTTCCAAGAAGGTTTTCTATGCTATACTTGAATAAGATTTCTTAGCATTTAAGTTGTATCTTTTGTGCTAAATAATATCTTCATGGACACCTCTACTTAGTTAATCAGTTGGTTATATAATTTTGTAAACTTAGCTGTGCTTTTACTCTACTTTCAATGAGATAATCTAAGTAGACTTTTGTTTTTTCCTTCTCTTTGTCAATTTTTAATTTAATGCTTTTTAAATTGATCGTGTACATAATGGTGGGGTATCATAAGCGTTGATATACATGGTTGACAAGATTTTCTAGGTTTCTAGTCGTGCGCATCGAATGCCATCTCTTTCAACATTGGATAACATGTTTATGCGAGCTTTAGTTTATAGATGCAAGACTTACCCTCACTATTCAAGTTGCAACTTATAGAACTCCAAAGAAATTCTCCATATGTTTCGTACGTTATTTTGGAATGTGTATTTGTAAAGATTTTTTCCATAGAAAATATGGACACATGATCTAAAAGCATCATGTACAAATGTAGCAATAATGAAAATGTTGACAAAAAAAACACTTACACAACATTTCATTCTTTGTATGATTTTGGGAAAAGGAAAATTCATAAAAGTAAAGTTTTTGGGATGTTGAAGCATTGGTTTGTGCTATACATGACGGAGTTGATGGTATGAGACTGTGTGTGTTTGTTAGTGTACTTGTATGTATTTTTTTTCCCTTTGTATTGCTTTTGTTGTATGTTTTAGTCTGGCTAACAAGTTCTAATATGCCTATGTAACTTGCAAGATGTACGAATCTTCTGTGACGGGTGCAAGTGATCATGCAACGACTACGATACTTAGTTTGCGAGCTAGGTTGGTTACATGAGCAATTTTTCATGGCACAAGTGTATCATCATACATTTTCCACAAGTTTTGATCTTGGCAGTGTTGCATTACTTCTCACAAACTGATTTCTCTGTGGGTTTGAGAGGGTAGTTTGGAGGAGCGTGACAAAACAATTGCCGTATTACAGGTGAGGTATCTGCATTTATCAGATACTGTGAAAAATCTGTCTATCTTAACTTTTTATGATAACTAGTCTCGATATTGCTGGTAAATTTCTGTCAGCTAGTGCCTCAAAGCTTAATACTACAACCAATAACTGAGGTCTGCCAAATCAATGATAGATAATCTAAAAACTCCAAATCTATTAATCATGGAATGAAAACATATTACTGTAGAGAATGCTTTGTAGAGAGTCATACATTCCCAACATGCTTGTGTGGTAGTGAAATGAGTTGGGTCTTCCAAAGAACCATCCGGCCTTACTGTACCCATCACTCATGGTTTTCGTCAAAAAACTTCAGCTCATCATCTTTTGTGGGTACATCTGTACTGAGTTGTGACATGTTTCGGTACCACTTGCAGGCTTCAGTTGAAACTGCCGATGCAGAACTTGAGAGGTGGTATAAAGCTTTTCGAAGTTCATCAATTTTATCTCCCAACAAGACTCCAGGTAGAAAATGAGAATATTTATATCATGAGATTTATTGGACCAAATATAAGAAATAGTGAAACTCAATGGTAGTATATAAGTCTACACCAAAGAGCTATTTTAAGATCAGTGATGAATCTATGCTTCAATACTGCTAGAAGGCTCAGTCTAAAGTTTTGGCATTTTGCGAGTTTGATGTTTAAACTTCTAAGCATGCCTGGATTCCTTTATGAAAACTGCGAAGGTGCTGTGTTGGTTATGAAAATAGATCCCTTGAAGTCTTCTTAGTTTGATTGTTGACTTTGATAAGATCGGGTCCCATTATTTTAACTTCCCAACTTAAAGATGAAGATAAACTCATGGCTTCCTTAACAATTTTAGTCTGCAACTAAAGACATTGTGCAACAAGACTTTTTTTTCAGCAGCTTTTATACAAGTCATATTTTCAGAGTGTTTATTTATTAGAGTTGTTTAGTTGTGAAGTGTGTTTTTTTTTTGCACAATTGAAATATATGTGAGATTTTTAAGAGTAATTGATAAGTGGAGGAATGCTCAAATTTTGTGTGCTTACGCCTTTTTGTACGTGGCTTCCACGTGTCTTTTGATAAATAATGTGATCGAATTCCAACATAGTATGCAATAATCATTTTCGAAATGATTTTTTATTAATTTTTATAAAAATAGAAGGGTGACTCATTAACTTAGTGATGGTTTAGAAGAGGTCCAAATATGGTGTTGTTTTGGAGTAAGCTCCAGGATAAATGAATTTGGCACCCAAACATTTGAGATTTCTGAATCATTAACTCGAGTAGTTGGATTCATAGTTGCACCGAAACGCGATTCTGGGGCTGAGCGTTTCGGAAATCGCGTTTCTGAGAAACGCGATTCTCAGCCCAGAATCGTTCCAGAATCGTTTTTTAAAAAAAATAGTAAATAAAAATTTTTGAACACCTCTTCACGGCCAGAATCGCGCCAGCCGTGGAGGTGTTAATTTTTTTTGTTTTGAGCTGTAGGCATCGGATCTTGGCGTGTGGATAGTCGACAGGCATCTACTCAGCGATACGGAGGTGGTGTGCACGGTGCCAGGGGGATCTGAGCTTCGTGGAGATCGAAACGATCAGTTTTCGATTTTTGGTAAGTGTAGGCTTGTTATTTTGCAAGTGTTGACATTGAATTGTAGGCAACCAAATCAAGCGCAGTTTGGCCCTAGACCACCTTTCTTCATGCCCACGGTGATTCCTACGGGGTCAGTTTCAACCATTACGGCACACCTTGCGATATTTGAACGCCATAATCCAAATGCTTGTTTTTTTTTGCCATTTTCAAAAAATGGCTTCTGGGCAACCGATTCAGGTGGTGTTTGAGCCTAGAATGCATTTCCACATGCCCGCACAGACTCCTGTGACCTCCGTTCTGCCCGTCTACGTCCGTAGCACAAATTTCAATTTTGTTGTCCTAATTCCATGTTTTTTAGGGTTTAGGGTTAGAGCATCGTGCAAGCATCCGCCAGTAGCGTGGTTTAGGCCTGCACTGGACTCGTAGACGCCTGCAAGGACTCCCATGCTAGCGTTAGTCACCCGTTTTCGCTCGCACTGGAATTATTCTATCCCTCGCCCTGTCTCGTGTGTTTTTTGGCAGTTGCTATGATCTTGCTAGAATCAATGTGATGCGTGCTCGGATGTGTTCAGATCTGTTTTAGGCTGGTAATGTTTTTCAATGCAGTGTGTTTTCTTCTACTGAACGGTTGTTTGCTTGTTTTTGTTCGCAGGTTTGATCTCGTGTGGACACGATGCCGGTGCAGGGCCGAGGCCTTTGGGATGAGGTTGAGCTTACTGAGGGGGATGTGGCTACACACCATGGCTCGGGAGTCCGTAGATGGAGATGCTTGCATTGTGGTGGTCTCTTCACAGGATCACTTACCAGGGTTAGGGCTCACTTACTGAGGGTCAGAGGGCCGGGTGGGCGGGCATTGGGCATATCTGATTGCCCCAGGATTTCCGATGAGGAGAGACAGAGATTGTCTATTACATACGGGCACGGTGCTGCATCACAGGTTTCTCGACAGGGACAAGGACTGGGACAGAGACAAGGTGCTGCATCACAGGTTTCTGGACAGGGACAGGGACAGAGACAGGGACAGGGGGCAGGAGCAGCTGCAGGTTCACAGGCAGGGGTCACAGGTATGCAGGCATGGCCTACTACGGGTGCAGAGCCTAGTACAGCACGTTCTTGGCAGGGTTTAGGTGCAGTGCATGGTCTAGGCAGTGCCACTCCAGTTCCACCCGCAGCAGCAGGGCTTACTTCAGAGGGGAGAGCGTCACATGAGCAGGTTGGATCAGCAGCAGCGGGTCCTTCTCGTCCCTCCTCTTCTTCGGCGGCAGATGCAGCACATGGTTCGACAGGTCCTCCCAGAGAGAGTGATACACCCACAGATCAGCCATCCGGTTCGCGTGTTAGACCACGAGCGCCATGTGCACAGCATAGAGAGGTTAGGCCCAGACAGCAGACCCTTGATCGATGCGGGTGGCAGAGAGAGCAGCATGCCCGGTGCACTCGACTTGCTGGCCAGTTCTTTTACGAGTGCGGCATTTCCTTTGCTGTTGCTGACACTTGGGTGTTCAGAGAGTTTTGCGCACAGATGGCAACCGTGGATGCTACATGGATGCCTCCTAGACGAGAGGCATTGCGAGGCAGGATGCTTCGTCAGGAGGAGGAGACCATTACGCGGGAGCTGAGTTCCATTCGCTCAGCTTGGCAGATGTAAGTACTTTGTTTTCATAAACCCATTGCATGCGTTTAGGGTTGACTCGTAGCGCAATTTTTGCATTCGGCTAATGGGTGTTTTGTGGCAGGTATGGATGCACGATATCGAGTGATGGATGGACCGACATTCGTCGGCGATCCGTCATCAATGTCTTGGTTTCTTGCCCGCTTGGCACAATATTCTTACGTGGCGTGGATGCCACTCGAGGTGGTGATGCCATCACAGCCGATTTTATATGGGAGGTTATCAGAGATGTTATTGTTGACATTGGAGTAGAGCATGTGGTTCAGGTTGTCACGGACAACGCTTCGAACTGCAAGCAGATGGGAGAGATTATGACGAGGGAGCACCCCAGCATTGTGTGGACACCTTGTGCTGCGCATTGTATAGACTTGCTTGTGTAGTTTTCATTATGTTCATGGAACATCATTGTACTCCATTTTGGTGCCATGTGGCCCGATATTATATATTACGATGATCCTATTCACAGCAGTGTAACGATTCAGTACTGTTCTTTGAGAGAGAGAGAGAGAGAGAGAGAGAGAGAGAGAGAGAGAGAGAGAGAGAGAGAGAGAGAGAGAGAGAGAGAGAGAGAGAGAGAGAGAGAGAGAGAGAGAGAGAGAGAGAGAGAGAGAGAGAGAGAGAGAGAGAGAGAGAGAGAGAGAGAGAGAGAGAGAGAGAGAGAGAGAGAGAGAGAGAGAGAGAGAGAGAGAGAGAGAGAGAGAGAGAGAGAGAGAGAGAGAGAGAGAGAGAGAGAGAGAGAGAGAGAGAGAGAGAGAGAGAGAGAGAGAGAGAGAGAGAGAAACGATTCCATATGGTTGAAAAATGCTTCAGGACGATGCAGTATGGTGATTGGTTTAGAACACTTAGCATGGTTTTTGTTTAGCATGATTCAGCATTTTTGTTTAGTTTGTTGGATCTGAGAGAGATAACGAGAGAGAGAGAGAGAGAGAGAGAGAGAGAGAGAGAGAGAGAGAGACGGAGGGAGTTAAATTTTGGGGCATCATGTTTTTTTATTAATGCACCTAGGAGTTAATGCGTAAACCTAGGAGTTAATGCACCTAAACTAGACCATCCTGCACCCAGAACGTTCGGCAAAATACGTAGTAATTATGCTCTTAATTAGAGCTTTCACTTGATACCCATATTGCACAAAAAAAAACCCAAAAAAAAAAAATTTAAAAAAACGTTTCTGGAAAAAAATTCCATATTTCCGAAACGCGTTTCTGAACGCGTTTCTGAAACGCAGTGCAACTATGGTTGGATTACTCCTAGTTAAAAGTTAATTGGTTAAATAACCAGTGTGAAGAGAATTCACCGGGAACTGTTCTATATTGCGTATAAGACACATGCTTTGTGAGTCATTGAGATTCATCAATAAAAGTTGTGGATAGAACATAGGAAATTCTTGGTTTAGAGTATTTTTCGATCTGAGAATAAACCATAGTTGCACAGAATCGCGTTTCTAGGAGGAGACGTTTCGGAAACCGCGTTTCTGAGAAACGCGTTTCTCCTCCCAGAATCGCAAAAAAAAAAAATTGTTTTTTTTTTTTTGGGAAAAATAGTTTTAGGCTGAAATTTTTTAGGGGATCAATGGTCAAACCAGCGTTTTGCCTCTCAGAAGTGCAGTAGATGGGGCACAAACAGATCTTATTTTCAATAGCTATTTGGTTGTTATTTGCTCTGGTTTTTAATAAATGCTCAGGGGGCTCGGGGGGCGGTAGCCCCCCGAGAAATAGGGGGTCCGAGGGGCGGTAGCCCCTCGGTGGGGGGTTTGGGGGGCAACGCCCCCCAACGGCAGGGTCCAGGGGCTGCCGGTAGATCCCGGCCCCGACGGTAAGGCCTCTTCATGACTTGGCCTTCCAACTCCCTGAGCGAAAACACACTTACTGGTACCATCTGTGATCGTAATAGACAGGCTAGAGGTTAGTTTTGAATTTTTATCTTTGACAAAACCATAGTTGCACAGAATCGCGTTTCTGGGAGGAGACGTTTCTGAAACCGCGTTTCTCCTCCCAGAATCGCAAAAATTTTTTTTTTTTTTTTTTTTTGGAAAAATAGCTTATGGCTGAAATTTTTTTAGGGGATCAATGGTCAAACGAGCGTTTTGCCTCTTCATAAGTGCAGTAGATGGGGCACAAACAGATCTTATTTTCAATAGCTATTTGGTTGTTATTTGCTTTGGTTTCCAATAAATGCTCAGGGGGGTTTGGGGGGCAACGCCCCCCAACGGTAGGGTCCGGGGGTTGCCGGTAGATCCCGACCTCGACGGTAAGGCCTCTTCATGACTTGGCCTTCCACTCCCTGAGCGAAAACACACTTACTGGGACCATCTGTGATCGTAACAGACATGCTAGAGGTTAGTTTTGAATTTTTATCCTTGACAGAACCCAACAGGGATTAATGCACCTGAACTGGACCATCCTGCACCCGAAACAGACGGAAAATTACACAGTAATTATGCTCTTTATTAGAGCTTTCATCTGATACCCATATTGCCCAAAAAAAATACCCAAAAAAAAATTTTAAAAAAAAACATTTCTGGAATTTTTTCAAAAATTTCCGAAACGCATTTCAAAAACGCAGTGCAACTATGGGAACCCAACATGGATTAATGCACCTGAACTGGACCATCTAGCACCCGAAACAATCGACAAACTACACAGTAATTATGCTCTTAATTAGAGCTTTCATCTGATACCCATATTGCCCATAAAAAAACCAAAAAATATATATATATATAAAAAAAAAATTCTGGATTTTTTTTTTAAATTTCAGAAACACGTTTCTGAACCGCGTTTCTGAACGCGATTCTGAAACGCGTTTCAGAAACGCAGTGCATCTATGGAATAAACTACAAGTTATTGACTGTATCCCCGTGAGCTCGTATCGGATGACAAAGTTTAACGAATATCAAGAGTTACCACTGAATTTTGTTGGAATTCAGTAGAACTTTGTAATCTCTAGATTTTGTTCTAGGTGATTGCATAGAGTTTATGTAGTTGAAGACGGGTGTTAAAATGGTTTTGGTATGCGTTCTGTTTTAATTACTTGATTGATCACATAGTTGGATAACTCATATTTTTGTTAAGAATTGAGGTGTTAGAATATTTTTAAAATCCAATAATTTTCCTTGGGCAAAAAGATTTTAGAATGATTCTTATATTTCTTGAGTGGTGTATTGAACATATGATTAAGTGTGGTTTTGGAATCCTGCGAATTATGATTGACGAATCATAAGATTCTAAATATTTATGATTGACGAATCATGAATAGATACTTAATTGTTATTAGAAGATTATAAGGAAATGTGACGATTCTTATGTATAATGAGTAAGAATTTAGATCAGTTTGTTGAAAATCTAAATTTCTTTAATCTACTGTCTAATTGAGAACGTATGTGTCTCACAGGCATTATCTTAAAGTAAATTGTATTTACTTGTGGCTAGATTGCTTAAATTATGCCGAATCCTATGTGTAGGACGTGGACGTAACATTCTTCCCCCCGTGAACTACTTCTGTTCTCAGAAGTGGAAACCAAGGAAGTTCTTCTTTATGGTTTCAACTCTTCCCCACAGATCATCATCCTCAGAACGATTTCTCAATTGTTCATCTCTGGTTCTGAGTACTCTTTTAGGTTCCAAAGGCACATTGAGCGATAAGTCCTCCAAATGGGTAAGATCCTCATCAGATCCAAATGAATCACCATCATGTAAACAAAGTATCAACCGGCTTACATTAAACACTGGATGAGCAGTTGACTTATCCCGAAGATCAAGTTCTTAAGCTAAAAAAACTAATCATTTAACTTTCACATTTACCCAGAAAATCGTTACCCTTAGTCTGACTTAGAATATCAAATAAGTACTTATAGATAGAACACTTTTTCAAATGTATATCTCTGTTCTGAAGTCCTATGTCATATTTCAGAAGTACACAAAGAGATAAATTTTCCAATTCAGTTTAACTCTTCTCCAAACTAGTAACATCACCTTCATGTCTCAAATTACATAAACCTCTGGGTGAATTATCACTTTACACTGGAGATCAATGCTCAAAAGTTAAAGAAACAAACAATTACAGTCCAAGACTATCCACAATTTCTTGTAGACTTGTCATAAATGCTTCTTGGTACAAATACACTTAGAATCCAAAAATTAAAATATAATAGTTCGTCCTGCCAGAATCTCTAGGAGATCCATCAAGATAAAAATGACTTTAGCTCAACTCTGAGTAACCTAGATACTCTCTTGAGTTAAGTGCTATCTCGATAGATTTGTCTGTCTCCCAATTAACCAAAGATCTAGGATGAATATTGTACACAAGCATCTATAGACTACAATCTGTAGTAGAATACCATCCACTAATTTGCATAGTTTTACTTGTGTAAGAATTGTGGCAATATTTGCACGTCCATCTCTTCATGCTTGATGTGCCATAGTTTGCAGCAATGATAACATGCTTTTATAGGGGATCCCCACCACTGGGCATGGTGGAATTTCTCTCTCTCTCTCTCTCTCTCTCTCTCTCTCTCTCTCTCCCCCCCCTCCCCCCCCCCCCCCCCTTGCCATGCAAAATGCCATCTGGATTAGTTGTGCATACTTGTGTCTCTTGCTCCGACAATCACCCCATTGTTTCAGATACTATCACTGCTCCAGATCCATGGCAAAGAGGAAGAAAGCTGGTAATGGGGGGAGCTCTCCCTCTCATGCGCCTCTGTAGCTATGTGTAGATAGGACCTAAACTCAGGCAAGAAATTATAGCTCTCAAATGTGCAACATCCTCCCACGTAGCTACTCGTCTACGATCCAACAACTCAATAAGTAAAGTGGAGCAGCACCACATAGGTGTCCAATCTTGGGCATATGTTCTCAAAGGTCCAAGTAAATTGGATGCTCCAGTTTTTTTAATTTTTGCTACACTTACTGTGAGCCGATTGCGAGAGCAAAAGGCCCTCAATGTTCGTGTCAAAGGCATCTCCCATTCTAAGGATGCCCTTATAGAAGTCAATTTTTTTTTGGAAGCTACTCTCCACCATCATGACAAAGGTCTAGAATCATTTTGGCGTACCAAGAAAGACTCTAGCACCCTAGTTTTGCCCTTCACCTCGTTGGAGTCTCGACGGCCAAAGATGTAAACTATAAGATACCAAGATCTTGGATGAAGATCTCACCTTTGCACAAATGGTGAAAAGAAAAAAGGCTCTGCAAAAAGCGAGAAATACAAGGATACACCTCATATACAGAGACGGTAAAATTCATTTTGTTGAAGCTAAATTTTTAGTTGAAACAAAATAGTATGCTATTGAGTTTGGGATGTCTAGTTGACCTTGTAAATGGCTGCATTTTTTTGCACCATATATTCTTGGACTATTTCCTATTGGCTAGCTTTATTTTAGGTTTTCTTATTTGGTTGACAACACTGTCTTGTCTAGTTACCATCATATTGGGATGTATTGTTTTGTCTTATATGGCTCTTGGCATGGAAAAGACGTTAATCAAGTTAGAGAGGTTTTGTTTCAAGAAGTCCTTTTGGGATGCTCTACGTAAGTGTAGGGTTTTTCACACCATTATCACCACCACAATCTTATATGCAGCAGAGGCATGGTGTAACGACCTTTCCTCCTCACGTTGGGCCAGCATCTCGAGATTATAGACTCGTGTGATTTGGGCAAAGCCCTCTGTTCCACACGAGATCATCCTTGCCGAGTTTGCTACTCCACCTATACAAATAGATGTAGCCTTCTAGCTTATCACATATATTCAGAGAGTCTAGGCACTTCCAGATGCAGAGAGGAGATACACACAGATAGAAAATTTTTCGCAAATACATGTACAAGGAAACATACTGGTGGCTAGCAATATCGCTTGCAAACTCCATAATTAGTGGCCTGACCACATGCGAAGGAGATTGCTTGCCTGACAGCGCTGACTCATTTTTTAGGAGACAACGCCAATTGCACTTCAACCATGCTTTTGTTGACATTCAGAAAGATTTGAAAAACTCTGCCACGCCCAATAAGCAACCACAGATCGATTATTCAGCTAGATGACTAGCGTACAGGTAATGAAATGCTTCCTCCCACTATCTTCACGATCCGAGTTACTGGCTGTCATGGTTTTCTCAAGCATCCCACCTTGTCCTTCACAGAGATCAGAGTCAGCGCACCATTCATAGACATGTCGTAGCTCGAGCTGTCCGTCCTATCATGAGGAGACACACTTCTCATCCTCCTATGCGACGTCAACGACTACTTGAGCTACCTCATGTGGTAGATCGCATCACATCCTTCTGCTTCAACTAAAGGACATGATGATATTTATAAAGTCCTCAATCCAAGGATCCTATTCTAAGCATGCCAATCACAAGCAACACAAGGGAACCTGATGGTGGACATACCAACCCAACCAAACCTGAATCGAACGGATCTAGCCCCCAAGCTATGGATTGATCACAAAGATGAGTATGGTATCACACCAGCAGCATCCTGCCATCGGTCATGCTATCAAGCATACACTAGTGAGAGCCCAGTAGGTATACTTATACCCTCCAAGGCCCATACAAATCCACCATCAAGTGTTTAGACCTACAACCATCAATTATGACCATGTACAACATAAGGGCCCCAATTCCCTTACGGGTTGTTGATCTACCGGTCCCTAGCGTGGACACGCTACTCGAGACCGGTCATGGGCATGACAATATTGATACTGTTAAACCTCACTTTGTGTATCTACCAGCATCTGTATTCCTACATATCTCGCTCATTTTAGTTCATAGCATTTAGTTATGTTTTTTTTTTGTTTCAAATACTTGGAGTCGTATTCATACGTTGCCACTGATACCACACACTTGACATGCACATTTATTAGTCTTATATGCCTTTTGGCATGGAAAAGACATTAATAAAGGTCTCTCTCTCTCTCTCTCTCTCTCTCTCTCTCTCTCTCTCTCTCTCTCTCTCTCGAATGCGTGCCCGTGCGCGTGCGGATCAGCTACTTCCTCGCTGCGCCATGGCCACGCCCTAAGGCACTGCTGCTGCGCTACTTTGCATACATGAGTCCACCATCGCTGCAGCTGCCATAGCTATTGCTGCTTGCAAGAGTCAACATACTGTCATCAGAGGCTGTCTCGCTCAACATACACCATTGCTGCAGCTGACATAGCTCCTGCTGTTGCAGCTACTGCCATAGCTACAATTTTCCATCATCCAGAATTTGGCCTTCTGAATCTATAAGGTTTTGCCCATCTAGCTCATCCTCAAATCTGAAAATGCCTCACCGCGAAGGGGCTGGTGTCCTTACTCCTCAACTACCAGTTTCTGTATCCAACATTGCTTCAACGTCCTCCTCATTGTCAGATTCGCTTGCTCCCTCTATGCCTATGGCAGTTCCTATCTCCCCATTAAACCATATTCTTGGTATTAGTGAACCTACTATAGTTCTTCCTTTGACTCTGAATAATCCAGAAGCACCTTTGCCTCCATCTTTCATGATCTCCATGATTCATGCCGATCAAGAACGTTCATTATAGTACCTTAAGAACCACCGAGAGAGGCTCGCTTTTCATGAATCTATGATCCTAGCTATCAACTGTACCTCCAAAAGCTGGATACATCCATTGACGAACTTAGGAAAGTTGCACTCATCAAAAGCAAAACTTCTCCCCAAATAACCACCTCAGCCAAAATTCAGCAGCCCAAAAATCAAGTGGAACAACATCATACAGCTGTCCAATCGTACGGAAAATGTGCTTAAAGGTTTGACTAATGCTATTCTTCCACCTCCTCCTTTGACTGAGAGCCGTTTGTGAGAGCAGAAAGGTCTTAATGTTCAAGTTAGAGGTATTCTAAATCTCGAAGATGTTGTTGGAGAGGCTAAGATATTTCTGGAAGAGAATCTTTAGTATCACAACAAAGGTATGGAAACTGCTTGGCAGCCTAAGAAGGATCCAAATACTCTTGACATACGCTTCACTTCAGTGTCTCGCCGTCGTGAGTGTTGGGGCAAAGACTGACGCCACAGGACATCAAAAGTTAACTCGTTGAAGACCTTACGTCCTTCTAGGTGCAAGAATGAAGAAAGGCAAGACAAGAAGCTGTCACAACTGGAAAGCAACTTATCTATCATGATGGCATTATTAGTTTTGTAGATCACAGACCTCTTGCTACTACTTTCAATGAGAGTTTGAATTCTAAGATAGAATCAGAGTTAGAGAAATGAAGAGATGTCCGGTTAGGCTAACCAAAATTGCACAATTTATACCAGGCAAAACCACTGTGAAGACTTTTGAACTTGCCCAAGTTGTCCTCAAAAAGTTTTTCAGATTGTGTGGCTTGTTGAATGATATTGTTAGCGATTGAGACTCCAAGTTCATTGGCAAATTCTGGTAAGCAGTTTTCGAAATGCTTGAAGCCACCCATAGTCTATGTTCTTCGGACACAATAGTCCAAAATGTTTTGCCACAACATTCAGTTGTGTTATGCTAATGTATGGTTTTCAATGTTGTTCACCAAGTGTTGTTTGCCTCAAATGTATCAAGGTGCAAGCCGCAATAGATTTCTTGCAAGATGTGTACGAAATGTTGTAGATAGCCAAGGAAAACATCAAAATAGCTCAGAATAGAGCTCAATTTTATGCCAACCATGGACAATCACCTCGAGAATTTGAGGTCGAAATCTAAGTGATCTTAAATTCCTAAATAAGGTACTACGAATTGTGAAATGCTATAAGCTATATCCTCAATATAGCGGGCCTTACAAGATTGTGAAGAAAGTCCATGAAGTTGCATATCAACGAGATCTTCTAGTTGGAGATAGGGTATATCTTATATTCCATTTAAGCCGTTCAAAGGAACGACTTAGTGGAAAGGACAACCTGTAACATAGGGTTGGAGGATCTAACAAGGTACCAGAGAAAATTGTCGTTGAAAAACTGATTGGCTTTTGAATCTTGGGTAGGTTGGAAAGGAAAACTAGATGATGAGGACGCTTGGGAAAGAGAAGATTACCTAAGACTAAACTTCCCTGCTTTGCTCCCTTTAGAAGGAGGTTCTTGAAGGGGCATATTTTGTTGAAATGTTGATTTCTAAACTCAAACTTATATATTTCAAGTTCTTATGTGTATATCATAGTTGCACAGGCGATTCACGATCGGATCAAGGTCCGAATTGCTGGCCCAATAAACCAGCTATTCGCTGGTTTTCTAGCAAAACGGTTTTTTTTTCCTCCAAAAAATACATGCAATATGGGTATCCGTGGAAAGAGAAAAAAAGACGATTACTATTCCAATAATTTTGTGTTTAGGGCTTGGGGCAGTTAGGTTTGGTATATTCAGAATTTGAAACATAGCTTTGTCAGTTTTACCCTTTTATGAAACTATGAAAAAAAACATCAAGTAGCTATGATTCTACTTAGGTGATGTTACAATTTATCTGGGACCCAAAATAGGCAAAGTAAAAAAGGAAATGGTTGTGGCTGTTATTGGAGGTCTAACCAGTATTTAAAGCCTCTTACGTTTCTTACCAGGGTACTCCATCACGTTTCCTTACCCCAGGGTTGATATTTCAACAATCTAGTTGGTGTCAACTTTAGAATGACAACTCTGATTGAGATATTATTTTTGTCTGTGCATTATGTTCTTGATGCTTGTCATAAGGGGGATAAACCTAGTAGTAAAAAAAATGTCAGGTCCAAATTTTTTCCAGAAAGCCAATTTTTTTTTTTTTTTTTTGCGTTTCGCTGCAGAGAACCACGATTCGCGAATCGCAAAACCCAGCGAATTGCGATTCGCTGCAAGAGGGAAGTTTTAGTCGCGTTTCCATTTTGTATTCGTGTTTCTTTGCTTTGTTTTGATTTTCATTCTCTCATTACTATGGGCATTGGTTGTGTGGTGCATAGATAGAGATCTTTTGGGATAGTGTGATTGAAATTCTGGTTATATGGAGCTTCATGTCATGCTGCAGACTTATCCTCTGGGAGAACTATTGCAATAGAGAAGTTTGGCACATTCCATTGTTTTATGGAGCTTTAAGTAGCGCTACACCGACTTATCCTCTGGGAGAACTATTGCAATAGAGGGTTAAAAGTTTTGCACATTTTACTGTAACTCATAACAAGATTTCTGTTGTTGCAGATCCGGATGTTGTCTTGGAGGCTGTACAAAGTCTTCAATCTTCTGAAAAGCGATTGAAGGATCAGGTGCAAGGCTTAGCAATCTTTTGGATCTCCTGAAAATGTTAGTTGAGAGAAAAAAAAAATGTTAGTTGAGATTTCTGCAGAGTCTTAATAATGTTGTTCAATTTCGGTATAAGGAGTTAACAAAGACATCTCACCATGGCAATGGTAGCAATGCTTGCCTATGTTTACAACAGTTGTCAAGTGCAAAAAGGAGGGAAAGTGCAATGTTGATTAAACTTTCAAGTAAGGAGCAGGAAATTGTGAACCTGAAGGTAATTCTTACCTTTTAATCAAAGGATTTTTAGTAGCTATCATCATTCACATGGCATGGGCAGCTAGATTAGCTAGAAATGGTTAATTTTTTGAATTAGAAGGCCTTGCCTCCTGCAATCATTCACTGGCCAACTGTTAGGAGGCCGAAAAAGTTATCCAAACTTGATGCTGTGAGTTTTCAATTTCTAGACATAAAAGTTTATGAGTATATTAGCTGGAACGGACTTGACTCAATTTTCTCTACTAACATAAGGAATCACATCTGACATGTGCATTCCCTTACATGGAAAGTGACTTAGGACATATTTGTTCTGTACTCACAATATTGATCTTAACTAAAATATGTGACCCATTATTGCATTACATGTACATGTTGGATTTAAGTCATTACTTGTGATAAGCAGTAGTTATTCCTGCTAAAGCATCAATAGGCTATAATCATGAATGGATTAGGAAGGAGATGTAATAAAACAATGCCCTGATGCCTATAATACTGATTTAGCAAGTTACATTTTATCATGTCAACTTAAAATCTGAAGGGTGAAAATGGTCTTTTGTGTATTACAAACGAATTAGCAGTAGGTATCAAAGTAAGCATGGAATATAGATGTTTGAACATTGTGAAAGTTCTAGTATAGCTGTCATGGATTAGAACATGCATCCAGACATTTTTGATTGTCCTTTGGAGCGTATATTTTTTGAGTATGGGTACATCAGACACATTATACATTAATTAAGCATAAATCCTCAGGGTGTTGACCTACAATCCTATACATGTGGAGATCATTCTTCTATAATCGATTGACATTTAGACGATTTGTAGAGTTACATTTTCTTCCAACTCTTCTAGCATTCCATATGCGTTTTCATCATAACTTGGTATTGCACTACTTTTTGGGTAGGAAGAACGTGATGCACTAGTGTTTTGAAGCACGAGGTTAATAGATATAATTGGCACTACTTATTGGATGCAATTTTCAATTCTGGGAGGGAGGAAACCTTATATTTCATTTTTTGGCTCCAAATTGTAGTGTAGAGGACTTCCACTGCCATTCTACTTTTTACAATAGCTCTTTGAAGAATCACTTCACATATTGCATAATGGATATCTAGAAGTTCAGATATTGAAATTACAATTTAGCTCATCACCTTCTTCATTGTTAAAATAAGAGCTAGCTGATTTTTTTGTGGTTTTGATTACAATTTAGAGTCCCTCGCAATAGGTTGTCTGCTCGAGCATCAACCCTTATCATTTCAAGAGATTATTACATGTTTTCAATTCTGGGAGGAAACCTTAAATTCGGATTTGTGTACCTGAAGGTTTCTATTTTGAAGATCAATTTTCACCACATCTTCTGTGTCTGCTCGAGCATCAATCCTTATCATTTCAAGAGATTATTACATGTTTTCAATTCTGGAGGAAACCTTAAATTTCATTTTTTGGCTCCAAATTGTAGTGGAGAGGATCTTCTTGCACTGCTGTTCTACTTTTCACAATAGCTCTCTGAAGAATCACTTCACAGTTTGCGTAATGGATATCTAGAAGTTTAGATATTGAAATTACAATTTAGCTCATCACCTTCTTCATTGTTAAAATAAGAGCTAGCTGATTTTTTGTGGTTTTGATTACAATTTAATCCAATTTTTACCACATCTTTGTCTGCTCGAGCATCAATCCTTATCATTTCAAGAGATTATGACATGTTTGCTAGCTGATGGGGGCATTTAGGAATTTAATTGTTATTTACAATTTGCTAGCTGATGGGGGCATTTAGATAAGAAAGGGCATCCGCCTTTTGCTATCATTTTTAATGTCTGAAACTCTTAGACTTTGTATCATTTGCTTCACAAAGTGGTACTTCCTTGTTTCTAGATATTTCATATGTAATTTCCAGCTTAGTTGGTGCTTGAAGTCCCCTCTGGAAGACAATCTTTATCGGTTTCAGTTCTCTGAAACCTCATCCGTCATTTGATTTCAAATTTAGGGCTAAAAACTATACTAATTTGTGGTGATTGTGTTGCTGAATGCATACTCGAAGTATAGCAGCTGACAAATAGGGAAAGAGCTTAGAATCAAATGGAAATTGACATCATGAGGTTTGTTGGGAAAAAAAGAAGCACGTAGAAGGCTAACATGAAAGGTATCACATCCTTTGGTGGTAGGTGGAAGTTTTAGATGATATGTGATTGGGCTAAGTTGGTTAAGGATATGAAATGAACCATAATAGCGAGCCATGAGCTTTTTGTTTGAGATTGGCCTTGCACAGATTTATGCTTAGAAAAGCTCAAGCAAAACATTTTGACCTTCAGAAATTCAAGGAATTGGTGATGTCAATTGTTAGAGCCCAGTTATGGCTCTATCATGATCTCGTGTTGGCAAGGGTCGGTGACCGACGAGGACATGTGTCCCAAGTTGGGACCGGTGCGTCACGAGCAGTGTCCCGGTGTGGCCGCCTGACAAGCTGTCAAAGATGCGGTGTGTCTTGATCGTCGGGACCCTAGCCGTCAGTGACGAGATGCTAGCCGACAAATAGTCGGGGTGACCAAGAGGGTCATAGGTCTTTGGCGGGGCACGGGGGTGGTACCCTATGAGTCACTCAGTATTCACAGGTCACAGGGGCCAGGCATGCCAAGTGGACTGATCACCCACAGGTGGATGCCATGTGCCAGTTGACGGGAATAACAAGTAGGACTCAAGGAGGAGGTGCCTATGGTTGGGAGGTTCATTCTACACACCGGCTTCTAGGATTCACGAGCTTGGAGAGATTGGCTTGTGACAATTGGTATCAGAGCCTCGTTCTAGAGAGAGAAAACGTCCGTTCTAGAGAGAGAAAATTGTCATTTTTCTCTTGTTTTGAAGGTTTTTTGGGGTGAAAAACGTGGGACAGAGATTGGAGACGAAGGGTGGGCCTCCAGCGCTGCTGTTCCAGCATAGAGGGAGCCCACAACAACTCGTTTTGGAAGAAGAAAAAGTTGGTAAAAATTTGCAGGTGCTCCATCGCCCTCCTGTGGCCTATCTCCATTGCTGGAAAAGGTGGGAAACAGAGGGAAAAAGTTGGAGTGCTGTTCTAGCACTGATCTAGCGCCCTCCTTCAAGTGTTTTCTTGGCGTTTTTCTATGCCTCTTTCCAACGTTTTTGGACAGCTGTTCTGAGGCTATTCTGAGGCGGAATTTTTAGCACCAATCAACGGCCCAATCAGCGATCATTTGCTGCAGCTCTGCACATCTTTGAAGACAATCCTGACCTTTTTCCAGGTCTTGAGAGATTTCCTTTTAAGCAAAATCAGCGTTCAAATTTTGCTAGTCCAGCGCACTTCTGTGGTGATTTTTTGCTTGGATTTCAGGGAGAGCTCCTTCCCTATCTATTGTTGTTTTGCTTTTGTCAATATTTTACCATCAGTGCAATTTCTAGCTTGATTTTGTGTTGTCTTGTTTTGGTTTCATAATGGAAGATGATAGAGTTGATATTCCGCTTAGTCCACCTGTTGCTCTCCCATCACCACCATCCAGCCCTGTGCTTAGTCCTGCCCATAATCTGCCTATAGTGGCTGCCCGTTCGCCTGCTGGTACTTCCCCTTCTGTGCAAGCTCGCATGGATAGTGTGGAAAAGACCGTCGCAGAGATACGAGCGATGATGGTAGTTGATGGTTATGCGTCTTCTTCACAATATGCTCCGCCTTATTCGTCTTCTGTTGTTCGTCCTGTGTTACCTCCACCCTATCCAGAAGACAAAGATATTAAACCTACTCGTTTCACAGGAAACACTCCCCAACGCAATACTGATATCGTAGATCAGTGGTTGCATAAGTGGGAGGAGTATTTTGATTTGAAGCGGTCCCCAATTGATGAGGGTTGGCGGGTCTGCAAAGCTGCTTACCATTTCACTGATTTTGTTGACAGGTGGTGGCGCAAGTTGTTGAAGTCTAATCAGGCTCCATCCACCTAGCTTGAGTTTAAGCGAGCTTTCAGAGCTCAGTTTATTCCTCCACATGAGCATGTGCGTGCGATGGATGCTTGGCTTTTACATCGTCATAGGCAATACATGGTGCAGGAATATGCTGATAGGTATCGTGAGACGCTTATCAAGATTCCAAAAAGAGATTTCCGAGTGGCTAGTAGTCCACAAGTTCATATTTGGCCTTCGTGAAGAGTTGAGGCCTTCAGTGCTGAATGAAGGATGCAAAACCTTAGAAGAGGCAGTTGCTACAGCTCTCAACTTTGAAGGTAATGTGCGCACCAAGGTTGAATCTGGAGCGCCAAGCTGGCTTCAGAAGAAGGGTTTGCGAAAGTCTGGCCAAGCTGGTCAGAAAGGCTTTTTGCAGAAGGATCCTATCCAGATGCAGCAGACTTTGAATCGCAAGGCGGGATCTCCTATGGCTCGTTGTGCTTACGACAAGTCTCCCCTTAGTCCTGAGCAAAAGGAAAAGGCCAAGAAAGACGGATTATGCTTTTCTGGTCTTGGCAAGCATCTTTTCAAAGATTGTCCTCAACGTACGGGCAAGAAGCTCCATGTTATGCAACATAAGATGAGGGCAAGGATGAGGAAATTTTGGATGACTTGTTGGTATGTGATGATGAGGACACTCTTCGTGTCATGACTATTTTGGTGCGGAAGCTTGTTCCAGAGGCACCAGTTTGTTATTTGTCCACCAAGGCGCGGGAAGCTTATCAGTTTCCAGATGATGAGGACACTCGTCGTGTCATGACTATTTTGGTGCGGAAGCTTGTTCCAGAGGCACCAGTTTGTTATTTGTCCACAAAGGCGCGGGAAGCTTATCAGTTTCCAGATAGCTAACTGATATGCATGAGGGGAAAGCTGGAAGGTCATGACGTGCTCGTCTTGTTTGACATCGGTTCCTCGCATAATATTATCAATTCTCGCGTGGTGAGGAAGTTTCGCTTGGCTACTGTTCCATCTGATTACCAGTATACTGTTGAGATGCCAGATGGTAGGGAACAGAGGTTTGGGATGAAAGAATCTCTCGGGCGTCTTTGTCTATTCAGACGTATACCGAGAAGTTAGATTTTGAAATTACTAAACTAGCTAAGTTTGATATTGTACTTGGTAAGCGGTGGCATGCAAGTAAGTAGCCCGCTATAGATTTTAAGTCACATGTGTATAAGTTCGGGCATGAGGGTATGTCTCATGTCTTAAAGGGGGAGAGACCATCTGTTGAGGGTCCTCTTGTTACCTATATGCAAATAAAGAGAATGAAGATTCAGTATTTGTGGTTGTGTTATGTGAATGTTGATTCCAGTTTCGATTCTTATGTTGATAATAATCAAATAAGCACACTCACTAATAAACCACAAGAAGCTTCATTTACTTTTGCATCCCCTAGTGCACATGCATTTTCAATACAGCCTAGATGTGATCCAGCAAGTGAGTTGGAGAAGTCCATCCGCACTCTTTAAACACGTGCTAATTAGTAATATGCCAGAGGGATTGCCGTCTAGTCGGAACGTTGATCATCGTATTGAGCTCGTTTCAGGGGCAAGTCCGGTATGTAGGCCTCCTTATAGGATGAGCCTAAAAGAGGAAGAGGAAGTCAGAAAGATGTTGGAGGAGTATCTCAAGCTGGGGTACATCCGTCCGAGTTATTCACCTTTCGCCTCTCCTATTTTACTCGTTAAGAAAAAGGATGGTAGTTTTCGGATGTGTGTAGATTACAGGGGATTGAAGAAGATCACTGTAAAGCACATGTATCCGATGCCTAGGATTGATGGTCGACTGGATGCGTTGCAAGGTGCATTTTCAGTAAGATAGATTTCAAAAGGATATCATCAAATACGGATTCGAGATGAAGACGTCCAAAAGACGGCCTTTCGAACTTGTTTCGGTCATTATGAATTTTTGGTTATGCCATTTGGGTTAACCAATGCCTCAACCACGTTCACGATGCTCATGAACGATGTCTTGCGAGACTATATGGGCAAGTTTGTCGTCAATTTTATTGACGATATACTGATTTTTAGTAAAGCGGTCAAGGAGCATGAGGTTCATCTCAAGATCGTATTTTGCAAGTTACAAGCTTTTGTCTTGTATGCCAATGCTCAGAAGACAGAGTTGTGTAAAACTCGTGTCGGGTATTTGGGTCACCTAGTGACTGCTGAGGGTATTTCGGTTGATTCAGCCAAGGTGGCTGTGGTTAAGAAGTGGCCAAGGCCTGCCGATATACGCCGATTACAATCCTTTTTAGGCTTTTGTAAGTTCTACCGGCGGTTTGTTAGGAATTATTCCTGGATAGCTGCTCCTTTAATGGACCAGTTAAGGAAAAACAACACTGTGGTTCGATGGGATGCTGAAGCTCAGCAACGTTTTGAGAACTTGGAGCCCAGGAACCTTTTGACCTAGAGACATATGCAAGTGGCATTGCCGTAGGTGTAGTGTTGAGCCAAGAGGGTAGACCAGTAGCCAGTCCTCAAGATTGTGGATACCCAGAAACCTTTTGACCTAGAGACGGATGCAAGTGGCATTGTCGTAGGTGCAATGTTGAGCCAAAAGGGTAGACCGTCTTGGGTATCCAGTCCTCAAGATTGTGGATACCCAAAAACCTTTTGACCTAGAGACGGATTGAAGTGGCATTGCCGTAGGTGCAGTGTTGAGCCAAGAGGGTAGACCAGTAGCCTTTGAAAGTAAGAAGTTGACACCAGCTCAACAGAGATATCCTACACATGAGCAAGAGCTGTATGCGATTATACATGCGCTCAAGGTGTGGAGACATTATTTATATGGCGCCGAGTTTTATGTGTACACAGATCATCATACTTTAAAGTATTTTTGCACTCAGCCAGATTTGAAAGGCCATCGAGTTGATGCAGGAATTTCACTTGGAAATTCGCTTCTGAAGAGGGAAGGAAAATGTGGTCGTTGATGCACTATCTCGTATACTACATCAGATGAGCTTTACTCTATTTGACAGTGGTCTCATGGAGGAGATTAAGAAGGCTCAAGAAAAGGATCCGCATTGTCAGCATGTGTGGCCTAATGCGCGCAAGGTAGTTGTTATGTCCATGGCCAGTAAGTAGGATTCAGTGTACTCCTAGTCTTGGATACATGGTACTCCAATAAATCAAGTTGTTAGTTATGCCACGTCATACTGGATGTGACCCGGAAGTAACTAATATCCTTGTGAGGCCCAAAACACACTAAATGGAGTTTAGACAAGGTATGAGACAGTGTATGCATGTGTAGAGTTATCAATAGCAATTCTATGAATAGGTGGTCCATGCTTAGGACTCTATTCTAGGTGAATCTATGTATAGGGAACTTAGGGCTATGCATGGCTATGTGCCCAGGTTTTTTTTGGCTCTATATATTGAGGCCAAACTCGCCCTACTCCTCATTGTGATCATTGATTCATTGCCAGAGTTTCACTCTACATTCATGCTTCTTATTCCTTGGCTTGGGGGTGAAGCTTCTAGAGTTGATTGGTTGCTTCTACTTGGTTGGGTGGTTGCTCCATAGTGTGTTTTCCATTGTGTGTTATCTTGTAAGCAGGATCTTAGGGAGCTTCCCTTATAGTAGTCGACCAAACGGAAGAGTCAGTCGAGGCTTTCGCTTCCGTAGAGGCACACACCAGTACATATCTAACATACACCGTGAAGGATGGTATGTTATTGAGAAATGGAAGAGTTTTCGTGCCAGACGTGAAGGATCTTCGTCGTAAGATACTTCATGAATGCCATGATAGTCCCTGCGCAGGGCACCCTGGCCACGTTTGCATCGAGATGTAAGAGAGTATGTCCTGCGTTGCACGGCTTGTCAAGTGAACAAGGCTGAGAGAGTAAGTCCTCCGGGCTTGCTACATCCACTTGAGATACCTACAGGAAGGTGGGAAAGCATCTCTATGGATTTTATTGTTGGGCTACCCAAGACCCCCAAGATGGCTCATTTCATCGCAACGACCAAGAAGGTCACAGCTCCGCAAGTGGCTGAGTTGTTTATTCAGAATATTGTCAGGTTACATGGTCTTCCGAAGTCCATTGTTCCTGACAGAGATCCCAAGTTTACGGGAAATTTCTGGATTGACGTGTTCGCCAAGCTGGGAACACAGTTGCGGATGAGTAGCTCGGAGCATCCTCAGACGGATGGTCAGACAGAGCGAGTGAATCAGATCTTGGAAGATATGCTTAGGGCATATGTTAGTAGTACGCAAACAGATTGGGTAAAGCATTTACCACTTTTGGAGTTCGCGTACAATGATAAGAGAAATGCATCCACTGGATTGAGTCCATTTGAGCTCAATTATGGTTTTTGGCCATTGAGTCCTGCAATGATAGGGATTCCACATAGGATACCTAGTGCTATAGAGATTTTGGCTTAGATGCAGTAGAAGCTAGAGTTGGCACGAGATAACTGTGTGCAGAATAATTTCACATATGTCAAGAAGATAAGAAGCAATTGTATTAGGATTGTCGTTTGGAGTTTGAATGATACATGGTAGAGTAGGAAAAGAGTTACATGCTAAGAGGAAATGTGATACTCATGTATTGCTAATAACAAAATAGTTATAATTATATTCTGCAAAACATAAATGTTGATCCCAATCTTTGCCAAAGGGTGAGACATAATTACATAATAATCTTGTATTATCTGTTGGGAATCGGGTGATTCTTCAGTTCATAAACTACATCTATCGGATTCAAGCTAACTTCGACAATTCGATGATAGCTCTACTTGATCCAAGCTTCGAAGTCACGAGGATTGAAATAGTCGATTATGTAGACACTAAGCAAATCTGATCAAGAGCATTTCAATCAACATACAGTATTAGTCATAAGACAATTCAAATCTACGCATTGTTTATTTGCAAACCTTGACTCAAACGAAGCATAAAGTTATGCAAGCGATTCGACACGACACGACAATGCACAGTATGTATTAAAACGAATTCGATTAGATCAAAAGAGTGTACATGTCAAAATGCTTGCAAATACATGATCTCTCTAAGACAATACTCTGGAAATGAGAGAGAGAGAGAGAGAGAGAGAGAGAGAGAGAGAGAGAGAGAGAGAGAGAGAGAGAGAGAGAGAGAGAGAGAGAGAGAGAGAGAGAGAGAGAGAGAGAGAGATCTTTATTAATGTCCATGAAATACCCTAGGGACTAATAAAAGGTACATGTCAAGTATGCACAGTGGGAGCGTAAAGCTCTACCACCTAAAAGAAAACAGAGACTAGTGATTGACACAAACATAGTCTATCATCATGGTACAATAGATGTCCCCCTCGCTTGTAAAATAATGGTGTAGAGTATGCTGTGACACTGCCGCTGAATGGACTGCGGGCCTCTGTCTCTGGGTGGACTGTCGATGTCGTCTGTGGCGCCGAGCAGCTGTAGGCTGTGACCTAGGGGCTGGCTGTCTCTCTGGACGTCTACACTGTCTCTGCCGTCTCTGTATGGGAGCACCTAGAATCTCAGCCTCTCCGTTAGAATCAATATTCTCCTGTCTCTGTCTCCGACGAGATAAGCACTCCTGGATACTCAGCTGTATCAAGGGGAGGGTGTCTGTGTCAAGCCTCACCATACGCAAGTCTGACATCTCTCGAATCATCAGTGCAACACATCTGGAGTCCTCATACGATATCAAGGTAGAGAGTGTGACTGGGTGGATTCTGTACACACTTCATCCAATAGCGGAAACGTCTAAAAATATCTGATCAAGAGTATTTCGATCAACATACAATATCAGTCATAAAACGATTCAATCTACGAATTGTTTATGTGCAAACCTCGACTCAAAATAGAAAGAAGAGGGTTGAATGGAATTGAACCGAGTAGTTACCTTCGATAGTTGCTTCAATAATTGCCTTCGAAAGATGCTTCGATAATTGTCTTCGGCAGATGCTTCGATAGTTGGCTTTGACACTTCGTCGTGCAGACACCTGTTGGGAATTCCCATGTACTTTTGAAGACTGTTTGACAATCTCGTGTATTTTTGCAGACTGTGCAACTGTACTAATAATTATATACAGCAAATGAATGGTATGGGAGTCTCTAAACTAAGCTTGCACATTGCTCGACATTAAGAGTTACGTGGATGAGAATAAAATATTTTGTCAGAGAAACTACAATAAGACTACTATCACGACTACGTTGTGGGCGAAGAAGGCCTATGGAATAGTAGTCAAGGCATAAGTGCAAGTAGGAAAGTGTGATACAACGTCAACACTAGCATTAGTTTATTCAGATTGATAGTGAAGTCCATAATGAAAAGTTTGAAGAAATTTCATCTATCAAAATTGACGATCATTGAGTCTCTTTTGAGAATTAAGATACCAAAGATCGGCTTACAAAATTGAAAGAAACATATTTAAGATAATGTTGCGATTTTTTAAGCATAAACAATAACAAGAAGTGCACTAACTAGAAGATAATTGAGACGATCTAAAGAATGTTGACATTAAGGAGTTCAGCCAAGAGCAATATATATTTATGAAACATCTAGAGGATGGACAATGGTAGAAAAATATGGAACTAACTAATGCATATGAGCTTATAGACCCAGAAACATACATACTTCATAGGAATCAAAGGGGCAAGGCTGGAGGTTTTCTAGAATGGTGCCTATAGACACCAAGTACTCAAGAAAATTTATGCTAGGTTTTACGAATGTACATTTGGATTGTTTAACATAAAGAAAGCTGATGATAAGATAAGAGCTCAAAAGATGAAGTCAAATGTGCAAGATAAGATGACATGTTGTGGCTACAAAAAAGTATATGATCAAAGTCAACAAGAACCAAGAACCAATAACGGGTTTAAAAGCATTCTTCATAAGATTTTGAAAATAGGTGGATCATTAGTAAGCCTAAATGACAATACATGAAAATCATTCAACCCGAACGTAGTACAAAAAGTGGTCTTAGGTTCATCATTGGGATGAATTTAGACTTGACGATAACTGGAACAAAGATTAATTTTTGTAAGAAATTAGTATAGGATATTGATTACAAACAATATAATGATCCAAAGCATGATAGTCATTATA
This sequence comes from Diphasiastrum complanatum, assembly GCA_029204225.1. Taxonomy (NCBI): domain Eukaryota; kingdom Viridiplantae; phylum Streptophyta; class Lycopodiopsida; order Lycopodiales; family Lycopodiaceae; genus Diphasiastrum; species Diphasiastrum complanatum. The sequence continues at coordinate 8,536,616 of CM055098.1, read as the reverse complement.
GAAATGTTTGCTACCCTTTTTCTTGACATAAAATAGGGTTTGACTAGGACGAGTAAGGCCACGAGCCAATAAATCAGTCGTCTGGGCTTGGACTTTAGCTTGAGACATACAATAAGGAGCACATGCAGTGGGAATAGATTTAGTAAGGAGATCTATATGAGGGTTAACATTTTGTAAAGGTGATAAATCTAGAACATCCACAAAAATTTAATGATATTTCTACAATTAAATGGATGTGATTGGTGACGCAAAAGAGGAAGACACATAACGATTAGTATCAAAATGAGCACAAATGATAGCAGCACAATATGCTTTAAGAAGTCCAAGAAGATTTTTTTGACAAAAATAAGCAAATAATCTTTTTGAGAATCAAGGCCATGAAAATTATGAGTAGTGTGAGCAATAGTGAGACACTGTGCGACCAATCGAAAGTAATATCACCTAGGGAAGCAAACCAATCCATGCCAAGGATAGTGTCATATCTTTCTATGAGAAGAACATGGAAGTCAACTTGATCATTATGTACTGGAGTATTAACCAAAGCAATAAATTCTTTGCTAGTAATGGGTAAAGATAAGCAAATATGGTGGGACCAACCTTGCCAGCCCAACTAGCATAGGCAAGATGAGCACAACATTTGGCTGGATTAGAAAGCTTTGAAGGAATATGAGCATTCTTAAATATGCAATTTACCTATAAGAGATGTGAATGCATTTCAATATTTTTTCTCTTTTTAAAACAGATGCTTGATAAAATGAAAATGCTCTTTACCTTTTAACATGTCCAAGAAACTTCTAGTCCTATGTAGATCTTATTACTTTAAGTGAATACTTTGACTCAGCTCCTCCAACCTACACAAAGGTTGGTTCTTAAATAGACCTTATATAGGCACAAGTTTGTAGTGAGAATCTTTGCCATGTAACAGTGTTTTATAGTATGATATAGCTTCAAAACTTCAGAATCAATCTAAAGTCATCCCATGTTTCTATCAATAAGCTTTCTGGTGATGACATACTCAATTGTGATTCACTTCTCATGGTTCCATTTTGAATCTGTGCATAGATGGACGAGTTTGATTTTAAAGTTACCATGCCTATGCATACGGCAACAGTTTCGAACGAAACTGGCTCTAGAATTGTGGCCTTGATTAACTTTACCATTATATCATATGAAACCTAATTCATTCTTACGAGCTCATGATGTATTCCTAGCTCATGCTACAAGTGTTTTGTTGCTGGTGTTGATAGTCATAAAGGAATCATGCTATCAAGTGCATGAAAAAGTTGTTCGCAATTGCTCATGCATCTCTTACAAGGTAACACTATCTGATGGGAAATGCCCAGGCTCTTGTGAGCATTAACAATCATCCCTTTACAATATTTTTACCTAATTTACTTAAGTGTGGCTGAAAGTTGTTATGAACTTTTAGAAAAATTTCTTCTCTTCTTCTTTGTTTCCTAGTTTAGCCTATTTAGCTAATATGTATGAGAGATTTCACTTCTCATATGAGTACCTCATTGGTAGAGAGGAGACTCTCAATTTCCTCTTAAACCTTCAATTTCAAGAGAGGTACACATTAATTGCAGACAAAAAGTAGGGGCTTGACACTCTTCTTGATACCAAAGGTTGTGTACAATGATAGTAATGATAGTAAAGCTTATGTCTGTGACACATAATCTGACTGTTAATTTGTCCAGAACATTGTTGATAAGATTTATCTCAATAGGTGTTGGACGCATCAACATTCAAGAAACTTAACTTAATGCCATTTTTCTACTCAATCGTTTTTACTCAGATATTGTAAGCTAATTTTGGAAAAGAAAAAATCAATCAAGCTGGCTCTCCCTCTCATTAATTCAAGGCTTTTCCCAACAGAAGATGAGAAACCACTTTGCCAGGAAAAGCCTTGAACAAATCAAAGAGAAAACCAGCTTATTTGATTGTTCATAATATAGCAAAGGAAGTTTAGAGCAACTCGATATCCTGGGCTGGCTTACTTTTTTTCAACCGTGATTCTCCTCTAAGTCTGAGAGATGTTGCCCTATTAGGTCAAGATGCTTTGCTAATTATCTCAGATCCAACCCCAGACTGATGCATTTTAAGGTTTCTAAAAAGCCTTAATGGGCATATACAAACTTTCTGCATTCTTTTACATGGACAATTCAGATACGGCTCTAATGTAATGATTTTTTTCAGGTTGAATCTCACTTTAACTAGATTTTATAGAAATGATAAAATCTTTGTTGGACTAACTTGTGTTCCTACCCTTTGAAGTAGGGATGCAAGAAACTTACTTCAATCTTTGATTGTCCAAGAAAAAAACCCAATCTGTGTCAGTAATGTTTAATGCTACTTGTGCTTGAGGAGCATCTGTTATCATATTTATTTCTTAAAGTCCTTGATGTGCAGACAGTTGTTCATGATCTGAAGCTGATGATGAAGCCCCCGATGCTGCAGGTTAGTGTCAGCTACCACTGCTCAAATGCACATTCAACAGTCAAAACAATGAAGGAGCTTGTCTTGTTCATTCTTTCACATGGGATGGCATTCTTAGAGTCCACTTTTGACTTGAGCTAGATTTTATCAGTACATTTCATTATACAAAATCTTTACATCATGTTATGAATGGCCATTGTTGGGTGCTTCAGAAGAAACAGGCTGTAACTAATGAAACCCTAAACCCTAGACCATCCTCCATTCCACATATCTGATTTCATATCTCTCACACTACTCTCTCCGATCACTCCTTTCTATCCTTCAGTCTTTGGCACTATCTTGACGTCATAGTTGTCTTCCCATCACACACTTCATCGCGCACCCACATATTCCTTTGACCATCTCTATAGATCACTCTACCGAGAGTCCCTAGCCTTGTTACTTCATCATTTCGCACACAACAGTCCATTAGAGTCACAAGCCTCCTCTCTCGCCACTTCACTCCATTCCGCTGCCTCTCTGGCCTTCCCTTCGAAACCTCATAAAAACAAAAACGCTCTTTCCACTTCCTCTAGACCCTCATACCCTCCCTGGTTTGATGATGAATGCTGCTCCCAACACTCCCTCGTAACACATGCACTCTCCATTCTGCCTGCCGCTCCCGTCATCGTATTCTTCGTTGTAAAAAGCATGCATACGAAACTTCCGAGGGAAAACATCTTGTCGACCTCCTTTATAGTTCTTCCACAAGTGGCTTATGGCGTGAGTTCATCCCCCACGCTCGACCCCCTCTTTTAGACAACCTGGATCTTTGAACTGATTACGCCACCACACTTTATACCATACCTGCCGATGCTCCTGTCTCTTATCTCCCCTCGTCCCTCTTAGTTCACGTTCTTCACCTCAGACATGGTCCTAGCGGCCATTAAGAGAATGAAGTTGGACTACTAATCCATGCTGCTGACCTGCTATCACCTATTTTGGCCATCCTTCTCAATCATGTTGTTGTCTCAAGCTTCCCATCTTCTTGGTCCACCATTATCATTCATCCCGAATCCTAATAATTATCGCACTATTATGATTGAGCATGTCATAGCAAAGCTGTATGGTAACATTCTTCAGTCAGTAGTGAGTACTGAGGCATAATTCAGGAGATTGTATGATATGGGTCAGGCAGGGTTCAGGGCCCACTATTCTTTTACTGATCATGTCTTTACACTTCAGGCTCTTATTGAGGTAGCCAGACATTAGAGACAGTGAGTCTACTGTTGCTTTTTGGATTTCAGGAAGGCCTTTGACTCTGTCCCATATCTAAGCTATTCTCCTATCTAAGCTCTGATACCATGAGAAGTTTTCACACGTGTGAAGCTGCTGCAAGTACAAAGGATCAAGAGAATGAATGATTGCACACTAAACTAGCTTCTAATCCAAAAACAATGTGATGGAAAACATTGGCAAGCTGATTAGCAACAAGGCAAGAGCATTCATCACAATCTAACTATCATTACACATCAAATAGATCAAATGTAAGCTTTACTTGAAGAAGTGTTTTTTAGGTACAAAGCCACGTTATTTATACTACAAGAGGCCTTCTAGAACTCGTGGAGAGAGAGATCAATCTAGGTGCCACATTGCCTCATCCAAAAATTACTTTATTTGGATTTCTCTATAGACATTGCCCTGGCAGTCATGGCACTTTATGAGAGAATTCTGGAATGTTTCCGATTTGATCGGCGCATTTTCGAGCAGATCTTGAACACCATTGGGGTGAAATAGGCGTGCTCTCTTTCACCTACACTTTTTGGACTGTATATAGATGAGTTGGAGCGGGTCATTGGGTAGTGTGGTGGTACAAGATGCAGATTGGGTGATATATTGATTGCCATCGTTCTCTATGCAGATGATGTGGTTCTAGTCTCCCCGCCTAGAGAGGGGCTATAGAGACAGTTGGACTGTCTCGGACTGTTTCCATGCCTTATCTCTCAGATGGGGTTTGGGGGTGAACATTGCGAAGACCAAAGTAATGGTCTTCAGCATATCCAAAGCTTTCATGTAGCGACAAATACCTATCTTTGACTATCAGCCATTGGAGATAGTTTCATCTTACACTTACTTAGGGGTGCTTTTTATTGCCCCTATATTCAGCACAATATCTCACGGCTATAGATTACTATGTTATCACGCATGATACGAGCTAAGCACTCCGTTCCACATTAGATTATTCTTGCTGAGTTTGCAGTTCCTCCTCTTCAATTGGGGCCATTTTCTTGCTTGTCATATATATCCAAATGCTCCAACTGTTTCTGGCTTTTCAGCAGAGATATACACAGGTAGCGCTCACCTCTTCCCTGCATCTTCATGATCAACACTATCCGTTGTCATGGTTCTCCCAAACATCTCACCTCCTCGAGATATTTGGTATCATAGACCTTTCTTTAGGTACTCACCAGTTTATTAGACGTTTTATATATAGAGCATATTTTGACCGAGTCTGGTAGGGCTAGCTAGGGGTCAAACCTGATTACTATCAAACTCATCTTTTAGAGTTGGATACAGCTAGGTTCCCGATTTTAGCACATGATTTGCTTTTGGACTGTCTCATAGCCTCAGGTTCATACTTGGTCAGCTTCGTATTTATGCCCTGTTTACTACGAGATTAGAGGGAGATATCATTGCTTATTCTGAGACATGCCTATTACATTGCGCTCACACATCACATACGAGGATCCATGTTGCGTCGCACTGGTACGAGAGATGTTTCTACTACGACATGACTTATGTTAGACAGATCAACAGAGTCACCCAACACCACAGCTCCATAACACATCCTTCTTCTCCAGGAGGAGACCCAGGACAGATCTAGAGTCCATTGATACCGATGACGATGATGATGATGGTGATGATGTACATGCACACACACATACACACAGAGATCAGAGACAATGCATTAGACAGAGTCATGTTGCAGCCTGAGCTATCCGAGCTACCATGAGGAGATGCACATCCTTTGACAACAATCTTCCAAACGACGCCAACACACCCCTGCTCTTCTTCCTAGAGTAGCTTGCATTACGTCATTTCTCATCCCCAACAAAGCAACATGATGATGATGACACTATGATATATGATATACTTTTAGACTATCAGCCATATCACACATGTTTTTTGTACATTGCATTTCACAATTCAGTGCATAGTTTAGTTCAACTTGGTTTACCTAGTAGTTTACCTACATGCACTTTCTTTACTGTTTTTGGGAGACGTTTTATGCCCTCCCATTGATACCACACACTTGACATGTACCTTTTAGTCTTATATGCCTTTTGGCTCTCTCTCTCTCTCTCTCTCTCTCTCATTGGGGGCTAGAATGATACTTTTCTATGGAATTGGTTTGTGATATGTAGATCTCTATAGATGCCATATGAAGAGGCGGCTTGTGGAAGCAATAGTAACACCCGTTCTTTGGTTGTGAGGTTTGGGAAGGAAACATTCCATGTTCCCATTGGGTGGATATTGAATGAGTTCAAAAGAGAGTTATGACTACATACATACATTGGAGTAAAAGCAAATGACACCTTTTCCCATTGTCTTGATTGAAACCGATTTTCTTCCTTTTGAATCTGTACTGATGCTAAAAGTGATTTGCGACGAATTTCGATCTCTTCAACAACGCAATGCAGCCCTTCGGCTTAGAACAAAACTCAAAGGCACTTACATTTATATGGATGATGATTTGACAAATACGCAATGGTTGGCAAGGAAAAAGCTTATTCACGAAGCAAAAGAAAAAGGTCAAAGGGTCGTTTTTATCGACGGTAAATCGAGATATTTCGACCTCCTCTCACGCTAGGAACTCGGGGCTCGGGTTTAGGAGCTGCCCGAGATCCCCTACCTCTTTGAGACTTGGCTTTTGGAATTGCAATGGTTTTTTATCATCATCATCGGTAGGAGATTTTGCTGATTTTATCAACAAATGTGACATTTTGCTATTGGCTGAAACCCATGAGTCTTTATATCATCCTCTTCCACATATACATGATTACTCTTGGCATTTTGTTTTTCGCCCATTTGTGAGGGGAAAAACCTGTCGTGGATCTGGCGGAGTAGCTTGTTTATACAGAGCCACCGCTGTTAAGATGGTTAAGCAAGATCCATATGCTCGGTATTTTTGGCTACATACTATTGGTTCATTATTAGGATTACCTTAGGACATTTATATGGCTGTATGTTACTTTGCTCCACAGACTTCGGCATTTGCTGAATTTGGTGGGGACCCATTTCAGGCACTCTCAGATGATATTGCTGTTTTGTCTCAGCAGCATGTGGTATATGCCAGATTACACTCCCCTACAACACTCAAACAACACCAGAAAAAGTATCATAAAGCCACCAGAACAAAGAAGATAACATACCTACGCTCACTGTTGATCGAGTCTTTAGATTCCCCCTCCTCCTCCCTTTTTTGGAAACATTTCACCAGATCCTCTTCGACTTTGGCCCCCATAGCAACCGAATCCCTGGTCGAATATGCCACAAAACTTTATACCCTAGACTCCCCTCCTGCCGTACTCTCACCACGACTTGCCCGCTGCACGCTTTTTACTCCACACATGGTTGAAAATGTCATTAATCATGCCAAACTTCATAAGGCCACTGACTATGATTCTCTAAACGTGGATTTCCTAAAACCTGTAGCACATCTTATCTCGCCCTTTATTGCTCACATTTTTAACACCGCTGTGACCTCTGGTTTTCCTACCGCATGGTGTACTAATATCCTTCATCCCATCCTCAAGGCAGGTGATCTCACTATTATGATTGGTCACACTTTGTCTAAGATTTATGGTTCCATTTTACAGACGGTTACTAGATCTTTTGCTGAGACTGAGGATTTACATGCTATGGGTCAGACCAGGATACTCTACCTCAGATCAGATTTTCATTTTGAGATGCATCCTTGAGGAGGACGACATCAGAGACAGAGAGTTTATTGTTGCTTTGTGGACTTCCGCAAAGCTTTTCACTCAGTTCCGAGACATTTCCTTTTCCAAAGATTATCTTCACTTGGCTTCACAGACGAGACTATTGCCATGATAATTACTTTATATGAGCGAGTTTGGGCGCGGTTCAGGGACGTTAGTGGTTGGTCTCTGCTGATCCACTCTACCATTGGGGTGAAGCAGGGCTGCCCCTTATCTCCTACTCTCTTTGCACTATATATTGATGACCTCGAGCGGATTATTCGAGAGGAAGTTGGAGAGGGCTGTGCCTTAGCAGATATTATTATCCCCATTCTCCTATACACTGATGATGTGGTTCTTCTCTCATCCTCTGCAGCTGGCTTATAGAGACACCTTTCTGCTTTGCATCACTTCTGTCAGCTTTGGGGATTGACAGTTAATACTGAGAAGACCAAGATTATGGTGTTCAACACCAATAGACAACATATGAGAGATGTGACCTTCTATTATGATGGATTGCCGATTGAGATTGTGACCTTTTACACTTATTTGGGAGTATTGTTCTCTAGTCCACTACTCACATTCCAACCGGCAGCCCTCACCAGACTCCGTAAGGGGCATAGTTCTCTTGTTCATATGGGGAGATTCTGTTCCACATATTATGTAGAGGACCCTGCTACCACATGCTTACTATTTTCTACCATTGTCTCTCCGGTTGTTTTATACTCTGCTGAGACTTGGTGTCCGGACCCATGCTTATATCAGACAACATATTTATCGGAGCTACATACGTACTATATGGTCACAGCCTGACCCTGATAAGGTCAAGATACATTTCTATGGCACACATCTACTACGGTTGGATACTACGGGTACTCCTATCCTTCCAGCATATCTAAGTTTGTATGCGGACAATGCTTCTCACTTTTTGTACTCTCTTTTGTCTTATGTACCTTTGAGTACCAAAAGACGTTAATAATAATGATTCTAATTCTAATTCTCTCTCTCCAGCGGCTCCTCTCCTAGCGGGTGATGGTGACAGCTCCTCACCAATGATGATGGTGATGGTGCGGGTGATCTTTTGGACTTCATTACACATGGAGACAATCTATTTTTCAGTGAGACACATGAGAGCTCCTTGAGGGGTTTATCGGAGTTTTCTGGTTTTCGATGGTATTCAGCATTTAGGGCAGTGACACGGATCATGAGCAGCAGAGGTTCGCGTGGGGTTGCATGTCTATATCGGGAATCTTTAGAGCCGGTCCTTCAGTTAGTCAGCCAAGATGAGCATGCGTGTTATCTTTGGATTCGCCTCATTGGTCAGAGTCTTGGATTGGACAGGGATACTTTTATAGCCATTTGTTATTTTCCTCCTGAGACATCTACTTTTGCTGATTGTACTGATTCTCCATATGCTGATCTTTCTTCCGATATCCTTTGTTATGCAGAGCGTGGTCATATTATATTGATTGGTGATTTTAATGCCAGAACAGCCTCACGTCAGCCGATATTCAACCAACTCTCTTTCATGTAAATCTCGCGCTCCTGATGGACTTCTCCTTCATCAACCAGTTATCCAGTGTCAATCCCCCTGCACACATACTGAAGGGTCCTCCGCAGTAAAAAACACACTTATAACACAAATAAGGGAAAAAGGCTTATTAATCTTCTTTCCAGTTCCTCTACTGGTGCTTTTATGCACGCGCCTTTACCCCTCATTCTTCACCCCCCCCATTGACTGATTTCCATATCTGGACTGAGTATGCCACCACTTTATATAGTTTACCCGCTGATATCCCAATTGTTATTTCTCCTCGTCCCTCTGAGTTTTCGTTTTTCACTGTTGACACGGTTCTAGTAGCCATTAAGAAGTTAAGAACTCGCCACACTCGTGATATTGATGACCTGCTGGAATCTGAACTCCTCCTCCATGCTCCTGACACACTAGCACCGATGTTATCCACTCTCCTTAACCAAGCAGTTATTCACGGTTTTCCCTCTTCCTGGTGCATCAATGTCTTTTCCATGCCCTAAGGCATATAAGACAAAAAGAGTACATCAAAAAGATGGAACAAGGACGGATCAATGTTGTCAAACAAACTAACTAAATCAACTAGCTAATTAAGAAGAGATTTATGGCCAGTAAGCTATGGTACGAAGACCATTTACAAGTTCAACTGGGCATCTCTTCATTTCTCTAACATTCCAATTTACTAAAACCTAAAAGACATGAATTTTCTGAAACAAAAATTTGCAAAAGTTTTCAAAAATGAGTCGCTTGATTTGAATCTTTTATATAGGTCTTTACCATAAAATTTTCTCATTCCGGGAAGGTATCGTAGATTGCTCTATCCATCTATCCTCTTGTTGTCGGTCTTCACAACTTGGGCATTTTTCTATTGAGGTCTCTTTTTGATTTTCAAGCTCTTATGTCTATGTTTAACATGGACTTCTCCAACCCAAATTTTGTCCATGATTTACTCATGTAATATATCTCCCAACTTGTAAAGATTGCCAACTGTAGATCTTTAAGGTCCTATTGCATACGCCAAAAGGAGTATTGTGGAGTCGGACTACCTAGGTAGAAACTGAAAGTCAACCCGAATCAGCTTCACCCCTATGCCACGATGATTGAATACAGGAGAGGAGAGGGTTTTGGCAACTGAATACAAGAATCTGGAAGTTGAGTAGGGCAAGTTCCTATAGGTCTATATATACCTCTAGAGCCTAGCAATAATCCTTCTAGAACCTTGATCCTTTACTAAAATCCTTATTCAGTTGCTCTTGATAATCACTATGCACTACTCCACATGTTCTAATTGGAGTGCTTGGGCTCTCACAAGGTTATTAATTACATTTTTGAACTAGTTCGAAATGACGAGGCGTAACTAATAAACTCTTACATTGGAGTGCTGAATATCCATATTCTTTGAACCGGACATCAACGTAACATTCTTCCCCTCTTGAACTACATTTGTCCTAAAGTGGAATTTAGGGAAATTCTTCTTTATGCTTTTAACTCTTTCCCATGAATCATCATCCTCGATGCGTCCTTTCCATCAGATCAATTTGGCCAATAAAACTCTCTTCTGACCAAGTCTAAAGTCTTGTGTATACTTGGATGACTTGTTCATGGTACGTCATGATAATAAAAAAGAATTCTCTTCTTTATCTCATCCTCCCCTGGTACACTAATTTTTCGATTTCGAAATAGTAACCCATTTCTAATGGCGAACTGTTCTACGATCTACTTATCTCTTTTAGACAACTGAGATCTTTGTGAATCCAGCCCAAGTCCATTCTCATTCATTTTGATATTTACCAACGTCCATATCCGACCAAAATTAGAACCATTTTCATACTATCGTCTCAATGAAAGACATAGATTTGTAGTAATCTGGGTGAGTGAAAGTTCATTCAATTCACCAATCCGACTAAGAGCATTTGCAACTTGGTTAGAGTTGCTTTTGACATTTTTTGGGCCCCTCGAGGATGACCACACCAAGGCCCAAATTAGGGTTTTGACATTTTACCAGTAAATTTTTCGCGAGTTTCTTTTGCCCATGATCCAACAAAATGGTAGGACATGGTATGCCACTACATAATTTTTAAGAACAAGCATTGTGATTTGATACACAATTGAATGTGGCCAATGATCTATATACACTATAACATGATTACCATATAGATATTGCCTCCAAGTTTTAAGTGCATGAATCATAGTATAATTCAAATGAGGTTCAGTGAGTTCTTGCTCTTGAACGCTATTGGCCTATCATTTTGCAAAAGAACTGCTCTGATTGTCGAATAATTTGTGTCGATTTTAATAACATAAGTAAATTTAAATCTGCGATCTGTAAGACAGGAGCTAAAACAACCATACTTTTGAGCTTCTCAAAACATTGGTTTAGTTCTTCATTCTATTCAATAGGTGGACTAGGTTGACTTATTTTCTTCTTCTTGTTAACTTTGCCTTTTGTTAAATCATTAAGAAGCACTACAACTTTGCATAATCCTCTATAAATTTTCGAAAGAAAACTGTAAAATCAAGAAAAGATTTACTTCTCTAACTGTTTTCAGTATCGGCCACTCTACCTTGATCTTATCTTCGCATACATCTTCAATCCTTTTGGGGTGAACTTATGACCAAGATATACTAGTTCGTGCTTAAACAATTCACACTTGGACTCTTTAGCAAAAGTTTTTCTCTTCTAAGAATCTACAGGACAGTTTTGATGAGATTCGCATGCTCCTTAACAGTTCTACTATAGATGAGGGTATCATCTATAAATACAATTACGAATTGACCCATATATGGACGAAATATGTCGTTCATCATCTGTTGAAATGTCGCAGGTGCATTCGTTAACCCAAAAGGAAGCACTAAGAACTCTCGTTCGAAAACCAATCTTTTGCACATCACTCAGATAAATTCTAATATGATGATATCTAGTTTTGAGATCTATTTGTGTGAAGTATTTAGGTCCACCTAATCGATCTACCAGACATAGTTGCCCGAACGTGTTCTGAAACGTTCCTAAACATGTTCCGTTCCAGAATGTGGGCAAAAAACAACTTAAAAAAATATCATAAATGTCTAACAAAGCTTATCGTTTTGATGATAAAACTAATCAGGATGCGAGGACGACTGACAGTTCACGAGGTGGTGGTCCTCTTTGACATCGGTTCATTGCACAATGTTATAAATTCTATCCTGGTAAAGAAGCTTAAACTTCCCACGGTACCTTCAACTTATCGGTATATAGTCGAGATGTCGGATGGGAAAGGTACAAAGATATGGGATCACATAGTCGTGCATATTCCAGTTATTATATAGACATATTTGATTTCTAGATTGGATCCTATTGAGCTTAAAACTTTAGACGAGTCTTTTAGGCAGGCATTTAATTCAATTCTCGTTCAAGAAAACCCAGCCAGGTTACCCCGTAGTAGGAATGTGGAACACATGATTAAGTTGGTTCCAGGGGCAAGACATGTTTGTCAACCTCCCTATAGGATGAGTCAAGGAAAATACTCAATGAGTATCTTAGATTAGGCTACATTAAACTTAGTTATTCACCCTGTGCCTCTCCAATTTTGTAGGTGAAGAAGAAAGATGGACCTTTTAGGTTGTGTGTAGATTACCGTGGCTTGAATAAGATACGGTAAAACACAGGTATCCGATGCCACAAATAGATGATTTGTTGGACGCATTGCATGGTGCAAAGGTGTTCAGCAAGATAGATATTAAAAGTGCCTACCATCAAATCCATATCAAGGAGCGTGTTGTACCAAAGACGACGTATGCACTTTGGACATTATGAGTTCTTGGTCATGCCGTCTGACTAATGCTCCAACGATGTTCATGATGCTCATGAATGACATACTCAAAGACTTTATGGGTAGATTTGTTGTTAATTTCATCTCGTCTCATCTGAAGCTCTATCCTCTCCATGAGAAGAGAGGGGTGAGCGATAGGCAACTGGGGGGCGTGATCTGGTGGCCTCTAATTGTATCACTAAATCTCGATCTTCCAAAAGAAACAAGTCAATTTAGGTGCCTGGTGAACCACTGAATTGCAGTGACTCGTGACTAGTCTTTTAGTCTATGATTTAAAAAGCTGCAAGCACATTAAAGTTTTAAACATTTTTCAAGCGACAAGTCATTCTAATTTCTAATTTCTCTGAACATTGAAAATGTAAGATGACCAAATTTCAAAATCAATTGTCAAATTTGAAATTGCAAGAAATTTGCAGTCACAACCTGGTGTACTTGCAAATGTGAGGTGTTGCGTGGCGAGGTTGGTAGAGCATACCTATAATTTGGCGGGCAGTGACTAGGGTTAGTCCGTATGTGACCGTTGTGATTTTATAGCCACATGTGTAAAGTGGGCATGGGGGTTGGCATAGCATTAAGACATTGTATTCATGGGTCAGTAGGAGTTGCAGTTCGCTGCAAAGGAGTGTAGGCCAAGTGAACTGATCACTTACATGAGCGCCAAGTGCCCTTGGACCAGAATAGCAGTCAGTGGGCTTAAATGGATGGGAGGAGATTTATTCTACACTCCGGCTAGGTTGGGGAGAGGAGCTTGGAGCTATGGCTTCTAACATTTAGGGTTTAGGGTTTGGGATACCTTGAAAGATAGCGTAGTAAATCAAGGATGCCTTGACATGTGTCTCGTGTGTTCACTTGCATGCATGTGTGTTGGCAGTGCGCTTGTATTATTTGTCACTATTGGTGTGCTGAAAGTTTTTGACAAATGGAAGAGAAGGTTGTTTCTACTTTGAGAGTCACTTATGCAAATTATATACAAGCATTCTATAAATGCTTGTTCTTAACTACCTTTTCCACCCCCGATTCTAGCCTGTATTATGGATGCATATGTATGTTTTTTGCACAAGTTTTCCAAATGCTGAAAAGCTTTTATGACCACCGAGATCATATAGTAGGATCTTGATTTGGACCACTAGCAATAATTCATATTGTAGGAAAGATGTCAATCCAACATGTAGCTACTACTCACAAAATTAAGCCCACTCATGGAGAGGCCTATGGATATATTTATACCCTCCAGGCTGTCCCCCAACTAGGAATGATCTGGGACAGCTCGTTGGGACACATCAACAGCCTAACTGGGATACATTTGTCATTGACTTGCTAGCTCCATACAAACCAACCATCATGGGTTTTAGGCCTCCAAACCATTAAATATGATATAATACCATGAGGGCCCCAACCCCTGATAATTATAATTGATTCATGGGTTGAGCTAGGCCCTCTGACCCCCTTACAGGATGTAAATCCAAGGTCAGACAATTGGGGGCATGACAAAATCGGTACTGGTCTGAGCAAATATGATTCGTTTTTCATGGAATGTTAGAGTCTCGAGCACAGCAGTCTGACAATAGATCAAGTGTCGTGCGATTAAACATTTCATGAAATTTCAGTGGCTAAATGTCAAAGTTGGAGTGCCAAGTATTTCATTTGTGAGGCTTTGGAGAATTTCATAGTGTCTGTGATCCTGCTAGTGTTACCCACCTGATGCAGGCTAGAAATAGTGTTAAAAGTGGAGTGCTCCTTCATTGCTTGATACTGCAGTCATTTTTGTTGATAACTTCGATTTTCGCTATCACTCTCCTTTATTGTTCTTATGATAAAATACTAAATTCGACTTTATAATCTGTGACGAAGGCATTTTTTTGAGCGATATGCCTCTATACTTTCGAACTCTTTTAGATGACGGTTGCTACTTTCTAATTATTTGCTTTTTCTTGATGATTGTTCCAGGCGCGACGCCTCCTACTTGACCCGGCCATACATGGAGAATTTACACGCATGAAGGTAGTCTAGTGCAAGATGTAGAGCTCTAGGAATGTTATATGTCCCCAGAGCTTTGAGATGTTAACTTATCTGAACTGCAAAGCTAGCAAATTGAACATCACTTCTCATCTTCCACTTGCAATCTTCTGCATCATAGTCATAAAATTTGGCAAGGATTGGATGAATTTTTTTGAGATTTTTTTACATTAATACCAGCTTTTATGAACAACGTTAAGCATTGAGATCTTATAAGATGTACTGTGCAATTAAATTTTTTACCTGTGTTCTTTTTGCTTCAGATTTGAACATGTCCATATATTAAAGTTTCTGTTGATGAGTTTAATGAGGGTAGTTTAATTTGCAGTTTACGTCTTTCATCTTGTCTCTATCAGTATTAGCACTTTCTTCTGTGCTATTGGAGTGCTGGAGTGCTACCAAGCATCATCTGGTGGTTTTGTAGCATTTTATAGTTTTGGCCCTGTGGTATATGTGCATCTTTGATCTTTTCAGACCCTTAATAATGTACCTAATAAGGTGGATGTAGTACGAACAACTGATTTTGTAATTTATTAGTGTTGAGCATATTTCTACTTACGTTACGAGGCCTTTAATTGTCGGAAGCCCGCACTTTCTGTCAGAATTTAATACAAGCACAGCTAAATTTTACACTGTTTTTCCATGCAATGCTGATAGAAAGAGCTGGAAAATGCTGAAAAGAAGGTGAAAGAGCTGCAAGATGATCTGGCTGCTGTACAGTTCACTCCGCATAGCAAAAATGGGAAAATGTTGATGGCGAAGTGTAGAACACTACAAGAAGAAAATGAGGAAATTGGACGAGAAGCATCAGAAGGAAAAGTAAGTTTTGGTTTCAGTTTTGGAGTTTTGTAATGTGTATTTTCCTTACAGGAACATTGGTATAAATTATAAAGTTATAAACTTTTAATTGGCAGTGAAAGTTAGGCTAATGGAGGGTGCCAAATTAGTATTTTTTTGCTGCCATTTCGTTTTCTTATTCTCATCTTGTTTCAGTTATATTGAGTTGCTTTTCTTTATTGTGATTACCCATAATGTTTGTCATGGTTCAATGTTTCTACTCCTATCTATATATGTTTGACACAGTAATTGTTGGCAAAATAGCAGAATGCACACGATTATCTTTACCTGTCTGCAGGCTTTCATTTTCTGTTTGGAGGCCTTTTAGTGTCAACATTGTTTGTCATTGTTGAACCAGCTCAAGATCTTAATACCTTTCTTGTTTTCAGCTTACCCGTCACCCTCACACTGCTTCTTTAATGATTAATACAATCCCAGAAACTCTATTCCTGGATTACGATTGCTTTACTGCAAGTTTTTTGAGTATTATATTTCCTTACTGATCGATCAGATGTGATTTATTGAGGTCTAAAAAATTCAGGGACTATTGATTGTGTTAAAAAAATTTCCAACAAATGGAAAGATAATTTTGTAAACTGAACCGGCAAATAACTGGCTGACAGCATTGCAATATTGACATCTCAACCATTATATTGATCACAATATGTAAATAAAAGCATCTTTCGATATCATAAAACATGATACTCAGTTGACTTATAGTTCCTTGTCGACCCCAGAATGTAGAGTTCTGTCGTCTTTCATTAGAATCTAGATATTCCACTTAGGCAGAGTCCTTAAATGTCGTCAAGATGGAGTTCGTCGATGCTCCTTTTCCTCTTCTTAACGGTCCTCAACTATTTTCAACCATGTGTAGATGAGTTTATTGCCAATTTCCTAGTTATCTTCACTACACTTCCAAGTTGCAATGATAGCACTTGCCCTTGGCTTTGAAGACGACTCTCCCTGATCCTCGTCATCTTTGCCCATTCTTTGTTTTCAACCCTTTTGCTTGCCCTTGGCTAGTAATGCCTGATCTTTTGGTGTGGCTTGCCGTGATTTCACCACCTCATACCTCTGTTCTTCCTGTAATAGGATCCCGTGCAGGTTTTCGAAGGTGAGTTATCTCTCCCTCGGTGCAATGTCACTTCACGAACATTTGCAGTCCTTCAAATACACCACCCATGGCCATACAGACTAGCTCCACATCCCTATGGGTTCACCGATGGCAATCAATTGATCTCTCAATTCCTTGATCCTGGCTAAGAAGCATCCTGCACCTTTTTCTGTTATCTATTGCTGACCAGCAAACCTTTTGCGTGTCAAATGTTTTCCGTCAGTTGGCCAGCTATATTTTGCATGGCTACCTTTTCTTATTGGGTATCAACTTTTCTAGATGCCCCTTTCTGTTCAGCCGAACATGATTTCAGTTTGTCTTCTGTATAGTGATCAAGTTACGTTTCATTTTGCCTTGCTGATACCACAAAGATGCTAACAGCTAATACCAAAACAGGAAAAATGGCTATGGTGCGAGTCAAATAGCAATTCTTTAAAAGTGAGTGATGTGACAGGTGTATGCAACTGCATCCAGACAGGGTTCACATGTTGGGTTCCTCTTTTAGTTTCCATAACATCACTCATATTGAACCATTGGCAAATTTCCATTTGACAACAACCTTTCACATGTAGATCCTAGAACAGTCATTCATGAGAATCATAAATGTTGTTGGAGGGAGGTCAAGATCGAGTGCCTGACAGACTCGAATCGCCAACTCGAATTCCAGCAGAAAAGTTTGAATCAGAATCAAACTCGAAACCACCTTTGAGAAGATCAGACAGACAACAAAAACCACCAGAAATGTATGGTCAGGATGTTTTCAATACAGCCATCAAATTTTGTGGATTCTCTGATGAACCTCAAACATTTGAGGAAGCTATAGATGGACCAAATAAAGATCGCTGGATTCATCGATGTATAAGAACAATGTATGGACACTTGCACCTATACCTGATGGTAGCTCCCATATTTGAAAGAAAAACAAAGTTCATTTTTAGCCTCCATGTTGAAACCTTGTTGGTATATTTCCAATTTTGAGCTCTTTTTTTACAATTCTCATCAACTTCTACGACTAGCTTTCCTCCAATCAGGCAATGTTTCATTGAAACATGTTTCAATCAATGAAACTCCATTCCTAGAAGTCCATTTCAAACTGGTCGTTTGAAATGGCTTTTATGAAGTAAAAATTGAAAACTCCTAATATGTGTGTGTGTGTGTGTGTGTGTGTGTGTCTGTTTGGCATATAAAACTTTAGTTGGAACTCGGTAGGGAATAGTACAATATGAATACATTGCCCATGTGCATTGTGTGATATATCTCAATGGGTCATTGAGTCCTCATCATGTAAGTGTATCAATTATCGATTGTTTATATTGTCACTGTATAGAGCTATAAGCATTGTCTAGACACTTAGACAACATACGCATTCCCTTTGACAAAAGGCTAGAAATAAGTCCAAGAAAACCCTAGAAATTCTTTTTTGTTTCTTTTCCAACAAAGCTGATTCTTTCCTGTTTCAAACACGTTGCAAAAAGGCTTTTCGAAACGGTCCATGAAACAATGCAATCGGGCGATATTTTCAATGATTTTAGTTTTCTATTCCCCCAACAAAGCAGCCAACAACTTCTCTTTAGTTGTTGGTCTTCCTCTTACAAGCTGGGCAGCCAGAAATTGAACCATTCCACACACTTTATAGAGAACTACACACTAATACTTTTGTTGGCAAGTCTTGAGTTTTACCACTCAACTGAACGTCTTTGGTAAGACTCACAGAGAGAGCGCTCAACAAACTCCAGAGCATTTGCCATTGATATTAGATAAGTACTTGTCTCTTGGTAGCTTTGAACATTCAACAACATAGATAGAATCATAGATGAGATTTACGCTAATCACTATTCACTAATGTAAATGTTGAGTCTTGACATTGGACAAGTGCACCAGTGGACTCCACTTTAACACTTGATAATTTTGTTTGCTTTCCTTTGAGTCTCGAGAGACATATTGCCTCTTCAATCTTGAGCAACTTTGTTGTTTCAACTTCAACTTTCATTATTCAAATTTCATAGAGGCCTGAGTGCTCAACTTTTTATTCTCAGATATTAAGGTTTCGTGCACAATGCAAAATGCACATTGTAGAGTCTAGACTGTAGTTTGTAGTGGATGTGGATCTAATTGTGACTCCATAGTACATACTGCATTAGAATATAGTACATTATAGAATTTAGCATAATGTATTGTGCATTAAGCGTTTAAGATTGAAGACTTCTTGTTTTTGCCTTCTTCAAAGTTCAAACTTCACTCCCTAAACTATCTCTCATCATTCACACTCTCCCTAAATCCACAATATACATTCTCTCTCCCCTAATCCACTCTCTCCAAGTCTCTCAAGAGCAAAGGTGCACTTCTCTCTCTCGCATGAACCTCAAATGAACTCGAATCGGGCCCTCGCTAGAAAATTACCTGGAAACGATTTGGGTCCCTAGCCGATTCAAATCGGCCGATTCCGAATTGGTTCAGAATCGCCGATTCTTTGCCTTCAATTGGTGATTCGTGCCACTTTAGTAGCTGGTCAAATGGTTGACTTAAGACTACCAAGCCCTACCTAGTGCTTCATGCCTTTGACCCACCAGACACAATGTAGTAAATGGTCGAAGCCCCATATCCCTATTGGAATTTGCAGGTCCAATAATATGTTGATGCCTAAGTTGGGCTTAGTATGGCTCAAATTTAAGTTTGACGGGTCCTTGAGAACGTGCACATGTCCTATGACTTTTAGCTGTTCACATTATGACTCTTGAGTTCCATGATGATTGGCACTGCAAATACTTGGCCCTTGGTGGTCCATTACTTAGAATTGTAACATCACATGTTTTCTTTATTATGAAGCTTCCCGAAGAGGAATTAAGCTATTCATTGTCATTTGATTGATTATACTTCAGCTTATGTTTTCTCCTCCTTTGTGTATGTTTTCTTCTTTTTCCTAAAGTGCGTGAAGGTAGATCCTAAGATTTTGTGATGCTACAAAACTGGAGACGTTGCTACAGCAGAATCATGAATGCTGAGTATTGTTATCAATATCACTATCTCGATGAATCATGCGATCATCAGGACCAGAATATAGCGTATCGAGGGCAGTCTTGTGCTTGGTGATCTGGAACCACGATCGTTGAAGAAATGCATTTACTACATAACTAAGCCATGGTGTGGCAACAAACCTTCAAAACTAAGGTAATGTGGCAAGCAGAGACTTATCGTTAGGGCATATGCTCAAGGGGTCATGCATAGTACCTAGACAAATTGTCGGCCAGCTTGTCATCACATCCTGACTAACTCCAACAATGAGGGTTAGCTTGTTGTCCCTTCTCAATCCCGCTCCTTTGACAGCTTGTCAAATGGGCTCACCAAGGTGCCGCTTGCAACACACCAAAACTAGGTTGTGGGCCAGATGCCTAGCCATGATATAATGTAGTTTACAGTCGATTGGCCCTCTGGAAATGAATTCATTTGAGGTCATGTTAGGGTTGAGATCAATCGGATGACTGTAGGCTAGTTTACAAAAAGGGCCAAAAACACACGGAAAATAGGGCATGAGATTCACATCTTTTGCACAAACAATAATGGGGAAAACTAACAGCATAAGCATCTTTGTGGGGTTCAATATAGATGATTTAAAACCAAAAACCATTTCATTAGGTTGCCTACAGCTCATTCCAGGAGCTTACAAGATATGAAGCCAAAACTTACCTAAAATTGTTTTGGAGAGAAACACCACTGCCTCGCCGTTGCCACCATGCTGATCACACGCTGACCCTGAATAGTGCTCCAAGATGGCTAGAATGCACCATCACCCTCTCACCCCATTCGTCCTTATCTCTCTGACTCTCTCAAAACGTTAAAGCTCGCGGCCCTTTTAAAAAATTTGAAATTTTTTTTGCGTACTGGGCCCATGATCTGGGCCCACCGGAACACGAACAATCCGAATTGTGCGATCTGTTTTGTGATCCGCTGCAACATTGAATCATTCTAAGAACTTTGTTGGATGCTGGGAAACAACCATAGTTACCAGCAGACATGGCAAACATGCAAATGTAAACGTATTTTTGAGTTTACAAGGGAATTTGCGCGACTTGCAATATACTCAGCTTGTGAGTGCAGATTTAAATGTTCTGACTGTGATTTTTCTAAAAAAAAATATCTGATTGTAATCATGTGCAATGTGATGATGTATTTACATGCTGTCAGCAGTTTGAGCTTTATGAATTATGGTCAGTTATGCAGATTCTAAAACCCTTCATGTATATGAATATCATGTTGCAAATTTGCTTCTTGTTTGCAGAGTTGTTTGAGGTTTAGGTTTGCAAGCACTGTTATCAGTTGTACCATATGGCTAATTAAATACTAGTTTCGAAGTGCTAGTAACTTAGCCACTTTGCAATACAAAATCTTAAGGGGAAGAAAATTGCATTCTGGACAACATTCCAATTTGAATGTTGCCAGAGACTTGAGAATGTTTTGATAGGCTCGTCCATGTGTGTTCCTGGACAAACCGTTTTGAAAGATCTTGAATCTCAACCTAGTAAGCCTTGGCCCATAGAGGTGGGTTCTTTACAGCTCTCATGTGAAATTCTTTCAATGGAGGCATGGTGTGACTTATACAATCATGGCTTTTTTGTTATTTCCTCTCTATTGCATGTTTGTATAATTTTAATCTGTAAACTAATCCTTCTAAGCCTTGTTCACCTCATAGTGATTTGAGGAATAAGTTAATTCTCTGTCCTCGACTGAGGCATACGTTATGCGTGGCTGTTGTGGACCAACTGAAGAACTGTCAAATTGTGCAGATACATGAGCTTGAGACAAAACTTGCAATGCACAAGAAGCTGAATGGAGAGTTGAAGCGTGGGTACCAAGGTGCATAGTTTGCATTTTTGTTAACTTTCAAGTGATTTCTCTCTGTATCTTGATTGGGCAGCTGCTTTTATATGTACTGCAAATTGATTTTGTGTAGCTGTGATTCTGACTTTTAAGATTTCAAATCATGGTGCTTCCAAGTATCTACTTGTACTGCATAGTTGTTGGAGATCTTTATCTGCTGCATGTGTCATGTGATCACAACATTGGTACCAGAAATATTCATTGCAACCTAGTGCAATTGTTAAATATTTACTACATCTATCTAGCGTTGCCTTCTAGATGCTGGATATTTTTTCCTTTTGACTATCAGTCCGTATTTGACTTTGGAAATGAGATCATTGTAGTGAATAACCTATGCTCTTTGTAATTTCTGTCAAATACCACATCTTTCCTCCACTTCTTAAGAACAGTTGAACCTCTTTTGTTTGTAGAGCTATATGAGTACGTGGAAGACTTAAATGAAGAGGCTGAAAGACTGCAGCAATTGGTATGTGTGAGCTTCATAAGCAGTTTTGGTGGGAGCATTGTTCAAATGTTTACGTCTATGATTGGCTTGAACAGCACTGTTTGGTGGAAATTCAACTTATATGCCTCTTGACTATGATTGTGCATTATTGCTGATTACTAGCATGTTTCTACCTAGATGATTGCAGAAAGAGCGCTGCACTAATCAGCCCGAGCTCATGTGCAGCAAATTGTGAACCCGTGCATGCTACTATGTTCACATAAAAGTCATTGCTTTGATTCACGTACTGTAATTGGTTGCATGTCACAGGTTTCTTTACTCCAAAACCAGCTGCATGCAAGAACGTCAACTACTTAAGTTGCAGGACTGCTGAATACCTTTTTGAACCTGGTTGAACAAAACAAGGTCATTCACTGTGCAAGACTAAACTTTTTACGGTTAAGGAAATAGTCAACTTTTCACCGAGAATGGAGATTTTTTGACTAGATTAACGAGTGTGCCACTTCACTGGTTTGCACTGGAGAATGCTACCACGGAACATGAGAAGTGTCTCCACACCTTCAATCAGGGACGTTGAGTTCACAGTTCTGCAGTCCTGGTATTGATTTCCTGCAATACTATTCAAATAGATGATGCAATCAATCTATGGCTGGTTTGCAGTTAAAAGAAGGGGTTTGGCTATTGATTTCCATTCGACTTAGGAGAACATATTTAGGCAAAGAATTTGCAGCTTCTTTCACAGTAAGTCATTGAGGACAGTCTCACAAGCAGTAGTTCTAGGATTATAGTAGTGGAGTAAGAGGTAGGCACTAAAGTTTATAGTCAAAAACTGTACTATCATAACTCATTGAAACTATTTATAACATCTTAAGGAAATAGCAATGAGGGGTGATCGAGGAGACACGAGCCTACAAGCTTGTGAGACAGCTGAATCCAAGAAAGATTTTGTCCGGAAATACATTGATTTAAGATAAGTTGCAAAATGAAATCACAGTACCTTGATTTGCTGAATGTGAGCTGTTGTATATCATGAGTCATTTTTTTTCTTGTTGCAATCATATCAACTAGCAGCATCTTAAAGAGAGAGCATTAAGACTTCGGTTTATTTACTTTTACATAGTCTTAGCTGGTACCTTTCAATAATATCTTTCGATAAGAGTATCCAATTGGCTAATATGGAAGGTATTTTGAAAATGGGCAGCATACTGCGTGAATGGGGATACAACAGTGGTTTTTCTCGAAGGTAGTTTCTGGTTTTTAAATCTTGGAAAGTCTATTACAAGGTCCATACTGGTTTTCATTAAGCGATTTTCTAAAAAAGTTGCTTCATTGCAAGTTATTGTATTTCACTATGCCAATTATATAAAATATCTGCTTATTTATCAGAATGAGAGAAACTCGAGGACTTCTCAGTGCTCACGAAAGGAGAATTATCTTTTTGTAGAATGTGTCATGTGGACTTTATATAGCAAACAATGTACAAGGACCAAACCTGTGAATTAGGGTTCCACCAAAATTTTGAAAGCTGGTATCAATTTTGTACAACTAATTGTGCAAAAAGGATCACCTAGCTTTGGAAGTTTTCTACGGTATATTACCAATAAGGATTGAGTGAAATATACTGCTTGAGCCATCGGCTCAAGCATAAGATTGACCAAACATGAGCAGGCTGAATACAGAAATATGCTTGGGTCCAACTTAACAATAGACACTTATGCAAATCAGCACATTGTTGCAACATTGTGTCCTCCACCCATACCTTCATTGAATAGATTAGTTTTTGGTGTCCAAGATCCAAGCTTGATATCTTATTGGAATGAAAAAGCCACTCATGAGGAAAGTTTTTGTGAAATTGTTTAAGGCAAAAGTGAAGTCCATTTTTCTTTCAGTGGCATATTGCACATACATGGGCCTTGCACCAAGATGAAAGCACTGTAATATGATGAAAACAGTGAATGAAGACTATGTTGGAACATTACAAGGCAGGTACTTTGCAAAAGCAAACTAATGTCATAAACAACAAATTTCTTAGAACACTATGTTCTCATTTGTATTTTGTCTCCCTTAATGCTTCCTTTATGTGAAGCTTCTAGTGTAGGTTTCATACATGCCTCTTGGATTACAGGTGTCATCCAGACATGTATATACACATAGTGCACATAAAATATTGAGCCAAAATATGTTGCAAAAGTGTTTTGTTTGCTGATTTATTTTGTTGATCATGGGTACCCTTGCATTTTGAGTTGTAAAGTTCGATTTCTGCTTCCAGTAGTTGAGGCAGAGAGATGGTTTTTTTGTCTTTGCTTTCTAAAGAAGCTTTGGATTTTTGGTATTTTATGTTAAGTTGCTTGTCCCATGTGAGTAATTTTGAAATGTGTGGCATTCTTCTAAAATAATGTAGTTTTTCGAAGGAAAGGGCATCCTTAAAGAAATCGTGTAAAGAATATGTAGCTTGTACAAATATTGCAACAGAAATGTAATCTCATTGATTACATAATCTACAGTCATGCAGTGCAAGATTACCCTGCTCTTATTTGGTGTAGCTCAACCAAGAGATACATCAACAATGTCCACAAGATTAACAGAAACAAGAATGTTCAAGCCATGAAATCATTCCCCTCTTGCTCTAATAGTTGGATGGAATTTTGAAAACTCATGCAATGTTCCAACCACATTTGCAACTTACATAAAACATTGTCGTTTATTGTGAACATCGTCTTTCATAAAGACATGCGAAAAGTGGGCTTTGTCATATTGATTGATTCCACCTAGGGTACATGCACAATCTGCAACCCAACTTTGCACATACTATGGAAGAGGAATATTTGACATGTGAAGATTTTTGTCGGATGATGTATGTTGGAAGAAAATTTTGCAATGAATTGAAAGATGCCATTGAGAGTTGTGTTTACTCAATAATGAGAGGAAGACTTTTGCACGTTCATGATGTAAAATAATTACACACATTTTGGAAAGAAAAATCTAGGTCTTATATTGAATATTCCATGCTTTATTAATATTGGACAAGGCCACAACAACGATGTCACCATTCTAACTGACCTATTTGAGATTCAAGGGAGATCAATTTTGGAAAATACACTTGTACAATGTGTTAGTTCATGCTTTCAAACTGTTAGTTGACATGCCAATTGATATTTGCACCATCACAACAATAACAATTGCCACCTCAATCGTGTGAGCAATATGGAAAGTGTAGGAATATTGTGGAATGCTTCGAGGGGTGTGATTTTTTGGCGAGCTTTTTTGGGTGAGCTTTTTTCGATGCGAGTTTTTTTCTATTATTAGATTTCACCCACTAGAATTTTTTGACAAAAATGACGATGTTGTCTAATATTTGCTAACCTTCTCAAAAGATGTGTTGTATGTCTCAATCTCTATAAAAATTCCAATGTGATACATAAATTTGTTGCAAAATTTCTGCTTCTAATCTCATTCACTACCTTGAAATTCCCCTCTACTTCTCTATAGCTTTATTTCACATTCGGGCCAAATGCACCACTAAACAATTGGGGCTAGAAAAAAAAAACTACCATAAAGTGGAAGAGATCCCAAATTTGCAACCTTAAATATAGGTGTGTCTAGAAATCTTGTTTGTGATTATATCACTAGTGAAACGTGTTGAAAAAACAGGACATGATTCACATTTACATTTACTGGGAGACTTGACAAACCCATGCAAAGTTTGGATATCAATGTAAGTCGTAAATAAGAGAGAATGCAAGAATGGCCACCAATGCTCATCAACTATGCATATAGCCATTATAGAAGCTTATTGGCATGATAAAACCTTGCTCATTATACACATACCACATGTATGGTCGACAACTTCCATATCTGATTGCTAGACAAATCTTTTCATACTTTTGACCTCAAGACTCAAACTTGCCCTATGTACATTGAGGTTCTGCCTCTCCAATCCAACAAAACAAGACCTCCTGGCCTGAATTTTTGCATATGTATTTACCAAATATGCACTTTTTCACGAAGCATGGCTGAAATCTAAGCAAAGAGGAGGCGGCGTAGCCGCTGCGCCGAAGTAGGGAATCTTGAATATTCTCTATGAAAGTTCTTATATTCTCTCTTTTTCTGTGCCAATATCGGATCCAAGCGCGCTAGCTGAAGAGAAACCCGAGCAGTCGTACATCCGCGCTCCAGTTCGATATCGCATGTCCGTACCGATATCGGATCCAAGCGCATGAGCTAAAGAGAATTCTTAGCAGTTGTACATCTGCGCTCCAGTCCGATGTCACATGCTCCAATATCGGATCCACGTGCACAAGTTAAAGAGGATCCTGAGCAATCGTACTTCCGCGCTCCATTCCGATATCAGTAATGACAACTCTAAACGAGAGTGTCCTCAATGAGTCAAGCAAATTGGAAGGAGCTGGCAACTATGCAGTTTGGAAATTCAAACTAAAGAACATTTTGATGGAAAAGAAGCTATGGGAGATCGTGACAGGTGAAGAGACAAGGCCATTGATTGAAGAAGATCAACGGGCATTTGACAGGAGAAAACAGAAAGAATAGAATGTCATCAACTTATCAGTTAGAGATGCAATTATTCCCTACATTTCGGGACCAAAAGAAGCATGGGATGCGTTGAAGGCATTGTTTGAGACCACAAACACATCTCGAGTGCTATTCCTAAAGACGAAGCTGCACACATTGCGGATGGATGATGGTGCAACTGTTGCTGATCACCTACTGAAGATCAAAGAGATTCGTGACCAATTAGCAGCAGTTGGAGAGCGAGTACAGGCTCGTGAGATCGTGCATTTGACATTGAATAGTTTGATTGAGTCACATCAGATGTTTGTGACAAGTATAGCCACACGGGAAAATCTTCCAACCTATGAAGAGTTAGGTGGATTGCTTTTGCAGGAAGAACAACGTCAAGAGAACTTGAGTCATCGCAATAGGGGATTTGATCAAGCTCTTGCAGTCAGGGGACGTGGTGGTAGATTTGGTCGTGGAAGACACCAATCAAGAGGTGGGAACTCAAATCGTGGACCATTCCAACAATTTCAAGAACAATCCAATGATGGACCAAATCGAGGCAATCGGAATCAAGGTTGAGGTCAAGGACGTGGCTATTTCAGGCAAAATAAACCTGAAAATTGTAGGTATTGCAACAAACCTGGCCACTGGGAGCGTGAATGCTTCAAGGAACAAAAGGAGATGGAACAAAGAAAAGACAAAGGGCAAGTGAGAAATTATGCTGAACAACATCAATTTGATGATTATTATTATGAAAACAATTATACTGATCAACATCAATATGATGATGATCAATATGAAGATGATATAGGTGAGAGCTCAAAATTGTCCATTACAGCATTAATGACAAGTGATGAAACCAAGGATACCTAATACATTGATAGTGGTGCATCCAAGCACATGACTTCAAGGAAAGAGTGCTTTTCAGAACTCAAGTAAACTCACAATGGTGATGAAGTTAAACAAGCCGATGGTAAATTGCTATTTGTTTAAGGGAGTTGGAGTGGTACCAGTGAAATTAGCCAGCGGGAAGATAAAGCAGATAAGCAAGGTGCAATATGTGTCTGGCTTAGCTAACAATCTACTATCTGTTGGGACGATGGCTGATCAACAACTCAAGGTTGAGTTTGACAGCGACAAATGTCTTGTCAAAGACATCAAGAATCACTACAAAGTGATTGCTACAAGAGCTAGAGTCAACGGGAATCGACTCTACAAATTGAATGCGAGATCTTTTGCTCAAGATATGGTAAGCACAGTTGATAGTCGAAGTGATCTTTGGCATCAACGATTTGGTCATATTAGTGCTCAAAGTTTACAGATTCTCAAAAGAGGTAATCTAGTTATAGGATCACCTGATATTTCTTTTGAAAGAAAAATTTGTGAAGGTTGCATTTTGGGAAAACAACACAGAGAGAGGTTTTTCCAAAAGTGGAGCAAGGAGAGCCAGTGGCATCCTAGATCTTGTCCACAGTGATCTATGTGGACCTATGTAGACTATATCTCTTAGTGGCTACTATTACTTTATGACCTTCATTGATGATTATAGCAGATGCATTTGGATTTATTTCACAAGCAAGAAATCAGATGCTTTTGCTAAGTTTAAGGAATTCAAGGCATTAGTTGAAAAGCAAACATGATGTTGCATCAAAACTTCGAAGTCTGATGGAGGTGGTGAGTATTTTTTGACAGAGTTTATTGATTTCTGCAAAGATCAAGGGATCAAGAGGCAGACTACAACACCTTATTCACCACAACAAAATGGAGTTGCAGAACGAAAGAATAGATCTATTGTTGAGATGGCCAGGGCGATGCTCAAATGCAAGGGTTTGCCAAACACCTTTTGGGCAGAAGCTTGTAGCATAGCTACGCACATCCTGAATCAGTGTCCTACAAAGTCCGTGGAAGGTAAGACACCTCATGAAGCTGTTACTGGAAAGGAACCTAATATTTTTCATTTGAGAGTATTTGGTTGTGATGCTTATGCTCATATTCCTGATGAGAAACGAAGGAAATTGGATGCAAAAGCTATCAAGTGTATTTTCCTTGGATATGATGAGAAGGCCAAGGCATACAGGATGCATGACACAAATGCACAGAAGCTTGTAATTTCTAGAGATGCTACGTTTGACGAGATGGGCCAAGGTGAACAATCAGAAGTAATCACTGAACCTTTTGATGATGGAGCGAAAGTACAGGTCAAGAAGGAAGTGGATTTTGATATAGAAAATCCATTGGACAAAGGCAAGCCTGATGCTGAAATTTCCAAGAGAGTACCTAAATGGTACTTATCAGTCACAGATGGTGCAAAGAAGGGAGATACTCCCGAATCTAGTGAGCAGGGAGAGCTTAGAAGATCAAGTAGAAATCGAAAATCTCCTGCAAGATTAGAGATGAATCTAGCCCTAATGGAATCCATCTTAACGGCTCAAGAATCTAAAACTTTCAACAAAGCAAATAAACACAAGGAGTGGCGTGCAGCTATGTAAAAAAAAAATGGAGGCTATATCGAAGAACAAAACGTGGGACTTGGTTGAGCTACCTGATGGTAAGACGCCTATCACATGTAAGTGGATCTACAAGACGAAGTATGGAGCAGATGGGCAACTCAACAAGTACAAGGCACGATAGTTGCAAGAGGTTTTGAGCAGCAGGAAGGTATAGACTTTGAGGAGACCTTCGCACCTATAGCCAAAATGGGAATTATTCGTTCTATCATTGCAATTTCTGCTTTCTATGGTTGGAAAATCCAGCAAATGGATGTCAAATCTGCTTTTCTTAATGGAGTATTGGATGAAGAGGTATATTTAGAGCAACCTCAAGGGTTTGTTGAGCTAGGAAGAGATCATTTGGTTTGTAAACTCAACAAAGCCATATATGTATTGAAGCAAGAACCACGAGCATGGTACTCTTGCATTGATGAGCACTTCAAGCGAAGGGGAATGGTAAAGAGTGATGCTGATCCTAATCTTTACATTTCAGATATAATGTTCATTGTGTTGTACGTGGATAATTTGATTATTATAGGAAGTAATGAGAGGTTAATTAATGAAATCAAATCAAATCTTTCCAATGCTTTTGACATGAGTGATCTAGGATTGATGCACTACTGTCTTGGCATTGAAATATGGCAAAAAGAAGACATGGTCTTTCTTACACAAAGCAAATATGCACGAGATTTGCTTTATCAGTTCAATATGCAGGATTGTAAGCCTTGTGATTGCTTGCAATTCTATGTGTAGAATGGTCATTAAATGTTATTTTCAGATCCACACATGTAAAATATAGTGGCTTGCTAGTTTTTTATGGATATCAACTTCTTTTTATGTTATGATTCAGTTTTGATCAAGTTATATTAGAGTTTGCATCTCATTCATTGAGTAGATGTTGATTCTTTCTACATTGGTAGAATTGTTGATTTGTTCTCTTTCTAACCTAAGATTGTCGCGAACGGTTTCGCAAGCAAATTCCTTTCATTTAGTTTTCTTTTGCGGAAGCTTTCAAGATCCTAGGCATGCAGCTACAGATCACAGAATATAAATCATTCTAGCAATCAAGGCAACAAAAAACAAGGAGATAGAGAAGAGATCAGTTGTATTATCAATTTTTGAGTTTTGAGTGAGATGATCAGTGTCTCACTCGTTGGCGGCTTGACACTCAGCTCAATCCCTGTGTTCTGCTTGTTGGCAGACTTTCATCCATAGCTATTTTTGTCTATCTATTTTTTTCTATTCTGATCTTTTTCTGCTCTATATAGTGTTGATCTAAAATCGCGTTTATATCTCCACTGTGTGGAGTTTACAAGATAGCTAAACAGAGAATTACAAGAGTAGTCAACACTAATCAACTAGTTAGTTATTCTCTGTTATTGCTAACTCTTTCAGTTGATCGTGAAGTACAAGACACCACGCCCGCCAAGCTGCCAGTTGGCAGCGCGAACTGTTTTCTTTCATTTTTCTTTTGTTTCATTTTGTTTCATGTCTTTTGGTCCTCGAGGTATGTTTGACTTTTATAAATTGTTCGCCTTTCGACCTTCATTTCACTTCCCTTCGCTTCATGATAAAGTTGCAGAAGTTCACAATTTCTGACACTTTCTCTTAAACCTTGCAACTTTGTATGCTTAATCCAATTGTCTTTCTTTGCTTTGCAAAGAATGGTTTGTCGAGCGGTTTCATGAGCAAATCTGCAATCATGTCTTCAGATTTTATGTATTGGACCCTGAGCTCTCCTTTCAAGATCAGATCTCGAATGTGATGGTACTTCAGAGGTATATGTTTTGTCTTTGAATGGAAGACAAGATATATGTCACTTTGAGAATCCATCATCATCGTGCATGGTTCTCCTTGTGGTAAGCCAATTGCCTCCAACATCATCTGCAACCAAACTACCTCGTTCGCCATCTTTGAAGCTGTGACATATTCAGCTTCGCATGAGGATTGAGCTACCAAGGTTTGCTTTTTGCATATCCAGCTGATTGCTGCTCTGCACGCCATTGAACATTCTCTTGTCACGGACTTGTTGTCATCTTTGTAGCTCACCCAGTTTGCATCATTGTAGTATTGCGGCTCGAATCCCTTTCCTTCGTTGGCTTCAAGCATAAATAGAGAAAGCCAAATCGGGTCTGGTACAAATTGTAAGGTACATTAGACTACCGATCGGGTAGGGTATACCTTCCATCTTTTGTCTTTCTTCCTCTGTTTTTAGACAATCATGCTTTGTTAATCTGGCTCCAGCTATCATTGGTATGGCTTTTTCTTTGTAGTCCATCATTCAATACTACTTCAGCACTTTTTTGGCGTAAGCTGATTGACTCAGATGCATTTCTCCTTTTATTCGATCTCTTCTGATCTCCAGCCCAAGGCACTTTGTTGCTTCTCCTAGATTTTTGATTTCATAATTTTCATAAATCTGACTCTTCGTGTCCTTGATTAGCATCAACGAGTTTCCTATCATAAGAGAATCATCCAAGAAAATAGTCAGAATCACAAAATCTCTTTCTACTCTCTTTATATCGAATTACAGTCTGGTTGTGTAGGATTGAATTCTAGAGACTTCAGAAGATTGTCAAGCTTTTTGTACCAAGCTCATGATGCCTGCTTCAGACCATAAATGCATCTCTGCAACCGACAGACATATTGTCAATTGTCGGGGTCTTCAAATCCTTCAGGTTGTTTCATGAATATTTCTTCCTCTAGATCTCCGTGGAGAAAGGCAGTCTTTACATCAATCTGATGAATTTCCAGATTGTGTTGTGTAGCGTATGCAAGGAGCAGTCAAATGCTTGTCATCTTGACCATTGGAAAATACATGTCGAAATAATCAACTCCATACCTTCGTGTGTAGCCCTTTGCGACAAGCCTTGCTTTGTAACATCCAACAGTGCCATCTAATTTCATTTTTCTTTTGTATACCCACTTGCAGTTGATGATCTTTTTGTTTTCGAGCAATGGCTCTAGTGTCTATGCCTCATTTCACCTCATTGATTCGATCTCCTCTGACACTGCTTGCTTCTAGAATTCTCCCTCTAGACTCTGGACAACTTCTAGATATGTAGTTGGCTCTTTAGTGAAGCTGCAGTATTCGAATTCTGTGTTTTCACTCCACTAAAGATTGTTAGTCTATCAATCTGGAGGTCTTCTTTGTCTTGTTGACCTTTTGGATTCGATTCGTCATTGCTCAAATGTTTCTGCTTCATGGGGTTGATCTTCTGTTTCTTGTTACTCTGGAGTCTGGGGCTCAACATTCTGATTTGATGTTTATCCTTGATCTCCTTCTTGAATCAACAGCATTGTGAAATTCTCATGGCCTTTTTCATCCTTCAGTCCAGGGAATGTGGACTCATCGAACTTCACATCCTACTTGAAACGACCTTCTTTGTGGTTGGATTGTAGAGTCTGTACACTTGTGATCCATTCGAGTACCCGACCATGAATATTGTTTTCTCTGATTTATCATTGAGATTGTTTCTTTTTTCTTTTGGAATGTGCTTGTATGTTGCACATCCAAATACACGCACATATGAT
Source organism: Diphasiastrum complanatum (assembly GCA_029204225.1). Lineage (NCBI taxonomy): Eukaryota > Viridiplantae > Streptophyta > Lycopodiopsida > Lycopodiales > Lycopodiaceae > Diphasiastrum > Diphasiastrum complanatum. The sequence continues at coordinate 8,504,051 of CM055098.1, read as the reverse complement.
AGATCAGACTGTCTACCTGTCCACATTTCATATGGTGTCTTGTTTTTCAGGGTTGTCATTGTTGATCCGTTCTGTAGGTGTACTGCTGTAGCTATTGCCTCAGTCCAAAATTGACTTGGCAATCGAGCCTATGCCATCATGCATCTAGCTCCTTTGACTAGCGTCATGTTTCTTCTTTCTGCGACACCATTATATTCGGGTGTGTATGCAAGAGTGAATTGCTGCTCTATCCCCTGTTCTTGGCAGAATTTAGAAAATTCTTTGCTCTTGTACTCACCTCCATTATCAGATCTGATGATCCGAATCTCCTTTGAGGTGTGTCTCTCTACAAATGCCACAAACTTCTTGAAAGAGTCAAGCACTTCAGATTTTTGCTTTAGATAGTAGTTCATTGTCATCCGATTGTAGTCATCAATGAATGTCAAGAAATACCTCGATCTTGAGAGTGAATCAACTTTCATCGGTCCACAAACATCTGAGTGGACGAGGTCAAGGACTTCTTTAGCTCTTCTTTCCTCATGTGTGAATGGATTCCGATGATGTTTGCCTTTCTAACAGGCTTCGTAGAACTCAGTATCTTATCTGGATATCTTCAGACCTGTGATGATGTCTGTTTTGCTCATGTCATATAGGCTCCTCATGTTGAGATGATACATTCTTATGCGCCAGAGTTGATCTTCATTTTTTGATGCATTTAGTATGCTATCAGAATTGCTGATTATCTTGGCTTGGTAGAGATTTCCTTTTTTGCATCAACTGTCAACAATTTGTTTGTTGTTTTGTCGATCATTCGGCATGTATTGCCATCGAATAGAACTCGAATTCCAAGATCTATCATCTTGGAAACTAATAGCAGGTCTTTTCTCAATGAAGGTACATAGAGTGCTCCTGGCAGCTCTGCTTGACCTGACAATGTTCACAGCTGTACAGTCCAGATGCCCTTGACATCATGTTGGAGCCCATCACCTAGAATCACTACTCTATTTTCTTCGAGTTCTCTGAAGTCGATCAAGATTCTTTTGTTGCAGGTGATGTGTGAGATTGCTCTTGAATCAATGACTACATCGTAGTCTTGTTCAATGTAGCTTGTTGAAGCTTCATCAAGTATTGTGAGAGCTTCATCACCTTTGTCTGCATCCTTGGATGACTCTGCAACATTTTCTTTGTCAGCTTTGCTTTTTCTTCTTGGGTTGAATCTGCAATCATATGCAGAGTGCCTCTTCTTCTTGCAGTGCATGCAAGGTATCGTTGGATTGAACTATCATCTATTGGTTGTGTGTCTTGGTTTGCAACAGTGATCACAAGAAGAAGATTGTTGATTGTCATTGCCTCTGCTCAAAAACTTTGTGTTCATCTTGTCGAATATGGGCTTGTTCTTCTTCTTCTTCTTTCCTTTCATGAAGAGAGCTTTCTCCTGATCATTGTTGCCTTCTCCTTCGCCCCTCATAAGTCTCTCATAAGTGACAAGACTGATTGCTTTGTCGAATGTCATATCTGGTAGACTCAGTATGAGCATTCTCAGTGGTTGATAGGATGTAGGTAGAGATTTCATGAAGTACATCAGCTGTTGTGGTGTTGGGACCTGGTGTTCCTGTCCAGATGCAGCAAGTTGAGCGAAGATCGTTTTGATCTTCTCAACGTGCTGATCCAACTGGTTGTCATCCCATCGTATGGATTGCAGCTGATTGTGAAGATGCATCACTGAAGCGGCAGTCCTCACTTTATACTTCTGCTTTAGTCTTTTCCATGCTACATGGCTGCTCTCACAATCTTCAATCTGCATGAGTAGTTCTTCATTAATGGATGAAACGATGATTGCCATTGCATACTCATCCTTTCTGATCCACTCAACTCTCCTTAAGTCTCCCTCCAGAGGCTGCACCTCTGTGAATTCGGTCGTCCACTAGATGCCTTCATCCTTCAGAAGATTTTTAATTTTGAATTTTTATACTCTATAATTTTTGCCATCAAGACTGATTGCTATTCTCGTCTGGATCGTTGTAGCCATATTATGTTGCCTATAAAATCACTGTTCAAATATCAGTAGTGATAACCTGGGTGCTCTGATACCATGTCGCATGCCTAGGATCTTGAAAGCTTCCGCAAAAGAAAACTAAATGAAAGGAGATGGAGAAGAGATTAGTTGTATTATCAGTTTTTGAGTTTTGAGTGAGATAATCGGTGTCCCGTTCATTGGCGGCCTTACACTCAGCCCAATCACTATGTTCTACTTGTTGGCAGACTTTCATCCACAACTATTTTCACCTCTCTATCTTTTTCTATTCTGATCTCTTTCTGCTCTATATAGTGTTGATCTAAAATTGTGTTTATATCTCCACTACGTGGAGTTTACAAGATAGCTAAACAGATAATTACAAGAGTAGTCAATACTAATCAACTAGTTAGTTATTTTCTGTTATTGCTAACTCTTTCAGTTGAGCGTGAAGTACAAGACACCACGCCCATTGAGCTTCCAGTTGGCAGCGTGAATTGTTTTCTTTCGTTTTCTTTTCGTTTTGTTTTGTTTGTGTCTTTTGGTCCTCGAGGTATGTTTGACTTTCACGTTTGCCCTTCAACCTTCACTTCGCTTCGTGATAAAGTTGCAGGAGTTCACAATTTTTGACAAAGATTAGTTTATGGATTTGGATCATCAATTATCTGAATTCTTTCAAATGGTATCAGAGCTTGTATTTCAGGTTATGAAGGAGGAAATCATATCTATCAATGATTTGGTGAAGATATCAATGCTAGAGCATGCTAGAGAGGATTCTACACCAAAATTGAGTTTCTTGCATTTGTAGATTGGATCTTTTGTAGATCAAAACCCTATATAGGGTTATAATCTTGTTCAATTCCAATTTCTCATTTCACTTACTGGATTTGGCCAATTTTTGGATCATTAGAAAAGCCTAAGTGGTGGCTAATAGATTGCATATCATTTTGGCATTTGCATGTTGGATCCCTAGATAGTGAGATTACTGGACTTCATTTGAGTGTTTCAATTTTAGGAAGTGGCAAGAGTCATTAGATTGAGGATAGATCATAGGTTGATCAAGATTTCACTATTCTATGTGTTGATTTGCTTGATATAAGTGCTAGAAGAGAATTGAGTAGTTTCAAATCTTTGTGATTTCTCTTTGAAAACATTTGTTATTGTTCAAAGGAGTGCTTTGTGCATTGAAACAGATTGAAAGAGAAGATCAGGTTATTGCTATATGGCAACATCAAGTGGAGTCATGTTGGAAGCCAATGATAGTCTTTATTCAAAAGACTTTGCCAAGTTTGATGGATCTTCAAGAAATCTTGATAAATGAAGAATATAGGCTTCAAGCAAGAGGTGGATCTACATCGACACTTTAAGAGGAGGCTATGTTCACAAAGGGCAAAAGCAAATGTAAGTGGTCTACAGGGCAAGATCAAGGGGAGTCTTCTTCAAATGGAAAAATGAAGGACAGATTAAAGCTCAAGTGCTTTTGTTGTGGCATCAAAGGACACTTTGCAAGTGAGTGCTACAATAAGAAAAAAGATCAATGAGACAAGCAAGGTAATCTTACTATTGATGAGGATGTTTTGGATGTTCAAGATGTAAATGATGATGCTTTTGTGATGTCTTCATGTATGCTTGCTAATGATGGAGATCTAGATCCATGGTGGATTGATAGTGGAGCAAGTGCACACATGACTTTTCACAAAGAGTACTTCACTTATTTGTTGGCATATGGAGATGACAAGAGGGTGATTTACATGGCCAATGATGGCGAGTGTGCAATCAAAGGGATTGGCACAATTCCTATTTCTCTCTCTACAAATAGGAATGTTCATTTGGAGGATGTCTGTTTATTCCATCTATCACCAAGAATTTGCTTAGTGAAATTGTTGGACATAGCATTCTCCATCAAGACTACTTATTTGGAGCATTTAAATTTTCGAAGCAAACGTCTTCATTCTTTAGGACAAAAATATTTAAGTATGGGGAGTGTCATGTACTTTTAGTACATTGGTGCTTATAAATGCAGTATAATATCCAATGTAAGCTTTGTTAGGCCCAAAAGGAGCTATTAGCCTTAAGAATAAGGTGGTTCCCTCTTTAGGCCCTTCAAAGTAGCTAAATAAGGATAATAGTTCAACAAGGGAGCCCAAATACACTTAATAAGGCTTAACAAGGGGCTGACTATCCTTCAAGATAGTTACGTTAAGTTAAGCTTGGGCTTTTGTCTATAAGTAGGCAAGAGACATCACTTTTAGGATGTTTTGGCTCATTTGTAATAGAGAGAACTAGGAGCTCCATCTCCTCTTCCTCCTTTGTGAGTGTGAGTCTTGGGATTTTCATTTGCTAGGTCTCATGTGCCCAATCTGCATGATACCATGCTTACTCATTTCTAATGGGATTTCATGAGGATCCTCATGTCTGTTGCTTCTTACGGAAATGCAATCTTGAATGTTTCCTATTTTTTTGCTTACAACTTTAATTCCAATATCATTACTAATTGCTTGGATTTGGCACATGACATCTTCTTGGAGGTAGCTTGATTTTTGTATGCATCCTTTGATTCCTTGCTTGTCCTTAAAAGTTACTAATTGAAAACAATAATCACAAATCATTGTCTATTTTCATATCGTTGATAGAGTTACAATCAATCGTAGCATGTATGATGATGTTAAACTTCTTATAATATTTTGGTATAATATTATGTTATATAAACAAAAACTATTACAGAATGTTAATCTAGTTTTGAAACAAGGTAACAAAATTTTTGAGGAGTCTATATTTGTTTGGCATCTCTCAATACAAATACAAATGAGGACATATTGTGTTCTAAGAAATTTGTTGTTTCTGACATTAGTTTGTTTTTGCAAAGTACCTGCCTTGTACTGTTCCAACAGTCTTCATTTTTCCATCATATTACATTGCATGAGTTCTTTCTATCTTGGTGCAAGGCCCATGTATGTGCAACATACCACTGCAAGAAAAATGGACTTTGCTTTTCCCCTCAACAACTTCACAAGTACTTTTCCGAGGCATATGATTAATGACTAATGGTTGTAAAAATTACTCAAAATTCAGCGTAAGTTGTGAGGCTATTTTGTGATCTTTACTATGCATAAGGTAGCGTGTAAGATGCATTTTGTTCCTACAAATCCCTAAAGAAACACCAAAAACAAAAAAATTTCAGATTAGGTTTTTTAAAGGGCAACTTTGCAAGTGCCGCAAATTTCCTTGTAAACTCAAAAAGTTAGCTGCAAGAATATCATCATCGGGTATTCAACGGGCTCAAAATATGGTGCACCTGGAAGAAATGTTAGAATGTTATGAGTTTTTTTCCTATGTATTATGAAATTTTCAGACCATATGTTATGGACGTACAATAATCAAGCCATAGACTTCTATGATGCAGGGTCGAAAATCATTTTTTATGTATCTAAGCTCTCATATAAGTACTCAGTACGAGTCTTGATGGTTCTTTAATAAAGACATTTATAGAGAGTAGCCAACGTAGTTGCAATTTTTAAGAGTCTTACCAAAGACATTCAATTGAGAGGTAAAACTCAAGACTTGCCAACAAAAGCATTTGTGTGTAGTTCTTTATAAAGTGTGTGGAATGGTTTAATTTCTAGTTACCCATCTTGTAAGAGGAAGACCAACAACTAAAGAGAAGTTGTTGGCTGCTTTGTCGGGGGATACAAAACTAAAATCGTTGAAAATATCGCCTAATTGCAATGTTTCATGGACCATTTCGAAAAGCCTTTTTGCAACGTATTTGAAACAAGAGACAATCAGCTTTGTCTGAAAAGAAACGACAAAATGTTTTTAGGGTTTTCTTGGTCTTATTCCTAGCCTTTTGTCAAAGGGAATGCAAGTGTTGTCAAAGTGTCTAGACAATGCTTGTAGCTGTATACAGTGACAATGTAAACAATCGATAATTGATACACTTAGACGACTGAAGACTCAATGAGCCATTGAGATACATCACACAATGCACATGAACAATGTATGCATAATTGGACTATTCCCTATTGAGTTCTAACCTTAGAAGCCCGTTCCGACCAAAATGGGTTGGAACGTTCCGTTCCGTACGTTCCGTTCCGTACGTTTCGGAACATTCCTGGTCGGAACGAAATTTTTTAATTTAGAAAAAATAATGCATTTTATATGATTAAATCCTTTGTAAAGAAAACATATTTTTTTTTTGAGGGCATCGTTCCGGAACGGAACGCGTTCTGGAACGCGTTCCAGAACGCCGTTCCGGAACGGGCAACTAAGGTTCTAACCAAAGTTGTATATGCCAAACTTTCACACACACACACACATTAGGAGTTTTTTATTTTTACTTTATAAAAGACGTTTCGACCGACCAATTTGAAACAAAGTTTCATTGATTGAAATGCGTTTCGATAAAACATTGCCTGATTGGAAGAAAGCCAGTTGTAGAAGTTGAAGAGAATCGCAAGATATGGGTTCAATATTGGAAATATACCAACAGAGTTTCAACAATTAGGCTAAAAAATGAACTTCATTCTCTTTTAAATATGGGAGAGGGAAAGGGAAATACTTTGCATTGTTCTTCATGCCCCAGATGCAGTTGCATACACCTATCACTTCACTCACTTTGAAAAAATTGCTACATGACTCACGCCATAGTTATTTTTCCCGTCTTGGTATTAGGTGCTGGCACCTTTGCGGGCATTATCAAGGCCAAATAAAACGTAGTAAGGATACAGAGGAATACCTAAGGAAGTGTGATGCGTGCCAAAGGGCAAGGATACCAACGATATTGAATTATGGTCTACTACACCTGGTCTTAGCCCAAGCACCATTCAAAAAGTGGGGGTTGGATTGCGTCGATCCAATTCATCCTGCAGCGAGGAGTACCCAGGCTCGATACATAATCGTAGCCATGGACTATCTCACCAAGTGGGTCGAAGCCAAGGCAGTAAGAGTAGCTAATGATAGGACAACTGCCAAGTTCCTTTATGAAAATATCATTGTGCACTTTGGATGCCCGGTGGAGATAGTCAGTGATCGCGGGAGTCATTTCATCAATGAGACCATCAAGGTCGTGTTGGAGGAATTTTTTCGTGATCCATAGAACCAGTACGCCTTAGTATCCTCACGGTAATGGGCAAGCAGAATCATCCAATAAGATCCTGTGTAGCATGCTCATGAAAACAATTAAGAAAATAAACGAATTTCTAGCAAAGTATCCTCACGAGTCATCAAGAGGCGGCTGACAAATATCATTTTCCACGCAGACAATAAAAGGCAATGAGTTGCAAGCACTGCTCGCCCTCCAACACAACCAAAGTGGCATCAACAGCTTTTTGAAAAAGACGATGCGGCCATCAGGGCCTATGTGACAAGTCTGCAACAACTACGGGTGAACGCGCACTTCCTACCATGCACACGACGATCCCAATGGGCGGAATGCGGCACCCCTCTCTAGACAAGATCACGATTCAAAATTTCAATTGGCCGAGAATCCATTCAGAGCATGGTTGGAATACGGATGTAGACGCCCAAAGGGCTCTCCACTTACGCCCAGAACTTAGAGCATTTAATGGGGATTGAAACCAAATGAAACAATTTTCTCCCCCCCATATTCTTTGATTCTAATAAGGTGCTAGCTTCCAACAAAGTCAAAGATCAGCTGCCAGTCGCTCATGTCTATTACCGAGTTGTCTTCCTTGGCGATCCCTAAATGCGCAGATTCCAAGCGTGGGTCGACCAATTCTGGCTAACAGAAGTCCACAAGTCCCTTCACACGCCCAAGGACTTGAAGAAGCTCGACCACATTACTTTCATGGAAGACGTCACGGGCTACCTGATCAACCAAAGGCGGGCCAAGAGATCCTTGTACTAAACCGGCAGAGTGCCGACGGACCAGCACTACTTCAGGCCGTGGGTCCTGTTGGGGGTATTCCCGACGAAGTGTAGATAAATAAAATCGTCCAATAAATGTGTTGGGAGGGCATGGCATCCTGCGCGTATAAGCCCATGGCCCAATGAGCACGCAAGCTAAGTAAATAAAATAATAGGCTTGGGACCTTTGTAAATAAAATAAAACTTGAGGCCCAAAGTCAATTTTAAATTAGAGATTACTTTTTTAGAGATGGGTCCAATTTGGGACTCACATGAATCTTGTGAATTCAATGTACTTTTTGGGGACTCTTGGATCAAGTTGGGTCCAAGATGAATGGATATGATCAATGTAAATATTAGTCAATAGGATTTTGGGGCAAGGGCCTTCTCCATTTGATAAAAAGGCACCATTTGTACTCTATTTTCATGCTTAATGAGAAGGAGGAAACTCTACCAATTTGGAGAGCCAAGCATCCTCATTTGCTAAGCACTCATGCTAATGCTTTTGTTGTGTGTTTCTAATTGTCTCCTTTTCTATGTTCTTGTTTTAATAGTTATGGTTTTTTCATTAGCATCATCTTGTTGCTGAATCGAGTGACTGGTTGTCGCATTATGTGCTTGTTTTTGAAACTGCTTCTTCTTTTCGTTGTTGTACTTCAAAGTTCGGTAGTCCTTGATTTTGTGGCCAGTCCTTTTATAGTATCTACACAATAGTTTCTGCACTAGTTGGAAAGATGAAGAGTTTGAATTCGATCTTGAATCAAAATTTGGTCCAAATTACATATTGCTTTTCTTGTCAAGATAAGCTGACTTTGTAGATCTCTTGAATCTGAACTTCTAATTTTTCGAATATAGAGCTTGAGGATACAAATCTTGAGAACGTTGAGCGTGATGACGCTGGCTACAGAAAAACTCAATTAGCTTGATCGATTAATTACTGGTCAGCCTAAAGATTAATTTATTACACAAGTGTCTTCTACTTGATTTAAAATACCTTACAAGCATTAAATGCTATCTGCTATATTTTACATGTTGGATAAGTCTAGATCGATTTAGGTTTGATGAAGTTGATTTGTCACTGGAGCGAAAAAACGAAGTGCGAAAATCCCGAAGGTGCTTCAAAAATGTGAAGTTGCAAAAATGTTAAGGTGGGAAAAGTGAAAAATGCGAAAAGTGTGAAGGTGTGAAAAATGTGAAGGTCCGACTTCAGCAGTTTTTCAAGATGCTCATCATGTGAATGTTTTTAAGGCTGAACATGAAAATCTAACACAATTTGCTCTTTATAGCTATGAATGCTAGATTGAGAATGCCATCACACAACATGGGGCTTCCATCAAAAAAGATAAAGTAAAACAAAAAGATATATCACTGTAGAAGGACAATATGAAATGTAAAACATATTTTATTATAATTTATGAAGTGTATAATACGTGGGTGGGCCCATGGGGGAGCCCAACTGTCATAACTAGGATGAATGAATAGGAAATCATTGATGCCATGGCAAGTCATGAGGCTCGGCTTGTCACCATAGACATAGGTGGATGGAAAGAGTCACAGAGTTAAAAAGGATAGAAAATCTTCATTGGAGTTTGTTGTGAAAAGCAAGATGATGGTCTCATATCATCAAATGATATTAGCAAGTTTTGCATGCATACTCATGTGTGGAATACTTGCCAAAGTTGTATGTGCCATGTGATGACTTTATTGTATGCAAGGATAGTATCCTCTAGTTTGATAGTTACGCATCTTGAGTTTCATTATAGAGAATATTTCATGATTCTACTAGACCTATAAAGTCCTCAATCCAAGGATCCTATTCTAAGCATGCCAGTCACAAGCAACACAAGGGAATCTGATGGTGGACAAACCAACCCAACTAAACCTAGATCAAACGGATCTCGCTCCCAAGCTATGGATCAATCATAAAGAGGAGTATGGCATCACACCAACAGCATCCTGCCACCAGTCATGCTATCAAGCATGCACTAGTGAGAGCCCAATAGATATACTTATACCCTCCAAGGCCCATGCACCACTAGTAGTGCAATGTGACACCTCACTGGACACCTCTGCAGCCTATCTGGGCCACGTCATCCAGTTCCCCAATGACTCACTGATAGACCCATACAAATCCACCATCAAGTGTTTTAGGCCTACAACCATTAAATATGAGCATGTTTACATAAGGGCCCCAATTCTCTTATAGTCACAATTAACTTACAGGTTGTTAGTCTACCGGTCCCTAGCGTGAACACGCTACCCGAGACTAGTCATGGGCATGACAAGACCACTACATCTTGGACAATGGAGTGTATTGTGAATAACTTTCTATTCTAACAACAGGTGTTTGATAGTCGCATGCATAAAGTGTTGATGAAAATTGAATCATGACATTTGTGATGATATGGCATTTCAATATTTCATGTATTCCATTTTTCAAATTTTGTTTCCCATTGGACATTTTCCAACGGATGCACCAAACAACACCTGTAATCCACATCCTCCCATGTTGTACAGAACCTTCCACCCAAAACCTCAAAACCAAAACCCATCCATCCATAACGTCTCTTGAAATCACGATATAGATAGCGAGTGGATGATTTAGATGTGCGCCACATGTCAAGAGCATTGTTTCAGTTGCATGGTGTGGTGACCATGTTTTCTGTCCTCCTGCCCTTCTGCCCTTGATTCACATATGTTACACTTGGGACTAATCTATTAAGTTGACTCACGAGTATGAGAATAGTGCCAACTAACTCATCTAGCTGACGTTTCTGAGCATTAGGGTTGAATGGGTGAAAGTTTGCTAGAATAGTAAATTGATTGTGGGCTACAAACGATGTGAAAAACAAAAATTCTTGTGCTAAAGCAAATGACATAATTAAACTTTTTGTTTAGTCTTTCTCCATAGGTCTCTCTTGGGGCATCACCTATCTGAGATAAATTACAATACAATGTCTATTATTTCTCTCTTCTTCCGTAACCCATAACCTTAATAGACTCGACAAATGCAAGTGCTTTGTAAATTTCTAGCAAGTGGTTGAAAACCCTAAACCCCAACAACAACTGTTCATTTTGGTGCAAGACATAGATGAACATGTGCAACAATAACATGAGTTACTATATTGATGTCACCTTGATAGGTAGTTCATGTGAAATGTTTTTTGCCTTTGTGTTTTCACGCAAAGTGTTTTTGCCTTAATGTTTATTTTTTCAGGGAGCAAGGTTATCTCTGAGCTGAACCAGCAATAGTCAACAAAGGCGAGAAGGACAACTTCAGAGCTCAACTTTGTATGGCACAAAACGTTTATTATAAGTTTGATATTAATTTCTATTTGCATTTGCATCGATGCTATATTTTGAACAAAGGTGAAATAATACTCATGATTTGAAATTTTATGACATGTCGTTTTGGCATGACATGCCTTACGAGACACAAGTGTCCACACCCTAAACCCATGCATAGTTACGTTGTGTGTAAGCTCCAAAACATTAACCCTAAAGTGTGCTTCCCTCCAAACATTAACGTCACGAGTTTTGGGCACCCCAAATCCCCATCGGCCACACGTCACATTACAAGTTGTGCCGGCAATCAGAAATACAATTATGTTAGTGCACTTTATTTATGCTTATTTATGTTAGTCACTGACAAATTTATAAATTTGAACTTTAATTTGCATCGATCTTGCATGTCCTTTTGTTGAGAAGACGCCTCAATCCACTGAAACTGCCAGCACCGGATTATGTCGATCAATGAAAGCAATGCAATGCAACTAACTTCGGTCAATGAACAACGCCTAGCTAGTAGCGCCTCACTCCAACAAGCAGATTATGTAGTAGGTAATGGCCATTGGGAGGGCCATTACCATAAATAATCTGGGACCCGACAGCGAGTGGTGGAGGCCACGAGCTGTCCGAGGACCGGATTATTTGTGGTAATGGTCCGACCAATGGACCATTACCTCACGTAATTGCCTTTTGGCTGATTTTTTTGACGGTTCTCTCTCTCCCTCACCTCTGCACTCTCTCTCTGTTGTGCGCTGTCCCTCTCTCTCCTGCTGCGCTTTCTCTCTCCTCCCTCTCCTGCTATGTCCCTCTCTCTCTCTCTCTCTCTCTCTCTCTCTCTCTCTCTCTCTCTCTCTCTCTCTCTCTCTCTCTCTCTCTCCCTCTATATCTCTCTCATGCGTTGTCCTTCTCTCTCTTGCGTGCTCTACCTCTCTCCCTCTCTCTCTCCTGCTGCGTGCTCTCCCGCCCATGCTTTATTTCTCTCCTGCGCTCTCTCTCTCTCTATTGACCTCTCTTTCTCCAGCGTTCTCTCTTTCTCCAGCGTTCGCCTTCTCTTTGTGCTACGCTCTCTCTCACACATTTGATTTAAAACGAGAAAAAAAATGGGCCCTATATTATGCAAAATAACATAGGGCTCAAAAAGGCCTTAAAATCAGCCGAAAGACAATTACGTACTAGGTAATGGTCAGTGGGAGGGTCATTACCACAAATAATCTAGACCCAAATAGTGAGCTGAGCTGTTTGGAGATTGGATTATGAGTGGTAATAACCTGACCAATTGGTAATCGGGAGCCCAATTTTTTCTTGAGATCTCTCTCTCTCTCTCTCTCTCTCTCTCTCTCTCTCTCTCTCTCTCTCTCTCTCTCTCTCTCTCTCTCTCTCTCTCTGGCCCTCGCTACGGACTAGGTAGCGGGCGTGAGCAGGCCCGCTACCGACTGTAGCATGCAGCCTTCCTGCACCAAGCCGCCCTGCGACGAGGTGCATTGAAGGCTGCCTGCTACTAGGTAGCAGGTCTGCTCAAGCCTGCTAACGGGCATAATTGAAGTTTGGGCCTTTCAATTGAAAGGCCCAAACTAATATGAGTTTAAACCAGTGTTGGGTGGGTATCAAAATTTTTGATACCAGCCGGGTCAGGGTATTGCAATTTTTTAGAAAATGTAATACCAGTAGGGTATCAACATAAGGAGGTATAGGAGTTGTAGACTGGTATAGACCGGGCTGGTATCACAAGGGTGATACTAGCCGGTTATCATTCCGGGTATCAACATGTACGAATTGCTATAAATACACTTTTTAAAGTGTAATATCATAATTTAAAATATAAAAAATCTGAGATATTAAAAAAAAACTAAAAATAGTACTACTATTGATACCACGACAAAAATCCACAAAATCTCCCCAACCTGGGTATCAACATGAATAGTAAAATAGTTAATACCAGGTGTCCGGTTCTAGACCCTGGTATTAGAAATCATATACCAGTCGAGTCGGTTTTTTAATACCATGTTAATACCCATTTATGATACCAGCAGTGACCCTATATACCCACCCAACACTCGTTTAAACATTTGTGATCAAATTCAATTAAAATCTGTCCAATTAAAATCTGCCACCTCTTTAATATGAGCCCAATTAACAATTATGTGTCCCTCACATTCTCTCGCTCCCTCCGCTCACCTCACATTCTCTCTCACGCACGCTCTCTCTCTCTCTCTCTCTCTTTCTCTTTCGCTCGCTCTCGCGCAGCAGCGCCAGCGAGCAGAGCTTTTACGTCTCTCTCTCTCTCTCTCTCTCTCTCTCTCTCTCTCTCTCTCTCTCTCTCTCTCACACACACACACAGCGCAGTACAGAAACCCGTTTCTGGAGCATAGATCTTGTGGAATGCAGCATCCATCGGGAACATCCAATCCGACAGCGGAAGTGAACAGGTGGTAGGAATTAGAGCATTGGCTGTAATTGCCAAGAAAAACCATATTTAAGAGGGACACCCTTAGTGTAGAATCTGCTCCACTCCGAGCTTCATCGAACGACCGTTAGACATGCTCACTTGGAAGACTGAACAAAAGAAGGTGGAGATCAGAATCCGCAGCAAAGATTTTGCGTGAGCGTTCGCGCGCACAGTAAGCAAGCTGGATAGACTGCTTTCTCTCTCTCGCGCGCGCATGTAGAACGCAGGCTGGATCAGAGAAAAGCGAAAGATCTGTGTTTTTTAAATGGACAGCCTACAGCCAGAGTAGCGGCAAATTTCCTTCGAAGTGCAGATTCGAGGTGTACCAATAACTTTTGAAGTGTCAACCTGTGTAGTCAAGAGATCATCAGTCGTAATGAATTGCAAATGCTGGTAAGTAGTTTCATCCGAGAAGAATGTGATGTTTGATTCTAGGATTTCCTGGATTAGTTGATGCCGGCAAACGTTTCACATCTTTGAACTTCAATGATGCAGGGATTTGAATTTGAGCTTAACATTGTGTAAGAGCTGCTTTCAGTGGCTTTACCGCCAATGCATTCTTGATAAAGATTTTTTTGCTTTTCTTGCTAAATAGAAATCTTGCTAAACTTGTTTCGCATCGTTTAGTTGCTCCACTCTTCTTGTGTCTGCCTATGCCTTTGGTTTGCTAGCCATGTATCTTTTGTAGTGAACCTGTTCTTGTATCAAACATGTTTAGACAGTCATTAGTACTCGATCTCGATTATCTAGACAATAAAATCGACCTCCTTGTGTGTCATAGCTGCACTGTCGGAAAGCACACTAGGCTGCCCTCTCTCCACGATCTATCCAAAGCCATGCCCACAAGGGTTGCCTGCACACTTGTCCGAGCGTTGTTCTAATCATGCCTACCCTCCATCGCTGGTTTTGCCCTCCATCGCTACCCTTTCGTTGATTGTTCGCCCTTCTCGACTTCTTGCTCCTTTTACCCATGATTTTTGTTGGAGTCCTTCACTAATTTTTTGATTCGTGCTTCCTGAGTCACCATTTTTTTTAGTCCTGCCTTTTGCTACTTGTATTTTTTGCACCATTGGATAGTAGAACCCAAAAGAACCATGTATAAGCATAAAATGAGATAGATAAGAGAGAGTTACATTCTTTTATAGCAGGTTCAAACCATATTTGGCCACTGAATGTGAGCAATGGTAGTAGGAATATGTCCACATACTACGGAAGAGCAAACCAAACCCACTATCAGAATCATCAAGATAAAAAATAGTTGCAAAGATGCTCCTGCATGCAAATGAAGTAGCTCCAAAGTCTGAATGGTAATAGATGAGGGAATTGTTGGAGCCATAGGAGCGAGAATGTGAGTAGCACGAGCATATTCTCCCACTTGCCCTAGTAAAACACAATGACGTAGTTGATGACGAACAAAAACACAATCCAATATAGAATCCTGCTGAGCAATGACACTAAAAGAGTGGCTCATCCTGCAAAATTTTCCAATCTTTTGACATGAAGCGACAAATTCTATTAAATGTTTCATGATGATCACCATCACTACCCCAAGAATGTAGAAGCAAACACCACATAGGAAAAAGCAAAATGACATGTCAAGATGTAGTATTGGAAGGATTGGAAGCCAAGTCAAACAAAGATAAAGAAAAATCTCTCTAGATGTTTAGGTGCAAAGCAAAGGAGATGTGTGCATAAAAACGAGTATGATGCAAACTTAAGTCAAAGGTGGCTAATTTATCAAGGGAGTGAATCTAGACCTAGGTCGAGTTAGGTGGTGGTGTGGAAGCAAGGTGAGGTGCAAGGTCTACATTAGTTAAGGCAAGTTTTTAATGAAAATCAGAACAAGCATTTTGATGGTGAAGAGACTAGCACCTTCCACATAAATGCAACCACAACCAAACAAGGGACATAGAGGTGACGGGAAGAAGATGGAAGGGGCAGAGAAACTGAAGGAGAGAGAGAGAGAGAGAGAGAGAGAGAGAGAGAGAGAGAGAGAGAGAGAAACGTGGGGACGAAGATGAGGTGGACAATATGTCACCAACTGATCGGATGAGTCTGTTGGAGTTTAATCTTACTCCTACTCACCTAATTTCATCTTCGGAGAACTTCTATCCACTGCACATACTTGCTCCTTATAACAACCTACCAAAGTGAGCTGTTATTTGTGACAACCTACAATTTTACATACATATTTGAACAATCTACAGAAATACACGAGACAAAGCAAAAGGGTTGAAAATGATTCAACTCCAACAATATTTGAGTTCAAGTATACCGACTCTCATTAACTATCGATTCACTATTGACTACTATCAACCATCGACTATCGATTATCAACTCAACTATCGACCATAATCATGGTACAACTCAAAATGCAGTATTTCCTTTAACGAATCTGATGCAAACTACGTTAGTATTCAATCATGCTACTTATGAAAACACTTATCAATGTCCACCTATTGACTACAGTTCATAATGAAGAACATACTAATTAGATTAGTCTCTTCTTGTAAACACTCACTTAGAGTTAAATACATCGTTTACAAGAACTGATTAGACGATAAACTCTCATTAGAGGAGTTCTAAATCCAAAAAAGACCCTTTGTAAAGATTCTTTTTATATTTTTTCTAATTTTTTGCTTACACATGGACCAATCAAAATACTCAAATTTGAAATCTACGTAATGTAACTTTTTGAGTCCACATTTTGATTCCACACTAAAAACGACATAACTTTTAAGTGGTAAGTCCGAATTTAGTAGAGTTTGGTGCATTAAAAAGCGCTCAACAAGGGCTTTCCAATGATATCTTACATGACACACTTCTGAACTACGATTAAAAAGTTATGGCAAGTCAAAATTATTAGTGCTATAATATTTCAATAATATAAACTACATCTTGCACGAATTTTTAAAGGGTCTTTTTGGAGCTCAAAACTCCTCTAATGGTTACCTTGTATACATATATATGCAGAGTAAGGGTAGGAAAATCGTAATAGAACATCTGAATAATCAGAATCATAATCTATCGAGAGAGTGAGAGCAATCGAGTTAATAGAAATATTGACTTATCTATCAATTGTATCTTCGATCAACTAAAGAAGCATAGTAGAATCGTAGCACTCAATGCACAACTACTGTGAACCTCATCAGTCACAAGATTCCCTTCATGATTTGATCATTGTATTGCAATAGCTTGAATTCATGGATTTTCTATCAATATGAGAGCTATCTTGTACATGCATCACAATAATATCATCAAGGATATGAGCTTCAATGCTGCCTCCACTAAAACCATACATGTTTGTGAGATGTGCTCACTAGGAAAAAAAACCTAAATCAAGATTTCCTAAAGGACAAGCCACAAGAGCTAAGTCCATTCTAGAATTGATTCATAGTGATTTGTGTGGCCCTATGAGTATACCCTCTTTGGATTATGCACTATACTTAATCACTTTTATAGAAGATCAAATGAGGTTTACTAGAACAATGTTCATCAAGAATAAGTCTAAGGCATTTAACTGTTTTAAAGACTCTTCAAACAGTTTGTTGAGACACAAACTGGTCAGAAAATCAAGACCCTACATACCAATTGTGGAGGATTATGTATGTCAGACCAAGATGTAGTCTTCTTGGAAGACAACTTCTATGATTTCAAGCCGAAGCAACCAATGCAAGAGTTTGTTCCAACAACTCCAATTACCATCAACAAGCATTGAACTGCAAATGTTATTAAACCTATCAAAGATATCCCAGTCACAAAACAAGGAGAGCTACTTCCCCAGCAAATGACGATTGTTCGAAGATCTGCTCAAATCAAACAAGAGGCTGATTGATTCATCTCTCAAGCATTCATAATTCGTGATGAACCTATCTCAGTTGCAGATGTCTTGTTGAAATTAGATGTAGACAACTGACATATAGCCAGGAACACTGAGTATAATTCATTATTGAAGAACAAGACATGAAGTTTTGTCGACCCTCCTACGAATGCAAAAATCATTGACACTAAGTGGATATTGGAGCTTAGCTCAAATGTTGGACCCATTCCCTGCCTCCCTACTCGGGGTGATCAAGAGGGCAAAGAAGGGGCTTGGATCTCCAACCGGGTGAGTATTGATGTAGTACGAGCTTAGATCCAATGGGGAGAGGGATAAACTACAAATCCCTACCAAGGGTGTCAATCTTGGTGTTGGATCTAAAGGTGGAATGGCTTAGATGTGGGTGTGAGATCTTCTTCTTTCTTTTTTTTTTGGATTTTTGATATTGGGTTGATCCTCTTCTTGGATCTGGTTTCTTGGCTTATCTAGGCTTCTATGGCTCTAGATCTTCTCCTCTTGAGGTTGATCTTCTCAAGGGAGTGAGCAATGGAAATAAAACCTAACCATCTGGGGCAGTAGGGTCAGCCTAATCTGGTGATGCTACAAAAATTGTTTGTACAAATGTGTCATTAGGCAGCGGTTGGCTGCCCTCGGCAACCTTTGGCGAAGTGGGTGGGGTGTGAGAAACAACTGTGGAAACAGGGACGAGGACGGTTTGTCCAAACAACAGGATGGGAGGAACAGTGGGGAATTGAAGGGTGGTATGGAGTATGGAAAAAGGTGAGGATGGAGCGGAAAGTGTCTGGCGTGGAGGTGAGAGATTGATATCTTGCATCCATGCCAGAGTGTCGGGGGACAGTTGCAAATCAGAAGGGTTAAATGTGAGAGGAGCAACGGTGGTGGCAGGAGTAATGGAGGATGCGATGGTGATAGATGGAGCAGCAGACACTGGAAGGGAGGTAGGAGTGGTATCAACAGAAGAAACGGGGATGGAGACAGAAACAGATGTGGATGGAATAGGAAGAGAGGTAGTGACAATAGAAATTGGAGTGGGGGTCTGCACGGAAGACAAAGTGGCGGTGGTTGATGGAGTGGTTAGTGCGGCAGTGGAGACACGTCGTCGGGTAACAAGTGGAGATGTGGAAGTAGAGACAGCGCCACGCATTCGTTTGCTGGCCGTTGTGTTGAGGACTGCAGGTTGGGAGGAGGTAGATGCTTGAGATTGTGGGTAAAGGTTAGTATGTGGCACAAGGGTAGATAGGAGGGATGAGAATTGGAAACCACGCACTTTCGTCTCGAGAAGTGTGCAGGAAAAGTTGCACAACAGGGGGCCTGCTGCGATTCGCTCACGATTGTTGGGTTTGATGGAGTTTGTTAGTTCTCGAATATGGAAGCTATGCCAGTCATATGGCACAACGGAGGGGTTAGGAAATTCCAAAAAAGGATTCCACTATCTGACTCAGCAGCGTAGACTGGTTTCTGTCCTTGCAAAATGTTGAAATAACCATAAAGTTATAAAAGAGCGCAGCTGCCTGGATGACGGGTTCCGTAATAACTTCTATTAGGTAACCATTGTTAGTTTGGATGAGAATTTTTGGTGTGGTTTGGGTGATGAAGGATTTGATCAAAGCTTTGGCGTGGCGATGGCAGATGGGTTGACGATCACCGGACATAATGCCAATGGTGATCATCGAGTCGACATTAATCCTAACCTTGTACGTGGTACCTTGGTACATGAAGTGGAAACGAGCTTTGTTCTCGTCCCAGGTGGCATAAGCGTGAAGGGCGAGGCCCACGTTAATCTCAGAATGGAATAGCGCCGAGTAAAAATCCATTGCTTCAAGGAGGGGCCCGGCTGTCTGCAGCCATGGTTGGATCAAAGTGTCAGAGGGTAGAGGCCAAATCTGCGTGGCCTCGGGAGCAATGATGATTAGTGGTCGAAAAAAAAATCGAAAAAGTAAAAAAAAACGGTGGAAAATGGAAGGAAACAGTAGAAAACTGAGAATAGTGAGTGTTGGATGACAATGATTGTAGTTCAGGGCGCAGATCGGTGTTTGATATGAGCAGATGACAATTGGTAGGAAGTTTGGTTGAAAACAGAGAACTTGGTATTTTTAGCGGAAATTTCGGCAGAGCTTCGCTAGCAAAGGTGACAAATGACTCGAATTCAGCCCTTATATAGTGGAATTTAGAGTGCGTATAGGTGAAATTCACTTTCCATTGTTCAGTTCCACCCAATTTTTGGCAGACACCTTCTTCACAAAATTCTAAGACCTCAGAAAAATTTGCGAGAGTTCAGAAGGTGATTTGACTGCTATGCGAAGGTTCTGCGAGGGTTCAACTCTTGTAGGAAGTGACCTCTCGCACAACTTCCTGTGATTGGAATTTCAAGATCGGACCATGTAGGCAGGCTAATTTCACTGCTCTGATTCCATTACGTACCTTGCGAGAGTTGGTAAGTTGATCTTGATGCTCTGCTAGGGTTCTAAAAATCCTGCTTTTGGGAACTCTTGCATACACTAAAAAATGATGGTTCCTCCATCAGGAACTCTCGCAGAGATTTTCATGAATGCATCTAGGTCAGATATGGTGGCTGTCCAATTTTCAAGAGCTATCTCCCAGGAGATCTCAAAAAATCATGAAAAAAGTGCCCCTTTAGAGTGTTTTTTGACGAGATCTTGAGATTTTATGATTTTTAACTTTTGTAAATTGGTAATCAACTTCATCCAGGCTTGATCTGACTGTTGGTAGTGCTCTGGAAGTTCTGATGGATTTTTGGTAGTAGATCCCTCAGTCAGTCTGATGATCTGCTTTCTTTTTTACCTTATCAGGATCTGGATCCTCCTCGGATTCTGATGGATTTCTTCGATCCTGCCAGATCTGGCTGAATCTTGATGGATTTAGCTTGATTTGGCTTGATCTCCTTAGATCTAGCGGTAATGGTTGAGCAGATAAACATTTTGTAACGTGTCACCCCCAATCTGGATCTGTCTTACTGTGGTGGCCAGTACTTGTGCAACCGGCTACCATTGATGGGTGTGTCGAAGGGCGTCCCATCAAGCTATTCTAAGTTCACGACCCCATGATTAAGGACCTTCGCCCATGAATTTTAACTTCCCCTTGATCGCCTTGTTTTTATACATCAGGACCAGATCTCCTGAACGAAGATCCTTCTTTTGTAATCTACGATCATGCCAAGCCTTGCGTATTTCCTTTTTCGTTGCCAGTGCATGCACAACTAGTAAGCGTGTTTCACAGAGTTTATGCAGAGCTTCATGGCGTAGCTGTAGAGATTTGGACTCATTAAGACGTTGCACGGTGGCAATCCTTAATGATGGAACTAAAAACTCTACTGGCATCACAACATCATGACCAGATACCAATTGGAAGGGTGTTTGATCGGTGCTCCCTTTATATGTTGTCCTGAATGCCCACAGTGCAACATGCAACTTGTGTTCCCAATCTGATCTGCTAGCTTCAACTATTTTCATGAGCACGCTACACAAGATCTTATTGGATGATTCTGCTTGCCCATTACCACGAGGATAATAAGGCGTACTGGTTTTGTGGATCACGAAGAATTTCTCCAACAGGACCTTGATGGTCTCGTTGATGAAATGGTTTCCGCGATCATTGACTAGTTCCACCGGGCATCCGAAGCGCACGATGATATTTTTATAAAGGAACTTGGCAGTGGTCCTAGCGTCTGCTACTCGTACTGCCTTGGCTTCAACCCATTTGGTGAGGTAGTCTATGGCTACGATTATGTATCAAGCATGGGAACTCCTTGCTGTAGGGTGAATTGGACCAATAAAATCCAATCCCCAATTTGCGAACAATGCTTGGGCTAAGAGTGGGTGCAGTAGATCATAGTTCAATCTTGTTGGCCTTCTTGCCCTTTGGCACACATCGCACTTTTTCAAGTATTCCTCTGTGTCTTTATGAATCGTTGGCCACCAACATCCTGATTGTAGGACCTTGAAAACTGTAATGTCAGATGCAAAATGACCTCCACCCATGCCTTCATGGGAAAGCAAAATGATTTGGGTGATCTCATGAGGAAGAATACATCGTCGAAGAATTCTGTCTGAACCTCTTCGATACAACTAGCCGGCAATCAGCTGATAAGGTCTAGCTTTCAAGATCAATTTCTGCTATTCCGCCTTTGGTAATGATTTGTCTGGTTGGCCCCGCATTAGATATTCAACAATGTCGGCAGCCCATTTTGGTACTGTATCTACGTAAAATAAGACAGCATCTGCCAGCTCATCATCGAGTTGGGTTGCAATCTCCTTTTGCTTAATTCGTGACACATGATCTGCCATGCAGTGTTGTTTTCCCTTGCGAACTACTATCCGAAAATCAGATTCCAACAATAACAGGAGCCATCTGGTGATTCTCCCGGTGTTGCAAGTCTTATTAACGAGATATAGCAAGGGTTGATGGTCCGTATAAAAAGCAAAATGTGTGGCCATCAAATAGTGTCGAAACTTCTTAACCGCATAGATCATTGCCAGTGCTTCTCGCTCTGTGGTTGAGTAATTCATTTCGGTATCACTGAGCTGTCGTCTTGCAAATCGGATTGGAAAATCCTTTTTGTGTTCACCTGGCTGGATTAAGACTGCTCCAACTGCATACTTCAATGCTTCCGTATGCACGTGGAACTCAATGGACCAATTGAGTGGTCGTAGGATTGGTGCTGAGACCAATGCATCCTTAATCTTCTGGAAAGCCTTTAGGGCTTCCTCATTCCAATGTGGATCCGTTGTGAGCTTGTAAATTGGTCTGGCTAACTCCGCAAAATCAAGAATGGCCCATCCCGTGTTTTGACACTATATGGCCGAGTATCAAGCCATGTGTCACCCAAAATTGACATTTTTCTGGATTCAGAGAGATCTGGTATTCATGGCATTTTTGTAGTACCTTCTCCAAATTGGATAAGTGTTCTGAATCTGGTCCATGCACGCACAGATCGTCCAAGAAAAATTTCCAGAAATTTTTGCAAATAATCTTTGAATGCCGTCTGCATGACTCGTTGGAAAGTATTTGGGGCATTGCAAAGTCCGAATGGCATTACTTTATAGGCATAAGTTTCTCATTTCGTGGCGAATGTTGTCTTGTGCTGGTCCTGGGGGGCTATTTTCACCTGGTTGTAGCCGCTGAAGCCGTCCAGAAAACTGTAGGCTTCGTCACCAGCTACTCTATCGAGGACACTTTCTGTAAATGGTAAAGAAAAATGGTCCTTCTTGATGACTGCATTAAGCGCCTTCAGATTCACACAGATACGCAATTTGCCATTCTTCTTGGGTTCTATAACTATCGGCGATACCCATTCCGTGTGCTTGATTTCGTAAATGAAATCTACATCCATAAGTTTCTGCAACTCTTGCTTGATCATTTCTGTATAATTTGGGTTGCAGCGGTAGTAACGACTTACCTTGGGAACTGCTCCGTCCACCAAAGGTATGGTGTGCTGGACTACTATTGGCGGAATGCCCTTTAGATCACTATAGCTCCAGGCAAAACAGTCTTTATATTCCACCAATCACACCGTAGTCTCTTGAACTGCGTGGGTGTTAACTGCTCTCCCACATGCACTATCCTTTCTTCTTCTCCTGGTTTTGCAAGATTCATTGGCTGTGTTCGCGCAGGTCCCTCGAAGGCTTGTTCCGCTGGTGCCTGACTTTGATCAGGTTCTTGTTGAGCTTGCGACATCATGATTACCACTTCGTCCAATGTATAATTCTTGAAAGTATCAGGCATCTCATGAACTGGAGCTCGTCGAGATTCCTCTTTCAACATATTGATCTTGGCCCGACTGGTCATTTTTTTATTTTCTGTCACCTGTGTAGAAGATGACGCTGTATCTGAGTCCAACTTGATTGACTTCAAGGAATCCAACACCTTCTTATTGCCCTTTTTTGTTATTTTGATGGGTTCATCCTTGTTGTCTTTCTTTGGGACTGCTGTGACATTCGCCTCATGGTTGCAAATATCAACGTCTACTGTAGCTATTGCCTCTTCAGGTAGGTCACTCCATCGGATCACCTGGTTGTAGCGTTGCTTCAACTGATTCTTTTTATTCGCAGTTGCCTTGGGTGGTTCGATCCTTGATACTTTCGCCATAGCAGACCTTTGTGGTGGTTGAGCTGGTACCTTCTTGGTTCCATAACGATCTGGGTCCATGTGGTGTAGGACTTGTTCATCAGTCAGCTCAATCTCCTTATTATAAGTTAGAGCATGTTGCCAAGGGACTAGTTCTGGGTTCTCAATCGGCTCCGCTGACAACCATGCTATGTTTATCATATTCACTCCAAATGTGATTGGTGTGTCCATAGTGTAACATTTGGGTGAAGATGTACTCGATTCTGGATCTGATTCATATTGACATGTCTGACAGTCAATAGTTGCTAATGCATCCATCCATCTCATGACATCTGTCTCTGAATGATAGTGACCTCCCTTGGCTGGCCTTGGGCGATCAATCGTAGGATCCGTCATGGATGATCCATCATCAGCCTTGGGTGCAATAGGTTTCACCGCCCATGTGGTTGGATTTACCTTTACAGCCTGTTCTCTGTTCTCGAAGGTGAGTTTCCCTATACCCCAGTTGTGTACTACTTGCGCAGCCCTCAACCATGGTCTTTCCAGTAAAATACGGTATGCAGATGGAGATTCAGATATATCCATGACCACAAAAGTAATCACATACTGCATGTCTGCTATCCTTACGAGAATATCAGCAACTACACCTTTTGGTTTCACACAGGATTGATCTGCTAGCTTGATGGCAAATCTGGCTGGCTTCAATCCTTGCAATCCCCATTTTTCATACAAAGTAGTGGAGATCAGATTGACACCTGATCCTCCATCTACCACTGTCGCCTCGTCCTCGTATCTCTCGTGTTTGATTGGCAAAGTGATGTTGTGTTCCTCACTTTTCCATGCTGCTCCGATGTGGAGGACGTTACTTGTTTCATCATAGCCCGCACAATAAATGGGCTCAGGCGCTACTGGCTCCTCATCCGCCTTGGCCCATTCAGCTAAAAGGCTTTTCGCTTGTGGTGCAATCCGCAGTAGTCTCCGAGGGGTAAACTAACATGGCTTGACAGCAAGAGTGTGAGCCTTTTAGTGTGTGGTTCCGCAGGCTCCACCATGTGAAAAGGTGGTTCATGTTGGTGCAACTGATCATTCTGATCAGTGCGGAGTGGTGAGTCCGGTTGCGGATCCCGTTTGAAGCCGACTGGAGGTTCTGTGGGATTGTTTCGTTCTTGCTCTTTTTCTTCCTCTTGTGCTTTTTGTACCCAATGTCTTATTTTCTGGTACTGCCTTCTCTCTTCCCTCACATTTGGATATGGCACTGAAGTTGAGGGTTGGTCGTCAGTGACCGATGGTGGTGGTGAGGGAGCCACTTCCTTCCTCTTCTGTGCTCGCGTAACAGCTAACATAGGAGCGTAGTCGTGTCATCCTTTCGATGGCATCCCTACCAAACCTGATGATTGTTGTATGCCAATGAGGTTAAGAGGTGCACTGGTTCCAGGTTTAAATGGACAATTCTTGAAACAATGTCCATAATAGCAATCCCGGCAGGAGGTTGTATATTGTCCTTTGTAGGGACATTCTGCAATTCTGTGTCCCTCGTCGCACCCGTAGCAGGAGTAATTTCTTCCACCTTGACGTTGAGTTTGAGCTGTATAGGCCGATACATATTCATTTATGGCAGGATCCATAAATGGTTCATATGGTCCGTACCACTGCTGCTGCTCAGGTTGAGGTGACATTTGCAATTCTTGTTTTGTTGCTATCAGATTTACATGGGCCACTTGTTGATTGGCTGGCCCTGGTGGAGTAGGTAAGGCCATGCGTTGTGGTTGATTGGGTGCGCCGTACCTTGGTGCTGCGTTAGGTGCCCCCTAATGATAAGAATAAGAATTCTGATAGGGACTTCTCTTCTGTTGAACAACCCTAGGATTAAATGGGCAAAATGCCATATCATGCGATGTTGCATTGCACAGATGGCAGTATTCATGTGTCACTCTCAAATTTTGCTTTACGACTGGACACTCGTTCGCTGTATGGTTTTGCATGCATATTGAACACCATACATTCTCTCGTCGAGGATACTGCAGCTGGGTTAGTTTCGGTTGATGTGGAGTTACTGCTATAGTTCCTTGTAAGGCCTTCAGTTTCTGGTCAAACTGCACCGTAAGTTGTTCCATCTGCTATTTGTGTAGTTTTGTCATTTGCTCCAACAACAATTTTGTGGATAGACCAGATGCGTTTGACGATGATGATTTGATCGAGGGAGCAGGAGTGTGGGTGGAAGGATATTCGTCGTCAGATCCCTCATTCTCTTCCGTGATGGCATCTTCCATAGCTTCTTGTAGAGTAGCGTACTGCTCCTGTCTTTTCAATTCTCTTCTGATGCTTCATGGTAATCCGGCTAGGAACCACATGATCACCACATGATCGGGAGTCAGGGCTGCACTGCACTCGGATCGTAGTTGTTTGACCCGTTCAATATAATCCCAGACCCTTTCTCATTTTCCCATCTTGACTTTGCTTAGTAGGAGAAACGGGTCTTATAGGAACTTTCTTGGTTTAAAGCGCGTAATGAGAGCCACCTTAACCGCCTCCTAGGTGAATTTCTCTTCCTCTGACAGGTTGAAAAACTAATCCTGAGCCACTACAAGTAAGGACATAGGGAATAGCATCAGCTTCTCCACAGATGTCCGTTCGCCGTAGATTTCACAAACTTGCTCGTAGATCTGGAGGAATCGGATGGGATCTGAAGATTCATCGTATTTTGGTATCTCCATCTGTGGTGCTCTCCGAAATGCATGCAAGTGTGCGACATGTACAGATTGGCCCATTGGATCCATTGGTACTGGTTCCGGTTCTGCCTCTTGTTGCATAACTGCTAATCTGGGAAGGTGTGGTGTCTGATTTGCTATCCTTCGTGCTATTGATCGTCCTGATCTCAGATTCATCCAGTGGTGGCTTCCAAACTGATTGGATCTTGCTTATACAATAGGATGCAGTCTGGATCTTCAAGGATCTGATCGATCTGATCGGCCGGAATGAATTTTAAGCCTTTTGCAGTGGTTTTTCCTTGATAACTTTTTTTTTTCCTTACACTGATTGACCTGAGAATTTGACAGTAGCTGGATCTGATGCAGATATTTTCACTAATTTGGTCTACGAGGGTTATCTTGTGCGAGGGTTGGCTGTGCAAGGGTTCTTTAGCTATTTTTGCAAGTAAAAAACTTGATATCTTTCAGATCTTTGGGAAGTAACTCTCGCAAGCTTCACAGTAGCTGGATCTAAGTTAGGTCTCACTATAGAAATCTCTTCGAGAGTTAACTCTCGCAAGAAGTGAAAATTTCACTGTCCGTGAGGGTTAAAAATCACTTTTTGGGCTTGATCTTCACCAGATCTTCATACTAACTCTCGCAGGCTTTATCACTGATGTAATTCGACATTTTGAATCAATTGAGATGATCTGCGAGAGTTTTTACCAGAAGAATTTGCTGGATCTTCACTTTTTAGTGATTTTTTTGCATTTAAATCCAATTTCCAGCTCACTGGAATCAAGCTAACTCTCGCAAGCTCTTCTATGTCCTGGTCTCACTGAGATGGAACTTCAGAATCCTCTGTGAGAGTTCTTGATCATTGGAAATGAAAATTTCACTGTCTGTGAGGGTTCACTGGTACTTTCTCACCTTTTTTCATTGGAAACTCTCGCACAGGCACTTAATCATGAAACTAACTCTTGCAAGCCTCTATGTATCCTGGTCTCACTGAGATGGAACTTCAAAGGGCTCTGTGAGAGTTCTTATGAAGATTTGAATTTTTTTGGATTTTTTCAAGGGTTTTTTGAATTTTTTAAAATTTTTCTCTGATTTTTACAATCTACTTGGAACTAACTCTCGCAGGCTTCTATGCAGGTCTGGGACAATACCCGGGAGCTGCTGCCAGTCATGCAAGGGTTAATTCCTACTGATTCTAGAGATATAAAAATCTAATGAGTTTTTTGGCTCTTTTTCTCTCCAAAATGCAGATTGGTGTGTTTTTTGAGTTTTTTGGATGATTGGTTTGGGTTTCAAGTCCTTAGAGGGTGTTCAGGGTCTCCTCTACCCTCTCACACCTCCTCCGCTAGCTGTGAACAGTCCAAACACAAAAAAATACAGAAAACTAACTCTAAACTCCCAAAAATCTACCTAAACTACTCTAAAAAGCAAGAGAAATAGCTAAAATGCAACTAAACTAGTTAGTGGAAACCTATCCCCGGCAACGGCGCCATTGTGGGGTCGATGATCTTTCGTAGTATAACCCTTCCGCCTGGCAACAAAGGTTAGATAACTAGATAGGTGCCTAACTATGCATAAATGCTACTTTTAGTTAAATTCCTACTTTCTCCCTTAACTCTACTCACCACTATGCTACTCCCCTTTAACTCTACTCCTCTACACTAACATTCATCATAGTTTGGGTGAAGGGAAGGGATGGAAAAGAAGAGGTTGAGAAGAGAAGAGAGGAAGAGAGAAAGATAGAGAGTGAGGGTGGAGGTTAGCTCAAATGCTCCTTATGCTTGCTAATGGAAAAGCATTCACTATGGCAAACAATAAACATGGAAATAGAAAGCAATGGAAAACACAATCAAGAGCATTAACAAGTAGTGAATAGCAAATGAGGATGCTTCTCTTCCCAAAATGGTAGAGTTTCCTCCTCATTAAGCATGGAAATAGTGTACAAATGGTGCCTTTTTATAAAATAGAGAAGGCCCTTGCCCCTCAATCTTATTGGATAATATTCACAATGATCCTAACCATTCATCTTGGACCCAACTTGATCCAAGGGTCCACAAAAAATACATTAGAAATCACAAGATTCATGTGAGTCCCAATTTGGACCCAACTCTAAAAAGTAATCTCTAAGTTTAAAACAAACACATTTTATTGGAGAATTTTATCTATTTACTCTTTGTTGGGAATACCCGAACTCTCTCTCTCTCTCTCTCTCTCTCTCTCTCTCTCTCTCTCTCTCTCTCTCTCTCTCTCTCTCTCTCTCTCTCTCTCTCTCTCTCTCTCTCTCTCTCTCTCTCTCTCTCTCTCTCTCTCTCTTCTTTACAATAAAATGTGATTACAAAATGGTGTCACATGCCTTTATATAGACAAAGCTAGGGTTAGGGTTTTTGGTTCACCCAAAAACCATGTGCCATAAGAACTTGACTGTCTAAAAAGTTGTAAGCCAAATTGCATTTTAAATTACTTGGGTCCTTTTTCATTTTAGGCCCATTCAAGCATAAATCTACTTTTAATTCTCATGCCATAGGCTTACGAATACATTGCACCTTCTTCTACGGGTGTCTGACATTATATTACAGGCAAATCTAAATCGTCATGTCGGCTCGGCCATGCTTTTATTCCCGTCACCGTAAATTGTGTTGGTGAGGCACTGGGCTTTGTTTCCGTTCATTGGCCGGTCCGCGATTTGTCGACTTCTCTAGCATTGGAATTCCCGGTACATATGGATTCTAGAACTCCTTCTCGGTGATTTGTCAACGCTCTTTTAACATAGTTTGGTGTCTCGACTCCGTCGCTTGATATTCGTTATGCTCCTTTAGCATCTGGAATCCATTAGAAGAATCTTCACATGAATCTTCTAACAATCTATATCCAAATGGAAAGCTCGACTAGTGGTAAAAGGCTATGAACAATTATATGAAATATATTACATTGAGACTTTTCAGTGCAGCAGTAAACATGAATCTATATAAACATTATTGGCTATCGTAGCTACAGAAGATCTGGACATTCACCACATGGACGTTCGGATAGCATTCCTTAACAAATACATACAAAAAGACATTTATATCTTTTAACCAGAAGGTTACATCCTTCAAGGTCAAGAGCATAAAATCTGTAAATTTTAGCCCTCTATGAGTTAAAGCAAGCTCCAAAAGCCTCGTTTGAAAGAACAAATCTATTCTTTTTGCAACATCAATTTACTTCTAGTTATGTAGATTCTAATGTGTATCTTCAGTATAGAGGCTCAAGCTATGTCATGATAGCACTTTATGTCGATGATTCTCTAATCATCAACAATTTCAATCAACTGCTACATGAGACCAAAGCACTACTGTCGAAAGAATTCGAATAACTGATTTGGGCCCAATACATTGCATACTTGGCATAGAGATCACAAGAGATAGAACTATCAAAAGAATCACTTTAAGCCAACAAAGATATCTAATTGGTGTACTTTACAAGTAGGGCACGGAAGACTACAAAACCATAGACTCTCCTATGGATCCACGATTCAAACTATTGAAGGCCGTGTGTCCAAAGTATGAGAAAGAGCATAAGGAAACGTGCAAATATCCTTATCAATCGATCATTGGCTCTCTCATGTATGGCATGACTTGCATATGACTTGATCTTGCTTTTACATTCAGTACACTGTCTCAATACATGTTGAATCTAGGCCTACAACATTGAAAAGCTCTATAAAGATTATTAAGATACATACAAGCCACAAAGCATTATGCTTTGTGTTATGATAAAAATTTAGTGGATGCATTAATCTTGAAAGCTAATTTAGACTCAGATTGTTGGAGACGTGGATACCAGGACATCCACTTCTGGCTACTTATGTATTCTTCTAGAAGGACTCATTTCATGAAACAGTAGAAAGCATAAATGCATTTATTTGTCCTCTATCAAGTTCGAATATGTCGCAAACACTTCTACAATAAAGGAAGTCATTTGACTCAATAGATTACTACAAGATCTGAAATTTCACCAAATTAGACCAATCACATTGCATTGTGACAATCAAAGTTGCATTGCACTTTTTTCAAACCCATGATCTCACCCTAGAACTAAGCATATTGAAGTTCAATTTCATTTTCTAAGCGAGAAAGTAAAAAAAAAAAAAAAAGGTCAAATTAATCTACTGTCACACCGATAGTATGTTGGTTGATATATTGACAAAATCATTGTAAAAAAAAGACATACTACCTTAGTTAGTATGTTGAATTTTTATTCAAGTTTTTAGCAGTAAGCTTAAGGGGGAGTGTTGGAGTTTAATCTTACACCTGCTCACCTAATTTCATCTTCTGTAACTTCTATCAAATGTACATACTCACTTCTTATAACAACCTATAGAAATGAACTGTTATTCATGACAACAGTATGCAGTTTTACATACATATTTGAATAGTTTGTAGAAATACACGGATATTCGAGACAAAGCAAAAGGGTAAAGAATGATTCAACTCCAACAATATTTGAATTCAAGTCAGACAACTCTCACTAACTATCGACTATCAACCATACACATGGTACCACTTAGAATGCAGTATTTTTTCTACCGAATTTGATGTAGACTACATCATTGTTCGATCATGCTACCTATGCAGACACTTATCATTGTCTGCCTATATTGACTACAGTTTATAATGATGAACGTACTGATAAGATTAGTCTCTTCTTGTAAACACTCAGTTAGAGTTAAACACATCATTTAGAAGAACTGATTAGACAATAAACACTCTTACCTTGTATATATATATACACAAACTAGGATTAGAAAATTATCAATCATAACAGATCATCAGAATCATAATCTATTGAGAGAGTGATTGCAAAAGGTAAAAGGCAAGGAAAGTTGTTCAAACTAGATGCTTGTGTTATTGCTAACCAAGTTGGATGTGTTGCAAAAGAGCAAATGATCTATTTCTAACCCAAGATCATTTTATGGATTTGGATCTTCATTGATGTGAATAATTTCTTTATTGGCATATGAAGATGACAAGAAGGTGATATACACGGCCAATGATGGTGAGTGTGCAATAAAAGGGATTGGCACAATTCCTATTTCTCTCTCTACAAATAGGAATGTTCATTTGAAGGATGTTTTGTTCATACCTTCCATTACCAAGAATTTACTTAGTGTGAGTCAATTGCTAAGTAAAGGTTTCAGAGTTGAGTTTGATGGAGATGCTTGCATGATTAAATGGAAGGATATCTTGATTGCAAAAGGTGAAAGACAAGGGAAGGTGTTCAAACTAGATGCTTGTGTTCTTGCTAACCAAGTTGGATGCGTTTCAAGAGAGCAAATGTCTATTCTAGAGGTTTGGCATAAAAGGTTGGGACGCCTCAACTTCAAGTCATTGGAGGTAATGGCTAGGAAGCAAGTTGTGATTGGTCTTCCAAGTTCCTTAAGTAGCATCAATCATGTTTGTGAGTCTTGTGCTCTGTGAAAGTCACATAGACTACCTTATACTACATCTACATCTAGATCTACAAAGCCTTTTCAAATTGTACATCGGATATTCATGGAACTACTACAACTAGCAATAGTGGAGCTAAGATGTATGCAACTCCTTCCTTCTAATCATACAAGCATCTCGGTCAACTTTGAGACCTTTACTTAGTAATTGACTCACACTAAGTAAGTTCTTGGTAATAGATGGATTGAACAAAACATTATCCAAATGAACATTTCTATTTGTATAGAGAGAAATAGGAATTGGGCCAATCCCTTTGAATGCACACTCACCATCATTAGCCTTGTAGATCACCCTCTTGTCATCTCCATATGCCAACAAAGAAGTGAAGTACTCTTTGTAAAAAGTCATGTGTGAACTTGCTCCACTATCAATCCACCATGGATCTGGATCTCCATCATTAGCAAGCATACATGAAGACATCACCAAAGCATCGTCATTTGTATTTTGAACATCCAATCCATCCTCATCAAGAGTTAGATTACCTTGCTTGTCTCCTTGATCTCTCTTCTTCTTGTAGCACTCACTTGTGTCCTTTGATGCCACAATAGAAGCACTTGAGCTTTGACCTCTCATTCCTTTTTCCACAGTGAAGAAGCCTCCCCTTGATCTTGCCCTTTAGACCACTTACGTTTGATTTTTCCTTGAATTTTTCCTTGATGGACATAGCCTCCTCTCCAACTTGAGATGTTGATGTAGATCCACCTCTTGCGTGAAGCCTATATTCTTCATTGATCAATATCTCTTGAAGATCCATCAGACTTGGCAAAGTTATTTGAATAGAAAAGCATGCGCATCCAACAAACCATTAAGAATAACATGAACAAGCTTTCCTTCCTTAATGCTCTCATCAATGCAAGCAAACTCGTCATTCAATGCTTTTACTCTCAAAACAAAAGTATTTGGACTCTCTTCGCTCTTTTGAAAACATTGAAAGATTTGTCTTCTTAGAGTCAACACTCTAGAAGTAGACTTGGATTCATAAATCTTCTTCAAAGCTTCACAAGCCTCACTTGATGAAGTACACTTACCAACTTCCTTGTGAAGTTCATTGGTAACATTCATCTTGATTATGTGTAGAGATCTTTTGGCCCTCTTATCATACCTCAATTGTTCTTGTTGTGTTGCTGGCCTCAAAACCTCCAACCATATCCAAAACATCATTCATCTCAAGAAGTGATTCCATCCTCCCTTTCCACAATGAATAGTTGCTTGAGGTTAGCTTATCATTGCCTTCCAACATGTATCCACTTGATATAGCCATGTTGCAATGACCTGATCCTTCTCTTTCAACCCGTTCCAATGCACAAAGCACTCTTTTGAAATACAACAAATGTTTTCAAAACAAAATCACAAAGGTATGGAACCTCTCAATTCTCTTCTAGCACTTATATCAAGCACATCAACATATAGAATAGTGAAATTTTGATCAACCTATAATCTATCCTCAATCCAATGGCTCTTGACACTTCCTAAGATTGAAACACAATCAAATGAAGTTCAGTAACTCACTAACTAAAGATCCAATCAAAATTAGGGTTTTGACAAAATGAAATAAAAAATTGAATATTTCAAATTCTGCATGCAATTGCCTAAAACTTGATATGCAATCTTGTAGCCACCACTTAGGCTTTTCTAATACATCAAAAGTCAGCCAAATCCAGTATGTGAAGTGTGAAATCGGAATTGATCAAGTATATAAACCTAATTTGAATTTTGATCTACAAAAGATCCAATCTACATAGGCAAAGAGCTCGATTTTTTAGTAGAAGTCAATCTAGCATGCTCTAGCATTGATATCTCCTCCAAATCCTTGATAGATGTGATTGATTCCTTCATAACCTGAAACATAGTAGCTTTGAGTGAAGAATTTTAGATCATTAACATCCAAAACATCCCTTTGATCTTTGGTTAGAAAGACAACAAATGACCAACCTTGCCAATGTAGAAAAATCAACATCTACTCTATGAATGAAATGCAAACTCTAGATCTTGATCAAACATCAATAAAAACATGAAATGAAATTCCGATCCATACAAAAATAGTAAGCTAATGTATTTCACACGTGTGGATCCGAATATAGCATTTAATGAGCATTCTACCCACAAAATTGCAAGATATCACCAATATAGTGCATCAATGGAACCATGTATAAGCATGAAATGAGATAGGAGAATGAGAGAGATCTTCTCTTCCCACAAGTTACATCCTTTTATAACAAGTCCAAACCTAATTTCAAATTTCGGTTTTCCTCCATAATGTAAAACCCTACTATTTTTGTGATTAGTACTACTCAGATTAAATCTACCAAAAACTCGTGTACTACACTTTCCCACACTTTCCAAAAGTGTTTATTCAAATGATTTTAGACTAATATAACTTTGAAAAGTCAAACTCTAAGTCTAATATGAAATTGGCCTCAATTGTATATTTGGCAATTTATCAAACTATGACCAATCTTGACTAAACTAGTTGAATTTATCACATTTTGGAGGAGTTGAAAGTTTTATAGGAGGACCTCCAACATCGTGCAATGTTGGCAAATGTACATAAAGTTGTGTGCAATACAATTATATTGGAAAATTTTTATGTTTGCGAATTGGTTTGCCTTCTAGCTTGAGAAATTATGTGCGACAAGTTGTAAGAATTTCATATTTGTAAAATAGATCTACAAGGAAAATGTTGCCTAATTATTAAACTTTCTTTTGTATATTGTCAACAAGGCATAACTTGGAAAGAGAGAGACATAGATGCTGGAGGAATGGGATGTTTCTGCAACTGTGTTAGCTTGTTGATTTGATTTTGCCTTGCTATTGTTCTTGGCTTTTAGTACTTGAATCTCGTGGTTGGTGCACTTGCAGTACTTGTCGAAGATGGATTTGATGACTGCTCTTGATTTTGTGTCGTCTTCTAATTTGACTTGTGTCATTTTGAGCCTTTCTTGTTTTTCTTCTTCAAGCTTCGGTTTTCATGGAGGGCATGAGAGTCAGCATTCAAGAAACTGGAGGATCCATTTCTTTGATTTCTTCCAACAACATAGCAATGACTCAATATAGAGTCAAATTTGAGTGAGTCATGATGATCATCACTCAGTTCTCATATGATGATGGCATGCTTGATAGCAGTGTCATTACTATGTCTTGATCATCTATGACTAATCTGACAGTAGCCATCTATTGCAAGAGGTTCTTGAACTGGTTAATGTGATTTTGAAATAAATCACTGTTGCCATCCTATTCTTTGATGTCTATGCTTTTGATAGATGGCCGAGTTGTGTATCAGATATGTAGAGGATGATCAGTGCAAACACTTTGCCATCCTTCAGCTTCCATCTAGATATTGCATCGTCATATGCTTCAGGTCTGACTTCGACTCTTGTGATAACACCATACAATTCTTTAGCCATTTGCATTGTTTTCATCTTAAATTTTCACAAGTGGTAGTTGGATCCATCGAGCTTGTCCACAATGGGACCAGCCTTGCTGTGGGAATCCATGTGAAAGTTAGTCTAGGTGATAGTAATAACTATCAGTGACTTAAGAAAGAAAATCTAATGCTATTATCAGAACAAAAAAACAATTATTCTATTGGTCGATAGAATCAAGTTCTGTGAAAAGCTTCTGATCAAGATCAGATTTACGAATTAGATACCCTCAAGCTCTGATACCATGCTATAGGAATCGAGTTTTGAGACATGAAAGGCTATGCATGTGGGACGATTCCTAGGTGCATGCACTACACCTATCAGATTCAAATCAGAATAGTGAGTCGAATGACTCGGTTGATTCTACTTGATTCTAACTTCGATGTCATTAGAATCGATAGCATCGACTACATAGGTAAGCACCAAGTCTTACGATTATAGTTGCGGAAGTAAAGCAAACAATTCAGAGGAAATAGTAAGAGAATATCAGATATAACAATAAGGAAAGCATAGTATGCACACTGACATTTATTGCATTCAGATTAATGTCAGTGTGCATGCCATGCTTTCCTTATTGTTCTATCTGATATTCTCTAGTTACTATTTTGTCTGAATCGTTTGCTTTACTTCCGCAACTATAATCATAAGACTTGGTGCTTACCTATGTAATCGATCCTATCAATTCTAATGACATCGAAGTTAGAATCAAGTAAAATCAGCTGAGTCATTCGAGTCACTATTTTGATTCGAATCTGATAAGCGTAGTGCATGCACCCAAGAATCCACCCACAAAACTGGTAGCACGAGGATTCACTCAAATCCCCAACATCGACTATAGCGAGACTTTCAGTCTATTAGTCAAGCATTCGTCAATTCGAGCCCTCTTGTCTTATGGTGCAGCTGCCGACCTCGAGGTACATCAACTTGATGTACAAACAGCTTATCTAAATGGAGTTATACAAAAAGACATCTACATGATCCAGCCCGAAGGATACATTTTGGAAGGTATAAAGAATCATGTCTGTAAACTCCACAAAGCACTTTACGGCTTGAAACAGTCTGCCAGAGCTTGGTTTCAAAAGATCAACACATTCATCATCGAACAAGGATTCAAACCAAGCACTGTTGATTGCAACGTCTATTCCAAGTCAGTGCAGCAATCCTTCATTGTCATCACCTTATACGTGGATGATATGTTGCTCTTTAGCAACAATATCAATTTGGTCAAGGATTCTAAGCAGATGCTATTTTCAGAGTTCAACATGACTGATCTGGATGAAGCTCACTTCTCTCTAGTCATTCAGATCCACAGAGACAGAGCGAGATGACTGATTTACATCACTCAACAAAGGTATCTTCACAATGTTCTTAACATATACAATCTAATGAATTGTAAGTTAGCTCACTCACCAATGGATCCAGGTCTACATTTGTCAAAGGACCAATGTCCCCAGACCAAGCATGAAGAGGAGCAGATGAGAGAATATCCTTATCGATCGATACTTGGATCTCTCATGTACGCAATGGTCTGTACAAGACCAGATATCTCTTTTGCAGTAAGCTCACTCGGCCAATATATGGCTAATCTTGGCATTATCCATTGGAAGGCTCTCATAAGAGCCATGAGGTATATTCGAACTACCATGGACCAGTGCATCTGCTATGGAGATTCAACAACGACAATCTTCATCAGCTCAGTGGATATTCTGATGCAAGATGGGGAGGAGATGTAGACAATCGTAAGTCCACATCTGAATTTACATTCTTCTTCAATGACGGTCCTATCTCATGGAACAGTCGGAAGCAAACCTCTATCGCACTTTCTTCTACAGAAGCAGAATACATTGCTGCTTCTCAGTCTATTAAAGAAGCGATTTGGTTGAGAAATTTACTGTCAAATATTAATTTATATCATTGACAACCCCACAATTTTATTCCGTGATAATCAGAGTGCTATTGCCTTATCGGCCAACCCTAGATTTCACTCTAGGAGTAAGCACATTGAAATCATATATCACTACATCAGGGACAAGGTTCTCAACAAGGAGGTGAGCTTAACATACTGTAGAACACAGGACATGGTTGCAGATATATTCACGAAGGCATTAAGTGTTAATGCACACAACAAATTTTGTGCATTGCTTAGTCTGAAGATCAAGGCATTCATGGATCCAGGTTAAGGGGGGGTGTTGGATGTATCTCCTCTATTCTCCTAAATCCTATTTTAATCTGCCTCCATTCATGTTGTATTTTTACTCATGTTGTCGCATAGTCTGCATATTTATATGTAAAATAAGACAGGCAAAAAACTCGACTGTCTGCATAAATACAAGTAAATTTCCATAGGCGAAAAAGGCAAAAAATGTGACACTGTGTTTTTACACATGATCTGTGACAGGCGAAAAAGACGACACTGCCTTACAAAATGCCGAAGGTGCCCTAGGAAAAGCGAAGGCACCTTGTAAATCAAATCCTAAGGCATTTGTCAGAGTGTCGCATTTTTCGCATCTTCACCAACTTTCATTTTAGCAAAGGCTAACATCGCGACCTTCTCACGCTCATCCCATGCAACTGTGCTAACAGATTTGACAACGACAGCAGCCACCCATGATCTCCTATAGACAGCACATCCACTTCGTACTTTCTTCATCTGTACCTGTAAAACTGTGTATATATATGACAAGATGTGAGATAACAATGTGTGTGAAAATAATGGCATCAGAAACTTATCAGAGATCGAAGTAGATGCCTTGTGCATTGATTCTTTTGTATTGTCAGTAACAGGTTCATTCCTTTTACAGATTGGATTAGCTTTGTAGAGCACGCAGTTTCGTTTGCTATTGTCTTGTGCTCCATAGCATTATTTACATGTATATTTTGCTATACTTAATCTGATAATAGCTTTGTTTTGTTCTGCGTTCAGATTTGTGTCAATATTGCTATGCTTTTCTACACTCTACCTGACTCTCTTCTTGCTCAATCTGGTAATCTGTTCTTAGCGAACTATTATTAGTCTAGCTGTTGGCGACTAATACTTAGTCTTGCCTTTCACGACTGATAATCAGTCAAGCTCAGTCTAGCTCTTCATGAATCATTCACGACAAATAATTTGTGTAGCTGTTCGCGACAAATTATTCTTCTGATGTTTTGTTGCTTAATGTTTGGCTATGTAATAAGATCGACCCTGATTTCTGTCACTAACGTTTTGTTCGTTTCTAATAGGTGTAGTCATGCTTAAGGAAAGAGTAGTATAGCTCATTATGTTTTCGAGCTATTTTAGTTTCTCACACTCTCACACCCTCTTTCAACCCAACATTTGCCACCAGCTCTTGACATACACATTCCTATTTACAACCATGTTGATAGGGCTATGAATGGCAAAAACAAACATTTGCCACCAGCTCTATTTGCCAACAAGTAGAGTTGTTGGCAAAAAAAAATTGGACCATACACAACCCTATCAAAGCTCTTTGTAGGCTTGGCAGGGGGCATCGTGAAGGGTAGCAACGGTGGTATGGCAATGGTTGATGTGTTCTGCTAATGCTTTAGATGCAGGCTTGGATGGCGTTGCTAGCTTGAACTTTGGCACGTACCTGACCTATGTTTGTTGTGAAGGTGAAGGGACGAATGAGGGTGGAACGAAGAGATGGGAATCTTACATGTGATCTAGCTCTATATGGAAGCGTCGATCTTGGAGAAAATTAATAATGGCACAAAGGTCAGCAACAAAAATGGAACGGAGGACTTTCAAAAATATCACAAAAGTAGCCGAATTCCTTAACCAATATATGAAACCGGTAAGGATGACAGAAACAAGAATGGTTTTATTGACCTCCAAAGCTATTTGATAACAATGAAAAAATTTTAGAGTTAGAGAGGGGGGAAGCAAGGAATGACAGAGAAAAATAATAGAAAGCTAGTCTAATCAAATAATGGAAAGTAAGAGGCAGTGTTGCCATCTAGAGTGGTAGAGAATTCTAGAAAAAAAAAGAGAGCCTAGTCATTTGATCAATTTTCAATGTTCAAACAAAGGAAATATCTCTGCTAGAATAGAAGTATGTATCATTTGCTATAGAAATTCAAAATTTCAAACAAAAAGAAGAAGAAAAACTCTCTGGTTTTCCTCCATAGAAACTTCTAGATCCAAAACCCTACTTACAATATGGACTAGATTCAATGTATCAATCATTCAATTTTGAATGTGTCCAAACCCGGCTACCTACATTTCTCTCACTTTCTAAAAGTGGCAATTCAAAAACATTTAGACTAAAATAACTTTGAAATGTTTATCTCTTAGTCTAAAATACAAATTGGCCTCAATTGTCAAATACAAAAAGATCAAACTAGTTGACAATTTCTCACACTCCTCTTCAACTAGTTTTTGCATAGACTTTGAGAATACTCCAAGTGAAGTCCTATGCTTAGTAAACAAGTCTTTTCCAAGTGCTTTGGTGAAAATATCAGCTACAAATTCCTTTGAAGACACATGTTGAAGCTCCACCTTCTTTGCCATGTGACTTGGTCTCTCACAAAGTGATAAGCCACCTCTCAATATGCTTGCTTCTAGCATGAAAAATAGGATTGCTTGCCAACTTTTGGGCTGATTGGTTGTCTCTGAAAAATCCAGCAATAAGATCTTTGATCATCCTCTTGATCCATATCATCTCCTTTGTGCAATGAGTAAGGGGTTTGTACTCAGCCTGACTAGACGACAATGAGATAGTGGCTTGTTTCTTCGACATCCATGATATAGCTCCATCACCTACGAAAATAAAATGTGCACTTATGGATTTTCTATCCATTTGATCTCCTGCAAAGTCCGAATCAACTCCTTGCTGCTTGCTTGAGGCCATACAAACTCCGTTGTAGAAGAAAAACATGATTTGGCTTTGTAGATGAAATGTAGCTCTCGGGTTGCTCCATGTACACTTCCTCCTCAAGATGAGCATTCAAGAATGCATTTGTATCAATTTGCCATAGATCCCATCGAGTAGCAAGATAAATGATGACCTGAATGCTTACCATCTTTGCCACGGGTGCAAAGGTTTCACATAGTCAATACCATGTTCTTGAGCATATCCTTTTGCCACCAACCTTTTCTTATGCTTATTGATAGATCCATCATGGTTAGTCTTCATCTTGAAGATTCATTTGCATCCAATAGCTTTCTTGTATCATTCTTCATAAGAGCTTGATACTCAAGATCCATTGCTTGGATCCACTCCTCTTTGTTCCTTGCCTCATCTACACATGTAGGTTCATCAAAGGAGGTTAGGAAAGCATAGTTTGTACCTCCAACAACTTGCTTACCTTTCTCATCATAAGTGAGCCTTGAAGGTGTTTGCCTTTGCCTTGATGTCCTCCTTGGCTTTTGACTTGATGAAGGTCCTTCATCACCACCATCTAAATTAGGATCCATGTCATCAACATCAAGAGTAATAGATCCATCCACAACATCATTACTTGAAGATACTTTTGAAATGTTCCCCTCATCAAAAATGACATCTCTATTAACAATCACCTTATTAGTAGTAGAAATGTTAACCTTATAGGCTTTACTCACCTCATTCTATCTAACAAATATACCTTTCCTTGAAGATGGATCCTCCTTGGTCTTATCATCAAGGGTTATATTGACATAGCAATTGTATCCAAAAGTTCTAAGAAACTTGACACTCAGCCTCCTCATAAATAGCATCTCAAAAGGTGTTTTTTAATCCAATATAGCACTCGGCCACCTACTGCATAGAAAGTTTGCACATAGCAAGGCTTGATCCCAAAATGGTTTAGGAAGATTGGCACTTAACCTCATAGCTTTGGCACCTTCACATAAGGTCCTATTCTACCTCTTGGCCACTCCATTTTGTTGAGGTGTCCATGGACATGTGTACTCCCTCTAGATCCCATGCTCATCACAAATATTCACCACCATTGTCACTCCTCAAGCACTTGATCTTTGTTGAGAATTGGTTCTCCCTTGCACTCTTGAACTTCACAAAGACATCATGCACTTCATCCTTTCTCTTTAGTAGATAGACCTTGAACAAAATCTACTAAAATCATCAATAAAGGTGACATACATCTTAGCTCCTCCACTGCTAATAGTAGTAACACCATGAATATCCGAATGTACAACTTGAAAAGGCTTTGTAGTTCTAGATGTAGATCTATTATAAGGTAGTCTATGTGACTTTGACAAAGCACAAGACTCACAAACATGATTGATGCTAGTTAAGGATCTTGGAAGTCCAATCAAAACTTGCTTTCTAGCCACAATAGAAGCACTTCACATCAGAATTTTCTTTCTTTTTGCTATTTGAAGAAGTCTCACCTTGATCTTGCCCTTTAGACCATTTGCTTTTGCTATTTCCCTTGAATTTGCCCTTGATGAACATAACCTCCGCTCCATCTTCGGATGTTGTTTGCACAATGTTAGCATGAGCATCCAACAAACCATTAAGAATGACTTGAACAAGCTCTCCTTCCTTGATGCTCTCATCAATGCAAGATAACTCATCATTTAAGGCCTTCACTCTCAAAACAAAAACAAATTTTGGACTCTCTTCCTTCTTTTGCAAACTTTGAAAAAATTGTCTTCTTAGAGTCAACACTCTAGATGCTTGGATTCCCCAAGCCTCATGAGATGATGTACACTTACCAACCCCTTTGAGAATTTCATTGGTAACATTCATCTTTATCATGAGCTCTTTTAGCTCTCTTGCCATACCTCACATGCTCTTGTTGTGCCAAGGGTCTTTCCTCCACTCCTACAACAATGTCAAACAAATCATTCATCTCAAGAAGTAATTCCATTCTCACCTTCCACAATGAATAGTTGGATGAGGTAAGCCTATCATTGCTTTCCAACATTAAGCCTCCATTTGTAGCCATGTTGCAATGACTTGATCCTCTCTTTCAACCTGTTCCAATGTACACAAGCACTCTTTTGAATAACAACAATTTTTCCAAAAAGAAATCACAAAGATATGGGACCTCTCAATTCTCTTCTAGCACTATAACTTGCAAACCAACACATAGAATGAAGAATTCTTGATCAACCTATGATCCATCCACAATCTAATGAATCTTGCCACTTCCTAAGATTGAAACACACTCTATTGAAGTCCAGCAACTTCAAAAAATAGAGATCCAAACAAAATTAGGGTTTTGACAAAATCACAAAAAATTGAATCTTGCAAATTCTATGCAATTGCAACAATTTTGATATAGAATCTTGTAGCCTCCAACTAGAACTTTCTAATGCAATTAAAGTTGCCCAAATCTAGTAAGACACATGTGAAATCGGCCTACTTCAAGTTCATAAACCTAAATTGAGTTTTGACCTACAAAAGATCAATTCTACACATGCAAAATGCTTGATTTTTGAGTAGAAATCAATCCATCACACTCTAAAATTGGTAACTCCTCCAAATCTTTGCTAAATGTGGCTGATCTTTCAATAACTTGCAACACAAGCTCTGATACCACATGTGAAGATTTTATAAACCCCTAAGATCCAAAATCATCTACTGATCTTTGGTTATGAAGACAACACTATTTGCACCATTTGCAATATAGAAAATCGACATCTACTTCATAAAAGAGACGTAAACTCAACAAGATATTGATCAAACATCAAATATATGAAATAATCAATTTGATGTCCATACAATAGCATTACCCTAACATGTTTTAGACGTGTGAATCCAAATCACAACAAACAATGCATTCTACATACAAGATTGCAAGATATCATCACTATAGTGCACCATATGGATATACGAACCCAAGAGAACTCATGTATAAGCATGAATGAGAGTAGAGAGAGAGAAGAAGACATTCTCCCATGCTTGTACACTATTTATAACAGTTCCATGCCTTATTTTGAACTTGGTTTCCCTCCATAGAAACTTCTAGATCCAAAACCCTACTTACAATATGGACTGGATTCAATGTATCGATCATTCAAATTTGAATGGGTCCAAACTCGGCTACCTACATTTCCCTCATTTTTTAAAAGTGGTAATTCAAAAACATTTAGACTAAAATAAGTTTGAAATGTTTATCTTCAAGTCTAAAATGCAAATTGGCCTCAATTGCCAAATACAAAAGATCAAACTAGTTGACAATTTCTCACATCCTTTTGGTTTAGGTAGATCTTCACGTGGCGATCCTTATGGTGTGTGAGTTGTTGTCTCCGAGGGGAATGAATTTCTTGGTGATGTAGGCCGAATAATTGATAAACAATTCTTGATGGCTTGTCATATGTTGCGTTACTCCAGAATCAAAGAACCATTCCTCAACTTGTTCAACACAATGATGATTCACCATAAAGACATTTTGCTCATCATCATCTTCGGTATTCTACTTCGAATTGATAGCTGCCTTGGCTTGTTGATCTAGCTACTTCCTCTTGTTGTTGTTGAACTTCAAGATTAGACAATCTTGGATCACGCGATTCATCTTTTTGCAGTATTTGTAGAACTTTTCTTTTCTTGTATAGAGCAGATTGTTGATTCTGGTTTGTACCTTGCTTCTGTGACTATTTATGATCATTTTCGAAGATTTCTTCTTCTATTGCTTCTTCAAATAGTCCTATATTTTCTCTAAGGCAAAAATGGCCTTTTGTTTTCACATGAATGATGCTAAAAGACCTCAAATGAGGAATATGAACATTGTGAACTTTGTCCAATTCACGTGGCCAATGCCACATCCTCTCATTACATGGCAAAATTACAACAAACTAGTCAAGCTAGAATTGTGAAATTTTAACATCTTTTACTTGGGCTCCATGCTTTCTATCTTGCTATGTGATAGCCTTTGCTAACTATAGTGTGGTATCTATCGTTTGCTTTTAAGAGTATTTTTTTGATATTTTAAGCACTGTAGCTTCGATTCTCATTGTTGTGAATGCACATTTTTGATAAATGCAGGTCACTATTCTTTCAACCCAACAAAGAACTCCATGAAGTATAGGGGTGGGTTGTGAGAGGTTTTAGAATGACATTGCCTCCATTAGCCTCCACTTCTACTATTTTCTCTCTCTTTTTTTTTGTTGCTTTACCTTACATAAGTTGGTGTTAGATCTTGTTTCATGGAGGTCCGAAGCCATTAGGTAAGATTTTTCTTTTGTTTGTAGGCCAAAAAGCCAAGAAAGGAGTGAAGGTGTGAAAAATGACATTAAAATGAATATTAAATGAGGACAAAATTAGAACCATTAAGTCCATGCTTAGCATACTTTAGGTAGCTCATTAAGTCAATTTTCAATTATTGTAGTCTTCTTTAATTAGTTTTGGAATATCCATCTGTAGGTTGTAGTAGTTGATGCTTAAGTTTAGTTAGTCTATGACAACAACTATTTTGAGTGGATCTAGCAACTTGCCAAGATTAGATTCATATTTATGTGTGGCAAATATTTTGTATTAGTATGTGCAAATATTCAAAGAAATACAGAGTAAATATGAGCACTTGGGATTAGGTCGTGAAACAACATATGGTAGTGTTGTATAAAATTTGCCATTTTCATTATAAAGCCCATATTTTGTGCTCCAAATGAGTGGTGTGCTAGAGAATCGTCTGTGAGGTCATGAGTTCTACCATATATAAGAGGATGTACAAGATAAAATTGCAACATTCACATAAAACATAAACAAGTAAATGCTAGAGAATAAGAAACCCCAAAGTAGAGGCTCGTAGTGACTAATGTGGGTACGTGATGTGCAACTTTTGAAGATTCTCAAAAGAGTTTCCTTCTTGTATAATCTTCTCGAGGAGGAAAAGATAGTGTCAACATTTCACTTCATATGTTT
Source organism: Diphasiastrum complanatum (assembly GCA_029204225.1). NCBI lineage: Eukaryota > Viridiplantae > Streptophyta > Lycopodiopsida > Lycopodiales > Lycopodiaceae > Diphasiastrum > Diphasiastrum complanatum. The sequence continues at coordinate 8,459,112 of CM055098.1, read as the reverse complement.
GGAGTGGATTAATTCGTGCAAAGAAGTTCATTCTTGCGAGAACTTTGTTAAGTGTGTAGACTTTATTAATTTGAATTGATTATTGGCCAATCACCAAGGATCCCGAAGCAGTTATGGTTTCAATTTTCCACAAAACTTTTCAAACAGCAGTTTAGAGAATGTCCATAGAAAATTTGGGGCAGCACATTGCAAAACATTTTCAGCCATAATGTAAAATGGCAAGACATCCTTTATGCTTAGGAAAAGTCCTTTTTGTGACCTTTGCACCCGATAAAACGGATGTAAATTATGGAGCGGCCATAGCCATAATTTTGCGGGTGGGTGTTTTAAGAGGAAGGTCAATGAAAAGACCATTAGCAATACAAAGAGTACATACTAGAGGAAGTTCTACATATGACACACATGCGAGTTTTCTCTATTTTGTGTGGAATCCATCACAAAATCAAGTGATGGCTTCATAATCAAGCACATATAAGTAACAAAACCTTATCTTTAATCAGTCCTCCTTGACTACTCTAACAAGTTTGCAACGTGAACGCATGATTGTAAAGGAACCTCAAGCAAAAACATTTTTTTGCAATCAATTATAGCAAACCTCTAGCATGCATGATCATATTGCACGATAAAGAATGGACCAAGCTTATATACAATACTGTACTCTAAATGTTCTGGCCGCACGTTTGCAACAATAGATTGTACATCAGGTTTAAATGTACCCCGAAAATTTGTATAATTAGAAAAAATCCTCCCTCAAGGATTCTCGTGGAAAACATTCTAGTCTGACTGTAACCCACCCAAGTTAGCACGCACACAATAGTCTTGCCAGTAGTCTCGGTTTTCTGCAGACACATGTAATATTGAACGCACCCAATTTGCCAATCAGCTGCAATGTGTGTGATCAATTACACATATTACCATCCTGGAACAGGAGGATAACTTTTTTGACTCTATACCCATGGATCATAATGTCCCCAACATGATTGTGGTCCTACGTTTCCACATGAATGATCACACGAACGTTGATGCAGAAACAACTGCAACCAACAATCAGCAATAAACAATCGTCGAATTTGCCAAATGACTGAAATCATTGGTGCATCCATCAATGCTGGGTTGATGTCAAACTGAACAGAGCAGCTGCGCTTTTCAATTCCTGTTCTGGGATTTGATTAACCATGTGTACAACGTTCAATGTCAAATCTTCGTTATACCTGAAAACCCCAAAAATCAATACACAACCTGATGATTGCAGCTACAAAAGGCATGCAAAATTTCAAAGCATTCCATGCCATATACTGAGCACGTTGAGAGAGAGAGAGAGAGAGAGAGAGAGAGAGAGAGAGAGAGAGAGAGAGAGAGAGAGAGAGAGAGAGAGAGAGAGAGAGAGAAAACCTAGGTTCATATGTTTGCCTTGAAAGATTGATATAATCTTGTCTCTGTTCGTATGCTGAGGGCCTTGTTTCGTACTCCAACCCCGCATCCAGATTTATGGGAACGTTGGGGTTGGCATACTGCAGTGGCAACATATGTGGAGGAAGCTGAGATGTGCCGGGAACATTAGCAGTACTCATAGATTGAGCCAAATGTTGCTGGTAGAGCGTGGCTGCGTGCTGTTGTTCCAAAAAGTGCAATTGTTCTCGCGCTGCATGGAGCTCTTCAGTGAGCTTTGCCGCTTGCTCTTTAAGGCGATTAACAATGCCAAGACAGCCGTGAACTGGGTCCCTTTCTCTTGCATCAGCCTCGTAAATGAGCGATTTCATGGTGTCATCTTTGTCCGCAGGATCCACATCTTTCAAGAATCTGATCATATTGCTAACTCCAAATAGCCTTTTACAGTTCATGAAGCGTTGATTTTGCTCTGCAGGAAAGTATCTCGCCAAAGGACAGTCTGCAGAACATCTACGTCTCTGAAACTTGCAAGCAGCACAAGCTTGATTGGTACTTGTGTTGCTCATACTTTTACTATGCACTTGTAAATGATGGAAGTCAAATCATCTACGAATGAATAGCTTTCCGATTTTCAATCTTCAATCCAGTCAAGATCATAATTGGTGACTCACCTGTCAAGAGGAAGCAGCAATCAAATCAAAGCAAGATACAGAGTAGACAAGCCACAAAATTTTGATGCTGGATCAGATGAATGAACCCCGGGAAAGCGCTTTTCTAATGTATAGTTTTTCAAAGAGAAAAAGGAGCCAGTCCTTATAATTAGTGAAAATTGTGAGAAATATATTCCAACAAAACAACTGCGGGATTGTGGAGCACGCAAATCTCAACTTCCATATCCATAAAGAATAAGAGCCCTAGCCAAGCAAAGCTATTGTTTTACAACCTGCTGCCCGATATCATAGCAGGATCTGCAAAAACAAAACAGCACAGCAACCTGACAAGCACGCACGCTCGCAGACAAAGACACAGGTCGTAGCTAAGACCCAAAAAACGCTCTCGCGAACATTGATCCCACAAATGTTGCAGCAAAAACACTAGCTAACACCCAGCGAGAGAGGCTGGGAGCTGTGCGCGCGAGAGAAGGTAAAGTGGCAGATTGGGCGGTGCAATGGGCAGGAAGAAGAGGCCACGTTACGAGGCGGTCGAGAAGGATCGCCCCAACTCCAAGTGTAGAAACTACGATGCATCAGGACTCAGGAGGAGAAGGAGGAGCAGGAGGATCGCCAGCGCTCGAGCAATTCCAGCAGCCAGCCACCCATCTTTCCTTCTCGCTGCGAGAGAGAGAGAGAGAGACAGAGCGAGAGAGAGAGAGAGAGATGGGCGGCGGAGGTGGCGAGTGTCAGCTAAATACAGGCCTCTGCCATATCCCGATTTTATTTTCGGAATTCCCTCTAAATTAGAGCTCCGCTAATTCTGCCCTCTCTAGAATTCGCATGCATCACTAATTTAGCGACTCGCTAGTTTTGGCGCCGGTGGCCAGAGCATTACTATAACGTGTAGTGACTACGAGGCCAAATGAAATGGTGCTTCGTTTGGTGACTTTCCTTTTTGAACGAGTTCATTTCCACACTTACACACACTCTCTTGTGCAACATCAAGTGTGGTGTCTTTTTTTTTTTGCAACGTGTTAAGCTACTAGGGGTAGGCTATATACAACATATACAACGTAGTAGTGCTAGTTAGGCAATGCCAAGGAAGGGGAGAGCCCCAAAGATGTCACTTCACAACGGATGGGAATTGAGCCCGCACCTGGTCGACCACAGTTAACATCTCTACCCACACACCCCGTTACGATTGACGTGGTGTCTTTTTCTACTTCCAAGTCCAATAACAACACACACAAGATTGTTTTGGTGTTGCACATTTACATAAGTGCATCTTATTGAGAGAGGAATAAAATTTTTCATTCTATTTTGAAGTGCATCGAGCAAACGCCAACATTCTTCCGAATTTTATGGGCTCCAGCTTCAACCACAACTACATACATTGGCAATTTGCCACGCATATTGCCACGCACATAAGACGGGGGTCAATTTGGAGCTCGTCCGGTTCGCGTGGCAATCGCGTGGCAACTGACACGTGGTAGAGCCACGCGTGGAAGAGCCACGCGTGGAAGAGCCATGTTGGCAAATTTTCCGGCAGACAACAACCCGTCCGACAAATAAATGACGAAAATTTTGAAAAATTTAAATTTCGTGGTTTTACCACGCGTGGCACAACCACGCACTTTGCTTCGCGTGGTTGTGCCACATATTTTCGAGAGAGCAACCCAAAAATATGGTTTGCCACGACGTGGCAAATCAAATTTTTGGGGTGCTCTCTGGAAAATATTGCCACACGTGGCAAATTTCTAGGATTAAGATTTCGGAAAATAGCATTGGCGTGGTTCTACCACGCGTGGATGTACCACACAAAATGTTTTGCACAAAAAAAAAACGTGTATTGTATTGTAGAGAGAGAGAGAGAGAGAGAGAGAGAGAGAGAGAGAGAGAGAGAGAGAGAGAGAGAGAGAGAGAGAGAGAGAGAGAGAGAGAGAGACGTATGTGGTTACACAATGTAGATTAGCATTCAATTGATAGTATTTGTGATTTATAGTTATGTTATGAGTCTTTGAATGTTATTTTGTGAGATTAAGTGATGTATTCACATGTCATTTTATTAAATGGTTTGTTAAATTGTGTGGTGATTAAATCAATATGATTTTTGTACAATATGTTTTGATCTTAAGACTAGATTAGATAAACTTACACATCAAGAGAGAAAAGATAGTTATTGCTAATCTTTAATGGTTTGTCTTTGATTGATTGATTTGTAGAATAAAAAGGATGATGGCTTTTGAAAAGAAAGGGCTTTTGATGAAGACAAGCAAATGAGGTATGTCACATGTCTTCTTCATATGAATATTTTGTGATTTCATTCAAATAAATGGTTTGATAAATTTTAATGTTGATTTTGTAGTATATGTTTTGTTCTTGATACTAGATTACACAAACTATATGTGAGTTACCTAAATTCTGTCTATAAAACGATGAACATTCTTATAACAAAACAAGATCTTATTACAATCATAGATGGTGCACAATAAATGAGTAAAAGTTAAAACAAACAATGCAATTATAGACAAGAATTGAAATGTACATTAACAATTGATAAACATAGACGGTGAAACTAAAATCAAAAGACATTAAGTTTTGTTTTTAAAAAGGGCTTGAAACAAAATTCCTTTCTTCCTACTTGCTACATCAAAACTAAAAGGTAAATTAAAAAACATTAAACATTAAACTTTAATCAAACAAAGACTTCTTAATTGTCATCGTCCGAATCCGAGTCTTGTGTGGAAGCTTGTCCTTCACTCTCACTTCCGGACATCTCCCCTTCCCCTTCCGCTTCTGCTTCACCGGCTTCTTCACCTGACCCCTCCTCTACATAAGATGCCGAGCTTCTCTACACATCACAAAAAATAACAAAAGTCAATAACCAATAAGTAAAGTAAATGAAACTCATTAACAAGCAAGAAAGATTAATAAAAATGATTATTAGATAATGGAAGCAAATGAGACGAATGTAGCAAGAATTTACCATAGTATGAATGCCTTGTTGAGCAAGATGGTCCACCAAGGCATTGTAGCCTTCTTGGTACCCAATCTTATATTCGGCATTTGTGTATTTTCTCCCAAAATCTCTTTGCTATACAAACATGAATACAATCATTTACATACAAAACATGATTAGTAATTAAAACCATTACTAAAATAATTATAATAAAATCAGACTAAAAAAGCAAAACTTACAAATTGGGGTTGTAAATTGGATTTTCCACCCGAGCCAAGGTGAGATTGGCCCAAGAGATTGATTCTTGATTTGGTCGCTTCCCGTTGTTGTTTGAAGCGATCCGGATTCGGATGTTTGGACTCGTGTATCACCTTTGCCCAATCCCATTTTTTACATATCTTCGTAAGGATTGACGCTTATGACGAATATGCGTACACATATTCGTCAATGCCCACACCTCCCCAGATCTATTTGATTGAGGAAACTCACTATTCAAAAGCGCAAGTATGTTATTCTTGTCATCTTGGTTTTGTTGCTCCCAAGGAGTGAATAAGTTATGGCCAAAATATTTGAGAGCAAGGTCGTGCATCCTATTGATGACGACGTTGCCTTTGGTATCCTTGATGATGGAGCCATCATCTTCTAAATTATAAAACAAATTGGATGATTCCTCCGATGGGACATCCATCGAAGGATTATCTCTATTGGAATCGGGCTCCTCTTCGGAAAGACAAAGATGTTTCAATCTTTGTCTCTCATCGGGAGATAGCGAACCATACAAGTTCGCAATCCGATCAGAACCGGATCCTCCTCTTGCACTAGACGAAGATCTTGGTCTTCTCCTAGAACCACTACCACTAGAAGACATTGTGTGTGTAAAGAGGGAGAAAAGAGAGAGACAAAAGTTTAACAAATGTAAAGAAAAAAAAAAGAGCTTGAGAAACAAAGAGCTTAAGAAAAGTAAAACTTCAAATTGTGTGTGTGTGTGAGAGAGAGAGCGAGAGAGAGAGAGAGAGAGAGAGAGAGAGAGAGAGAGAGAGAGAGAGAGAGAGAGAGAGAGAGAGAGAGAGAGAGAGAGAGAGAGAGAGATATGAAAACTTAACAAATGGAAAGAGCTCGACAAAGAGAGAGCTTAAAAATGTGTGTGTGTGTGTGTGTGTGTGTGTGTGAGAGAGAGAGAGAGAGAGAGAGAGAGAGAGAGAGAGAGAGAGAGAGAGAGAGAGAGAGAGAGAGAGAGAGAGAGAGAGCGCTTAATCACTAACACAATGAAAGCAATAACAAAAAACACTATGCAAAAAACTAGTGAAGGAATACGTCCAAAAACACTCTATTTAAAGCATTTTTAGGATTCAAGTTTGCGTGGCATTGCCACGGCAATTTTTGCCATGCGTGGCAAATTTTTTTTTTTTAATGTCGTCATACTCTGATGGCCTGCAAGGTTACAAAATGCAAATTTTTCTGTGCCCACGGCCTACAAGGTGTCAAATAATAATTGTGTGCAAAAAAAAATCATTACTTTAGTTAAAAAAAAAAGGGGGGAGAATTCATTTACAAGATATAAAAATTTAAATGTCTTGTCTCATTCTTTTAAGGACAAGTGAAAGTGAGACAAGACATTTAATGTTTTTATTTTAGAAGACAATTTTTAAAATAATAAGACATTAAATTTAAGTAATTTACAAGATTATCTTAGAACTTATAAAAGAATAAAGAATAGTATGACATGTTTTAAGTTTTTTTAATTTTTTTGATGTTAGTGACATGTAAGAAAATTGTTGAGGACACGCGCACCCACCCGAGCCTGTGCCCCCACCTAAGTCCATGGCTCGAAGTGGTCACGAACCAAACTTTATCTTTAAAAAAAATAGCATGACTTCAAAAACTCCAAAAACTTTCGAAATCTTCAAGCACCAACCTCTAATCATCAAAAGCATCAAATGATCTTCAAGATTAAAGCTCCAAACAGTATAACTCAGTGAGGAAATTCTTCTAGAAAGTTAAAAACTACCACATCTATGTTCTAAAAAATAGTCCGACAGACTTGCAACTCTTCTTGTAGCTAAACAACTATTGCATGTCTGATCCATAACATTCCCAATTCGTTTTGAGACACACGCACAAATCCACGAGAAAGAGTTCTGGGACAGAGTTTCTCATCCACGATTCGGAATGGATTCCTTCCGGATCGTGTTCCGCTGTGTAATGGATCCTAACAACACAATAAAGCAAACACTAACTGATCCACGCAACCTTGCCTACTCCCTGATATGGAGCAAGCCCCTCCTAGCCCAGTGTGAGGTCTGGTAGCATGCATACTGCCAAGTGTCAGCCACGTGGCACTGACGTGGCCAACTGCACGTCGGGACCCAACGTGGGGCCCTATCCTGCTAACAGGGCCCCTAGTCTGTGTTAGGCCCGCCATGGCTATGGAACGTGCCGAGGCACACTACTCACATTGTCTTGCCCTATTGGTTGTGTACGCGCTGGACACTAACTGTGGTATCTGGCCACTTGTATTCTCTAGGATTTTAGTTTTACTGATCATCCTGAATCAGATGGACAGATTGAGAGAACTAATCAGAGTATGGAGGATATGTTGAAAACATATTTGTCTCACAAGCAGTCTCAATGAGAGGACTACATCTTTTTTAATTGAGTTTGTTTACAGTAATAGAGAATATTCTCTACTACATGTTATAGTGTTGGCTGATTCTGATGAATCCCCAAGATACTCGACCAGAGCTACCCACGAGCACCTCTCACCTTAGATTGAAGAGGTCTTTGAGAAGACGAAATGAACGAAGACTGAGAGCCGAGTATGAGAGCCGAGGAATACTAGTTAATACGGTCAAGTAGAAATTGTGTAAGCCTCATGGTGAATCCTGAAAGATGGAATGACCATGTAGGGACTAGTATTTCTAGGCAAGGTAATAAATGCAAGTAGGCCCCTCTTAGAAAAGTAGAGTGGGCCACCTTTTGATGGTGACATCTAGTGGAGGGCATAATTCCACTTGTAATTTGTTTACTGTGGAAATGCCACTAGGATGCCAACTATGAAGCTCTCTTGCTTATTTAAGAGACTCCTCCTTTGTAGAAGGGAGGCTTTTGTAAATGTATCTACTCCATGCTGAAATGGGAAGATCTTCCATGATTTTTTATGCATTCTTGAGCCCTTTGATCATTCTTGGTGTGTGGTTGTGGATTTTAGAGTGGATTAGTTCGATTAGATTTCATGTTTTCTTGTGGATTAATGTAAGAATTAGCATTCAGGTAAACTAAATAGGCTGGATTTGTGGAGTAGATCTTGCTTATCCTAGATATTCCAATTCTTGATGTTCTTGGGGTGTCCAAGAATCAAGAAATGAGTGTTTCTTGATTCTTGGACTTCTAAAATGTTGTCTAGTCTGGTTAGTTTAGTTTCTTGCTTGTTCTTGCATTGGTAATGTGTATATTAGTTTAGTTTTCAAATTTCAAGAAGTTGTCAATTTAGTTCTTGTTTTTAGTTTGTAGGTTAATGCATGTGTAGAATAGTTTTAGCCTTTTAAGGATCTATTCACTTGATATTGCAGCATTAGAGTAGGATTTCATTGTTTGTTCAACGGATCTGCACACTATTTTTATGGTTGAACGTTTTGGCATGTATGAGTGGCTGTTTATGCATGTGCATTAGTTCAAGAGTGATGTCCCTGGATTGTCCTTTGATAGGCAAGACATTAATACTACAATGTAGATCTGTCCCTTTTGTCTGATTTTGGGCTTTAAACAAGAAAGAATAACCTAAGCAAGAGCCCATTGTCTCTGCTGATAGGCAGAAGAAGAAGTAAGAAGAACAAAAAATAGTCTTAGTTGTGGAGATTAGGGCTTATGAACTATCGAAATTCTGAAGGTAAAAAAATGGTCTGTTAAAGAATTTTTGTTCCTTTGTTAAAAAAATTTCGCTCTTTCGTTAAATTTTTTCGCTCCTTTGTTACTTTTCAACCATATAATTTTTTTGATCCAGTTCATTTTCTGACTTTCCGATACATCATTTTTTTTCGATCTACCACATTTTTTCGATCCATCCAATTTTTTGATACCATCCATTTTTTCGACCCACATCAAATTTTTCGATACCTCGTTTTTTGACCCATCATTTTTTCAACCCACCAGTTTTCGATTCCCATCACTTTTCCATACCACATTTTTCGATACTTTGTTACTTTTTCGATACCTCATTCATTTTTCGATCCTACATTTATTTTTTCGATACCTCATTTATTTTTCGATCCTTCATTAATTTTTTTGATACTACGTTACTTGTTTTGATACTTCATTAAACTTTTTCGATACTACTCTTTTTTTAGTCATATTTTTTTCGATACCATCGATTTTTCGAGTCACCCAAATTTTTCGATCCACCAGTTTTCAATTCCCATCACTTTTCATACCTCATTTTTCAATCCAAACCCATTTTTTTGCTACCATCCATTAGAGCTAAGCACTATGCCGATTTTAAGAGATCTCCCAAAAAAATTTAAAGTTGATGATTGGGTATATCTTAGAATTCCAAAAGATTCTTAGACTATGCGTACTGGAAAGCATTATAATCTCAAGTCGGCTGCTCATTCAGTGTTTCATGTAAGCAGACATAAACTAAGTTTACATGAAGGTGATATAGTTGGATCTGATGAGGATATTACCCATTTGAAAGATTTATCACTTAGTGTATCTTTGGAACTTGAAAGAGTACTCAAGATCATAGGTAAACAATTGAAAAATCATTCTATCTCTGAGTGCTTGATTAGGTGGAAGGGTCAGATTGAGGATGATGATTCGTGAAAAAGAGTTGAAAGCATAAAGTAGATCTAGGCCTAGTTTTCACTTTTGACGACAAACGTAGTTCAAGGGGGGGAGAATGTTATGTCCATGTACCGAAAATCATACATAAGCATAAACAAACTATAACCTACTATAAGCAAACTCAATCAAAAAGTATTGGAGGCTTCAGATTTTCATATTTGATCATTCTATTTGATTGCTCTTGGTTGTAAGATCCTAGTTTGCTAACCTAGATCAAGATTTGGTGACTAGTTTTGCATTGGATAGGTGTGTCAATAATCATTGATCAAAGGACTATCCATTGTTGCTGGAAAGCTTGTCTTGAGACGGTGAGGTCAAATCAAGTTTTAGGTTGAAGATTTGGGATTCAAACTTGGTGAGGGTCAGTAGTTGTACTGCCCACACGTGTAGACAACAATTTTATTTTCTGTCATCTTGATGAGTTTTTTGTTGTACAATGAATGTCTAGACAATCTATTGTTCTTGATCTCAACTATCCTCGCAAAAAGGTCGAGTTACATGTCTGTCAAGACTGTCTAGTTGGTAAACAGACTAGGAAACCATTTAAGTCAAGCCATCAGTATGTTGCTAGAGGATTGCTAGATGTTGTACATTCAGATATTTGTGGCCCGATGAAAAATCCTTCACTGAAGCACGCCAAGTATTTTATAACCTTTATTGACAAATTTTCCAAAAGAACTATGGTGTACTTCGTAAAGAAGAAATCAGAAGCCTTCGACTGCTTCAAAATCTTCAAGGAGCGTGCAGAAAAGGAGACTGGAAGGACGATCAAAGCCCTAAGGTCAGACAACGGTGGAGAATATATCTCTATTGAGTTTAAGGAGTACTGCCAAAGCCAAGGCATTGAGCAGCAATTCATCACTCCTTACAGTCCTCAGTCTAATGGCTTAGATGAGAGAAAGAACCGTACTCTGGTCAAATCTGCTAAATGTATGCCATCGCATGCATCGTTGCCCAAGAGATTCTGGGCTAAAGCTGTCTCCACTGCAGCTTACGTCTAGAACAAATGTTCGACCAAGGCCCTCTCAGACAAGACACCCCACGAGGTGTGGACAAGATCTAAGTCTTCTTTGAAGAACCTAAGAGTGTTTGGGTGCATTGCCTACGCGCAGATCCCAAAGAACACAAGGAAAAACTTGGACTTCCAAGGTCTCAAGACCATCTTGATCAGATATACTTTGTCTGATAACAACTTACAAGCTGTACGGTCCTGATACCCATACCCAGCAAATCTTGTATAGTTGGGATATAGTCTTTATCGAGGATCAGTTCGTCAACCTCAAAGGCAAGGATGTTGCTCAAGAAGAATCTTCATCACCTACCGTTGACACGACAGTTCGAGCTTCTGGCTCAGGCGTATGTATTGTCGACCCACTTTGAGACAGTTAATCAGACGAAGATGTTGCTGCTACCCAGCAACAACTCCCAGGAGCGGTTCATCAGTCGAATCCTCCCAGAAGATCAAGCCGAGTGCGCACACATCCCACAAGGTATGCTCCTGAGTCTGCCTCTCTCTTAATGCAGGAACTGACGACAGTCGAAGAGGCACTTAGCCAACTAGACTCTGATCTCTGGAGAGAAGCCATGGACAGAGAGTATTCCTCTCTGATCAAGAATCAAACATGGTCATTAGTCGAAACTCCTGTTGGCTGCAATATCTTTGATTGCAAATGGATCTTTAAGATCAAATATAATGCCAACGAAGCAATTGATTGAAGGAAGGCTAGACTGGTAGCATGAGGATTCACCCAGATCTTGAATGTCGACTAGAGTGAGACTTTTAGTCTAGTTGTCAAACATTCGTCGATCCGAATGCTCTTGTCTTATGCTGCAGCTGCCGACCTCAAAGTACATCAACTTGACGTGCAAACAGCCTATCTGAATGGAGTTATACAAGAAGATATCTACATGATCCAACTCGAAGGATACGTTCTGGAAGGCATGAAGAATCGTGTCTGTAAACTCCACAAAGCACTATATGGCTGAAGACAATCTGCCAGGGCTTGGTTTCAGAGGATCAACACATTCCTCATTGAACAAGGATTCAAACCAAGCACTGCTGATTGTAACATTTATTTGAAGTCAGTGCAACAATCCTTCATTATCATCACCTTGTATGTGGATGATACGTTGCTCTTCAGCAACGATACCAATATGGTTAAGGATTCGAAACGGATGCTATTCAAAATTCGACATGACTGATTTGGGTGAAGCTCACTTCTGTCTGGAAATTCAAATCCATAGAGACAGAGCAAATCGACTGATTTACATCACTCAACAAAGGTATCTTCATAATGTTCTTAATAGATACAATCTGATGAATTGTAAATTAGCTCACTCACCAATGGATCCAAGCCTGCATTTGTCAAAGGACCAATGTTTTCAGACCAAGCAGGAAGAGGAGCAAATGAGAGAGTATCTGTATCGATCGATACCAGGATCTCTCATGTACGCAATGGTCTTTACAAGATCAGATATCTCTTTTGTTGTTAGCTCACTCAACCAATATATGGCTAATCTTGGCATTACCCATTGGAAGGCTCTTATTCGAGTCATGAGGTATATTCGAGCTACCATGGACCAGTGCATCTACTATGGAGATGTCAGCAACGACAATCTTCATCAACTCAGTGGTTATTCTGATGCAAGCTAGGGAGGAGATGCAGACAATCGTAAGTCCACATCTGGATTTACATTCTTCTTCAACGACTGTCTTATTTTGTGAAACAGTCGTAAGCAAACCTCTATCACACTTTCTTCTACTGAAGCAGAATACATTGTTGCTTCTCAATCTATTAAGGAAGCATTTTGGTTGAGAAATTTGCTGTCAGACATCAATCTGTATTAGTACAGCCCTACAATTTTGTTTTGTGATAACCACAGTGATATTGCCTTATCGGCCAACCCTAGATTTCATTCTAGGAGTAAGCACATTGAGATCAGATATCACTACATCAGGGTTAAGGTTCTCGACAGAGAGGTGAGCTTAACGTACTGCAAAACGCAGGACATGGTTGCAGACATCTTCACGAAAGCACTCAATGTTAATGCACACAACAAATTTTGTGCATTGCTCAGTCTGATGATCAAGGCATTCAAGGATCCAGATTAAGAGGGGGTGTTGGGTTTATTCCCTCTACTCTCTTTAAATCCCATTTTAATCTGCCTCCATTCATGTTGCATATTTACTAATGTTGTCGCGCAGTCTGCATATTTACATGCAAATTTGCACAGACGAAGAAAAGGGGACACTATCTTACAGAATGCCAAAGGTGCCCTAAAAGCAAAGGCACCCTATAAATCTAATCCTAAGGCTACTCGTAAGAGTGACGCACTTTTTGCATTGTCATCACCAACGATCACTTCAGCACTGACTGACGTCGCACCCTTTCCATGCTCACCCAATGCAGCTGTGCTAACAGATTGGACAACGACTGCAGCCACCCACGATCTCTTACAGACAACACATCCACTCTATACTCTCAACATCTACACACCTATAATATATTGTATATATACTGGATACCATTTGCGTATTCAGGTGAATGAGTTATGAGTGAATGAGTGAATGAGCTGATGAGTTGATGAATGAGACAAAGTAGATGTCTTGCGCATTGATTCTTGATTGTCAGCAATAAGATTTTATTTCTTTATAGATTGTATAGGCTTCATAGGGCACGCGGTTTCGTCCGCTATTGTCTTGTGCTCTACCGCATTATTGATATGTATACATGATATACTTAATCTGATACAGTTCTTTGTTATGCATTCAGATCTATGTTAATATTGCTATGCTTATCATTCATTTTGTCTGATCTTTCTAGTTGTTCTTTCTGGTAATAGACGACTAACATTTAGTCTTGTTTTTTGTGACGCGACTAATTATCAGTCGAGCATCGTCTAGCTCTTTGCGAATCATTCGCGACAAATAGTTTGTCTTACTATTCGCGACAAACCGTTTTCTGGAGCTTCAATCATTTATTAAAGTTTGGCTACATAATCAAGAACGACTGTGATTTCCATCACTACCATTTTGTTCATTTAGATAGGCGTAGTCATGCTTACGGAGAGAGTCGTATAGCTCATTCCGCTGCGCACGAACATTTTTTGTTCGAGTTCGTTTCTCGTTCGTTTTTTTGTTCGAGTTCGTTTCTCGTTCGTGTTCGTCTTACCTTTTTGAGCTTATTTTTTTTCATTTTTCTAACATACGACACCTTTGTCTCAACTCATTCATCTCCCTCTCTCCAACAGCAATATCATAATTGCGTCTTAATCGTCTATGACTAATCCGACATCGGCCATCTGTTGCAAGAGATTCTTAAACTGGTTAATATGATTCTGAAGAGAATCATTATTCGACATCTTGAGTGTGAAGGATTTCCTTTGAAGATGTAACTTGGTAGTTATGTCTCTCACATCATATAGTGAACCCAGGATGTCCCAAACTTCTTTCAAAGTTCTGGCTTCAACTACGTGGTCAATGTGAGTATCTGATATATTGAGGATAATGAGCGCGAAAGCTTTACCATTCTTCAATTTCCATTTTGAGTCTTCTATGTCGCCTTCAGGCTTTACTTCAATACTTGTAACAACGTCCCACAACTCATTGGTGATTAGCAAGGTCTTCATCTTAAATTTTCATACAAAAGAATTGGATCCATTCAGCTTGTTTGCAATAAGACCGGTTTTACTTTGAGAATCCATCTGAAACTTTGGTCTGTCGACGTTAAGAGAGATACTGTGATGTGAAAATCAATTCTCTGAAACCTAAACAAATTGATTCGAACTAAAGAATAATTTGATATCATGAAAGATATCAAAAATAGGAGCTTGTGCTCTGATTTAGTATTAGGCCTTGAAGAATCAACGCTCTGATACCATGTTGGAAAGAGGTGTATAAAAGATAGGCCAAATAGAACCGAATAAAAGGAATTAAAATGACAAGAATAAAAACTTATGGTGTGCAGCGAAAGAAACTATCTTTCTCTTTCTCTATGCATGACTATGCTCATCAATTTTGAACAAAATAATAGTGATAGAAATCACGTTCGATCTTATAGTAACTAACTTTGAAATCATTAATACTACAGTGATTACATAGCCAAACATTAAGCATTGAATTATTAGACAAATACTCAGTCGCAAAAAACTATAGAAATGCATACATTCTGAGATGAACCTGAACGCAATAAGCAGATAGTATTGATTCAGTATGAAAAAAATAGATGTCAATGAGTACAACAAGTTTGCGAATTGAAGCCCTGTATTCTAAGCTATCTCAGAGCGACTAAAATAAGAGTCTGAATTAAGCGCAATGCTGATAAGTAGTAAGTGCAATAGCAATCTCTAATCAACTCTAAAGAAGTGAGCTAGAATGCTCAGGAGCGTCCAAGCTCGCAGGCTTTAGAGAACACTAACTATTCAATACTTGATGATTGATCTTCATGCTTCAATTCTAGAAATATGAACAGCTATTTATACTAAGCAATTAGGTCATCAAATGCGTCATCCAGTGTGCTGTGATGTGATGGCATCCATCCAGTTAGGACTTCTCAGAAATTACGTGCTGATAAATTAATGCAAGTCAGTGGCTTTGGTCGCAAACAATTTGTTTGCAGATTTGAACGTAAATTGTTACTCTGTAGAAATGAACATAAACTGTCATGCAAAAAATGCGAAGGCCTTCGCCAACGTTATTTCCTTAGCATTTGAGGCATTTGGCATTTTGTGAAAAAGGAGAAGTGAGAGAAAATCCCAAAAGACAAAAAATCCCAAAAATGCTGACATTGTGAGCCATTTCCGAGTAGTTATGCAAACTGTGTAAAAACACGAGGAAATCTGCAGGTCTGGATAAAAGTTGGACGAAGATTAAAATGTCAATTAGTTGATTAGTAGGAGAATAATCCAACAGTTTGTAGAGGAGCAAAATTATGATAAAGATGTCCTTATAATCTTAATGCATCTTTACCTTATGGCCTTAATCTTTTGCATTTGTATTTGAGACTTAATCCTTTGTCAGATTTTTAGTAGCAAATTGGACTCCCCTTCTAGGTAATGTCATTACTTAAGAACTTGAAGTCTTGCTTGGGCATGCTTGCAATTTATATTGATTCTCCTATCTCTCTCACCATCCTCTGCTATCAAGCCGCCAATGATGGTGCTAGCTTTAAGCACCATTTGATACCAATATGTCTCTTTGGCCATGTACCTGCGGAACCCCTTGTTGTCGGAGGGCATGCCCCATGTATCTCTTGTGCTTTTTTCGCTCGCAAGGATGTGAAGTATCTCCTTCTTCCTACAAATATCACTCACAAGTCAATTTAGTATTTGACTAAACAATATTTATAAATCATTTACAAACTATGAGCCTATCAATTTTTCAAGAAAAGCATACTTGGCTGGCCCAAGGCTCGATGTTGCCAAAGTATACAACTTGTCCTCTGTCACTGCAAGTCCCCTTGTGTCAGAAGCTAAATTGAATACAATAAAAAAAAAACCTCTCCATTAGTTGGGTTTGCTATCGCTACCAATCGCTTTCCCTTGTAGACGAAAGACGTCTCAACGACCTGAGAACATAGCATTTCCAGAACTTGTCACATTGTCAATCTCACAACTACACAATTGTGCACTCGTAGTGGCATGACACTATGTATCTTAAATGCAGCTTGGTACTGCAAATGATACTCCTTGGAGGAGCTATCAATGGTCGACATAGTTTGTTGTAACATTTTAGTGAATTTATCCTGGCACGAAAATCAATCGATGACATAGAAACTAATAAGTTTAAGGTATCTCTTAGGAGCAAACATACGAATACAATATATTAGCAAATTGGAAATTTCTATACCTTGAAGACTAGTTCAGACAAAGCTTCCATTGGTAGATTGTACCATGGCTTATGATGTGTCTTCCTTTCAAGCATGAGTTCAGTCTCCATCCCCTTCCTATCTTCAGGTGAAATGTTAGCCAACAGTGTTGCCTTGTCTGACAGGCCAAATTTTTGCATCATGAATATTTCATGTGCAAGAGTAGGCTCCACGTGCACTCTTGTCAATCTACAACATACTTGAATGTCACATGTTGCAACGTATTTTACACACATGTTAACAGATCAATCAAGTTCTATAACCTTCAATGAGGATGAAAGTATGCACTATTGAGACTAACCGTTCCCAGAGGCGAAGTTGTGGCTTACCTAGTATTGTGCTTGGTGTTATTGTGTTGCAGGCTTGCGTTTCGACGGTGTACAAGTGCAGCTATAACCCCTCCCTCATACCTACCATGTGAACAACCCCAGTGACCAGTAGATCGATCCAACATGCTAGTAAAAAGTAGAGCACTGAGCTATTTACGTTTCAAGCAAATGGAAAACAAAAAATGATAGCTTGGTAGATAGCCAAACATCCAAGAGGTCCTAATAATAACCTACCCATGCAAAAAGGCCATGTGAATGGCTACTAGAGCAAGATTTTGGAGAAAAAAAAGTAGTCTGACAGAGCCTCTAGATGAGGAGCACCGATGCTCCTCCTATAGAGCCTCTGTCAGGCTACTTTTTTTCCCCAGAAGATGACTAATTTGACAGATGCAAAATGTGATTTGATGATAGTCAAACATCCCAGAGGTCCTAGTAATGACCTACCAATGCAAAAAGACCATGTGAATGGCGACTGGAGCAAGATTTTGGGAAAAAAAAACTAACTTGCCAGAGCTTTTGGAGGAAGAGTGCCGACACTCCTCCTCTATAGGCTTTGGCAGACTACCTTTTTTTGCCACATAATCTTGCCTTTGACAGATCCAAAATGTCATATGATGATATGGAAACATTTTTGAGGTCCTAGTAATGACCTGCCAATGCAAAAAGGCCATGTGAATGGCAACTAGAGCAAGATTATGTGGAAAAGAAAGTATTCTGCTAGAGCCTCTGGAGGAGGAGCGTCGACGCTCCTGCTCCAAAGGCTCTGTTAGACTACCTTTTTTTTTCACATAATCTTGCTTTTGACAGATGCAAAATGTGATATGATGATAGCCAAACATCCAAAAGTCCTAGTAATGACCTACCAATGCAAAAAGGCCATGTGAATGGTCACTGGAGCAAGATTTTGGGAAAAAATAAGTAACTTGTGACGCTCTTCCTCTAGAGGCTCTGGAAGGCTCCCTTTTTTTTGCCACATAATCTTGCTTTTGACATATGCAAAATGTGATATGATGGTAGCCAAACATCCAAGAGGTCCTAGTAATGACCTGCCAATGCAAAAAGGCCATGTGAATGGCGACTTGAGAAAGATTTTGGAGAAAAAAAAGGAATCTGCCAGAGCCTCTTGAGAAAGGAGTGTCGGTGCTCCTCCTCTAGAGGCTATTTCTTTTTTCACATAATCTTCTTGTTGACATATGCAAAATCTGATATGATGATAGCCAAACATCCAAGAGGTCCTAGCAATGACCTGCCAATGCAAAAAGGCCATGTGAAGCAAGATTTTGGGGAAAAAAAAGTAACTTGCTAGAGCCTTTGGAGGAGGAGCGTTGGCGCCTCCTCCAGAGGCTCTGGTAGGCTACTTTCTTTTTTTTTCACATAATCTTGTTTTTGACAGATGCAAAATGTGATATGATGATATGCAAACATTTTTGAGGTCAGCAAACATGGAATACAAGGTGCAAGAACTATATTTATACACAAATAATGTGCAAAAAAACTCACCTTTCGTTGAGCTCTATCTGGCTGTCTCCTTATCTTTCAACCCTTGTTCTTCTTCCCGACCTACGAACTTGCTTTGGGTGGTCTCTCTCTCTCTCTCTCTCTCTCTCTCTCTCTCTCTCTCTCTCTCTCTCTCTCTCTCTCTCTCTCTCTCTCTCTCTCTCTCTCTCTCTCTCTCTCTCTCTCTCTCTCTCTCTCTCTCTCAGGCATGAAACATAAACGAATATATAACATATAAATTTATACATTACAAATGAAAGTAGCATGAAACATAAACTAATGAAATCATACTTAAACCTAATTACCATGAAACGTTAATCTTTGAGAATTAAAGCATTAAACATAAACTAACATTATGGGGAGTTCATCTAATGGGGCACTCGATGCACTAATATGTATTGAAAATTCTATATAAGGGAAGGTGATGACAACCCTATCTCTCTCTCTCTCTCTCTCTCTCTCTCTCTCTCTCTCTCTCTCTCTCTCTCTCTCTCTCTCTCTCTCTCTCTCTCTCTCTCTCTCTCTCTCTCTCTCTCTCTCTCTCTCTCTCTCTCTCTCTCTCTCTCTCTCTCTCTCTCTCTCTCTCTCTCTCTCTCTCTCTCTCTCTCTCTCTCTCTCTCAGTTTGCTTCTTTACCGTGACCATTGTTGCTTGGATAAGAGGAGACCTGGGAATGCTATTGGAAGAGTAGTTGTGTGAACGATACTATAAGCAAAGGTAATGATTTGGCTTAATGATAACTCACATTTGAAGAGGTTTATGTGCTAGCTTTGCTGTGTAGGGAATAAGCTCACATAATGTTGTGATTATTGTAGATTGGTATTGTTTTCTAGCCTCCAAGCACTTATTGGAAGCTTCTACAAGCAAGTGCGACTCAAAGAGTAGGAGTGAACATTTTCACAGGTATGATATCCATCATTTCATGTAGTGGATAGCCACTGGACAACGAACTGACACATGAGGTTTGTAGCTACTATGTACATATGTGTGCTGCTTATGCGCGATGGTTGAGTTGCCAGCGGATCTCCAAATTTCCAGTGGATCGCTCCATCATTTGCAATTTTTGGTTTATTCATCAGCTTTTTGAGGATAATGTGTTGCTCCATGCGTATATCAGAGAAGGCGTCCATCAGAAATGTGATGGACCGCTATTCCTTCTTGCTATTTTCTGATAATCAGAAGTAGACACTAATGTGAATAATGCATGAGCTGTCTCTACACTTAACTTACAGTAGTTGGCCGCCCATAATGACGCCAGTTTGTCTCATTGGCATCGATAATATACTGCATGCATGATTATTCACGATACTTGCAATACAAACGGTTATCTCTAGACTTAACTATAGCATGCTTTGTGAGGCTCTGATAATATTATCAATTGTAAACACAAGGATAACGTAAGCAGCTTGATGCTTTGTACAAGTGCTAATGTTCATACTGCGAGTTCATAAAAGATTGATTCTGTTATATTGGGATACGTTAGCATTGGCTTTTGACTATGATTCTGTGTGATTGATATTAACACCATTGTAATAATACGATACTCTTTGAAGGAGATTGCATGACCATTAACTTCCTACTTTCAGTTTGAAATTAGTATACTTGTTTACAAGTTTTGTTTAAAAAAAAAAAATCTGCCATAAGGTGCTTGGACTCCCAAATTTTGCATGGGATGTTCTTGGGGCTAGTATGGCATGAATCTGCCCTAGTACCTAGCATTGTTGCCAAAGTCACGACTCTTTTTTGTTGTGCATTGAAAGACAACTTCTTACTTGTATCTTGTTTACGTGAACTAGATACATTCTTTTTGCTCTTGCACTAATTAGTATGGGTGGAATGTATTGCTATTTATGGAATGCATGATTGGGAAGATTGGATGTATTATTTTTAATTGCAATTAAGCTGATAAGGTAGTGAATCTTGTTTCGGACATGGATAACAACTGATGCTCAGCTATGACACTTGTCTTCCTCACATAACTAACTTGTGTGGTTGTGTTGTGTGGGATGGTGGCAGGTAATAGTTGGGTGTCCTAGAACTTGCTTCACTTTTTGGTACTCTGTACCTTAAGACTTTATACAGTTATATTTTAACATGTTATGCTATAAATTGAAGGGTTCAAAGAGTTTGGCCTTGACTTGTCAAGAGGGACTACGTGATTTTCTGTTACTCTCTCAAAGCATCTTTTTAGGATGCCAACCCGACTACCTTTTGGTCGGGGTAGTACCAAACCTTTACCTTTACTTGTATTTTATGGCTAACAAGGTTTGTTTGATGATGTAGTCCACAAGATGGTTCCATGATGTTGTTGCTCTTGGTTATGGGGAGTCTCTTCCTCCACCTAACCCTTTTGTTTAGACCATCCTATGTTGCATGAAGAAAGCTATTGATGTTCACAAACTTATTACTTCTTATGATGAAGCTACTTGTAATGCTGCTGGACTTGATGATAAACCTAATGACTACTATGGATTGGATCGGAATATATATGGATTTCATTTAAAAAAAAAAAAAACCCTAAGCATATTTGAAAAATCTATATGGATCTCTCTAACTATGCTGAACGTATTGTTGTTGAAAAAAAAATTTACAATTTACATATTTGGAAGATATTTGTCTATTTGGAAAAGGAAAATGATGACTCTACTATTGATACCCCTACCCTTACTGAACCTCCTACTTCTCCTCCCCCTTTGATTTTTATTGAAGACCTTGATGAAGATAATGCATCCCAGTTGGAATCCTGCTCTCAAGAAATTTGTGAAGCTTACAATCAGTCTGCCTTTGAATTCTATGAATCCAAAACTTGCCAAGTACCCTTGGTATCTAATCGTACTATTGAGTTAAAATCTGCCAAAATTGCCTACTAGCTTTGGAGCCTTCCTTCTGTGAATTTTTTGGTACCCATGTCTATTGAACTTTAAATCGCCCTTACCAATCTTATTGATGCTGAAGTTTAAGCCTACAAGCTTGCCTCCTTTCATACAAATCCCTCCTTTGATACACCTATTGCCTTTGATACCGTCATTAAGATGAGCATATTTAAATCTATGAGATGCCCTTCCATGCAAACTTGGGCTAGAACTAGAGGCCATTTTGAGACCGGCTTTAATAGGATGAGTCTGCATCAAGCTAGAATATGAAACTAGAAAAAACCCTTCTTTAAATGCATATGTGGCGACAAATGTAAAAACAATTATTTTGATCACGTTATCTAGTATATGATGAATAACCTTGCCAAGTTTCCCTGGTGCATCTACAGAACCAACTAAATGTCTTCTTTCTTTGGCTTCACAAGCCTACTAGGGATGTTGTTAAAGCCCAGCTTGCCTTTATGTACATCAAACAACATATGATTGAAGCCACCATTGAACTTTTCATAAACTCTTCTGCCAAGCTTCTTGCACACCTTGGTTATGCCGAAAACATATGAGAAATTGAAAGTCTTCTTTAAAAAGCCCAGCTTCTCTATCTTGCGGGATAAATACTTCTAGAATACAAGCAGAAAAACAGGGTCCTTCAATTTCAATAATCCAAGTTCAGTCATTTTCGGAAGTGGCAACAAGAAGAGGAAATACTTTCCGAGAAAGGCAATGAGGGACAAAGCAGTGGTGGAAAAGGGAATCTTCCTATTAGAAAGCTGAATTTTTACCATGATTGATTCATGTGCAGGAGAAAATTGAAGAAATTAGAGTATTGGAGGTTAGTGTAGTTGGTAGGCAGTGACTTATGGTTAGAAGAGATAAAGAGAAGATGTTTTTGCATTTACATTACAACAATAGATGCTTTGAGAGTATAAACCTTAAACAACTTTATTTTGAGACTTTGCTTCACATTTTTGATTACATTGATGAGATCTTTGAGCAAATTGTGTTTGGTTGGACTTTTTTTCTACATTTGAAGTGTGAATGGTATAAACCATTTCAAGTCTTTTGTTATGCACACTACTACGATGGACAATAGGCCTACCTACACTTTTTTCTCCAAAGGTTTATATGGTTCGTAGGCTTGTTGTTCAGCAATGGACAGAAAGCAAAAATATTCTTTAAATAATGGTTGTTTCTCACTTTCATACCCTCTCCTATCCAGCAATGGATAGAAGGAAGTTTGATGGCTCACCTCTAAAAATTGGCTTTACTCACTGTTCTTACAATAAACTGATATTCTCAAATGACGTTTTTTACATTTCCAAGTCTCACCCTACGATACTTAATCGGTGCATGTGATAATGTAGTGTCATCTCTTACTACGACCTATTACCTTCTACATTCTGGTTCATACTTGAACCGAGCATTATCATACTCAAAGCAAAGGTATGTTACCACCCAAAGCTTCATCAAGCAGACAATTTAACACACTCCGATTACTTTATCTAAACATTTTTCTACTCGTAAATGTAGTTATGGACTAAACAGACTATTTTCTTGTCGTTATGGCCAACTCTGATAAAAAATACCTCACTAAGCTATCCACAAGTTTCTTTTTTAACATGGTTGAATTTTCACCATAAGATTGTTTGATTTGGTATTTCAAGGTCCTCTACAATAATCTTGACATATTGTCTTAAAAGAGACCAAACTAGTTGGCAAGGTTTATAGAAAGGGCTTTCTCAACATTTGTTAACTACATGATGTTAAGACCCTAAAAAAAATTGTTTTTCAATTTTAGAAATCCTTATTTAATACATGTCAATTATCTTAAAGCCAAACTTAACTATCTAGGCTAGAGAGACATCAAAAACCTACTAGATATGCCAAAGGAAAATTGGCAAATTGGACTTATAAAGATTCATGAATGCGAGACACAAAAGTGGTATATAGAACCAAACTTTTAGGAAGCTAGGTGAATGAAACACAATGGTCTATAACATGATGATGTTGTAGAAATCCGAATGGACTTTCTGCAATGAGATTATTACTATTTTATTACCTAACTAGCATGAGTGGTGAGTGAAAAAAAATGATTTTATGAGAATTGAAAGAAAAGACAACATGTTATAAACATTGTCACATGGGCTAAAAAAATGCAAGAAACATTTTTGGAAGGTCGAGAAGCCATGAACTTTTGCATGAGAAATGGAGGGTGGAAAGTTGTTATTGGAAAGCCAAGAATCCATGAGCTCTTCACTAAGATAGAAAGGGCAATTATGTGATTTTGGAGGGTCAAGAAGCATATTAAAAAACATTCAACTCTTTAAATTGCAACAACATTCATGCATTTCTTATGCTTAATACTAATACATATTTATATTTTTTTCATACCTTCAATAACTTATTTTCTTTGAGCTCACTTTTCATGAAGGCAAACTTAAAAAAAACGTAAAATTGCACAAGTGCTACACCAACTTAGTTGTTGAGAAGGGAGAGATTGGTATAAGTATGCTTGATGTATTCAGCCTTTCGTTTTAATGTTATGTTTTTTACTCTTTGCTCTAGAAATATGCTAAGCAGAGCACATCTTATTGATTCACTTTCATCTCATTTCAATATCGTATATCACTATTAATTCTTGGTTTCATTATTCATGAGTAGTTAGAAAATCAATTTAGCCTTTTGTTTCAGACTTTGTACATAACAAAAACATCCCAACTTGTGTTATATCTTTTTTGCAAACTCAAACTTGTCTCTAACATGAAGTCGTTCTTTGTTGATAACTTTTTGTTTTCTTTTGTATATTCATTCTATTTTATGCCATTTTAATTATAAAACAAACGTTCAAATATGAACAATGTAGAAGTCATTAGTTTTGCCAAAAGTTGTCAAACTATTAACTTTTAAATTTGTTTAGTATCTGTATATTAAACCAACTTTAAAAATTTTATTGTTTATAGAATTCTTGACAATACATTAGAACAGACAACTAGCAAACATAAAAATACATAAATACTTATTCTTTCACATATCTTGAATAGTTCAAACAATCATCTTCGTTATTTACAACAAGTTGTTTGAAGAAATCTAGTGACAATAGTACATATATAGTAGGCACAAATTTTGGGTTAGCACACGAATGAAGAGCATAATGAATTATAACTAAGCACTATGTTCTCAATGAATTGTTCTTGATAGTTGACATCACATGGATAATGACTTTTTAACATCCTTGAATCTTGGTTAAGATGCCTCCTTTGAACAGTTCGGAATGTGGAACGTTTTTACAAGATATTTTTCTGATATGGATGGCATTATTTTTCATTTGACTAGGCCACTATATGTGAAGGTCAAATTTAGTTTGTTATTGATTAATTTTGCTCTCTTTTCTTTTCCCATGTATGACTATTTTGTTAGGTTCCAATTGAAATTTTCATGTTCCATGTTATAAGATTGATCTAAATGTAAAGATACTTTCACTAATATAAGTTTGACAAATCCTAAGGCATCTAGATAATCTTGGTCATATAATATGAATATAAGATTTTGAGCCTTGAGCATTCACATAATATTTCCTCCAATTTGTAAGTATATTTATCCAAAATTTAGTTTAATGTAAACACATCATGCTTAATCACAACAGGTTGACTTCATAGCAAAACCCATGAGTTATTATACTTTCTGCTAATGAATCATGGTGATGTAGTGGAGAGAGCTTTAACTAATAAAAAAACATGAAATTGTAATAGAAATAGACCAAATTATACAAGTAAGAGTTGTAAATGTGACATATGTAGGAAAATTATAAATTAATTAGACAATATTATTCAAATAATAATACTATTCTCATGATTCTTGAACATGTTTATTGATTTGAGTAGTGACATTTAGAATCCAATTTTATTTTAAATTATTCTAACTAATGTTACAGAGTGTAAATGGATCTCACTTTTGAAAATAATTACCTATCAACACATTTGAATTCCATTTTCTATCACTGGTTGCCATACGCACAAGTGAAATTTATGTTTCACAAAAAAATGATGATCACAAATTGTGTACTCACATGCATCGACTTTTCTCTTTATCCTCCTCACATTTGATTGTGGCTTTTGTTATTGCTCCTCTTGCTCTTGCTCTTTTCTTTCTCCTCTTGCTCCTCTTGCTCTTTGCTTCTTCCTTTTGCTCCTCTTGCTCTTCCTCTTTACTTACTCCTTGCAAAATAAAAAATGGTGAGCTCAAGAAAAAAAAGGGAATGTGGAGGATGGAGGTTTTCTTATTATTGGATGTAAGGTAGTCTCTCTCTCCATCTCTTTTTCTCACTCTCTCTTTCTCTTACATCTTAGTCTCCATCTCAATGTGATTGCAACTTGGTTTTATTGACTTCACATTTTTTATGCAAGTTTCTTTTGAGACAAAAGAAGTGGCAGATCTACAAATGTTTCTTAAGGTAACAGACATGTCAGAATGGCCATCGAAATAGGCGGATCTGTGGGATTTTCTATTCCGATAGGTATTTCGATGTCTAATTTTCTATTCATATTAGATGCTTTAGGGTGCAGATGATTTTTGTTGTAGCTTCAGATTTGTGAATGGTCAGAATGCCCATTGAAATAGGTGGATCTATGCAATTTGTTAAAGCATCACCTATTCTGATGTCAAATCTTCTATTTATCTACTATAAATCAATTTTTTTGGTACATATATAGATTTGCATATGGATATTTGTTGTTCTTTGTGTCAATTTAGTTTTCTTGAGTGGATTTGGTTTTTTCAGATTTGTTTTGTAAAATTTAGATTGTTGCACAAATATTTTTTATGATAATATACTTAACAAACTTCAATATTGGTTTTTGTTTTGCAGGTTTCTTTGTTGATTTCTTGGCCGATCACCATCAGAATAGTTGAGGCACACATTGGTACCGGATCCCAGGTACTAATAGGGTCAGAATGGCAGTCGGAATACACGATGCTCTTTTGAACAATATACCAGTGTCTATTCCGACCTCCCCTTAGATTGTTTTTAGCTTATAAATGATAGATCTGTGAATTTTTTGTTAGATTTGTAAAACTTAGGTGTTTTTTCAGCTGATTCTTCAATTGTGATGAGTAGATCTATTTTTTCTCCATGAGTGAATTGTTGTATGAGTTTCTGCTATGGTAACTTAAGCAAAAATTGTACTGGTTTTGTTTTGCAAGTTTGTGTGCTGATTTTTTGGCTCAAACACCATCCAAGTAGCTGACAACACAATTGGTAGCAGATCCAGGTACTTGTATAGTCGGTACCAACCCCGAAATGCTTGATGTTGTTTTGAACAATATATTATTGATTATTTTGAGGTTCATTCCGACCCCACTTCATAAATACTTACATTTTAGAAACAGACTTCTGATTGTATTGGCAAATCTATTTATATCAGGTGGCTTTTTAGCATGTTATGTAACAATTTGTCTCGGAAGATAAGTTCCACAAGAGAGCCTAAATGCCGCAAGGAGTGTGCATGTGGTGACATTCTAGAATAAGATAATTGTACGGTTCGGGAGTTTTGATTAGCACTCTATAATGGTTTTTTTTTTCTCTCTTCTTGTGTGTTTTGTGTGTGTGTGTGTGTGTGTGTGTGTGTGTGTGTGTGTGTGTGTGTGTGTGTGTGTGTGTGTGTGCGTGCATGTGCGTGTGCGTGTGTGTGTGTGTCATGCACCAATTTACGGTTTGTGTTATATATTAGTTTATGTTTCATGCCTTAATTCTCAAAGATTAATGTTTCATGGTAATTAGTGATTTCATTAGTTTATGTTTCATGCTACTTTAATTTGTAATGTATAAGTTTATATGTTATATATTTGTTTATGTTTCATGCCAGAGAGAGAGAGAGAGAGAGAGAGATCATGCAAGAGTTAAAGGTAACCAGCACTCCCAATTCTAGGTTTTCTTTCGTTAAAGGTGTGGTTCAAATGTTTCTTGTTGGAAGATAAGTTCCACAAGAAAGCCCAAACGTCGCAGGAGGGAGCATGTGTGGTGACATTTTGGAATAGGATATAATTGTACGGTTCAGAAGTTTTGATTAACACTCTATAATGTTCTATCTCTTTTTTTTCTCTGTGTGTGTTTAGGGTGTGTGTGTGTGTGTGTGTTTCATGCTATTAGTTTATGGTTTGTGTTATATATTAGTTTATGTTTCATGATTTTGTTCTCAAAGATTAACATTTCATGGTAGTTACGCTTAAGTATGATGCCATTAGTTTATGTTTCATGCTACTTTAAGTTGTAGTATATAAATTTATGTGTTATATATTCATTTATGTTTCATGCTTGAGAGAGAGAGAGAGAGAGAGAGAGAGAGAGAGAGAGAGAGAGAGAGAGAGAGAGAGAGAGAGAGAGAGAGAGAGAGAGAGAGAGAGAGAGAGAGAGAGAGAGAGAGAGATTATGAAAGAGTTAAAGTTAATCAACACTCCCAATTCTAAGAAGGTGTGTAGCCCTTGTTTTCTTTCGTTAAAGGTGTGGTTCAAATGTTTCTTGTTGGAAGCTAAGTTCCACAAGAAAGTCCAAACGTCGCAGGGAGAGAGCATGTTGTGACATTCTGAAATAGGATATAATCGTACGGTTCGGGAGTTTTGATTAGCACTCTACAATGTTCTCTCTTTTTTATCTTCGTGTGTATTTAGGGTGTGTGTGTGTGTGTGTGTGTGTGTGTGTGTGTGTGTGTGTGTGTGTGTGTGTGTGTGTGTGCACGCGCGCGCGCGTGCGTGGTTCTCGTATCTTCATAGTCCGAGATTTTATAGGTATTGAGTCAAAGCTACGAGGGCAATACCAATATATAAATCAATTTTCCATCTATAATCAACAATAAACCATAAACCCCAAGCAACAACAGGGGACCCTAAACTCCTCTAAAATCGTGAAAAATGAAAATGAAGAACTATGACGAAAGATTAGGACGTGCAATGAAATCTTGGAATATCAATGATGACAGGAATCCATTGAGGATGCAAAGGGGGCTAATTGGCTCTGGAATCGAGTTGTTTGTGCCGATTGGGTATTTCTTCTAGATATGATGCCACCGAAGAGGCCGATGGTGTGCAGGCCATTGGCAATCTTGAACCTTACGGTTCACCACATCGAAGAGAATGAAATGTTGTAGCTACCTCAAACTCAATAACTCTAAAAGGTTGCATGAGATTCATACGGATTCAAACAAGTGTCAACGTAATTTGATGGAGGAAGATTTTCTCTATTCTAGATCTTCCTCCGTGAGACGTTGACACTTGTTCAAATTTAGATGAACCACATGTAACCACTTTGAAATATTGAGCTCAAAGTAGCAGCATCATTTTCTCTCTTCGATGCTACGAACTGTCCAAACTCAAGGACTGCCAAGTGCTTACAAACCATGGTCCTCTTAGGTGCCATCATAGAAGAGACACCCCCTCGTTGCATACAAGTCACTTGTAGGGCTAGTGAGCCTCTTTTGAGGTGTACTCCTCAATGGAGTTTCATTTGGATCATCATTAATATTCCAACCATGAATTAATGCACTCTTTATTTTTCCATCATAGTTTTGACATTCAGTTTTCTTTTTTTCCACGGTTTTATGGAAGTTGCAAACCCCATTGTTGTTTGAACTTGAAATGGTTGTGAACGGACAATATATGTATTGGTATTGACATTGTAGCTATGAGAGTATACATAAAAGTCTTGACATCCGTTTCACAATATTCTATATTTTAGCCAGAGAGAGAGAGAGAGAGAGAGAGAGAGAGAGAGAGAGAGAGAGAGAGAGAGAGAGAGAGAGAGAGAGAGAGAGAGAGAGAGAGAGAGAGAGAGAGAGAGAGAGAGAGAGATGGGAAGTCTCTCTCACGTGCAGGCGAGATTATGGAGAGACTACGGACTCGTTGGGAGGCACAAAGTTTTTAGTAGGTTGGTCCACATCCTCTCGTTCTGAGGAGATCCAGTCTCCAAAACACTCCGACCGAGGTTTTTCCCCCTTCCACAAGGGTCTCTCCAGCGGGAGTCCCTCCTCCACGCACTCTAATGCCAGTGCCTCTTCCCGGCATTCCGGCAAAAAAGAGAGATCGTAGGAGGAGTCGCCTCAACGGTGACTCTTGTTGTGGCGGTGATGTCGATGATGTCATGCTTTATGCGGCCTCGAGTCCAGCACATCCATCTAGCAAGCGTCGTCACAGGGATTCCTTACTACAAGAAACACTAACTCAGGAAGCAACGCGAATGGCACGTGATACGACTCCTGCATTTGTCACACCTGAGTATCCCAACACCCCCATGCTCTCTCCTCACAATTTTTCTTCTTCGGTACCCACGCCCTCTATGGGGACTCCATGGGATCGTGATCCCTCTTGTCAAGCCACTCCACCATTTTTTCTCCCATTTAAACCCATGTTGGTTACACTCCTACTCAAAATCCTCCCCAACCTTCTCCTCTTCAGACCCCTCCCCAACCTTCTCGTGATTGCCTTCAAACTCCTCTCCAAACTTATCCTGTTGTATTCACTTTCCCATGGCCTGATGCCACTCCTCTCGACACTCCCTTTCCCACCTCTCCATCGGCTGACGTCTTGTCATTCTATGACATAAATGCAGAGAAGCACATAGTGGAGTATGACCATGGTGGCCGCGTAATCACTCACATGAGACAACTCACGCATGTGGTCTTTAATAGGGATATTTTCTTCAAGGACTGGCGCAAACAAAGTGATGACGAAAAAAATAATGTCATTGACCAGTTGTATAGAGAATTTTCATTCCCCTCCCCTAATTTTGAAATTTGATCGAATCTAGATGTCACGCCGCATGGGAGGCATGATGAGCTACCGCAAATCGGAGATCCGAGATGTAGTGAGAGCTAGCAAATCTAGGCCATACAACATGCACAAGGACGATTGGAAGCTTGCAAAGAAAGAATTTTGGAAAAATCTAGATCATTTCAAGCAACAACGAGAGGCAGCTAAGGAGCGACTGGAGACTGCAAGGCCTTCTCACCTGGGTAGTGTCAGCCAAGGATTTTTTTATATCCATTTCGTAAGTCTTCCCACCCATATGTTGAGTTTGATATTGTGTTACTTCATATTTTATTTGTGAATTTTTTTAGATTAGATTACAATCACCAATTTGTCGGTTCATGCAAAAATCTGTCGTAAAGCAGTCTCTCACAAAAGAGGAGTATAAGTATGCATATCCCAACAACATGTAATCATTACACGAATTATTGGAGAGACAAGGAGTGAATATTAATTGGGATGGATATTCTGAGGTATATATTATGGCTCAAGATATATTTTAACTTCACCACATTCATGTGTTTGGACACTCTAACATCATCACTTACAAAATTTACACATCTTTATTGCACGCAGGTATCGCAGTCCCAATCTCATGCATCGTAGTCACATAAGTCTAATGACCATGGCCAGGATGGGACGATTCAGGTGAATCTAATAATTAGGCATTTCATTCTTATATATGTTTGTAATTGGAACATTTATGTATAAATATATATAATTTGTTTAAGTTCAGTCCTCTACATGAATCTTCAATTGCATGGAATTTAAATGTTTGCAATTTTTTTTATTTATCAATAATGAACTACTCGTCAACATCTTCTCATTCCGTAGGTTGTCTCAGGCGAGTGATCATGCGACCTCCGCGCTCACATAGTGGAGGATGAGCGGGTTGGTCGTGTGATCACTCGCATGAGGCAACTCACGCATGTCATCTTCAACAACGACATTTTCAAGGATTGGCGCAAACAAAGTGAGGACGACAAGTTAAGTCCTCTACATAAATTTTCAATTGCATGGAGGTAATTTAAATGTTTGCATATTTTTCATTTATCAATTATGAACAAATGATTTTGCTTACAAACTTCATAAGAAGTGGTGCAAAAGACTCCTGGGGTTGGATGGAGTCCAATTTTAGAGTAGAATTACTGGCTCCATTATGCCCTAAATTTTTTTTTTTTTTCCATTTTTCAGCCTCAAAATATGGTGCTTTATTAAGAGGGATATACCAAGATATATCCTTTGGTATATCCCCCCAAAAAGATATGCCACCAACAGCCTTTTGGGAGCAATAGACCGAGGTCCCTCAATATATCCCTCGATTTGTACATATGGTATAAACAAAGCAAAAATGAGATGAAAAAGCCTCGATTGCCGAGCTAATTATCAAGGATCTTTTTTCGAGATATATACCATGGTATATACCGAGGTTTTGGATCTTTAAAAAAAAATCTTCATAAAAGCCTCGGTTAAAGGGTCGGAAAACCTCCAAAATGTTGTAGTGGGTGTTGCTAACTCAAATCAAGCATTTTCAACTATAGAGATTGGATCTTTGTGATCTAAAAGTCATTTTAGGTCAAATCAATTGTAGGTGGCCGATCTTTTAAACCTCTTATTGGAATGTGGAGACAAAAATTGCTGATACATTCTAATGGATGATATATCAAAATTCTAGCTTTTGCATGTAGATTTTGCTTGATTCAATTTTTTGCATTTTGTATAAAATCCTAAATTTGATAGGATCTTTTGATTTTCAAGTTGCTGACATTTTCAAGAGTGTGTTTCAATCTTAGATGTTGGCAAAAGTTCATCATATTGTGTTTAGATCTATTGTGATCGAGAAATCAAGATTCTAGATGCTAGAATTTGCTAGAAAGAGAGAAAATGAGAGGCTAGAGTGTTTCCAAATCTTTGTGATTTCTTCTTGAGTTTCATTTTTTGATTTTCAAGAGAGTGCTAAGTGCATTGAAACATCTTCAAAGAGAAGATCAAATCATTACAACATGGCAAAGTTAAAATTAAAGTAAAATCATTGTGCTATTGTACTGTGGGTCCTATGAGTCGATAAAGATCAGTTGGCCTCGCTACAAGGCAAGTCGACAGGACATGCGTCCCACCAACGGCAACCTGGATCATGCATGGATTTCTTGATTGAACAACTATATGTACAGCGTAATTTCACTTTGAAAACTACAATTGCTATATGAGTTTCTTGTGGAGAGCGTTTTTAATTTGTGTTATTGTGTAGCATGATCTGTGTCCCTATTCGAAGCAAATTCTAAGTTGGTATTAGAGCCGTACCTGGAGTGTACACAGTACAACATCGTTGTTGAAGAGAACTTCACGAGAACTATCTTTTGAGAGTTCGGGGTTTACGGCGGGTTGAAGACGAAAAGAGAAGCACTGGTGCAAAGAGTTTAGCACACAGAAGCTTGGTGAGCTTGAGACTGTGTGAGGATTCAGAGACAAGGGTTGTCAGCGTCAAAATACTGACGATCAGGCACTTGCAAGATGCCAAAAACAAGGCAAGGACAAGGGCAAGAAAAAGTCTAAACAGCAATTTGCCAAGACTCAGGAGGATGAGGGATCTTCCAGTAAGACCAAGAAGAAAGGCAAGTGCTTCCATTATGTAAAAAGGGCCATTGGAAGAGTGAATGTCACAAATTCCTGACGGAACAAGGCAAGGGAAAACCAAAGCAAGTAGGTAACCTTGTCGATGAGGGTGAGATTGAAGACTCTAGCATCTTCATATCTGCATTGTCATCTAATCAAGATGATCAAGCATGGTATATTGACTCAGGGAGCCACAAGACACATGACAGGTAACAAGAATTGGTTCAGTAGCTTGAAAGTGTTGGATAATGGAATGTCCGTTTCACAAGCAAATGGTGATGTGTGCAAGATCAAGGGGATAGACACTGTTTTAATCCAACTACCTGATGGAAAAAGCAGGATGATCAGGGAGGTACTTTACGTACCAGGTTTGAAGAAAAATCTACTTTTTGTTGGAGTCATTACTGATCAAAAATTAAAAGTAGAATTTGCCCATGATCGTTGCTTTGTGAGGATGTGAACCAAAAGTTCAAAGTCATTGCGGATGGTATAAGGGAGCCCAACACTATATTGTACAGGTTGAATGCTACAATCAAATGGCAACATGGACTCGTATCATCCATTCCATCGCAAATGAGTTGTGGCATAAGAGGCTTGGTCACTTGAATTTAGGAAGCCTCAGTTTGATGAGAAAATTGGAAATGGTAACAGGATTGCCTACCATAGAAGACCACTTGAAATTGATGTGCGAATCATGTGTATATGGGAAGTAGCATTGAGAGAAGTTCAATAAAGGTGGTGTTGCAAGGGCAAAAAACATCCTGGATTTGATCCACACAGATGTATGCGGGCCTATGAGGACTATGTCCTTAGGTAAAGCCTTCTATTTCATGACCTTTATTAATGATATGTCACGTAAGACATGGATCTACTTCTTGAAGAAGAAATCGGATGCATTTGACAACTTCAAGAGCTTCAAAGCATTGGTCAAAATTAGACAGGTAGGAAGATCATAGTCCTAAGATTAGATAGTGGAGGTGAGTACAAGTGTAATGACTTCAATGATCTTTGTGATCAATGTGGGATCAAAAGACAATTTACGCAATCTCATACTCCTCTCAATGGTGTTGCTGAGCGCAAGAATCGTACGATTGTGGAAAGTGCTAGATCTATGCTAACTGAGATGAAACTACCAAAAGATTTTTGGTCAGAAGCATGCAGTACGACAGTCTATCTTCAAAATGGAAGTCCTACCATTGCCATACCAAAGATAACACCTGAGGAGGCATTCACAAAGAAGAAGCCAAAGATGAACCACTTGTGAATCTTTGGATGTAAGGCCTTTGTACACATTCCTGAGGAAGAGAGACGTAAACTTGATGTAAAAGCTATCAAGTGTATATTCCTAGGATATGATGATCATGTGAAGGGATATAGATGTTTTCAAAATCCATGTAAGTCGTGATGTTATCTTTGATGAATCTTAGATGAGGATGCTAAGAAGATAGATACATCCAGTGGGAAAGATGGTATAGTGAGGATACCTCCTGATGGTGATCCATTTATTGACTTTCCAAGTGATGAGCATGAGGATACATCTCAAGATACTACTACTCAACCTCTAGAGACAGGTTGGAGAGGTAGAGACAAACCTTTTGGTGCAAGAAGATTGAAGTTGTAGGTGACAAACGCAAGGAGAAGGATGTACCATAGGAAACATTTTCACCAAGAAGTCGATCACTTGACAAGAAGCTCTCTAAGTGGTTTGAGAATTGTTGGAGAGTCGCGACATGGATGACTTTCTAGGATCATCTAGCCAGGGAGAGCTACGAAGATCAACAAGAGAGAAGACACAACTTGAAAGGTATGAAGCAAATTATGCTCTCTTATCTAGCATTATTCAAAGCAAAGAACCTTCGACTTATGGTGAAGCGAAGGATGATGACATTTGGGTCAAGGCCATGGGAGAGGAGATGGAGTCAATTGCTAAGCATAGCACATGGGACTTAGTAGAACCACCAATTGGCAAGAAACCCATTGGCTGCAAATGGGTATACAGGACTAAGTACCATGCAGATGGAAGTATAGCAAAGCACAAGGCAAGATTGGTGATCAAAGGGTATGCACAAAGTAAAGGCATCGACTATGAGGAGACCTTTGCGCCAGTATGTAAGTGGAATACTCTACATCTACTTGTTGCTTTAGCTTCACATTTTGGTTGGCCTTTGCATCAAATGGATGTTGAATCTACTTTTCTAAATGGTGAGTTAGGAGAAGAGGTGTTCATGGATGAACCTGAAGGATTTGTAGCGAAAGGACAGGAAAATAAAGTATGTCACTTGAAGAAAGTGCTTTATGGTCTTAAATAGGCACCACGTGCGTGGTATAGCAGGATTGATGCCTACTTTCGTTCAAAGGGGATGGTGAGAACACATTCTGATCCAAATCTATATGTCTTATGCTTTGATGGTATGGTTGCTTTAATTGCTCTTTATGTTGATGACTTGATTATTACGGAAAATAATCAAGAGATGATAGACATGATCAAGAAAGACCTCATGGAACAATTTGACATGACAGATCTCAGCCTGATGCATTATTGCCTTGGAGTAGAGGTATGGCAAAAAGGACACGAAGTGCGTTTAACACAGGTGAAGTATGTCAAAGAGTTGTTGCACAAGTTTCAGTTGCAGGATTGCAAACCAATGAATACTCCTATTGAACCAGGTAAAAAGCTTTCTAATTTTGATGAGTCACAGTCATTCAATGCTATGCTATATAGGCCGTTAGTAGGGAGCTTGATTTACCTTACCACGACTAGACCATATTTACCTTACCACAACTAGACCAGATATATGTTATGCTATTGGTATTGTAAGTCAGTTTATGGCAGCACCTACGAAAATGCATTGGAAGGCAGCCAAGTGCATTCTGCATCATGTAAAAGGCACTTCAGATTATGGCTTGATTTACAGGAAGCATGAGAGTTTACTTGAGTTGTGTGGCTATGTGGAATTCAGGAGGTGACTATGATGATCGTAGATCCACCACAGGGTATGTATTCCAGCTTTGTGGTAGTTGCTTTTCCTAGTCTAGTAAGAAGCAAAGTACAATTGCTCTATCCACCACAGAAGCAAAGTATAAAGCAATGTGTAGTGCAGCACAGGAAGCTATATGGTTAAGACAATTCTTGGAAGAAGTTGGCATGAAACAGAAAAATCCCACGACGTTACATAGCGACAATCAGAGTGGCATTCAGCTAGCAAAGAATCCAGTGTTCCATGCGAGAACCAAACACATTGAGATTCAGTATGACTTTATACGTGTGAGAGGCTGCTGAGTCAGGAAATTCATGTTGTTCATTGTAGTACGAAAGAGCAACTAGCTGATATTTTCACTAAGCCACTTGTTGGAGAAAATTTTGATAAGTTTAGATCAAAGCTTTTTGTACTTAAAGTTTGCTAACTTTAAAGCTATGTATATGACTGTATAAAAAGTAGACTCTACTTTAAGGGAGAGAATTAGAATTAAAGTAGAATCAATGTGCTACTGTACTATGGGTCCTATCAGTCGATAAGGATTAGTGGCCTTGCCACAAGGCAAGTCGACGGGACATGCGTCCCGCCGACGGCAACTTGGGTCATGCATGGGTTGCCTGAGTGAACAACTATATGTACAATGTAATTTCATTTTGAGAAATATAGTTGCTATGTGAGCTTGTTGTGGAGAGTGTTTTCTGTCTGTGTTACTATGTGTAGCATGACTTGTGTTCCTGTTCGAAGCAAATTCTAAGTGGAAACCCCAAGTGGCTTCAATTTGGAAGGCAATGATAGGCTTACTTCAACTATTTTACTTGGAAGGTGAGGATGGAGTCCTTCTTGGAGATGAATGAGTTGATGGATATTGTTGTAGGTGAGCAAAAGAAGGATGAAAGTTCTCATGCTTTTGTTTTGAGGGTTAAAGCATTCAATGATGAGCTAGCATGTATTGAGGAAAGCATTAAGGAGATATATCTTGTTCAAGTTGTTCTTAATGGTTTGTTGGATGATCATGCTAATCTTGTTCAAAGTTTTTCTATTCAAAAATTTTGCCAAGTATTGTGGATTTGTAGAGGTGGTTCTACAATAACATCTCAAGAAGGTGAAGAGGCCATGCCCATCAAAGGCAAATTCAAGGGCAAAGGCAAAGGCAAGTGGTCAAAGGGTCAAGATCAAGGTGAGCCTTCTACTTTTGTTTGTAGTAAGAAAGATAGGTCAATGTTGAAATGCTTCTATTGTGGAGTCAAAGAGCATTTTGCTAGTGATTGCTTCAAGAAGAAGAGAGATCAAGGTGAGAAGCAAACCAACCTAACTATTGATGAAGATGGTGTTGATGAACAAATTTTAAGAGATGCTTTTGTTATGTCATCTTCTTTATTGGCTAGTCATGGAGACATTGATGCTTGGTGGATTGATAGTGGAGCTACATCACATATGACATATCATGAAGAGTATTACTCATCTTTGATGGCATTTGAAGGTGACAAGAAGGTGATCTACATGGCCAATGATGGTGAGTGTGCAATCAAAGGGATTGGCACAATTCCTATTTTTCTTTCTACTAATAGGAATGTGAATTTGAGAGATGTTTTGTTCATTCCTTCCATTACTAAGAACCTTCTTAGTGTAAGTCAATTACTTGATAAGGGATTCTGGTTCCCAATAGATTGCAAGAAAACTAGTTTTTTGATTTTAAATGGTACAAAGAACCCTTACATTGAGTAACTTTTACAAATATTATCAGTAGGTATATTTGCATCAGATCCATCTACAGTGAAAATTTCAGGCCAATCAAAGCTAAGATCAAAGAGATATCTGGAAAAAACCAAGAAAAATGGCTAAAATCACACTATTAGCCAACTAAAACTGATCAGATCCTACTAGATCTAGGTTGCAATCTCAACATCCATCAAGATCTAGCATTCATAGACTGAACCAAGTGAATAAATCTCATATCTGAATGATCAATACCAAGACAAATCTGAAAATTTGAAAAGAAATTGTTACACCGACTAGTGACTTGACACGCCAATCACCCGCATACAAGTCATAATGTTCAGTGCTGGTCACTCATAACTCATTCATTTGAATATGCAAATGGTATCCAATATATATACATTATATTACAGGTGTGCAGATGTGAAAAGTACAGAGTGGATGTGCTGTCCGTAAGAGATCGTGGGTGGCTGCAGTCGTTGTCCAATCTGTTAGCGCAGTTGCATGGGATGAGCGTGGAAAGGGTGCGACGTCAGTCAGTGTTGAAGTGATCGTTGGTGATGACAATGCAAAAAGTGCGTCACTCTTACGAGTAGCCTTAGGATTAGATTTACAGGGTGCCTTTGCTTTTAGGGCACCTTTGGCATTTGGTAAGATACTGTCCCCTTTTCTTCATCTGTGCAAATTTGCGTGTAAATATGCAGACTGCGTGACAACGGTAGTAAATATGCAGCATGAATGGAGGCAGATTAAAATGGGATTTAAGGAGAGTAGAGGGAATAAATCCAACAATTGCTTTCAAGCCTACCCTCTACATATGAGAACTGGGTGATGATCATCATGACAAACTCAGATTTAACTCTTACCAGAGTTATCACTATGTTGCTTCAAGAAGATAATCGAAGAAGTCAAGACACTTTGTCTACCTCTTCATTTCATGCTCTATATGTCAACAAGGGCTTGAAATGGCACAAGCAGAAAGGCTCCAAGCAGTCTGCATCAAATCGGAAACATACTCAAGGTCAAGAACAATCATCGAATCCACATTCGTCGAAGAAGAAGATGTTTTGCAGGTATTGCAAGCACAATAACTATGAGATCCAAGATTGCCAAATTCTCAAAGCGAAGAATGCAGCCAAGCAGCCTAATCAACAAGCAAATATAGTTACAACATCTCTTGACATCAAAATAGACAAAGGCACTTTTATGGTCAACAACAAATACGCAAATTCGGATGATTCGTGGTTTTTGGATTCCAGAACTACTCAATACATGACCAATCATCGTGAGATTTTCCATTCCTATATGCCTTACAACACAAAGAAGTATGTTCATCTTGGTGATGATATTACTCACACCATCAAAGGTGAAGGTACTATAAGATTGAGGTTCCAGCATGATTTATTCAAACGAGTGTGGACATTTTGTGAGTAAATAAAATGCGAGTTTAGAGAATTTTTAGGACCTATGAAAGGTGATCATGACAATCATCACTTTGACTCCAATCAAGTTTCGGCTTGAGCATGATGATATGGTCCAACTACCATAAATCACAAGTATGGGACTAATCTAGACATAAGTAGTTTTTTTTTTTTGTTAGAGTAAAAATAGCTTTCAACATATGATGCAATTAAGTGCTTTCAACCAAAGATTTCTTTTCATGATGGCCAAAGTCATCGTCGGAACCTTCATCTTCCTCACGGATAGCATCAGTCATCACATCTTTAAGTTGATCATAAAGGTCAACTGGTTTGAGTTCACGGCGGATGTTTTTAGGCAATCCAACTAAGAACAGTTTTATGGCCATACGTTCGGTGATATTTTCATCAACACATTCTACTTTGAGATGTTTAAAATGCTCAATGTAGTTTCGAACAGACTCTTTGCAACGCATCTTGATGTGGATAATTTGAATGAACGGGCTCCGAGTCAGTTTGGATGGTTTGAAACGCTTAATGAGAGCGTCCTTGAGGGTGGTCCAAGAAGCAAAATCAGGAGCTTTGAAAGTCAAGTACCATTCCTTGGCGGTTCCATAGAGTACCATAGTAAATAGG
The DNA here is from genome assembly GCA_029204225.1 of Diphasiastrum complanatum. NCBI lineage: Eukaryota > Viridiplantae > Streptophyta > Lycopodiopsida > Lycopodiales > Lycopodiaceae > Diphasiastrum > Diphasiastrum complanatum. The sequence goes on along the minus strand of CM055098.1, from coordinate 8,419,557 downwards.
TGTAGTTTTTCAGTTTCAAAGTTATCTCCATAAAAATGGCATGCATTATCAAAGTCTTGGAGAAATCAGACTGGGTCAGATTCTCCATCATACTTTGGTGCATCAATACGTGGAATTCTTCGTTCTAGTCGCAGAGGAGCCAGATTAGAAAATTCAGCACAATCTCGAGACATGATGCAAAATACATATGAGCAGGTCAGTACTGTATTTGGCAAAAAGGTAGTTTGCTTGTAGAATTGATAGTGTAGGACAAAAACTGGTCTTTCTGGTCGTGATAGAATTCACGGACAGGCTGAGAAATCGTGAAGAGGCAAATAAATCGAACTATAATACTCACGAATTCTGACAGGGAGTTCTGAATGTCAGAATAGTGATTTTTTTTATTTTTTTTAAAAAAAATTGTACTTTCAGAATTCGCGGGTAGGAAAGAGGAATCGTACTCTTTGAGAACGATTTCTTAGACTAGAGGGCGAATTCTGACAGAGAGGTTTGACTGGCAGATAGGGAATATGGAGAAAAATGTGACTTTATCTTTGAGATAGAATTTGCGGAGCTGCTGGAGGACTGATCTTGGTGAGATCTAGCCTCAGTGAAGCCGGCGAATTCTAGGACAAATATTTGGGTGAGATATAGGGGATTTTGAAAGTATATCAGGTTGTTTTCTCATAATCTAACCGTGTTCAAAATTCGTGGAGGTGGTAAAATGAAAGATCAAGGTCTGTTAGGGCTGCAAACAGGCTGTCAAATTCTAATATACCTGGTTGGTTTGGAAAAAGGTCACTTGGGTCACTTCTTTTCAAGAAAATACCCAAGTTGACTCTTTTCTTGCTTCCCCCCGGCTTGATAGGTTGCTCCGCAGCTCGTGTAGGTCCTAGAGAGACGACTTGTGCTGTTTGTTGGTAGATAGAGACAGGCAAACAAGCAACATACAACACGAAAGCGAGAGAACAAAAAGGAGAAGAAGCTAGGTAAAAATACTTAAAAAGCGGCAATGGCGCCAATGTTGGAAGTATTTCTAGTGTGTGCGGTGGCTAGATCTACTTACGGGTGTAGTACAGGGATGTAGAGATTCGTCCACTTTTTAAGTTTCTACAACAAGCTTTAACGGAAATATGGAAAGAATCAACAGGAATGAGAGCACTAAGGCTTACCCAACTAGTGCCCGAAACCAAATAAAGCTAATTAGTAACAACAATAAAAATCCTTGCTAAGGCAGACCAAACTAGCAAGATTGCTAAATCCTACTTAACACCCAAAGGGAGATAATAAGAATTGTGGCTAAACTAAGCAATAAACAAATCAAACCATGCCACAATTAAAGGCCAATGAAAGGAGGCAAGAGGAGGCCCGAGCACCTTCCCTCAAGCTATGCACCTTCCAATGGGAACACAATGAAATGCAAGATAATCACAATAGTAATTTTGCCTTAATCACAAAGTGTTGTTTACAATGCAAATACCTCTCCTTTTATGGCAAGGAGGGTCTTCCATAAGTGTCTACTAACTTATGGGACTATTCTGTTTCTAGCCTTTCTAGAACTTCTAACTTAGGATTTAGAGCTTCAAAGTTTCTTAACTTAGGAAAACTTATGATAAAATATTTCTAATCTTAAGATACAGGAATGTCTACCAATGACATCTAGTCCTCACCAACCAGATGTTATCTTAGTTTGTTTATCTTTTCTACCAAATTCTAAAGAAACGTAAATGCACTATGATGTTAAGCTTCTATTTCAACAACAATTTGTGACAAATCTTTCAAAAGAAATATACTGCTTTGAGATATCTCTTCGCACCAACTAACTCTTCTCTTACATGTAGTCACCAATTCATAAATAATAACTTTGTATAATTCAATTAAACTTCTATCTAATGTCAAGTACAATTCAAAACCATTAAAAATATAAAAATTTGGCTATGGATTCACTTATCAATTGTGATGGTGGTGTGCTATAGGGTAATTATTAGATAGAGTTAGTTTAACATTATTTCCTATGTGGCATGAGTAGTAATAGATTATGTAGAATAAGTCAGGTGGTAATGCCTTGTGACAATAGTCATGTGTAGTATTGTCTGCTACATTTCATTGCTGGCAAGCCCTATTGATCAACCCATAAGGGCCCATCTACTAAGCTATTTTCCAATGACAAAAGACAATTTATGTTTTATAAACTCATGACTAAACTAGATCATTATGATATTCATTTTGTGTGTAGTATGGTTTTGACATGATCTATGGTGCAGAGAGTTGAGGTGGAAGAAAGTGCAAGTTGTGCAATTATTGATCATATAGAGATCTGTTTTTTTTTTATAAATCTAATTGTAACATCTACCACCTTCTCCTCTTATTGTTGTGTTATGTGTTCATGTCATACTTACAATCATAGGTTGAAGATCCCACTCAGATGACTAAAGTAGTTGTTGAAGATTTTGATCATCTAGAGGTCATGGACACTGAGTAGGTGATGAAAGTCCGATCAAGATTAGAGAACGTGCCTAATGAGGACATACAAGAACCTGGTTTGGAAGAGCAACATACAAAAGGTCCCACATCCACGACAAGTAAAAAAAAAAAAATCAAAGGAAAAACCAAAAGAATATGGAATTGTGCCTATTGTGGATATGTTGTTAGTTACCATGAATAGTTTAAGATTGATAAGATTAACACCACCACCCCTCGTTCTTTTATTTAGAATTGCTTCAAAAAATGTGAGAAACCACCGATTGAAATTAAAGCATGCCTTCAAAGATGAGGGGTATTCCATGGAAAAAGGAGATTTCATACTTTCACTTTGTACCACCACACAAGAGGTGATTTTGTTTAAGGACTATGCAAAGTCATTATGGAATGAGACATGGGAGCGAATGACTATGGATTTTGATGAGAAGATGAAGGGTGACCTAGTCTGGTCATATATGCATGGTTGCATATTGATATGTTGGTATAAAAGTCACTGGCTTAGAGTTTGGATGGAGGCCATCCATAAATTTTTTTCTAAAATACATTAGCAGCATGTACTGTCTTTTCCACATGAAACATTGGAGATCGTGATGAGTATCAAAGTTGTTAAACTTAGATAAATCTATCTTGTAGTTTGAATGAGATAGGGGTGGTAAAGACAGACTTAAAAGATCAGCTAGATTTACAATCATTACATTGAGCTGTCTCTATAGGCACTCATGGTCCTTGCTAACCCAAACAACATTATTTGCAAAAATTGAAAGTTGCATGAGTACCCAAATAGCCAACTCAGAAACCAGGTGCATCTATCTCTTAAGCCTTTGAGCTCATCAATAAGAAGCCCGAACATGGTCAGAGATATTGGGCACCCTTGACAAGACACCCAAATTCAATTTTTGCATGATTAATTCAGCAATGAGCTCAATTCAAGGAAAAGTTTATCAAATAACTTGTTAATGACTACCTTCATATCATTCAAAAGACCAACCTCAACAATACTATCAAATGGTTTTTTGAAATCTACAAAGCAAAAAAATACCTTATTTTCGAATCTTGTGCCTATAGCTCTACAATTGAACATAATGTAATAAGGTGGTCAAAATTGGAATAAGTTCTTCTAATACCAACTTGAGCAAAGATTCTGATGTTGATCTTTTCAAACCAATCAATCGATTGTTTTCAATAATTATGGCATGCAATTTAGCTAGGCACTTACTAGTCATTATAGTTTGATAGCTGGAAATAGAATCACTATTCTTACCCACCCTTGAATGTCAAAACAACTCATTCAGTTTTGCCAAGAAAGCCTTTCTTTATAGCTTGATTAAACATTTTAATTATTCATTCTACCATGAATTTATCTCCCCACTTAAAAAGAGTTCTATAAAAAACTCAAATGTGTCCATGGCTTTTCTCTAAGCCTCTTCAATCCTTCTTCATTTTCCTCTATGGGGATATGCACTGTAATGCACCACTTTACCTCTTATTGATGTATGTCATAACACCCAGAATTTTTGTCTCTAGTATATGAAGGATAATTTTATAAGGTAGGTGCACGAAATGTAAAAAAACTCGCAAAACTCACAAACTACATACTTGCAAATTGTCCGAACTCGAAAATAGCAATCATTCAATCTCGATAGACTTGTATGTCTCCCAATTAACCAGAGATCTAGGCTGAAAACTATACACAAGTATCTATAGACCACAATCTATAGTAGAGCGTTATCCACTATTTGATCAATCAAGTAATTAAAGACAAAAGACATACCAAAATCATTTTAACATCTGCCTTTAACAACATAAACTTAATACAATCACCTAGAATAAAATCTAGTGTTTTCAAAGTTTTGCTAAATTCCAACTGAAACCAATGACAATTCTTGGTATTCATTAACTCTGTCATCCAATACGAGCTCATTGGGATACAGTCAATAGCTTAGAGACTAGTTCTCATCCAAGAAATACTTTATACACAACTTTTCTTGATGAATCCCAATGACTCACAAAGCATGTGCCTTATAAGCGATATAGATCAAAACAAATAGTTTTTAGTGAATTCTCTTCACACTAGTTATTCAACCAATTAACTTTTAACCATAATCCAACTACTCAGGTCATTTGCTAATGATTCAGAAATCTCAAATGTCTAGGTGTCGAATCCATATATCTCGGAACAACACCACATTTAGAATCTCATCTAAACGATCACTAAGTTAATGAATTACCCTTTCCACAGAAAGATTCATTAACCTACAAGTAAATGTTCTGAACATTACTTGTTCATATGTCTATGCTCACTGACTAGTTTAAGTATACAGTATAAACTCAGTACATAGGAAACACATAGTAGACCCACAAGATTTAGACGCACGTAACCAACTTATCCAACTATGTTCCTATACACAAATATAGGCTACAAACTGGTAGATTCTTTCATAATCTGCATGTGTTACTAACATAACTCACTGAGAAGGTGGGGTTTGTTGAAGCTGCTTGATTTGCTCTTCCAGACGTTAGATTTGGTTATTCAGTGAAGCCATCTGAGATGATGTGCTGGAGTTGTTGCGCTTCCGCCTTTAGCTTTTGTCCCAGTTGTTGATATGCAGAAACTAAAATTATCATGCCCTTCGAGATAGGTGATGGACCATAACGTTGAAAATCAATTTGAGTGAGTTGTCCCATCATAGCGACACGTAATTTTTGGTTAGAATTTGTTTCTACATCCAAGAGTCATTGGAGTTGACTCAGTTGGTTATCTTTCTAGGTTGTGTCGGCTTGGAACTGGTCCACAAGTGCTTGCATTTGGTCCATCTGGTCGAAGGTGAGTTCTTTGTCCCGATGTGCGCATGCTGCTTGTTCGTTGGCTTGCTTGACTGTGTTCTCGTATCTTGTAATTGCTTGGTGAGTGAAAGTTTTTCCTGAATTGTATTGCCCCAATAGATTTGGTACTCTGAAATTGATTGGGCAAGGTATTTTCTTTCTTCATAATTGGCCAAAATTGCCTTCTGCACTGAAGGGAAGAGGTGACCCCATGGACCGAAGTCCAGAAGGGGTTCAGAGAGGTCGAGGTAGTCGACATATTGTGGAATATAAGGTTCAGGTTGGAGGTGGGTATGTGAAGAACTAGGTTGATCATTGGTGGTCTGGATAGGTGTAGTTAGTGGAGATTGAGTGGCGGTAGAAGGAGTGGAAGAAGTGGTGGTAATGGCAGTTTGAAGGATTTGGGTAGTGAAAGAATTGGAATCAAAATTGAAATTAAATGAAGTGGAGTGGTTGGTGGGTAGGAGTGGGGGTGGCGATTTGGGCATAGGGGGTGGAAAGGAAACGAGAGTGGCGATAGGGGTGGAGGTGGATGTGAGTACCGCATTGGTAGTGACCCTCATGGCAACAAATGAGACTCCTTGATCCGCGCTGGTTGAAACTGGAATTTGCTGCTATATAACCTATGCTACTGTTGTAAGTGTTGCTTGTGAGGCCGTGGTTTCTGGTGGGTATTCATGATAATGAAAGGAATGTCCAGATTGTGACGGTTCTTCATCATATCGTTGGATGGCATGTGCTTGGATAGGTTGAGATGAAGGACAAGGATCAGCAGGATGCGTAGCCCGGCAGTGTGGGCACCATATGGGTTTGCATCTATAAGGTACCTGTGCAGGTTTTGGCTGACCAGGCATACTATGTTGAATAGTCTTTAGGGTATTTTGAAACTCATTGGTGAGTTTCTCCATCTGCACTTGATGTTGCCGATTAAGCAACTCCAGTTGTGATTTTCAAAGCTGATCTTGGGTATCCTCGATCGGCTTCGACTCGTGGAGAGGAGCACAGGTGCTCTGTCTAATTTTGGTGTGATTTGATTCAAATTTAGTGAGCCTTAACCTTTGTGATCTAGGCGCTCATATATTCATCATTGAATTGAAGCTCGTGTCTGATCCATCTTGGAAGGCCGACTAAAGACCAGATGATGAGCATTTGTTTGGAGGGCTATTCTTGTACTTGACCTTTGAGGCATTTGAATCGCTCGATATAGTCTCATACACGTTCATCTTTTGTCATTTTGATGTTACTCAATTTGACAAAAGGACTCTCTATCAAACGAAATGGCCTAAAACGCTTGATAAAAGACTCTTTCAAAGTTAACAAGTCTGTCTTATCTTCACGATCAAGGTTAAAAAACCAATCACGTGCTTTATCGATCATGGTCATAGAAAACAATTGGACCATAGCGTCGGGGGATGTTTCGTCGTAAACATCGCACACATTCTCAAAGATTTGCAAGAATCTTTGAGGGTCCAAACTACCGTCAAACTTTGGTAGATCTAACTTGGGTGTTCTCCTCTCAAGATGAGCTCCGTGAGTGGTAGAAGCTTCATTCAGGTGTGTTCTAGCATGTGATGTTTCAACACTCTGAACATGGGTTCGTGCTCTTGAAGAATCAGCTCTATCAGGTTCTTGTCCCTCGAATGAGTTCGTGGATGGCTCATGTATTTGGGACCGCATTCGGTAGAACCTATGACGTCGGACTCGTTCAGCGATAGGAGATCGTATATCGTATAATTAATCTTCTACGATTTCAGAATCTGTATGCTGGTCCATTGGGTACTGTTGTGTCTTTTTTGTGTTTTTTATGGGTTTTTGGTGGTTTTTGTATTCTTTGATTTTTTTAGGATTTTTTATTTATTTTTTTGCGAGTTTTGCAAAAAACCTGAAAAAATGTAAAAAATTTTGAAAATGAGAAAATTTCGAAAAAACCAAAAAGCTTCTAGAATCCGAAAAATTTTGAAGATAAAAAATTCCCGCAAAACAAAAAATATGTCAACTTAAATAACAAAAAAGCAAAAAACCCAAAGGTGTAGATAAAAAACAAAAAAATGTGAAGGTTTAGGATGGTTAAAAAAAAGTGAAAAAAGCGACGATTTAGGGTTGTGAAAATGCGAAAAATGTGACTGGTTTAGGGTTCAAAAAAGCGAAAAACGCAAAGCTAGCGAAAACTCAAAAAAAGCGAAAAAAAAAAGAGTGACAATTCAGGTTATGGCAAAAAAAGCAAAAAATGCGACAATTTAGGGTTATGGTAATGCCAAAACGCGATAGTTTTAGGGCTCGAAATAGCAAAAAATGTGAAGGTGGCGACAAAAAAGCGAAGGGTAACTCGAAACGCGAAGGTGACGACAAAAAGATGAAAGTGGCGACAAAAAACCGAAGGGTAATTCGAAACGCGAAGGTGGCGACAAAAATCCCAAAAAAAAGCGAAAAAAACAATAGTTTAGGGTTATGACAAAAAAAATCGAAAAATGCGACAATTTAGGGTTATGGTAAAAAACCAAAAAATGCCACAATTTAGGGTTATGGTAAAAAAGCAAAAAATATGACAAAACGTGAAAACCTGATGGAAAAAGAGACCAAAACTTTGAGGCGAAAAACTGCTGGAAAAAGAGGTTAAAACCTGAAGGTTCTGGCGAAAATTTGGTTTGCTCAAGAAGGGATGTAGTGTGCACAGTCTAGTCGAGATGGAATGTAATGTGGTCCGGTTGGGATGGAGTGCAGACCCATCAGTCGAGATGGGAGATGAAGTCATCGGTCGAGATGGAGTGTAGACCCGTCGGTCCAAATGGAGTGCAGACTCGTCGGTTGAGATGGAGTGCACAGTCCGGTCGAGAGGATCCACGGTTTGAGCATTAGAATCATAGGTATAATAAACAACCGTTTCAGTAGAGTACTGCGGTTGAGTATTGTCTTCCACATAGTAGGTGGCCGGATCGATGGTATTCGGATCAATTGTGGGGCAGGTTGGTTAACGACAAACTGTTGACGTGGGGATGGGTATTGATTTGGTGCAGTTGGTCATGGTTGGTAGACCCCTGGTCGTGGCACAGGCTATTGTGGAGGATAAGGGCGGTAAGCTCGATAGATGGTGGGTCTGTTGGCTGTTGGGAAATGGTTTCGCAGTTGAGGGCATTCATTAGCAGTGAGATGCTGTGAGCAGATTGGACACCAGACATTTTCCCTTGCTGGAAAGGACTTCTCAGTAATCTGTTTCATGGCGGTTTGGAAATCGGCAGTGAGTTTATCCATATGAGATTGTTGAGCTTTTTGCCAGGTTTCCATTTGATGTAAAAGTTCAGAAGATTGAGCAATATTGTCAAACTTCGGGTGGTTAGGACGGTCTCGCAAATCAGTGCATGCACTCAAACCATCTTCTTGGTTGAACTTCATCATGGCACAACTCAAAAGAGGAGGATTATTTCCAACAACTATAACGGTTGAGAAAGCATGCCAACATCTCTCTCTCTCTCTCTCTCTCTCTCTCTCTCTCTCTCTCTCATTCACGCATGGATGTCACTCAACTTCATCTGGTTCGCCTAAATCACCTAAACCATGAGTCTTGCACTCTAGAAGGTTTTTTCAATTAAAAAATCCCCCAACAAACTCTGCCTCCATTTTCGACGGTCATGATCTCTCTCACTACATCCGACGGTTGAGATTCCTCACCTCCTTCACAAGGAAGGTGAAGAGTTACACTATATAAAGATATATAAAGAGGGGCTCAGACTCTCCACTCATCTTCCTCCTCCTCCTCTTCTCTTTCATGCTCTCTTATGAGTGGTGAGCAGTGGCGCCGAGTCTACAAACGATTTTCCAGCACGTCGATACACATTCCATATGTAATATTTCACCATACATTTACAGTTGAATTGGTGTTTGCTAATGTGTATGATATAAGCTTGATTAGTAGTACCCTTTTGTTTCACCGTTTTCGGTTGAAAGAGGGCGCTGGATCGCGATCCAGATGTATTATCATTTCAACGTCGGATTTGTGTCCATCTTTGTAAAAGTTTTATAGCTGTCAAATGGCGCTCTCACAGCATGGATGAATACTTTTTACCTACTGTTTTAAGTAGATTGGTGTTTACATGAAGGAATGGAAATTGTTTGTGATAGCAATTACATGATGGAGTTGCACTGCTAGCGCACTCCTACTGGCTGTCAATAATCTAAAAATATAATGTAAACATTCATGTATGCTTGAAATTACTCGCTTGAGATTATTTGAGATGTATGTTGTGAAACAGTCGAGGAGGCATCAGATCTGAGAAAAATATAGACATCGGTGGGTTTGCAAGAAGATGTCAAGGTCAACTGACGGCAGCAGGCTCCTCGGCTGGATTCTTATTAGCACTTGGTAACTCATAATCCGAAAGCTCAGCTACAAGTTTTCTCTGACGGTCGCACAGGCTCTGGTCTTGATCTACAGATCCGCACCGAATCTCATTCGCTTTACCGTCGTCATAAATGATTGAGTTCATGTTCTATTTCAGCATCAAGTTTGTTCGTCTTAGTTAGCTTTTGAGAATACAAGAAAATAAGAAAAGCTCAAACGATCTAGACCAGAAATGTGAAGATACAGAGTGCCAAAAGAAGCAGATACAGTGGACCAGATATGTGAAGATACAGTGGACAGAGTGCCGAAAGAAGCAGGAGTGTTACCTCCACGTGAGATATAGCGCCTAGCTGCAGTTTGATGTCGGTGGATCGCGTGCCGAGCTTCTGCGCCGCCGCAGAACTTCTCTCTGAAAAAAAAAAGACACTTAGAAAAGCTCGCAAGCAAACCAGAACCGAGGTGAGAATTCCCAACTATAGTTGCTGATCGTGCAGCAGTTGAAAGTTTCAACTGCATGCGAAGGTGAGTCGATGAATTTCCAAACGATTTACTCGAGTCTATCTAGAATTGTGTGTGTATATCTATATATATATATATAAAGATATTTTAGAGAGATAGTGTAAGGATTACCGTAAAAAAATTAACCATGTGCCACCAAAAATGTCACACTCCGCCCGCGAAACATGTCACGCATTTTACAAAGAAAAAACTAAAATACGTTTTAAAAAATAAAATAAAAAAATAACACATACAAGCTTCTTTTTCTTTTCTTTTGGGCGGACACATGTACACACACAAAGTAGATTTCAAATTTTTTTTTCCCCCAACCCGCGCGCTCTCTATCTCTCTTTCGATTGGGTCTCTCTGATCCTGCTGGGTGCTCGATGGCTGGCCGTGAGGCTGTGTGCATATACAAGTGCGCTGATCATTATCGTGTGAGAGGTTGCACTATAGGTCTGTGTCTGTGTCTCTATCTATCCACGATAACAGTGCATTGGCATTGCAGTTTTCTTCTCATTGATCGATCTGATCATCTGAATAGCTTGAAAGATTTGCTGATTTCTGGGAGTGTTTGTGATATACAATAAGAATTATGACGCATTTATTCCAACACAATAAGGAAGGAGTAACGCCTCAGGAGGAGATGAAGCAGGACAAACGCTATGAACAAGTGGGTGAGGGTCTTGCCTTGGGTGCAGAAGGTGGCGCTCTAGTGAGTGCAGAAGGTGGCGCTCTGGTGAGTTAAATCCATTGCCAAAATTCCAAGATGGTGTGAATTATCTCAAGCCTCAGATGTTCGTCTCACATTGTTGAGTTGCCTCAGATGTTCATCTCACATTGTTGAGTTCTTTCTCGCACACGTGACGAATGCATTTTATGGCTCTAGAATGTAGTGATATGTAATCAGAGATTAATTCCAAATTTGTAGTATGTGTCGTTGTGATGTAGGAGCACTAACGCTTTTAGAGATTAGAATTTTTGTTCCACTTCAAATCTAATCAAAGTGTATCACTTGTGCTACGGAGTCTCAGACCTCCACTTTATTCAAAGGTGTTGCTATTATCGTTGGAAGAAAACATTAAGTCCATTTCTCAGATTAGCAATCCTATAACTAACACAATGCATTTCATCCAGTATGAAAAACATGAAGCCAAGAAAGATCCGGAGCATGCTCACAAGCACAAAGTGGAAGAAGAACTTGCTGCAACGGGAGGCGTATTCATTGCATCCGGCTTTTCATATCAAGTTGCAAAAAGTAGTTGAAATGAAATCTAGACAAGTTGAAACATGTCCAACCTTTATCCGTGGAACATTTTCCATATGAATCTGTGATTCGAGTGCTTCAGGAATGAGAACGTCACAGGCCATCTCCAATATTCCCTCTATTTCTCTAATCTATTGCAGCACATTGTCTTAGTCAATTTCCTTACAAAGAAAGCTAGATGAGAAAGAAACAAACATGATCAAATTGTCTAATCAATTCATGGTTTGCCACTGCTACTACACACACACACACACACTCACACTCACACACACACACAATCTCTCCCTATGACACATACAAACACATTCTCTCTCACATGTACTCTCTCTCTCTCTCTCTTCTCTCTCTCTCTCTCTCTCTCTCTCTCTCTCTCTCTCTCTCTCTCTCTCTCTCTCTCTCTCTCTCTCTCTCTCTCTCTCTCTCTCTCTCTCTCTCTCTCACACACACACACACACACACACACACACACAATATCGTTATTTTTACTCCATAAGCGTTTCTGGAGGGACCATTTGGGTACACACACAAAATAACTTGGAATGTAACCAACACAATCTTACATCGAGGACACCGCTAAGCAAAAAGAAGCAGCACCATCCAAGCATCCTTATAACAGCTTTGCAATATGTGCAGGCTAAAAGTTATCACACAAGGTATTGCAAATTTGCAACTATTAATTCTGGTTCCACCGCTTTATGTTGATTGAAAGGCCACGAAAATGTGACAAGAGATGGCATTATAAAATGATTCTTGAACATATTGCAAGGCACATTCTAAGGTAAATTTTATAGCCAAATCTGTTTTCTCATGATGTTGGGGGTCAGATTCAAATAATTTTGAGTCTAAATATAATTTATTTGATATGGTAAGAGCCCACATTCATCATTGTTGATTCACAAATCAATTCCCTTGCTCAAATAGACGATCACAACTCAGAACAAGCCAGTTCTGCCATTTACTATTTCTATATTCCAGCTAATCCATAAGTTCTGCAAACTTTTGCTCATCCATACCTTGATATTCTCCCTTGAAAAGAACTGTTAAGGTTTTTAACAAATGAAAATAATTATATTTTGTTTATAAGATTCAAGCTTGGACTGACAAACAATTCTATAGTTGCAAGCTTTCTTTCATCAATAACTTCAATTTCTTCCAAATTCGGCCAAATCTACTTGGCCCAATTCGACCAAAGTTGACCAATTCGACCATGTTGGCCCAAGTCGACCAATTGGACCAAATTTGGCCAAGTCGACTAAATTCAACCAAATTCAGCCAAGTCAACCAATTCGGCATAATTCGACCAACTCGACTTTTTGGAACGACTCGATTTTTTTTATGGAAAGACTAGAATTTTTCAACAAGTCGAATTTTTTGAACGACTCGAAATTTTCCAATCACTCAAATTTTTGAATGACTCGAATTTTTTCAATGACTCGAGTTTTTCCAGTGACTCGAATTTTTGAATGACTCGAATTTTTCCAATAGATCGAATTTTTTCAAGAGATCGAATTTTTTCAATGACTCGAATTTTTCCATTGATTCGAATTTTTCTTAAGACTCGAATTTCTAAAGTATCGAAATTTTCTTAAGACTCAAAATTTTTCAGAGACTCTAATTTTCGGAAAGACTCAAATTTTTCTGAAGACTCAAATTTTTTCAATGAGTCGATTTGTTTTTTCCAAAGAATTGAATTTTTTCAAATACTCGAATTATTCAAAAGACTCGAATTTTTTTGAATGATCAAACTGTGAACTCGAATTTTTTCGAAGTATCAAATTCTTTGTACTATCAAGTCAAATTTTTCAAAAGACTCAGATTTTTTCAAATTTTTTCGAAGTATCGAAATCTTTGTACAGTCAAATCAAATTTTTCAAAAGACTCGAATTTTTCCAAAGACTCAATTTTTGAAAGACTCAATTTGTTTTCAAAATACTCAAATTTTTCGAAGACTAGTATATTTTCGAAGTCTCGAATTTTTCCAAAGACTCGAATGTTAGATATTCGAAATGCGAGATGTGCGAGATTGGCCATCATCCAAATCATCGACCGCCACCTAGATCGGCCTCCATTGCCCGTCAACGATGGGCACTCTTTACTAGTGTGTGTGTGTGTGTATGTGTGTGTGTGTGTGTGTGTATATATATATATATATATATATATATATATATATATATATATATATATATATATATGTAGAAAGTCGCATTTCACTGTAGGGTGTATAGCCATTCATACGTTCTTTCTTTAGAGACTCCAGACCATGTGGCAAAGTATTCACTGTATATAATCCAAGACGTTGATGGGCGAGATGAAGTTTTTACACCTGTAAAAAATGAACTCACCAAAGTTCACATTGGCTGCATCAGAGGGATAGAATGGATCCCAGAACAAGTACTCAGAACGATCGAGACAGAGGTTAGAGAAGGGCGGGCACGGAAACTCTCCGTTGAATTTTCCTAGTATGCAGTAGTCGATGTTTGTATAAGGCAAATCTTTGATAGAATTAAGTTCGTCGTATAGTCAGATTCAGTTACGACAGTTTCTTAGTAATCATTTTTCTTACAATCCGAGAACAAAACAAAAATCTTTCCGTGACAAATTCTGCAAACAAACCAATCAACCTTATCCTCAATCTATCAAGCACATCAGCCAGAAATCGTACAAACACGTAGTCCCAAAAATGTATTGATTTTTTGCTAGATGAAGCGGTTCAGACATAACCACAACATATTTACTCTACAAAATTATAGGCAAGTAAATAGCAAAAAAAGTTGGAAGAACTATACAAGTTAAAGGTGAACTGATCGAATATCATAACAATTCAGATTGTTGAATTGTTCCACAAGGCACTGTAGGTGTCGTCAAACACAAATGAGGAGCCAAACAATTGTGCATTCATAAACGTGAACAGATGTCTTGCGTCATTTTTGAAGTTGACAACCAAATCGTTGATGAATTGGCCGCATGGACCTGGCGAAGAAGACTGCAGTAGATGATATTGTACCCTCTCCTACAGCTTTCCTCACCGGAAGAAGAGAAAAGCATTTCATAAGCAAACAATCACTAACATGGACATGTCTATCATAAATAAGCACCACCACCCTAAAAAGAACTTGATCCACAAGGTGAAATATTAAAGAAAGCAATGCACTTTCAATAGTCACATTAGTTCACAACTACACATATCGACGTTTTACCATGCGACGCTGCCACGCAACCCGATACTTAATTAAAATTTTTCCATTTTTCTTTGCGTGGCTCTGCCACGTGTGGTACATCCACGTCCAAAATTTTTCTGGGACCTTGCCGGTCAAATCCAGATTGGAGGTGGGTCCGACAATGATTTTTTTTTTCTTTGTGGCTCTGCCACGCATGGCAGTGCCACGCAAATTTTTTTAAACCAAAATTCAAAAAAACGAGCGCCAACATTGTGCGACGTGGTAAAGCCACACGTGGAAGTGCCACGCAAGGCTGTTATTTAACCGCCTCTCACTTGACAATCTGATATTCATTTATTTTGGAGATTTGTCAAGCGTGGCAAATCTTTAGAGAAAACTCCAGAGAACTATATTTTTATATTGCCACGCGTGGCAAAAGTTGGCATGCGTGGCAAAATATACTTGTTGTAATTTTGGAGATTTGCCACGCGTGGCACTGCCACGGATGGCAAATCTCCAGAGAAAATTCCAGAGAATTGTAATTTTATATTGCCACACGTGGCAAAATATATATTTGTTGTAATTTTTTTTAAAACTATTTGAACAATATTTTGATAAACAAACAACCCTATGATTAATTTAAAAGTAAATAAAAATTTTTCAAAAGAAAAATGTTTTTAAAGCGACTATAACTTATCAACGTATGTTCAGTAATTGTTTTCTTTGGTCAATCAATTTCTGCTAGATCTTTAATAAGATATAGATTGCATTGAAAGCATTTGACTTAAAATGAATCAGAAGTGATTGGTAGATTGAAATCAAGGTAAACTTGAAAAATGCAAGAATGTATTATAAAGATGCAATAATTACGTAAACTATCATTTTATCACAAAAATGATTGTGATATATATATATAATTTATTCATCATCACAAGATTCAAATTCATCAGCCAATACATCTTGCAACTCATCTCCGCTTAGATGATTTTCATCATCACTATAGTAATTGGACTCTCTCTCAATATTGTCATTTGTGTCAGAATCATTCGATTCATATATTGTATTTTCTATAATATTTAGGGAACTTGGAGATATTTCTATATCTGCATCAACCATGTATCTGTTGTCAATATTCAAGTCCTCCATTTCATTCTCAATGTATGTATTTTCAAATACATGTCTAGCGCGTGGCCTTACTTGAACAACATACGACCACTTGTTGTTTAGTCGATCCGGGTGAAAACATACCTGCACACTTAAGTTAAAAAATTTGTTCCAACAAGAAACTAAGGTCCACATGAATAATTAATTGTAATGAAATAATGTATGTTACTGATTATGATTGAGAAAAAACAAATGTCATGTGACACACCTGTTCACAATGACGAGGCAACACCAATGTGTCTGAATAATCCATGCTTAATGTCTTGGTTGAATCGATAGCAAAAAATCCACTACGATCTCTTTTCACGGTTGCATTTGACCCTTGATAATTGATTTTGAACCATTTCACATCAAACAAAAAGCATTTTCCATTTTCACAAAAACACACTTCATATATATCTTGAATAGTTCCTACATACTCAAGCTCTCCAGAGATTGGACTTTGATCTCGTGCACTACTCCGACTTTCTTGATTAAAAGATGCCATAACACCGCAATCATAAGTTCGTCGTTTCATATCAACTCGTTCAACGCGATGATGACGACCATATGCAATACACGCTGCAACCTGAGTAACACTTTTGTTTAGTAATTGTTCTAATAAGAAGAAGATCCGTAAGAACCGTAACTACAGAAGAAGTAAAGAAACAACAAAACCGTGTTCAGAAATTCAAAGAATCTGTGAACAATCTATGGCATCCTCATCTTCTTCTGACGACACTTCTACCAAGCAGGTTATTTAATGCGGGATACCTACGGCTACCTAGATTTGGCCTCTGTCGTTTGACACCTTGGTCACACCATGGGTTCAAGCAGTTGGGCCCTTCTCGAAGCAACGGGTTTTTACTCGACGCTCTTCTCTTCTGCCATTGACATGAACCTTGCCTTACATGCTTACGTCTTGGATTGCTATTTTTGTCGAACATGCCATTGATGTTGGCTCAAATCAGATTGGACATTATTTGTCTTCTTGTCCTTCAAATTCTTCTTCTTCTTGGACTGTCGCTTATTCAAATAAAAGACAACTATCTTGTTATTCGAAGAGGATAAGCTCTTCCTTTTTACTTCTTCCTACAATAGACTTGTTGTCAACTTCTGGAGAGACAACTCAAGAGTATTGATCAAGAGCAATACTAAAGTGTCATAAGAGAGAGGAAGACTGAATAGAAGTGACATGTTCGCATCTTCATCCGATATTGGCGAACCTACTACAACTAGCTAATTAAGTAGCAGTTTGAAATCATTCAAATGATCCTTGATTGAAGTTTAATCACTCATCTTGAGTGATAATTTTTTTTTTCTCAAAAAAGAGACAAGTCGAGACATATGTTGTTTCATATAAACCAGTCAGAATGTCCCATGAAAACGTTAGCTACATGAGTATTTTGGAATCTTTCAAATTCAGTGATACAATGGCTAAGGCTTTGCCATCTTTTGCTTCCCAAGCGGTTAGCAATTCAGGTCCAACTGATTTGCCTATCGAACTGTTAACATATTTCCACAATTATTTTTTTATACATTTCATTCTCATTTTGAATTTCCACATGTGGAAATCATCTCCATAAAACTTGTTGATCAATCGGACCTTTGAGGTTGAACCTTCCATGATTAAAGAATGATCCAAAGAACATCAATAATCATGAGTCAGATAGATAATTTGAACCTTGCTCTGATACCATTCTTGTTAGGAGAAGGTGATGTGATGTAGCTTGACAGAGCCGAACTTGTCTCTCCAATCAAAAGAAAAACAATAAAATTATAAGGACCAAAATGAACTATCGAGATTCAGACAATTGCTTGCCAACATTTAGTTAACTTAGTGGAATATTTGGGCAGGTGTTGAAGATAGACATGAAGAGTGTGAATAGTTAGGCATCTGTGACAGTCATGCAAACTTTGACATATATTATATGTTTAATCAATGGAATGATAGCATTAGACAATGAGACAAAATGTAATGAGAGATCATTTGACAATGACTAGAGCACGTGAAGACAATAGAAAATTTGTAAATTAAGCTTAATGTAGTACAACAATCAGATCGCAAATAGGAATCATGTGCCCAAAAATGGTTCACATTAGGAATGCACTAAGAGTTTTAATCCTACTGTGCTTAAATGGAATTAGGTGAGTAGGAGTAAGATTAAACTCCAATAGATAGTTCATTGATGATCAATACGAGAGTAGCATTATCTAAAAAGATGAATCAAACAAGCATTCATTCACAACTGACATTATTCTGAACACAATAAGACATTAGATTGAACCCAGAAAGTAGCATGTACAAATCAGCTATGAAAATGACAATGAGCACAAAAAAATAATAGTTATAACTGCATACCCAAAACTAATTTGATTTACAATTGCCAAGATGATACGAAGATCATACAATGACTTTACGCTTATTCTTTTTGTGAAACTGAGCAAGATGTGATACATCGAAGTACGCTACATCAAGTAATTGCATCTCTGTTGCATCATCGACATGATTGACAGCTTGTGTCTATTATAGACAAAAATATCATTACTAAGGAATCATTAAAAAAATGAATTAGTTTCTAATGCAAGTAGTAGGCCTTGTTGCAGTTGTCTATCAATGTTTGCCAAGTTGTATGTAGGATCTTCGTTACAGATGCCATCTTTCGGTGGTTGCTCGTCGCAATATGTTCGTAATGCCTCATAGAGGGATTCCTTACGTGTTGGTTACAGGTAATGGTTGTAGTGCCTCATAACAAGTTTCCTTGTGGGCTTGTTACAGGTTGTGATTGTAGTGCCTTTGTAATAGGTTTCCTTATGAACTACTGACGAGTTCCTTGCAAGCTCTTTATGAGTTTCTTATGAGCTCTTTAAGGGCAACACCTTGTAAGAGGAAGCCTTACGAGTTCCTTACATCTTACTTATGGGCAACGACTTGGTAGTGACCGTTATGCCTCATGAGATGCAGGCTTATGGGTTCCGTCCATCTTACTTACAAGCAACAACTTCAACTGTTGATGAAGTTTGAAGTAGAGTTAACAATTCTTTTCATGGAAGATTTATTTGTAAACTTAGAAATGATTTTGATAAGAATCTAAATGTGGTGTTGTACTAGTACCATTGAGATATGGACTTGGACATTTGTGATTTTTGAATCATTGGCAATCACTTTGAATAGTTGGTTAATCATAAATAAAGTTAATTGGTTAAACGAGCAGTGTGAAGAGAATTCACCAAAAACTGTTTATTATTTATATTGCTTGTAAGACGCATGATCTGTGACTCATTAGAATTTATCAGTAATAATTATGCGCATAGAATATATATCAAGTATTCTTGGTATAGGATACTTTTCGATCGAGAAATAGACTCAATTCATTAGTGCTTGTATCCCAAGGATCTCAGTTGGATGATAGAGCATAATGATTCCAAGAATAACAACTGAATTTATATGGAATTTAACAGAACTTTGGGTATCTAGATTCAATTCTAGATAATAATTTACAGTTTTTTTTGTAGTTGAAGGTAGTTATCGATAGCTTTTTTGGTATGCCTTCTGTTTTTTATTACATGATGAATATAGAACTTGATAACTCACACCTTTGTTAAGATCCTGGTTCAAAGAATGTTCTTAAAATCTAGTATTTTTCCTTGGGAAAAAGATTTTAGAATGATTCTTATATTTCTTGAGCTGTGTATTGGACTTATACTCCAGTATCCTTTAACGATTAAGTATGATTTTGGATCAGTGAATTATGATTGACGAATCATTAGAGTCTAAATATTTGTGATTGATGAGTCATAAATAGATATTTTATTATTATCAGAGGATTATAAGGAAATACAACAATTCTAAAGTATGTTGATTAATTCTCGATCTATTGAATGAGTTAAGAATTTAGATCAGTATGTTGATCTCTTTACTTCAGTGATTTGAAAACGTATGTCTTTCACAAGCATTCTCATTGGATAAATTATTTTTACTTATGAGGAGTTTGCTGTATTTTAGTGGATGGTACTCTACTACAAATTATGGTCTGTAAGTGCTTGTGTACGGTTTTCAGCCTAGATCTCTAGTTATTTGGGAGATAGTCTCTTATAGAATGCCCCATCCTAGCCCAGTGTGAGTTTGCATGGGAATGGTAGGTGGGAGTTGTTGCCAACACCCATTGTTCTCATTGCATGCACTAGATAACTGCTGCATGTGGGTCCCAATTGACCTGTTATGGATTGCATGGCCCCATACTGTTATGCATGAGTCCACATGCATCCACATGTGTCTGCATGGGCATTACTGGCCCTCATACCAACTGCATGGTATGCATGCATGCCTGACTCACACTGTCCTCTGCCCTCTGGCGATTAGCAATTCCCAGATACTTGGGTCAGTAATGTTACGGTCTCGTAACACAATCATCATGCATACAACCATCACAAGCCATGCACTGCTCCACATGTCTCTTGATGGAATTTGAGTCCTCACATATTAATTACCCATGGGCCCTATAAGGTGCTACTTAACAATATGTCATTGAAGGTTGCACTGCCTTACCTAAGGACACTCTAATATCTTTTTGACTGAGTAAGGACATAAATTTTTGACTTCTTCTTTTGTTTTGCTTATTGAGCTACAACTCCTTATATGTTGAATTAGCTAAAATTAAGTCTAGTCTTGATTTGACAATGTACAAACAATTACAAGAAATTGTTATTCTATTAGGAGTTTCCATCAGTTGTGATAGTGATTGATCATGACCTGGATAGATTCCAATGTTGGGTCGACATAGCTGCAATATCAAATAGTCCAGGGATCAGGGATCAAAATAGAAAATGGATTGAAATAGATGATGGATCGAAATGAGTGGGTTGCATTGTATAATTTGGGCCCTAGGGATCGAAATAAACTTCGATTTGGCTCAATATGCCGATCCATGCCAAGGATTGATTTCTATTTTGATCAGACAATTTCTGTTTCTGTAGTTACTTGCAGGGATTTTGACCTATTTGTTGTTCCTTATGCCTTGTATTGGATTAGTGCATGGAGTGAGGTTAAATTCCAACACTATCAACTATAGTTGCAAGGAAAAACAAATTAAAACTCACACATTCTCATTGAATCACATGGCTTATGAACTAAATAAACATGTGTTTGGCTTAAGGCATATTATGGAATTGATGGCTTGTCATATTGTGGTGAGACTAGAGGACATACCATCATTTTCATCATATGCCTCTCAACACACATGGCCAAGCTTAATGTGTTATGCATATGACATGCATTATTCAACTTAAAATGGGATAATCATGGCCGGACTCTACCTTGACCTATAATAACATGGAATGGGTAGGAGGGGCAGGTCTATTTCCCCCCCGTGCTAGCGGCGAGCAAAAATCTGAGGCAAAATGGGCTTGCCCGTTCCATAGTACGAGTTGTGTGCAACCCATTATTGGCGAGCCAAAATCTAAGGCTGGGTAACAAAGGGGGCAGAGTTGACCTCCCCAATTCCTAGTATAAGTTGGTGTTTACCCACATTCATCTCATGTCATTTATTGCAAAGGGTGCCCATGTCATTCATTGAGAAGGGTGCCATGTCATTCATTGAGAAGATCCAATTGGGTTGGCTTAGTTGGTTAGCTTGGCATCCAAAGTTTCTTTGGTCCCATGTTCAAGCCGAACGTGTAAACCAAGATGCATTCATTGCAAAGG
This sequence comes from Diphasiastrum complanatum, assembly GCA_029204225.1. Lineage (NCBI taxonomy): Eukaryota > Viridiplantae > Streptophyta > Lycopodiopsida > Lycopodiales > Lycopodiaceae > Diphasiastrum > Diphasiastrum complanatum. The sequence continues at coordinate 8,398,168 of CM055098.1, read as the reverse complement.
GTGCCCATGTCATTCATTGAGAAGGGTGCCCATGGCTCATCAATAAAAACCTATGAAATGTGTGCTCAAACTAGCTCTCAAAAACATTTAATTTATGTAATGAGGCATGCATATACATCATTAAGAGAAAGAATTTGGCCTGGTGTTTTTAGGTGTTTAAAGAATTTCGGGCACAGCACAGCACAGCCTCTTCTCTTTTTGGTGTTCCAAGGTTCATTCATTCTTCACAGAGAGCAGAGCAGAGCCGCGTGAGGAGGCAGAGGCAGAGACAAATAGATAGATAGATCGGAAGGAGGAGTCATTTATTGATCGATCGAGCGAGCGACTGATGGGTGTGGAAAAGCAGCTCCTTCGTAATGGTTATGGTGCTTATCCGCAGCCTGGCCAGACCGTCACTGTCCATTGCACAGGCTATGGTTGGTTATTCTCTTTCTCTTCATCACAGGTTATGGTAGCTCTCATGGTGCCGCAAATGTCTGAGCGCGCCAGTTCTAACCTTCTTGATGCATGGTTCTAAGAATCAGTTAATATCAACCTCTTTTGTACATACATCCTTCTTACAAGGGTTTTAGTTTGAGACTCCACATGGATCATCCGCTTTTGCTATAACGCTTGCAATCTTTCAACATTTTGTGTCCAAGCCTTTGGTGCCATAGTAGTGGGAGTTAGAACCCACTAGTTCTCTCCTTGCTAGTCAAGGCTTCAACATTCGTTTCCTTTCTAGTCCTTGCAAAGCTTGAAAAATCTTTGTTCGTATAAAAATCATAAACTCTTTTTGCCTTGAGAAAGGATTGGCTGTCTCTTGGTTGAAGGGTTTTGGCATCGGACGAGTGAATTTTCTATGAGTAACTTTCAAAAACTTGGAAAATGCCTAGTCCCTTGGTTGAATGAAGCTTGAACCACTTGTGAAGATAACTTGATTTTTGGTTTTTCATTTTGCTTATGTATAATACAATTTGTTCTAGATTTGGAACATAAAGCACATCATCTAGTGTGCCACAAGCAGAAGTGCGACCTTGATGCTCGTAATGCCAAATGTTTGGCTGTTGCCCATGATGTCCCATGCTGACAAGTCGTGGTGGTGCTAATGCACTTTAGGATTTGAACATCTCTCGTAGGATGTCAATGACTGGTGGTGCCTAAATCCAAACACTAGCCTATCTGTTCCTCAGGTTCTTCATCCAAACCAATTGATTCCATACTTGCTACAAATACGAAATCTCCTTCGACTTGATTGGCCTCACGTTTCCTTGTGGGACCAGTTGGCCTTTAATAGCCTCAGCCACCAGTTCTTTCTTTGTCAATGTGCTTTGAATGAATCCAATAAAAATACTCCCTTAACCATGCGAAGTGTTGTGAGCTTTTGTTACTAAGCCCTAGTTAATATTGACACTATCATGACTAGGATTAGGAATTGCAACTTGAACTAAAGCCTACTTCAGTCTTTATTATGCCTATTCCCCTCGCTCTTGTGTGGGTGGAACATGGAATTATGAATAGTAAATGTTGTATTGAACTTAACTCATGCTAGACCCCTTGCTCATGGGTAGTATTGGTCTTAACTCGAGTAGGACACCTCTCATGTGGCGACTCAAGGTTAAGCTTGTCCTCGACTTGTAATGCCGGTACATGATTGGTACGGTTATAAAAACTCGCTAGATACCCTCTTATTTATTGGCATTCATATTTCTAGTGGTACCTACTCTACCTACTCACCTAGCACACCTACCTCGCTTACCTACCTGTTGAAATAAATGCCTATTTTGCCGCTTACGGCTTGTATACTTGTAACTTGTAAGTTATGCATAAGACATGGGAGTAAAACATTTATGTACATAGTACACCCCACTTGTGCTAATTAGGCAAGTAATAACAAGTAGGTTGAGGACCCATGTGGGTTCTAGAGCTAGAATTAGCAAGACACCACCTCTATACATTACATGCTATATGTGGCCCTTAGTTTGGAGGGGTTTCCACGCCCTACTACTCTTTCAATAATCATTCAAGTTGTGTGAGCTTTGAAGTCCTCTCTCTTTTGCTTTTGTCTTCTACTCCATAGCTGGTTTTTTTAAGCTGTCATAGTGTGCAAAGCTTGGACCTGTTTTGATCAGATTCCTGCCATTCCTAGAGAGCAACTTATCTTTGAGGAGGGCGCACTTTCTGTAGGGGCATCTGATCTCTATGCTATCTGCATGGTTGGAGTACACTTGGCAAGGGGAGTACTGTGATCCAAAAACTTTCTAATGTGGGAGAAAATTTTTTGAGTCTTTTTGGACAGCCAGGGCTGTAAGAGGGCGCTTTCTATAGTGGGGACTTCAGTGAAAGTTTTGAGTGGATCTTGGACAAGGGCTAGGACAGCCATACAAGGGGATAGTTTCAAATCCAGAAGTTGAGGGTTATTGAGCAAGTGGCTGCATACCCTAGTTGGGTGAAAACCCCAGTTTACCTTTTGTGTTTTATTTCTATCCAGCTATGTCTAGTCTTGCAGAGAGCATGCTGAGTGAAGCCATCGGCTTGATGGCACTAACTTTAGCATTTGGAAATTCAAGATCAAGAACATTCTTGAAGACAAAGAATGTTGGAAGCTTGTGACAGGTGAGGAGCCTGTTCCAACATCTGAACTTGAACTCAAGGACTATATCAAGAGAGGGGAAAAGGCACACAAGATCATCAACATGTTAGTGAGGGATATTGCGATTCCTCTAATCAGGTCAGCCAAAGGGCTTGTAGATGCTTGGCACATTCTATGTGCATTGTATTGGAGGGCAAGTACAACTAGGCTTTTCTACTGTTGTATACTCTCAGAATGGAGACAAGGAGACAATTACTGATCATCTTACTACGATTCGGGATCTTAGATATCAGCTTTCTGTGCTTGGAGAGGCTATTGCTGACAAAGACTTGGTGCCAATAGTTCTGAATAGCTTGTCATATGCTTATCAGAACTTTGTGATGATGATATCTGTGAGGGAGAAAATCCCTACCTATGAAGAGGTATATGGTCTCTTGTTACAGGAGGAGATGAGGAGAGTTATCTCTCCAAGAGGGAAGATTTCCAGGAGCATGCCTTTGCTTCTAAGAAGCAAAATCCAGCCAAGGACAAGAAGAAAGGAAAAGGCAAGAACAAAGGAGCACCACAAACACTTGAGCAAGGAATGGAGAACTTGCAAATGTCTAAAGCACAATCCTCCTCGAGTACTTCTTCCACACCTCAAAGGAAGGGGAATTGTAATTACTGTGGTAAATATGGACACTTTGCTTTTGAGTGCATGAAGAAGCTTGCAGAGCAAAAGAAAGGCACAAAGAAGCAGGAGGAAATGTTGTTGAGAGTGTTGCAAGAGAGGAGCAGAGTGACATAAGGCAATCTGAGTTATTCTGTTGCATTGGTGTCACAAGCTACAATAGGTGGTTGGTACATTGACTCGGGTGCTTCAAAGCACATGACCCCTCATAGGGATTGGTTTGATTCCTTTGTGGGGATTTGTGATGGACAAGAGGTGTGCCTAGGTGACAACTCAACACACAAGGTCAAGGGAAAGGGCCCAGTACCTGTAAAGCTTCCATCAGGAGAAGTCAAAGTCATTAAGAATGTCTTATATGTACCAGGACTTCCTAAAAATCTTCTTTCAGCAGGAGCTATCACTCAACAAAATATGAAAGTAGAATTTGATGCTACTTCTTGTCTTGTGTTGGATTTGAGTGATATTATGAAGGTTGTGGGCAAAGGATTGCAGGAAGATAATCTATACAGGTTGTACACTTCTATCCCTAGTCAGCATGCTTATACAGCAAAAGGAAGTGATGTGGATAGGTTGTGGCATGAGAGGTATGGACATCTTGGCTACCAAAGCATGTAGGTGTTGAACCAACATCATATGGTGGAGGGGCTTCCAGTTGTTAAGCCAAGCTCTTCAGTTTGCGAGGCTTGCGCTATGGGAAAACAACAAAGACAAAAGTTTCCCAAGGAGAGCACCACCAGGGCAACATGTATACTTGATTTGGTGCATTCAGATTTGTGGGGGCCAACCCAAACCAGGTCTGCAGGGGCCCGGGGGGGCATTTTTTCTTTATGACCTTTATTGATGACTTCTCACGCAAGATTTGGATTTATTTCTTGAAGCAAAAATCTGAAGCATTCAAGTACTTTCAGCATTTCAAAGCTTTGGTAGAAGAACACATAGGAAAGAAGATAAAGATGCTCAGGTCAAATGGTGGTGGAGAGTTCATTAAGACATAATTTGTGGAATTTTGCAAGGCCAATGGAATCAAAAGGCGGCTTACAGCTCCTCATACCCCTCAGCAAAACGGCATAGCCGAGAGAAAGAACCGAACTATTGTGGAGTATGCAAGGTGCATGCTCAAGGCAAAGGGGTTGGCCAACTTTTTTTGGGGCGAGGCAATCCACACAACGGTGTTTTTGTTGAATAGGAGTCCAACTAAGGCTGTGGAAGGCAAGACTACAGAAGAGGCATTTAGCGGCATTAAGCCCTAGGTGGGCGCTTTGCGAGTGTTTGGTTGTACGACCTATGCTCATATTCTCAAGGATAACAGGAAGAAGCTGGATGCAAAATTAGCAAAGTGTATTTTCTTGGGATACAGTGAGGAAAGCAAAGCTTATCGACTTTACGATCTTACTAGTAGGAAGAGGATCATAAGTCTAGATGTGATCTTTGAAGACGATCAAACGCCTCCTATGGAGGAACATGAGATGGAGGGTACAACTGAATTTGTGCCAATACTTGATGATCAACATCCATATATTGGGGAGCCTCAGGATGATCATACGAGTGATCAAGAGGAAGAATTCGAGGAGGCTAGGAAGCGGAAGGAAAGGGGCAAAGTTGTTGAGTCCTATTCACCGTCTTCATCACCAACTGCAAGGAAGAAGTTTCCCAAGTGGTATTGGCAAACTGTGCAGGATGGTTTGATATTGGATGAGGGAGAGAGCAGCAATCCAGGGGCAAGGAGGTCTCAAAGGCAAGCCCAGCAGCACGGACACCAGGAGACAAATTATGCACTTATGACTACTATTTTGGATTCACAAGATCCGCATACATTCGTTGAGGCAGCAGATGAGAAGGTATGGCAACATGCTATGCAAGAGATGAGGACATAAATGTTCTAAGGGGGGAAGAATGTCACGTCCCCGGTTAACCCTATTTAACCATACTATACCACAAGTTAGCTTAACCTTGTATGTGGTTAAGACTTGCCGAGGACTAGTGTTGATGACCATTGGTTTTACTAGGGGCACGGCCCGCTAGCCGATAAATGTCCTAAAGGGGGGCCTTGTATCTAGAGAAAAGAGTAGGCCTATGAATGGGCAGTTAACTAAAGTCGTCATGTTCATTGTTGATTAGTCACTATGCACTCAGGGAGGTGGCAAAGGGAATGCATGCAAGGAGAGACTATGACTATCTTCTCTCGTCTCTTCCTTCCTTAACTAGTGTAGTGCCTTGCTATGGAGCTCATTTGTGTTGCTTGACTCTAGTTTGTATCCTGTTGGTTGTTTCAATTGTGACGCCATTAGAGTAATCCATCTGCAATGCATAATGGCGTCAAAATAGAGTTGTGCCAAAATTTGTGTGATATTGAGGTATCTAGAAAAATCTCAAGAATTAGTATGGATGCTCTAGATTGGTCGAAAAACTGACCAGAAATTATTTCTTCCTTAAATTCTTGTGAAGGTTGTTTTTCAACAATTTTTGGTATTAACTAACTGCCTATTAGGTCTTAGCCTGAGAAATTCTTTTGCCAAGTTGCCAATGGATGCTTCCACTTGAAAAATAAAACCAAGAATGGGTCCCAAAAAATTATTGTGGTACCGTTGTATGAACCTTTCAATCACTTATACATATATTCATGTTATAGTTGTACTATACTTTCCTGATTCAGACCTATAACAGACCGCAGAACTGCTGTAAACCTACAAAAACACCATAACAGAAAAAAACACTTAAGACTCATTTTGTATGGATCTGTACGGATTGTATGATCTCACGATGAAATATCCTGCTCTAATACCTTAACTATTAATTTCTGATTAATCATTATGAATATATTAAACCAATCAAGAATGCTGAAAATGGAATGGTTAAGTCTAGGTGGTAGTAGAGAAAGTACACTTTGCTACGATGTAAAGATGTTGACAACATTCATTGAATGTAGTACAACAAGAATTACCAGACTATCATTCGCCATTAAATCTTGTTGACACAAGTACAAATAGCATTTTCTTATAGGTAATATCTGTTGAAATAAATGCCTATTTTGCCCCTTAAGGCTTGTATACTTGTAACTTGTAAGTTGTGCATAAGACATGGGGGTAAAACATTTATGTACATAGTACACCCCACTTGTGCTAATTAGGCAAGTAAATCAAGTAGGTTAAGGACCCATGTGGGTTCTAGAGCTAGAATTAGCAAGACACCACCTCTATACATAACATGCTATATGTAGCCCAAACTTTGGAGGGGTTTCCACGCCCTACTACACTTTGAATATTCATTCATGTTGTGTGAGCTTTGAAGTCCTCTCTCTCTTGCTTTTGTGTTCTACTCCATAGCTGGTTTTCTGAAGCTTTCATAGTGTGCTTACTATGCTGTTATGATACTCCATAGCTAGGCCTTGGAATTTGACATGGTATCAGAGCAGGTTATGTTGCCTGTGGTGTGGTGAAAGCTTGGACCTGTTTTTGATCAGATTCCTGCCATTCCTGGAGAGCAGCTTACCTTTGAGGAGTGAGCACTTTTTGTAGGGGCATCTGATCTCTGTGCTATCTGCATGGTTGGAGTACTGTTGGCAAGGGGAGTACAGGGAGCCAAAAAGTTTCTACAGTGGGGACTTCAGTGAAAGTTCTGAGTGGATCTTGGACAAGGGCTAGGACAGCCATACAGGGGGATAGTTTCAAATCTAGAAGCTGAGGGTTATTAAGCAAGTGGCTGCATACCCTAGTTGGATGAAAACCCCAGTTTGCCTTTTGTGTTTTATTTCTATCCAGCTATGTCTAGTCTTGCAAAGAGCATGCTGAGTGAAGCCAGCCGGCTTGATGGCACTAACTTTAGCATATGGAAATTCAAGATCAAGAACATTCTTGAAGACAAGGAATGTTGGAAGCTTGTGACAGGTGAGGAGCCTGTTCCAATATCTGAACTTGAACTTAAGGACTATATCAAGAGAGGGGAAAAGGCACACAAAATCATCAACATGTCAGTGAGGGATAATGTGATTCCTCTAATCAGGTCAGCCAAAGGGCCTGTGGATGCATGGCACATTCTTTGTGCATTGTATGAGACAGCAAGTACAACCAGGTTTCTCTACTTGAAGAACAAGTTGTATACTCTCAGAATGGAGACAAGGGAGACAGTTACTGATCATCTTACTAAGATTCAGGATATTAGATATCAGCTTTATGTACTTGGAGAGTCTATTGCTGACAAAGACTTGGTGCCAATAGTTGTGAATAGCTTGTCATATGCTTATCAGAACTTTGTGATGATGATATCAGTGAGAGAGAAGATCCCTACCTATGAAGAAGTCTATGGTCTCTTGTTACAGGAGGAGATGAGGAGAGTTAATCTCTCCAAGAGGGAAGATTTCCAGGAGCATGCCTTTGCTTCTAAGAAGAAGCAAAATCCAGCTAAGGATAAGAAGAAAGGTAAAGGCAAGAACAAAGGAACACCACAAACACTTGAGCAAGGAATGGAGAACTTGCAGATGTCAGAAGCACAACCCTCCTCGAATACTTCTTCCACACCTCGAAGGAAGGGGAATTGCAATTATTGTGGTAAATATGGACACTTTGCTTTTGAGTGCAGGAAGAAGCTTGCAGACCAAAAGAAGGGCACAAAGAAGCAAGGAGGAAATGTTGTTGAGAGTGTTGCAAGAGAGGAGCAGAGTGACATAAGGCAAGCTGAGTTATTCTCTGTTGCATTGGCTTCACAAGCTACACCAGGTGGTTGGTACATTGACTCAGGTGCTTCAAAGCACATGACCCCTCATAGGGATTGGTTTGATACCTTTGTGGGGATTAGTGATGGACAAGAGGTGTGCCTAGGTGACAACTCAACACACAAGATCAAGGGAAAGGGCACAGTACCTGTAAAGCTTCCATCAGGAGAAGTCAAAGTCATTAAGAATGTCTTATATATACCAGGACTTGCTAAAAATCTTCTTTCAGTAGGAGCTATCACTCAACAAAATATGAAAGTAGAATTTGATGCTACTTCTTGTCTTGTGTTGGACTTGAGTGATAATATGAAGGTTGTGGCCAAAGGATTGCAGGAAGATAATCTATACAAGTTATACACTTCTATCCCTAGTCAGCATGCTTATACAACAAAAGGAAGGGATATGGATAGGTTGTGGCATGAGAGGTATGGACATCTTGGCTACCAAAGCATGCAGGTGTTGAACCAGCATCATATGGTGGAGGGGCTTCCAGTTGTTAAGCCAAGCTCTTCAATTTGCGAGGCTTGCGCTATGGGAAAACAACAAAGACATAAGTTTCCCAAGGAAAGCACCACCAGGGCAGCAGGCATACTTGATTTGATACATTCAGATTTGTGGGGGCCAACCCAAACAAAATCTGCAGGGGGGGCATATTACTTTATGACCTTTATTGATGACTTCTCACACAAGATTTGGATTTATTTCTTGAAGTTAAAATCTGAAGCATTCAAGTACTTCCTGCGTTTCAAAGCTTTGGTAGAAGAACATTCAGGAAAGAAGATAAAGATGCTCAGGTCAGACGGTGGTGGAGAGTTCATTAAGACAGAATTTGTGGAATTCTGCAAGGCCAATGGGATCAAAAGGCAGCTTACAGCTCCTCATACCCCTCAACAAAACGGCGTAGCAGAGAGAAAGAACCGAACTATTGTGGAGTGTGCAAGGTGCATGCGCAAGGCAAAGGGGTTGCCCAACTCTTTTTGGGGCGAGGCAATGCACACAGCAGTGTTTCTGTTGAATAGAAGTCCAACAAAAGCTGTGGAATGCAAGACTCCAGAAGAGGCATTTAGCGGCATTAAGCCCAAGGTAGGCGCTTTGCGAGTGTTTGGTTGTACGGCCTATGCCCATATTCCCAAGGATAACAGGAAGAAGCTGGATGCAAAATCAGCAAAGAGTATTTTCTTGGGATACAGTGAAGAAAGCAAAGCTTACAGACTTTACGATCTTACTAGCAAGAAGAGGATCATAAGTCGAGATGTGATCTTTGAAGAAGATCAAACGCCTCCTATAGAGGAACTTGAGATGGAGGATGGTACAAGTGAATTTGTGCCAATACTTGATGACCCACATCCATATATTGGGGAGCCTCAGGATGATCATATGAGTGATCAAGAGGAAGAATCCGAGGAGGCTAGGAAGCGGAAGGAAAGGGGCAAATTTGTTGAGTCCTATTCACTGTCTTCATCACCAACTGCAAGGAAGAAGTTTCCCAAGTGGTATTGGCAAACTGTGTAGGATAGTTTGATATTGGATGAGGGAGAGAGCAGCAATCCAGGGGCTAGGAGGTCTCAACGGCAAGCCCAGCAACACGGACACCAGGAGACAAACTATGCACTTATGACTAATATTTTGGATTCACAAGATCCACATACATTCGTTGAGGCAGCAGATGAGAAGGTATGGCAACATGCTATGCAAGAGGAGTACGACTCCATTCTCAAGAATGATACATGGGATTTGGTGAAATTACCAAAAGGGAAGCGTCCTATTGGCTGTAAGTGGGTCTACAGGACCAAATACAAATCTGATGGGAGCATCGAAAAGCATAAGGCAAGGCTGGTTGCTAAAGGCTATGCACAGAAGGAGGGCTTGGACTATGATGAGATGTTTGCACCGGTAGCTAAGATGACGTCTATCAGGTTGGTTTTAGCATTGGCTGCATTTTTTGGTTGGGAGGTCCATCAAATGGACGTGAAGAGTGCTTTTCTTAATGGACAGTTGGCTGAAGAAGTCTACATGGAACAGCCACAAGGTTTTGAGGCTAAGGGCAAGGAAAGTATGGTATGTTGGCTTAAGAAGGCCTTATATGGTTTGAAGCAGGCACCCAGGGCCTGGTATAGTCGTATTGACGACTATTTTGCCAAGGAGCAATTCATAAAGAGTCAGTCGGATTGCAACCTGTTCGTGAAGGAGGAAGATGGGAACATTGTTTTGATAGTTCTCTATGTGGATGACTTGGTCATCACGGGTAACAATGGGCAGCTTATTGAAAAGGTGAAGGCTCATCTATCAAATGAGTTCGAGATGAAGGATTTGGGCTTAATCCACTATTGTCTTGGTTTGGAGGTTTGGAAAAAGGAAAACTGTGTGTTTATTTCTCAAGCCAACTATGCATGTGAAGTTTTGAACAGGTTCAACATGCAGGATTGCAAACCCGTTTCCACGCCCATTGATACCAGCAGTAAGCCATCCAGAGATGATGGCACTCCTTTTGTGGACGAGACTCTTTATAGGCAGCTTGTGGGTAGCCTGATTTATCTCACCACTACGAGACCAGACATTTCCTATGCGGTTGGTGTAGCAAGCCAGTTCATGAGTTCTCCAACTGAAGCACATTGGAAAGCAACCAAGAGGGTTTTGAGGTATGTCAAAGGGACAACCTGCTATGGGATTGAGTACACAGATGACGGAAAGCTTCAGCTTGGAGGCTTTACTGATTCGGATTGGGCAGGTGATAGGGATGATCGAAAGTCGACCACAAGTTACACTTTTAACCTTGGTTCAGGGGCCATTTCTTGGTGTAGCAAGAAACAGCCCACAGTTACCTTATCATCGACAGAGGCTGAGTACAGAGCAGCGGCAAAAGCTACCTGCGAGGCAATATGGCTCAGGAGACTTCTTGGGGAGGTGCAGATTCCACAGGATGGTCCTACTATTTTTCAGTGTGACAGCCAGAGTTGCATCCAGCTTGCCAAAAATCCTGTGTACCATGCTCGTACGAAGCATATTGAGGTGGATCAACACTTCTTACGAGAGAAGATACAAAGCGGAGAAATTCAGCTCGAGTACTGTGATACCAACGAACAAGCAGCAGATATCTTTACTAAGGCACTTAGTAGAGAAAAATTTGAAAAGTTTCGTAGCATGCTAGGTGTTGGTATAAACAAAATAGCCATTGAGGGGGGGTGTTGAAATAAATGCCTATTTTGCCCCTTAAGGCTTGTATACTTGTAACTTGTAACTTGTGCATAAGACATGGGGGTAAAACATTTATGTACATAGTACACCCCACTTGTGCTAATTAGGCAAGTAAATCAAGTAGGTTAAGGACCCATGTGGGTTCTAGAGCTAGAATTAGCAAGACACCACCTCTATACATAACATGCTATATGTAGCCCAAACTTTGGAGGGGTTTCCACGCCCTACTACACTTTGAATATTCATTCATGTTGTGTGAGCTTTGAAGTCCTCTCTCTCTTGCTTTTGTGTTCTACTCCATAGCTGGTTTTCTGAAGCTTCCATAGTGTGCTTACTATGCTGTTATGATACTCCATAGCTAGGCCTTGGAATTTGACAATATCAAGTACAAGCAAGAAACTACATGAGGCAGAGCATCAAACTACAAAATTGATGGCTATAGAAACTCGCTAGATGCCCTCTTATTTACAGGCATTTTTATTTCTCTCTAGCCTCACCCACACTCACCTGACTCTTGGTACCTACTCTACCTACTCACCTACCACACCTACCTCACATACCTACCTACTAGTCAACTCTGAGTCAAAGATAGGTTGAAAGTACCAATTTGATGTAGTCTATTAGTAGGCCCTACCAAATACAGAAAAATTTCATAGGGGTCTAGAAACTAACTTCTGGCCTATACAGACAATTTCTAGGTACGAACTTCAAATTTAAATTCTTGCATCAACGCAGCCCAACGAGCCTTCCTCCCTATCAAATCATTTTGATTACAAAGAGGTTGATCAGTGTTCACGGTGAACTTGTTACCATAGAGATTTTGTCTCCAACTTTTTAATGCACGAATCACAACAAAGCTCCTTTTCATGAGTACAGTAGTTCGCTTGTGCATCAATCAATTTCTTACTTTCAAAAGCCGCATACTTCCCATTTTGCAACATCACCACTCCTATTGCAAAATCATTAGCATCAGTTCTAGCACTTTGCAAAACTGGAGTTGAAACTATGAGATTTTTTGAAGCTCAAAATTGCATTCACTCCATTCAATCAGAGTGTTCTTAACAAATTATTGAGAGGAATTGCGATCATCACATGATCTCTAATAAATCTTCGGAAACTATGAGATTTTTTGAAGCTCAAAATTGCATTCACTCTTTTCAATCAGCGTGCTAGGCCTTCTTCTTTTGCTTTTCTCTTAACAAATTATTGAGAGGAAAGTACAACCACAAACTTATCCAGATACGGATGAAATAGATCATAAACTAGTGGATGTATCTCATCTAGACATCTATGTGCTGAATAACACTGATCCTAGTTTTTACCTCAAGCTAGCCATACCCCACGCCAACAGGATACACCAGTCTTGCCATGTGGGTCGCGTAGTAGTAGAGGACAAATAACCGCCAACCCAATAGCTATCCTCAACAAAACAACAGAACATTGACCAAGATCTTGCATTTTGGAAACCTGTTTTACGTGCTATTTATTTAGCCTTTCAATGTGTTAAAACTCTAGCAATAGATGTGTCTATGAGCTTGCTACTCTTCAATGTAGAAAGAAGTGTCGCATGTAGATATCTTCATGGTTAGATCCAAGATATACGTGCTTGATATCTGATATGAGTTTGTACTTCTTCATAATAAAAACAATAAATTTTGAGTCTGTGGATTTTTTTTGTTTTGATTAAAAGTCTGTCAAATAAAAAATAATAAAAGAGCAGCTTACAATTCCTGTCTGATCAAGAAGCAAGTACAATGATAAGGAAATTGGAGTTGAGGTATATATTGTAACGGTTACAATCCAAATTAGGACATAACTCGGAGGACATTCACAAAATATGAAGAATAAAGAAAGTACTATAAGTGTATAATTATAGACTACAAAGCATTGATCACCAATGATAGGTTGATGTAAACCATAACAGTCTGCTAGTTGTATGCTGAAGATAAGTTGACTTCAGAATAAGCTAATCAGATGCTCAGAAGCTGCTATTCAACAATGAAACATTAATAACGAGGCCATGGGCCTATTTGTGCTGTCTGAGGCCATAGAGTTTGTGCATTATGCCTGGAAACCCAATGGTGACCATATGACTCACAAGCTGCTCTAATAAATGCCAACTACTAAACGAGAATCAATAATAGTGATTCTCAATGGTCAATATCAATGTCCACATGCATGATAATGCTCCAGCAACACTGTCACATCATTGTGAACTTCGTTGCATATACTGATATACCATTGCGTAGATGGACAAGGAATGCTGTTTAGGGCATTGGCAAGAAGTTTGCTGCATAAAACAAGACCTTATTCCAGCTTAATGGACCATCAGTGCCACCGGAATGTAAAAGTTGATAGGAATATACTATCAATCATACCGCAAGCCAACCTCATTGACCATTCTCGGTATTTGGGTTGTGGAGTAAAAGTATACATGACCTAGATTACCACCAAACCAACAGACTTAAAGCTATCTGAAGGAATCATGATACCAGCTGCAAATGGAAGACCGAGGGAACCAATCGTATACCTCAATCTTGTACCCCATGTAGATATGATTGACAATCACTAAGAGCTTTCATCAATTCAGGCTCCAACTTATTTGAATTGTTGCAAGTGATGCCACCAGTAGCTCTTATATAGCCACAACCCAAGGCTCCATCTCAATGATACATGCTGTGCAGTTGCTCCCACATAACCAGTATGTTCCCTGGACCCTTACTGACACCTTGGTTACCAGTCAGTTAAGCCAATTATAACTGATCCCAAGTGCTAACCACCAGTTAGTACCTTAGTCACAGAATTTCCCCTAACTGGAGGAGCTGCAATCAGTCAGGGATGCAACAGCATCCACTTATGCCAGTGCACTAATAGATTCCGTCTTTTACTTGTAAGAAACACCCTAAGTGTAGCTGTGCAAAGAATTGCAAATATTGGCTTCGGAATTGCAAATAGTGGCTGTAAGGTTGTGTTATGAGTGCAATCTCTATAAGATGTGCTTTGTCAACTGAACCGAGAAAAAACTGTCTGCTGCAAAGTCAAACTTTAGCCTCTTCATAAGACTAGAAATTGCCTCAGAATTTGAAACCAACTGAAAACGAAAGCTTTGACTGTTTTCTTGCACTTGAGAAAACAAGTGTCTTTGCTATATTGCTGTTTATTTATCATCCTGTAGTGTTGCTTCATCACTCATGTCATGCATGGAACTAAATTTTTGATGTGTTAAGAGGTTAATCTTGCTAGAAGCTTGTTTTACAACAAATTTCATCAATCTTAGCCTATTTTCTTATCTTGCAGGTAAAAATGGTGACCTATCTCAGAAGTTTTGGAGGTAAATTGTTGACCATTGAAAATGGTTATAATAATTTGCCAAAATGTGGCTTTCTAGAATGTTCTCTCTAATGATCTTCTCTGTTGATGGCAGCACCAAAGATCCCGGGCAAAAACCATTTCAGTTTAAGATTGGTCAAGGATCTGTCATAAGAGGTATAACATATGTGTGCGTTTTGGACCAAAAAAATTCCATTTTATTTAAATGACATGCACATATGTCCTGATTCCATGCCTACCTTTGAGATTTGCTAGTGTTTTTGTTTGTAGTTTGTAATGGCATGTGGGATGTAGCTTGAAGAAAATTTGAAATTGTGAAAAATATACTAAAGGGGCACTTATGAAAACATCCTAATTTCTTGCTTGACAACACATTGTGATCATCGATTTTGCTATCCATTGTCTGAATTCACATCAGTCAAAAATTTTGGAACTTGCTGGAAATATGTCGTCTGAGCATGTTGACATTCTAGTAGCAGGCAAGATTTAACTTATTTAAAGGAATTGCTTTAAGGTTGCTCTTTTCTAATACCAGTTCCAAAAATTTCAGGCTGGGATGAAGGTGTTCTAGGCATGCAGTTGGGAGAAATTGCTCAACTACGGGTCTGCCTCTTTACATATTCATTTAACAGCTTAACATGATATTATAATTTATTACTTTCAGTAATCAATGCACATTCTTGGTTTTGCAGTGTTCACCTGATTACGCTTATGGTCAGAGTGGTTTTCCTGCTTGGGGAATTCAACCAAACTCAGTACTAGTTTTTGAAATTGAAGTTCTCGGTATAGCTTAATTTATATGTCAAGAGTATAATTCAACTTCTCTATGAAAACATCTTCATGTGTATGGCAAATATTTATATTTTTATACATTCTGTTAAGGGAGACAATGGAATTTCTATCCATAGAAGTTCCAATACCCTGCATTTTTCCAAAAGCTTCAACATAAGGTGGAGTAATAAACTTAAGAAAATTTGTGGTTTGTTTTAGATTGAGGGATGTTTTACTTCAAAATAGAGTTTTTTCAAATCAGGTTATGTTGAGGAGATCGTCCGTGTTTTAGTGCAGTTTTATACAGATCCATGCTGACATTTCAAGGCTTAGTACTTAAAATTTCGAAAATGGCTTAAAGATTTTGAGTAGCAAGTAAACTTTTGAAATGTTTATGAACAACGATATAATCATTTATGCTGTCATCTGTTTTTGAAATTATACATAACAATATAGGAAATGTCTATCATGATGTTTTGCTCATATGAACCTGCGTATTACTGACTGTATGTTGTAATGTTATTGGTTCTAAGCTTGCTTTTTGTATGGTCTTATGCTTATGGGCCTATAGAAACACATCGAGTTCTGAAAAACTTTGATAGTTTCAAGTTAGCTACTTAGCATGGTACAGTTTACTTACTCGCTTGTCATGGCTTCTCATTGAGGAGAATGATTTTTGTAAGATTTTTGTTATGCTGCTCCCATCACACGCTGCTAATTGCTGGTTGATTCAGGTTATTCTTTGTTTGTTGTTGAACTGAAAGCTTGATGTTGAAAAAACCCAGCAGAAGAGTAAATGGTTTTGCCAAACCCTAAGTTGTGAATTTCTAAATTTTCATCAGAGGAATATTAGCTCCTGGCTAAATTGCTCCAGTGGAAGCGTATGTTCCAGCCTAAGCCTGACAAATTAAAAATGATTGTACGGCTGCTGTAAGGAAAGGATGGAATCTTCATGCACTTGGGACTAGTAGATTGGTAAATCCTCCAGCAGATGCCTCAGCCCTTCAATCTATGGGCTCTATGAACCTACCGCAACAGCAGTGCGATGGTTGATATAGACTCTGTAAGAGACAATTGATGGTAGGCAGATCGGTAATCCTTGAACAGATGCCTCAGCTAGTCTTCAATCTATGGGCTCCATGAAGCTACTGCAACAGCACTGCGATGGTTGATATAGGTTTCGTAAGAGAGAATTGATGGTATTGTGGCTCTACGAGTAGTCATCCTTCTCTTTCTTTGATACTAATATATCGGCTGTGTGCAACAAAGAAAAAAAATAGCCCATTCACTTGCAATTCCTTGACAAAATGTTATTTTCTAGGCTTTTTTTAGAGCCTATCCACATAAAACTCTCAACATTTATCAGCTTCTCAACATTTATCAACAAATACCATGACAGATTCACACAAATATAAAATACAGCTGCATAATCTTCCAAAACAACGGTGCTAACACTCGTGTAAGCCACCGTTGAAATAAATTTCTGTCAAAAAGCACAGGGCCTGCCTGCATATCACGCCTGTAAGAAAGGATATATATCACGAACAAGATGAATCATGCAAGTCATCACAAAGTCCTGATGAGAGTTGTAATACAAAGTGCACACAACAGATAGAACATTGAAAATATGATATCGAATTCATCATTTTAATGATTCATTGTTAAACTAATCATAAGACAGCTCTCATTGATAGGTAGAAATTGATACATCAGCATTGCCACAACTCTATGGTAAAGGCATGGCTTCCATCACATTGTGCATCACTTTTCTGTTTAGACCACTCTTAACTCAAATCCCTCGCTCCCCCTTCTTGTTGGCCGTAGAGTGCTTGAAGTAGAAGAGGACTCTGCTTCCCTTCATGTCATGAGCTTATTTGTTTTCAACCAGGCTCCAAGCATATATATAGTTGTAGTTATGGGGTTTCTTGTTGACTGACCTCCATAATCCTGCACAAGCCTTGGCTGGCTCAATTGAGGTTGTCACTCCCTTTCCTCTGAGGATTTGAAACTCTACGACTTTGAGGTGTGTTGGGGGCAGTTTACAGTGTTGCTTGTTGAAGTTTTGAAATGTGAAAAGTAGGAGATTTACCATGACAAAGCTTTACATCGCCGTGTTAAATCTATCAATTTTTTGACATGAACTAGTTGTAACTTTTGCGGTGATTATTTTTTGAGGTTTCTATTGCGGCACAGCTACTACTTTGAATCATCACATTACTTGAACAATTTCAATACAATTTAGTATTTTCTTTCCAAGTTCATATTAACATGATGTGTTCTTGATTACTTTTGAACCTTTGCCAAGTCAAAAACTTCTTTAACTTTGCCACTTTTAGCTGCCATCTCTTTTCGATAGATCATCTTTCGAGTTGAAGATTATGTTAATTCTTGATCAATGTCGTGAAAGCTAGATCTTGCTTTTACATCTTAAAGTATCGTTTGGGCCATGTCACTACCTTTTTAGTTCCACTGTCGAGATCTCTCCATGCTTAGCCTCTTAGTGCCTTATTTTTTCACATTATAATGGAAACTCAAAATCTGAGAAATCACTTCATGGTGCTACCAAGGGCCAGGCCCCCTACAACCTTGTTTGCCAAGTTTGAGAAAGCACTTGGTGGTAGATGGAGGGACATAGAACCTTGTTTGTATAGCCATAGACCTTTAATGTGCGATTGAAACTAGTGAATTTTTAAACTTTTCAAGGCAAGATTGGAGAAAGCCCAATATGCATTTACACCAATTTGAACTCATATGCAAGGCCAAATATGACCTAGTGTTTTGGATAAAATCCTTGAAATGGTTTCAATTTTTCAATACCATTAAAAGTAGGCTTTCTCAAGTGGTATGTCATGAACATAAGGATGGAGACGTCTTTGATAAGTTGTAGCAACTCATTTAAAACGAAAAAGAAGAAGAGTTTCTTTCACAACATTTGAAGATTTTCTTAAAGATATTACAAGAGGCTTCATTGGTTCTCTAGTCATCAAAGTATTTTGGAATTGGACTCCTCAAGAAGTTGCATCTTGCAATTGTTGCACTCCACAGAAGGAGCCTGGATCAAATGTATTTATAGCCTTGCAATTGAAGGAAGTAAAATGTTGAAACTTGAAAGTGTTAATGTTGTAAAGCAAAGAACGAGGCTAGTTCAAATACTTATTTGGAAAGTCGTCATCATTATCTTCCTCTAATTCCTCTGTTGAGGATGCTACCAAAAATATGGAAAGATGAAGAAAAATTAGAAAACCCTCAATGACCATGCAAGCTCTTTCAACTACCATCACATAGACTAGTAACGATGACAAATATTGTCGCATTTGCTATCAAGAGGGCTACCATGCTCATGAATGCCAAAGTTGATGCTATAACAAGTGCAATATGTTGACTCACACAATGTATTGCAACCTATTGAGATTGTGCCAGTCTACCATATGTAACAAAATGCATATGCAACACAACCTCAACCACAAAAAGCACAAGAGTAGCCAACCTAGTTCCATAATAACAATGCAGTTTGTTTGTGCCTCCATCATTAAGCGTGATCACATCAATTTCTATGGACATTGTGGCACCACAACTATTGATCAGTGTGCATTAAAATCACAAATGGTATTCCTATTCTAGTAAGTTACAGTCACGAACCGACAACTAGCTATTGCAAAATTCCAAACTGCTCAAGTTGCCTAATGCGGAATTAGGCCTCCACAAACTATTATCTGTAATGCAATATATATTTGGGATCTAGTAACATGATGTGATATGTATAGCTAATCACATGCAGGGCAACCCAATGGGTGAGGCCAAGAATGTTCAAATTAAATTAAAGATATTCCCTCCTATCTTTATATAGTCGTGATGCAACCACCCAAAGTTCTCAAAGTATATCACATCTTACTTGGTCACTCCTGGTTTTGATCTACCCTTGCTATGCACAATTGGGCCACTAGTATACTCAATATGCATTATCAACTTTTTTTCTTTTATATCTAGACTCATCATACCACTCTTTATGTGTTAGTCCAGCTTGTCACCCTGGAAATGGTCGAACAAATCACCTTTTTGTTGGCATTTTTTTTTTGAAATGCTTCTATTGGAATTAGTTTCTACTCATAATCAATAGTATTCTAGGACATTGACAAGGATGGATACAAATAGAACAAAAACTTCAAAACATAAAAGGAAAATGCTTATTTTATAATAATTGATATAGTCTCCACTATCCACTTGTACTTCAATGCTCTTGCCAAAAATAGTTTTCCTTGAATGAGCTTCTTGCAAACAAATTTCCAATTTAAATTTGGTGCTTAGCACATTTTGTGTTGTTGAGAAAACCAAAATAGATACTGTATGACCAAAGTGAAAATTTCATTGGTGAAGATTTCATTGATGATTGTGACCAAGGTGAAGATATCATTGATGACGGTGGCCAAGGCGATGATTTTACTGATGGCTATTAGACAATCATAGCATTGACCAGTGAACAAATCACGAGTGACACAATGAAAAGGAAAGATTTTGCAATAAACCCATATTTTTCTATCATAACGTCACATGCTAACATATTGAACAATAACCAACTCAAAAACCTTGTTTCTAATCAAGTTGGAAACCACTCTAGTCTTTATATCACAAGCATAAATTTCATATTCAATTCAGTTGATCTCACTATTGCATAACATGCCAAATTTTCAACATAGAATCCCAAGAATTATTGAATATGCTATTACCAAACTTGAATGAAACAAAGCAAACAAACCAAAACTTTTCATAAATTTCAGCAACAATTTCATAAATTTCAGCAACAAATTTGTGAAATCAAGGGTAAGAAAAAGGATCGCAAAACAATCCAACTCATGTTTCCACAAGGTTCAAGTGTAGCTCTAATACAAATTAAGACCCCCAATATCAATTGACGAAGAAACTACACACAATAATACAAGTTGTGGCAAGATCCACCCTAACAAATGATCAGACTCCCCAAGTCAATATCTATCCAAGAATACTACAATAGTTAGAGCATGAAAGCAAGATCAATTGACTATCGATACAATAGCCCTAGTTTGAAGGAATAAATATATTTTTCCAAACCATACACTAGACATGAGAATTCTCCTTTCAAGATCATTCTTGTCCATTCATGGTTACACTATTCAATATGGACATCATCCACAAACATCCTTGCACGAGGCAGTTCCTTAATCAAATAGGAGCTATAGTCTTATACAAACTAAGGTCCACCTTACAACCAGGCCTAATAGCAGTGATACACTTAGGGACATAACATCCCTACCTCAACACAATCAATGTAAGATCACCTTTTTACCACCTCATTTGCAGCAGTCAGCGAAAATTTTTGCCACCTCATTGGCAACAGTTTCTCAAAAAAACTTCAAAATTAAATTTACAAGAAAAAAAGCTAAAAAATTCCTACGTGAGAGAAGGGATGCCTTCCTTGGCCCTTTGGTCCCTTAATCTCTTATTGGCAAAAGGCAAGGTCAAAAAAGTCTAGTTGTTGGTTTTTCAATGCATAGAGAGCTTTTTGTTGTAACATGCCATGTTACTTTGTGGGCAATCCAATCATTAGCATATACATGTATATCTCCCTTTGACATATGGAGGCAGGGACACATACACACCACGCATATGTGTGTGTGTGTGTGTGTGTGTGTTTTTGAACTAAAGGATGGCAGATAATGAAAAGGGGCGTCAGGAAGAACGAAGTGAAATAGAAATTGATCTCATATATATTGTGGAAGGAGAAGAAGCAGGAGGAGGAGGAGGAGGAGAGGGTGAAAGATGGAAATACGAGCGAGAGCGTTGGGTTTATACAGGTCGCTCTTGAGATCAGCCCGCACGTGGCCCGGCCCTCCATCTGAGAAGACTTACATTCTCGTATTTTTTTTCCACGCTCTTTCTTCTACTTTCTCTCTCTCTTCTTCATCAGTTTTCTCCCTTTTAGCACATCCTTCTGTTTATTTGTTTGTTTGCACTTATTCAAGCAGCAGTATTCGTTGAGTCTGACCTTGGTATTCATTGGAATATGAAAAAAAAACAAGCCCTGTTTGTTACAATGTTCTATCGATTTACAGCTCCCTAGGGTTTATCGATTTTATCGCTGCCTGCCTGCCTGCCTGCCTATTCTGCGCATTCACGTGTGTATGTAAGAATATCTGTTTGTATTCAATTGATGGAGAGGCAGCCAGCCATCAAGGGTGTGCAATGATGGAGACTACTAAACTGGTGGTGGCTGGCCTGATGGACTGAGTAGTTTGTCTATGTATCTTGACAGGGAACCTTTTGAACGATCTTAGAACATATGCAGTGTGTGTGATAAGTGTAGACTAGAAACAAAGTCATGGGGCACTATAGATGGGCAAATACAAGTCTTGATGCTCCTAGTGTGAAGGACTAACATTCTTCAGCGTGATACTGAATCAAATCGCCAGCTAAAAGTCAAGTCAGCAAGCTCGAATGCATCAGTTGGGCATTGCTTGTGTGAAACATCACATGGACATTCTAGCTGTACCGATTTAGGAAGTATTTATCCTACTTTGTTATATATCATATCTAAAATTGACTACGCTCATTAGATACATATACGGTCAAACTGCAAGTGGTTTTATGGTTCTTGGAATTTATTACATCTGAAAGACTAGCTTTTGATTTCAATTGACAAGAAACTGTAAAGCTTTTTGGAGGAAATTTCAGCTGATTCATGTGATCCCATCGAATTTATATGCCAATGAATTACAGGAAGAAAGCCGCTTGTTATTCAGAAAATATCAGCATTTATCTGATCCAACAGAAATCAATCAGAAGGTAATATCTCTTTCTATGTTAACTTTTGTTATAAACTTTTGTTTCACTCAAGCCCATGGTTACCCAAGTTCTCGATGCTCAATTATTCTTTCTGTCTATCTGCTATTAGTACATCAACTTGCATGGATTTTAGTGAGCAAGACAAATCGGGTTCTGTGGACATTCTTTGAAGCTCGGACTTTTGACTCTACCGCCTGAGTTTGTCTTCTTACTTGAAATAGGTCAAGAGCTGTTGTTATATTATTCTATCAATCGCATTTTCTGACTTCTTTGAACGAGACAAAGCACCGTATGCTGGGAATCAGGATAGTTGTGGACTATAACATTTTATGTTTGGGATCAAGTCCTTGCAGGCTACTGAAAAATAAATGTTATCTTTTTTGCAGCTTTTGTTGTTATGTAGTATGTTCCAGAAAGATCTTTCAACTCAGTTATTTCATGCCATGACATGTTGTTAGCATGAATGACTTCGACCGGCCTTCCTGTTATTCTGGCTATGCACAATTGAAGGGCCGGGCCAACACAAGATTTTGGAGTAGAATCATTTTCATGTGGATTACATTACTTCTTTTGATGTAGCTTTTTGAAGGAGAGACTCGCTTCGAGATTGCATGGCACTACAAAATCCCCTACCCACGACTTCACAACCTTGCCACTGGTTCAGTTGCGGAAAAGCCCAGCAAAGTAGTCGGTCCAAGCTATGAGGTAAGACTTATGCTATGTACTGTTTGATTATGTTGTTTCATAATCTTTGTAAATATATTGCTATGTCTTATGACTTGAAGACTCATTTAAGTATTGCATATTTTTTGCTACGTCAGAAGCTTTTTGGCTTCCCCTCAGTTGGGCCGTGCTAATTTCGTCTCTTCTTTGAACTTACATGCTCAATATCAGGCTTCATTATGGCCCAATACAATCAAATATGTTTTGAGTGGTGACACTGATGTTTGAAACTTCCATTATAAGAAGCCCTTTATTTTTGGAAGGTTTCAATTGTTGGAGGCAATGTAGATTGTCAATGCAGATCTTGATCTTTGGCCTTGTTTTCTTCTATTGTACCACTCCCATGTTTGTTGGTAACTGTCCATAGAATGACTAGGAGGCTTGCCATATGAAAAAGGATTGCCTTCTGTTCCCCACCTTCTCATAGGTGCCTAGGTCAATGGTAGATCCACCAACCTACTGACCTACTCGGGTAAGGTTTTTGCCAACCTATGTCATAAATGAATGAGTATTTAATCAATGTATTTGGATCACAACCTAATTTCTAAACCCACTTCACAGATACTCATAGTTTAATACTTATGATTGCGTCACAACTCTCAACTCTCTAACGTCCATAGCATAGTGGTCACATGCATTCTTAATCATGGGGTTAATAAATGACACATTAGATAAACTAGAGATTACACTTTCAACACCCACACCCTGTCAAAATTTGTGATACAAATTCTAGATGAAGGTACTAGTCCTACTAGCACTCACACAAACCAAGCATAGAGAGAATTCAGATCATAGGAGAATTGAGCATGCTTTAGCATAATGGAATTGAATGGAATGGTTGTGGTGGGGCGCCAGCCTTCTTATATAGTTTCTCTAACGATTGATAAAAGCTAATGAGCCTAAAGTAAATAGCAAAATAGCAAAAGCTATCTACTAATAATACTACCTATATATGGTAAGTGCCAAAAATGAAGTTCTAAGTACTAAATAGATCCTAATTTATTTGTAGTGCGCCCGCCTACATGCATAGGCTATAAAAAACGAATTTACTTTAAATAGAATGGCCCCTAAAAATAGCACGTAGGCATGGCCAAACTATCATTAAGGGGTATCAAATAAACATTAATTCCTAACACTCCCCCTTAATGTTTACTTTGTTATCTATTACTCCTAGAAGTTCTCTAAACTTCTGAAATTTTTCTTTGCCAAGACCTTTAATAAAGATATCTGCAACTTGCTCTTCCGTAGGGCAATAGATAAGCTCCACTTCATTACTTTGAATTTTCTCTCTGATGAAGTGTTGTTGTACTTCAATATGCTTTGTCCTGCCTTGAAAAACTGGATTTTTAGCCAATTTAATACAACTCTGATTGTCACATTGAAGTACCGTAGGTGAATCTTGTACCATATGTAGATCATGTAGAATCCTTTGCAACCATATTGCTTCACATGTTGCACTCGTAGTAGCTCGATATTTTGCCTCTGTAGATGATAAAGCAATAGTATGCTGCTTCTTTGAACTCCAAGAGATAGCACCAAAACCAAGACTAAAAACGTAACCTGTAATAGATCTTCGGTCTTCCGCATCTCCAACCCAATCAGCATCCACATATCCCTGTAACTTCATATCATCCTGTCTACCATGGAGAATACCAAATCTCAAAGTGCCATGGATATATCTGAGTATTCGCTTAGCAGCTTTCCAATGAATCTGCTTAGGCTTAGCCATAAACTGACTAACCATACGCACAACATAAGCAATATCTGGTCTTGTAGTAGTTAGATAGATTAAGCTTCCAACAAGCTTTCTATATAACGTCTCATCTACATCCTGATCTTCCTCAGCTTTAGTAAGCTTACATCCACTATCATATGGTGTAGAAATAGGCTTGATTTGTACTTAGTCCTATAGACCCACTTGCATCCAGTGGCCTTTTTACCTATAGGTAGCTGAACAAGTCTCCAAGTCTTGTTCTTCATGATTGAGTCGTACTCCTCATCCATAGCTTTCCTCCAAATATTCTCTTTTTCAGCCTCTCTGAAAGTAGATGCATCATTGGTCTCTAATAATGTGGCCATATATGCAAAATGTACATCCCCATCTTCATGATGATCCTCCTGTCGAACCTCCTGTCGATTTTGATCTTCATGTTGTTTTGCAAGTCTAGCTGATCTCCTAGTTCCATGCGTACTGGACTCTCCCTGTTCCATAATAACACTATCCTTGATAGTTTCATAGTACCATCTAGGCAATTTTCTAGCTTCTGATGTAGGATGCTTCATGCTTGGTGAAGTAGGAGATGAATAAGTATCCCATATACTTGATCTCTCCTTCCTCTTTCCTATCTCAACCAAAGACACTTTAGATTCTTGAATTGGTGTAGGCGATACATGTGTCAATTCATAACTCATCACATAATATAGGGATTCCTCCATCTTGATCCTTATCAAAATATATCTCAATATCTTTATGAGTTGTCTCCTCATCAAAGATTACATCCCTACTTATGATTATTTTCTTACCCTCCAAGTCATATAACCTGTATCCCTTTTCTTGATTATCATAGCCAAGAAGTAAACACTTGGTCGTCTTAGAATCCAATTTGCTCCTTGAATCCTTAGGTATGTGAGAATAAGCAATATTTCCAAACACTCTCAAATGACTTACATCTGGCTTTCGACCCGTGTAAGCTTCCTCTAGAGTTCAATTATCTACGCCCTTTGCAGGACTTCGATTCAAAAGATAAACCGCCGTCTTAATTGCTTCACTCCAAAACATGTTTCTCCTTGAATCCTTAGGTATGTGAGAATAAGCAATACTTTCAAACACTCTCAAATGACTTACATCTGGCTTTCGACCTATGTAAGCCTCCTCTGGAGTTCGATTCTAAGCTTCATCAAGTATTGTGAAGGCTTCATCACCTCTGTCAGCATCTTTGGATGACTCTGCAACGTTTGCCTTTTCAGCTTTGTTCTTTATTTTTGGGTTGAATATGCAGAGTGCCCTTTCTTCTTGCAGTGCATACAAGGTATTGCTGGATTGAACCAACATTTGTTGGTTGTATGGCCTGGTTTGTGACAGTGATCACAAGAAGAAGATTGTTGATTCGAGGACTTCGTCTTCTCGAATCTGGGCTTGTTCTTGTTTTTCTTCTTTCCTTTCGTGAAGAGGGCCTTCTCTTGATCACTGCTTCCTTCTCTTTCGTCCCTCATCAGTTTCTCATCAGCGACAAAACTGAATGCGTTGTCGAATGTCATATCTGGTAGACTCAGTATGAGCATTCTCAATGGCTGATAGGACGTCGGTAGAGATTTCATGAAGTACATCAACTGTTGTGGTGTTGGGACTTGGTGCTCCTATCCTGATGCGGTGAGTTGAGCGAAGATCGTTATGATCTTCTCAACATGCTGATCTAACTGGTTACCATCTCATCGTATGGATTGCAACTGATTGTGAAGATGCATCACTGAAGCTGCGGGTCTCACTTCGTACTTCTGTTTTAATCTTTCTCATGCTGCATGGCTGCTTTCGCAGTCTTCAATCTGCATGAGTAGATCTTCGTTGATGGACGAAACGATGATCGCCATTGCACGCTCATCCTTGATCCGTTCAGCTCTCCTCGGGTCTCCCTCTGGAGGCTGCACCTCTAAGAGTTCGGTCACCGACCAGATGTCTTCGCCCTTCAGAAGTGTTTTGATTTTGAATTTCCAGATTCTGTAGTTTGCGCCATCGAGGCTGATTGCTACTCTTGTCTGGATTGTTGTAGCCATATTGTGTTGTCTAGAAAATCACTGCTCAAATATCAGTAGTGATAACCTGTAGGCTTTGATACCATGTCGCGAACAGATTTGTTTCGTTGTCACGAACAATTTTGTTTCTTTTGATTTTTCTTTTGTGCGGAAAACTACAGGAGCCTAGACATGCGACTACACATCACAGAACACATTTTATTCTAGCAATCGAGACAACGAAAAACAAGGAGATGCATGAAAACAGAGCAATGAAATCATCAGTTTGTTTTTAGAGCGAGATCGTTAGTGTCTCGCTTGTTGGCGGCCTAACGCTTTTGCTCTTTCGCTGTGTTCTGCTCGTTGGCAGACTTTCATGCACAGTTGTTTTTGTTTTTAGTCTTTTTCTGCTCTACACACGCACACTCTCTGTGTCTTGCTATTTTCGCTATATTTTCGCTATATGTCCTTGATCCAGAAAAAGGAGTTTTAGATCTCCACTGTGTGGAGTTTACAAGATAGTTAAAACAAAGAATTACAAGGGTAGTTAACGCTAATCAACTAATCAGTTAACTCTCCGTCGTTGCTATCCATTTCAGCTGGGCGTGAAGTTTTGAGACTTCAAGCCCGTTGAGCTGTCAGCTGGCAGCGCGAAAGATTTTCTTTCGTTTCTTTCGTTCCTTTTGTTCCTTTTCTTTTTGCGTCGCTTTGCAGCTTCTTACGGTCCTACAGCGCTTGGCGGTTTTGCAGTCCTGCAAGCTTGTTTGATTTTCGCGAACGATTCGCGAATTGTTCGTCCTTTGTTCTTCTTGGAGGCACTCGAATCTTTCGCGAATCGTTCGACCTTCGAGTCAAGTTCGTTGATTTTTGAGTTGCGGCAAAGTTGCAGGAGTTCACCATTTCTGACAAAAATAGCACGCAGGCATGGCCAAACTATCATTAAGGGGTATCAAATAAACATTAATTCCTAACACCCCCCCCCTTTAGTGGCTACTTCATGGTCTTAGTACATCTCTTAGCTTTTCAAAATTCTCTCGTGGAAGTGTTTTTGTAAATGTATTGGCTACTTGGGGATTCGTATCACACTATTGTAGCTTGATCTTTCCACTTTATACCTTTTCCAGGATGAGTGCTGGTCAACTTCTATGTCCTTTATCGTTGCATGAAAGACCATATTTTTGCAAGTTGGATGCCAATATGCCTATCAATGTGTTAGCCATACAACGGGTCAAGCGGTTTTGGTGCTTGCCTTGTAATCGACTTCGTTGGCGTTCTCTCCTTGCTTCTTCATGTCACTGCATCTAATCCCAATTGAAAGCCACATCCTACTAGTAGATCGATTGTCTTCTCTATCGCTAGCCCAATTTGCATTTGCATTGCCTTCCAAATTGAGTTCTCCTTGGTTGTTGTGGATTCCTTCATAACCTACTCTAGCTTCCAATATCTCTCTCGAGCACACGTTGCCTTGACGTGCTTGTCTGACCTGGGGTTTGCGCCTGAGAGCGATATTTGGAACTTCAGCTCTATTATTTTTGTTTAAAATGTTTGGCTGCCAATTAACTATCCAACTATTTATATAGGGCACCATCCTTCTCATGTGTTTTGTTATCCTTCACCAAATTCTCTCCAATGTATTTGTAGGATTCGAATCAAGTTATAAGTCTTGCATGTTGAAGCTTCTCAACACTTGTTGAGCATATTAAGATTTTGATATGGATATTTTATGTATTTTTGTCCAATATTTTATGCATTTATATAAGAAACAAATATCTGTCATTTCAAACTCCTCACATATATCTATCTTAAAATTTGCTATCAATTCTCTTTAAGTAGTCCTTGTAATGACAAGATGATCAACTTGTAAGACTAAAAAATTTTCTTGCTATTGGTTTTTTATGTAAATTCTGGCTTGTAATTTACTCATTTTCAAGCTTGTCTTCTTGAAGTACTCATAAACACCACAATACCGTGTTGTACGTGCTTATTTTAGCTTGTACGATGCTTTTCTAAGGTTGTAGACAAGATGCTCCTTACCTTTCTCTTTGAAGCCTTGGAGTTGATCCATGTATTCCTCCTCTTTCAAATAACCATTCAAGAATGCACTCTTCATGCCTACCTACTAGAGGTTTCAACTGAAATATACATCCAATTCAAGCACAACTCTTCTATAAGTATCTTTGCCATGAGTACAAAAGTTTTTTCCTAGTCAATACCTTCTTTTTGTTCATAGACCTCGGTGGAAAAATCTATCTTCAAGACTCATGTGAACTTAAGTGTACAATTAGTGGTGGTAAGTGCAACTTTTTAGACCTTTCTACAAGCCAGGCTAAGAGTATTCATTCATTGACATAATAATGAATGCAATAAAGCTGTATGATTGATTCAGTAAGTAGCATGTTCAAATCAGATGAATCAGAAGCACAAGACAATAACGGATGCAACCGCGTACTCGGAACTAACTCTGAGTATCTGATCGTCTCTGTTTGATGCACTTCCGCTAATAAGCAGTAAGTGCTTCTAGCAATGTGCTATTATCAATCTTCTGGATTAATAGCTTTTTAAACTAGAAAATGATCAACTATTTATACTAGGTAGGAATGTTGTTTAGGCTTATCCGAAATGACTTTAAAAGACAGCTGTATGGTCGTAGATCCCAATTGTCACTTTGCCATAATGTGTTGTCACTTATCCAATTAGGTTACATGGTAATTACTTGCTAACAATAGTTTGGATAACTCGTGAGCTTCAAAACAAGTGGTAACATGTTTTGTTAACATTCGATAGTTCGAACACCTTCGATAATCTCCGTCGTTGTCGAACACGACTATTAGCCATTCTTGTGTATTTCTGCAGACTGTGAAAAACGTGAGTAAAATTGCAGAAACTGGACAGATGAATGGATTTAGACTAAAAATCGATCATGAGGATAATAATCCAACACCATTGACAACAATATTTTAGGAATTCTAATGGAGGTGCTACTTAGCACTTAGATTGCACAACTTAATAGATTAAAACTTGTATCAATCACAAAATTTTGGCAAAAGTTTACTGAATGATCAGTACAAGACAAAGGACAAGCTTTTCACCATTTTAAGTGGAAAGTACTTATACTTTTCCTAGCACCATTTTAAGTGGAAAATACTTTTACTTTCGCTAGCCTATCTATGGTGGCTAGTAGTAGCCATCCTACTATATGATGATGATAGGCAACTTACCACCGACCTAGTTTACTGACGCCATCATGAAAAGCCAAGTCACTATAGTATATCAAAATTAATGTTTACAATGACTTTGACCATAATGTAATAAATTTTATTCAACAATCCCAGTGCTTGAGTTTCTTCAACTTTCTTGAGAAAGTATATGGCTTTAATACCAACATGCATAACATGAATTTGTGTAAGTAATTCACATTATTCAACTATATATTTATCGTGAAAGTAATTTCTGCTAAAGCTATCATATTTGTGGATGATAAATGAACTCAAAAACAGGTGTTTTATACGAGTTTTGAATGTCACATTTAAATAGGATCACCATCTATTAAACATAGAATTAATCCACAAACACATGTATAAACATTGTAAAACTTAATAACAGGCTTCTTCAACTCTCACTCAAGTTTTATGTAATTTGCAACAACTAAAATTTTGGTTGGAAAGTTAATACTTTGAAGCAATTGTTCTAATTGTAAGTCGACAAAAGAATAGATTGTTGTGATGTCCGTTTGAAAGCTTATAACTTAGCATATGGATCATAGAATTATGTGACATTGTTCAAAGCGGTTGACTATTTCTTGTATTATTCTCAAGATGTTGACTTGGGGATGTGTTTTTGATTGATTTGTATTGGAGCTACTATCCAAAGAAAAGGATGTCAATCAAAGTTTTCCTAGAAATGTTGTTTCAAGGTTTTTCCTTATGTCGTGGCTAATTGACATTGTTTAAGAACTAGTCCTACATGAATGCTTTGTCTTAAAAAATATTGTGGAAGAGTTTTTGCTTAAGTGGTGGTTACATTACTCACATAACATTGTTAAAGAGTTAAACATTTTGTTAGTATGTCCTACTTGTTTATGTTCCTTTACTTCAAAGACGTGCATGCAAGATTTAGCTTGAATGGAAGTTTCTCAACTTGTAGGGTTAGTGCTTTATTGCTTTTGAGATCTTTGGCTTGCAGGTTCCACAAAATTACAATGCAGAAGACTTACATGGATCAAAATCTCAAGCTATGATTTGTGGATTCTCTACGCAAGTATAGGACAAGGTTATTGGAACACATTTTAAAGATAGACTTAGTTCTTTGAAATGTTAAATTTTTTTTTATACAAATCGTTGTTGAGCTCTGTAACCAACTTTAATTGCAACTATGAAGGCCCTTGAGCCCCAAAATCTTTAGGGTTTTTTCATAATAAGTCCATATTGAATGTTTGCACACTCTTTGTGCAAGTATACAAGTTGTAGGAATTGTTGATATGTTTCTTTACACAATCTGCGCAAGTAGTAATTGGATGGTTCAAAGAGCACCTTTGAGACACTAATTTTCTCGGCACATAGTAGTTGTGCATGACGATACACATTTCACTTTATGTGGTGGACCTTGTATGTTATGATTCTCAACTTAAATGGATATGTGGTATATGGACAATGCTATGACTAGCATGGTTGCCCTATTGAAGGTACATTTTGTTGAGACAAATTTGAACATGTAGGTGCTCTAATCGTAGATGCTCTTAAGATCACAAGTCTTGTAAGGATGTATTCACTGAGTCTCCTCCTCACCTTCAAAGAATCAATAAAAACTCGGTGCACTGTTCTTTGTATAAAAGTATGAAAGCTACCTCGAAGTATTGAGGGTTACACATCTCATATCCTAATTTGTATTCATGAAACTTCAAAGTGTTAAGTCTAGGTCAGTGCCTTAGCATGAAAAAAAAGAATCTCAATCTCTAATACTATGTAGCCCACTCACAAAGTATTAGACCATCAACTCCATGCATAGCACATACTACATGCTCACCACATTCCTACTCAAGTCATCAACTCCCAAGATTGGGTATTGATACAAGCATGAAGATAGAAGCCTCTTGGAATCTCAAGATGTCTAAGTCAAACTCATTTCAAATCTTTTGATCACAAATATTCGGCATTAAATTAGTTTTAAGCATTTTAGATGATTGTATCAGTTGCTGTACATAGGCTAGCAAGTAGAGGAATAAATAGAAAATGATGTGTGACATGCCTAGCAAAACAACTTGATTGTGTTAAATTTCAAACAACAAACTTTGGTTGCGATCTTGTGCAATTATATGTGTAAACTATCCACCAATCACTTGAACTACTTTGTAACAATATTGTGAAAGCACAAAGCAATAAATAGTTTGAATTATACAACAATTGAAAGTCTATGTAAATTATTGACTACCATTTATACTCTATGTCATCACTGTAATAGCACAAATAAAGAGTCAAATATTGGCTTGAAGCACATTTTACAATAAAAAAATCAATGTTGAAACCCTAGATTTAACATGATTAGATTCAATGCATCTCTACTAACCAATTAGAGTAGGTCCAAATTTGACCTTATTCACTTGCCTAAGTTGCCAAAAATAGTAAATCCACTATTCTTAGGCCTTATCACTTTATAAAGCCTATCTCTCAAGTTGAAAATGCATATTGGCATCTAAATTGCCAAATAAACTCAACATGAAAACACTAAACTAGTTGACAAATTTGCACATCGATCAATCTTTATGGAAAGACTTGCAAGAAACCATTCAATCTGCCCTCATGGTTGGATATACTCCCACTAGCTTCTTAATAAGATTTTTCACTTTTCTTGTGTACCTTTTATCTTTCTTCTACACATATTTTAATCTAGCCATCACTCTTGTAGAATATCTAAATTTTTGGAATTGCTTAAGGAATTCCTCCTGAAGTTGATTCCTATAGTGATTGTTGTGAGATCCATTTGGTTATACTAGATGCGTGCTTGCTTCTACAACAAACTTGAAAAAATGTGTAGTTTGTCTACCACATTTCCTTCATTGTTAGATATAGCAATTGATTCAAATTGCGATATGTAGCTATCAACATCATCAAAAGAAGTGCCTTTAAAGTAATCATATTTGATCTTTGAACTTGAAGGAAATCATTGAGCAGGTGCCTCCGTCTCTCGTTGTTCAATATTATCAAAAAAATAAATGATCACTTAGACGCTCTCTCAAGCTCCTAGAAAGTGCTTGTTGATAAATGGTCATTTCGAGCCAAATCTTGAAGTTGCTTTTTTTGGTTTACGAAATAGTTCCAATTTTTGGGTTCTTTCTCTATTTTTATTGGCTACGTCTGACATTCATTGTCACTGACATCATTCACTGCAATTGTAAAAATATGTTATCTTCGGCAATGGTGCCAAAAAGAAAAGCATGTGTCGTACAATGCTTTTGCTCAAGATCGATAAAATGTGTAGTATGAATGATTGTTGTTCCCCAAAGATATAGCTTTTTAGAATATTTGCAGTTAATGATGCATTTTTGGGTTGTCAATAAACATGCACTTTGAATTGGCAACCATATCACCAATTGGGGATGTTATTTTCTTCAATTTTGCTTAGAATGTTTGATTAGACAAATTCCTATCAAACATGTTCCTTTTGTATCTATGTGAAATTGTAGACTTGTATGTTGATTCAAATATGTTCTAATTATACTCCTAATTAAATGTGTTAGACAAGATAATTGATTACTTTATCAAGTAGAAGTCATATAACATTCTTTCTTACAATAAGTCTCAGAAAAATCAAGAGAAACCTCCATTATTGATCCTCAACAATCGAATGTTGGCTTACTCGACTCAAATAAGTGGCTTCAACTTCGATTTATCGAGTATAGTATTCCCCTCAATAGCAAAACAACTACCTTGTGCTATAATAAATCTTCTTACAATTGAGTAATTGATTTCTTAGGATGTAACAATTGAGCACCACTATCTAGCCACCATACATTAGAATGCTTGAAAGAGGAAGATGAAAAGTTAGACATCATAAGTGAATCTTCTTTGTCACAAGGAGATTCATCTTCACAAGTGATGTTGGCTTGCTTTTTTCTTTTGTAGCATTGGGAGGCAAAATGCCCCTTTTTGCCACATGAGAAAACAATGATTCCATAAGTCTAAATCACAGTTTGAATTCAAAAATCGATTGTACAATTCAAACATAAAGATAAGGTTGAATCTAACAATCAAATAAAGCCTTAATTCAGTTTGTGGATGAGCAAATACTGTTGTAGGGAACTATATGTCTGAACTATTCGACAAACAAAGAACTTATCTCTAGAGTGCAAGACAATCGACAATCGACAATCGACTTATAGAACAGGAGCACTCATCACAAACAATAAGAAATTAGCTTATGAATGTGCGGAACTCGATTAACTCAATTTTGCATTGAACTCGGTGTTGTATTGATTGCTTAACTAAGTACATATAGTCATGGAGCACATATAGGTGCAAACAATAGACAAGAGGTTGTGTTTATTCTTGGTCTGATCCAAACTTCTAAAGAGTGGTGGCATTCAAATCCTTATGAAAATCTCTACTAGGAGACATGTACTCCAAGATTCAACTCATAAGAACTTTCTAATTTGGTTTGGTTGAATGGGAATGGGTCAATCTCGGTTCCTGCAGCCATAACTCAGCAAAACAAGTTCCCTTTGATCTATTATCACTCAAATGAAACCAAATTTGAAGGTACAATCACTAGATTAGCAACTAGTAGCAAGGGCAAACCCAAGACTACTTAAATCTAGGATCTAAGCTTGAGAAAGTCAAATATAAAGCTCACTTTTGATTAGGCTCTGATACCATGACAAAATTTTACAGCAAAATGAATCCCAATCAATCCTAAAAGTGATGGAGGATGCACAAATCAAAGATCTAGATCCAAACTATGAACTAGAATTAAGACTAGTTACCAAAACTAGCAAATTTGGCATTTAACTCCACATTAGGCACATAGATTTGATCAAATGAACCAAAGTAAAGTAGAGCAAGCTTCTCATACCTGTAAACAAAAGACAATGATGATAGAAGTGGAAAAACTCGATTTTTCTTGATATTTGGATGGAAATCCCATCATACATTTATACTTTTCAAGATCGGATCTGAGCATATTAGGGCACCTCTGAACTTATCATACCCTAACCCTAGCATCTACCCTAATAGGTCATTGGATCCACCCTAACTTGGGGTCAAGATCTTGAGATCCAAAAACAATGTAAAACATGCTATTTTTAGATCCTAGAATTTCTCTAACCTATCCAAACACATTTTTGCCTCATTTCAAAGATGCTATCACAATGTAACATGAGGAATGAACTTATTGGAAAGCATCCTATGTGATTTGGCACATGTGGCATCTATTTACATGGCCATCTTACCAATTACAATGCATGTGACCAAAATTGGTCAAGCTAGAATTGTGAAATTTCAATATGAATTTTCACAAAATACGTACAATGTTAAAGCTCTTCATTTTATATCACTAAAAATGAGCCCCTAAAAGTTGGCCTTTTTTTACAAACTATCTTCTTGTGCATAATAACTGCTTTCTTTTTTTCTACAAGTAGATATATCTAAAATACTTCATTCCGCTATAGTGGTTTTCATTTATGCTACTTTCGTAGTCTTAAGCTCCTTTGGAATCTTTTTTTTGTGGCTTCGTTGACTTCCTCTCTTTCTTTGGTTTGTGGTCCTTCAACTTGAACTCTTCTTTAACAATAGACATCTTCTCATTATAAAATACAATTCCTTTGTGATCCGTAATAGTGACATCTAGAGAAAGGGCTCCATAATAGTGACATTTGGAGAAAGTTCTCCTATTTTTTACCTTCATTTCAACTCAGATTAGCATTTCTTGGATCACATTTTATTGCCTTTCTATTACTGAGTTATAAGTAAAAAATAAGGAGGATTATGATGCTCGCTTGCTCAATATCAACGGTATCTTATTGAAATTATACCACTCAAAAAAACCCTTTGCATTACAGAGTATAAACCACCCACAACTAAATGCATCTTGTTGTTTAGGACTCTGTCTAGCAAAAATAAATACTAGACCATTTTCATTTCAAATCTATCTAAATAAAATTCTAACTCGTAATACATTCGTCGCTAATGTTGATATCTTGATTGATATTTTAATTCTTGGTCTGGCAACAGATGTGGATGAAGTTGACAATAGAATATAAGAAGTTGTTTATCAAAACATTTGTGATTATTTTCACAAGAATTCATTCTAATGCACAGAGGTTTCACTACCCCATCGTCAATAGTGGCCATGGAGATTATATTTAGACTTCAATGCTGCCTACAAAACAAATATTATTTCATTGATGACCTTTTTGACATTTACCAGAATAAAGCTTGCACTGCAACAAATAAAGCTCAATATAATACTTACTTGAAAACATAAGGAACCATGAATAGATTTGCAGCTGGACTGCATTGTACAAAAATCCTCTTCAAGATATTAATGCTTCATCGTTGTGTCTAGCTTTTGCTCTACAAAAAGACCAGTGATGACGAAAACTTCTTTTCTTCAGTCTTGACTAACTACATATTGCGCCAACACCAGCCCACCATCAACCATGAAATCTGTTACATATTCTATTTTCTTCTTAAGTATGTTACAATCAAAAGCATGAAATCGTATAATATAATCTCTGGAATAGTTAGAGAAAAGTAACCATTGAGGGCATCAATATTCTTACTAATAAATTTTTCATATTCATTATAGTAATTGGATTCAAAAAATTCTTGAGTATGATCATAAGGTGTACTTACTAGAATATTAAATTCATTTATAGTATTCTCATATCACTTGTGGCATTTGTGGAATATCATTTATTACCCCTATGAAGACTATAATATATATCTCTTAATTTGGATAGAAATTTGAAAATCTTCAGGCATAATGGTGACACACCTTGTATGGATCGCAAGCAAGGAGGAATCCTCAAAAAGTTGAGCATAGTAGAAACTGTAAATTGATTGTACCTACCCAGATTCTCTCTAGTGATGTCATCTACCATATGATAGAATGGAGCCTTTGGAATCATAAGCTCCTTTGACCTTTGATACTTTTTTATCTCTCTCATTCAAGAGCTTCTTCTCATCGATGTTCTCCTTCTAGTAGCGAGAGGCCTAAGACTAGAAACTTCACCTTGAATGAGAATGAGAACCTGATTAGCCCTAGACATTAAATGCTTTGTTCTAGCCATAACAAGAATCTAATAGTTGCCTAACACGATCTAAAGATCGTGATGAAAGCTCACAAATCCAAAATGTACAACATGAATATTGGACTTATGCGCAACTAGAAAAATATGTAACTTCTGATAGACGTGCAAAAAAATCAATTATGTGAAAACTAAAAAGAAAGTGTCCAGATTGGGGCCAATGAAATTTATATAGAGTTTATCCCACAAATGTGCAGTCAAATTTGAAATACACATGTTGAATAATCATTCATTAAAATAAATGCATGGACACATGGCATGATAATATTTCTTGGACTCTGACGCGTTAATGA
Source organism: Diphasiastrum complanatum (assembly GCA_029204225.1). Taxonomy (NCBI): domain Eukaryota; kingdom Viridiplantae; phylum Streptophyta; class Lycopodiopsida; order Lycopodiales; family Lycopodiaceae; genus Diphasiastrum; species Diphasiastrum complanatum. The sequence continues at coordinate 8,361,061 of CM055098.1, read as the reverse complement.
CCGCCATCATGAGTGTTCTGACTCGTGTCAGAAACTGAGACTATTCAACACATGCCATGTGTCAAAATATTGGATTTGTGCGCATGTATTGATTTCATTTGTCTCACTGGGCTATAATGTGCACAAAACCAATATCAACATATTAGCAATACTTACCAATACATCAATTTTGACTGTAAAATTGTAGAACATCACATATCTTGAAATCGGGATAAATATAGAAATCACAACAGAATCTTGACAATTGAGGAGCAGTGTAGGGACAATTTGTTGAATGTAGGATCAAAGATCATTTTAGGTGAGATGGTCACGATTTGTTTTCTTGCTTTTTGAACATACATATGTTCCCACGCCTACTGAATCACAAGAGGCCAATTTGCACCATAAAATGAACGAGACTGAGGATGAGCAGCCAATAAAAGAAGAAGAAGAAACTCACTCTCCTTGAAGTAATCTTCAGAGGATATTCAACAATCCAATGAAAAAAAATGAAACATTGCTGCAAGTGAGGAGCCTCTCTCCAATAACCATCAATGGCATAGAGTACCTTTTTTCCATGACCTTCAGCATGTTCTCCATCTGAGGGAGGACGAACTGCTAAGAATGCTTCTAAAATTGCAAAATAGAGCCAATATATGTGATGACTTAGTGACTGATGACACCTTTGAGAAGCTACGTTTGACAGGACACCACATACGAAACGACATTGGCAAATATTCTGACGGAGCTTCAAAACGTTGGTTCCCAAGGTGAGTTTCTTCGATCCAATAGAGTACAAATTCACTCAATCGAAGGGGCAACAAGGAATCATAAACCTCAATGACACTATGGAAGTCAAGGATGGGACACAATATGCTATTGAGATCGACACTTATGTAGCTAGAGCAAAGGGCATGAGAAAAGTCTAGGAAGTTGATTCCAAGGATGCTTCATTGGCACACTATGTTGGACAGTTCCCTGAGTAATACGTCTACTACCATAGCAGAAAGTATATTCCAAATGGAGATCAAAAGCTACAAGAAGACATACTATGTTTTGAGAAACATAATTGGATATTGATCTATGACACTTCTATCTTCTTGATATCTAAGCTCGAATTTTTCTCAATCTACTGTATGGCTCCAACAGTTCTAAATCCATATTTATTGTCTGCAACAGGGCCAGCTATACTCTTGCAATATATTTTGGGAGTTTGGCTATTGTAGTTATGTGCATCATTACATGGTCAGCCTCTTCAATACTCTCAAACTCATGAAAATTGGGATTAAAATAATCTGCTTCTACATTTGATTTTGTGCACACATAAAAGCACTTCATCTAAGAATTTGGATTGTCTTTTGTCTCTCTTTGCTCTCAAGAGATGTAAGTCGTTTATGTAGCATTCAAAGATGTCATCTCTCTTTGCTCTCAAGAGATGTAAGCATTTTATGTAGCATTCAAAGATGGTGATTTCTAATTGATGCAAATGTTTTAATGACGTCCGACTTTTTTTCTCGAGTTTGCTCAATCTCTAGTGTAATGTAGTTGGCACTCTTCTTTTTCAATTCTTGCCCCTCTCTCTCTTCTCCCGAGAGTTGATTTCTCCTGAAGGATGATTTCTCCCAAGAGAGACCTTAGCTAACCATGGCATGATGACTGTAACCGTAACTGTAACCAGAATGATTTTGCATTGTAACTACTATGGGCGTGCACTTCTTGTATTATAATTTTTAATTTTGATGAATTTCTCCATCCTACATGGCATTTCTTATAGGGCCCTTTTGTACTCAAGAACTCTTGTAATGGTAATTATAGATTTGAAAGGGCCAAGGCACTCCGATTATGACATGCGGAGCAATGCATGGTGCTTGACGGCTATATGCATTATGAGGGGTATCACATGGAACTGTGCCCACCGTGGGTGAGCTGTTGTTGTGACTAGCTGAAGGTCCACCGTTGTTTCTTCTCTGAAAAGTGTTCTCTCCACGGCTGCCTTGGTTGCCAAACCCTGTTTTTGTTGGGAATTTGTTCACTCTACTCGAGGCTTGGTTGCCATTTAAAGCTAAGTCCCCTCTTGACAAGAAGCTCGGACTCGGTCTGGATCCACTAAATACTCTTGTTGAGGTTGAGGGGGCAGTTGGTGCCAATGTGGTCTCATAATCGCAAACCATTTCAGCCGCCCGAATAGTTGAATTGAAGTCATTGGGCATGTAGATGTTTGTTGCTCGCCGGGTCCAAGACCGCATTCCAGACAAGAGATAGTGGGTCTTGTTAGCCTTAGACATATCTTCAATAACCCATACACTCTGTCTGAATTTATTTAGTTACTCTCGCAATGAACCTTTCTGCTTGAGTCCTGATAATTCTGTCCTCAATCTCATGTATGAATCCTTAGGTATGAACTCCTCTTGTAACGTGGTTTTGACTACTTGACTAGCTCACCACAGGTCGGAGGCTCAATCCTTGACTTTCTAACTTGCTCTGGGACCTTAGGGAGCATCACCCCTCAGAGTCTTACAGGGCACACTGGGTGCACCCAAGTCAACTTTAACACATGCACTCCAATTATGACTTGTAGAGAGTAGGGCATGGTGTTAGACAATCATATGCATGAGGAATAATATTAATTGTTGGGGGAAGGTGTGAAAACAACGTCCAAAAGGTCAAAGAATGATGAGTCAAATGACTCGGTTGATTCTACTTGATTCTAACTTCGAGGTCGTTAGAATCGATGAGATTGATTACGTAGACAAACACAAAGTCGTTAGATTGTTGATTGTGGAAGCATTAGGTAGTTCGGACAATTCTATACGAAAGCAGTATAAAATAGAATGGCTAATCAGAGAAGCATAGATTCATACTAACATAAATTTGAACACAATAAGGTAATTGGTTCATAAAGCTATAAAATACAAGTCAACTGAAATGGTGAGTACAAAACAATTGCAGTGATAATTGCATACTCGAAACTAACTCTGGCTCTATGGCAGCTTCGATGATTCGAAGATCATTCGAGAGCTTATATTGACTTTTTGTCTGAGTTTAATTGATGTAATAACATCTACAGTATATGCTTCAATTCAATTCGCAATGCTCGATTGATTGACTTGCTTGACAACTGTGATTGACAACCATGATTGTTGGATTGGCATGATTGATAAGTTGTACATTTGTTCAGATATATACAAGTGCATAGACACGCTATGTTATCTGATATGGATCTTGGCGACGATCGTGGCTATCACTATCAAGGTAGATGGTGATCGTGGCTATTGTCATTGTTAAGGTAGTTGCATAGTGTTAAAACTAGCTTATACAAGTAGTATTACGCTAATTAGGCAGTCGACAATTGTCAATTCGGGCTGGAGTCGAATTAGCTGGAGTTGAGGTTGACAAAGCTTTGAATGCTCGATTCGATAGTTATTCGAATCGAACATTTGAGCTTCTGTCGATAGTCGACACTCCTTGAATAATTTGACTATTGAGACTCCTTTGATAGTTTGACTGCGTTGTAGATACTTGTTTGCAATTTTTGTGTTTTTTTTTTGCAGACTGTGCGACAATGCAAGTAAATGTGCAACAACATAAATGAATCTAGATAAACTATGGGATCTAGGGAGAGAAGGAATAAATGCAACATTAATAGTAACTGCTTTTGAGTTTAGTCAGATGTAAAGTGAATGGAAATTTGGTATATCTTTATTCGATTAAGGTATTTCTCAAAACAATGTAAATTATAAGAAAATGATGTTATCTCATTGTGCAAATTGTTTCATGCAAATACGCAAACAACAAGAAAAGGTGATAAAATGCAAGGATGTAGGCAAACCTACAGAAGATATTGAAGAAGCTTGAATATTGGGTTCAAAGGTCACTAGAAATATCACTCTTCAAATGCATTGTCGTTTGCTCTTTCATTTATTTATTTTGGAGCCACCTTAAAAAACAAAATCACTATATAATTCCAGTCTTCCACCAATACTCTCATGTGGACAACCAAGGAGAGATTGACACCTAAGTATGCAACCTTATAATAGAATGTGCATGTAGGTAGCCAAAGGTATGGATGTTGCATAACACGCCCACCTTTGCAAAATAGGCAATAGAGATTGTGCATGCAAAAAACATGCTCCTTTCCATGAAAGGTGAGCGTATCTTCCCACACATTGTGAGGTGGTGTATCGTGCTTGAGTTGGTCTTGCCCATCCAGGTTAGATTCTCTATAATCCCACAAGTTGATAATAACATCAAGCGTGAAAGGTTGGTGTGCTATGTGTTATCCACACATTGGATGTCATAGTCCATATTCTCAAAAAAAATTCAAAAAGAAAAAGTTTACTTCCAGATTTTTTTTGAGATCTTGGCTAATGTTACGTAGGGACCCTTGGAACTATCTTCATGGGTTGCATTGTCACCAACACCCACCCTACCTCACCTCGACAAAAAGTTGATGTTGGATAAGAATTTTTGTCACCTTAACATTGTCACCTAGGGTAAGAATTTTTGTCCCTCCCCCAAAAAATAATGATGACGAAAAAAGAAAAACAAAAGAAAAAATTTGGTGTTATAAATAGTTGATAGTGCTGAGATACCCATTATGGTACCACATTCTAAAACAAAACTAAAAAACTTTTCCAAATTCTGTTTGTGGATTGCTAGCAAATGTAACGGACTATTTTACAATAGCTTTTGAACTTTCGAACTTTCGAGGTGAATTGCTTGTGGTTGGTAGGAGGTAACAAGTAGCATCATCGTCCTCAATCACATCACCCACTTTCTCTCCGCACAGCTTTCCCCTCCCCCCTCCCCACACTGCACTTGGATCCTCTATTTTCTGTGGTTTTTTTTAAAAGGGTTTAAGATATGATGATGAATGCGTGTGACAATGGCAATTGCAATAGCAAGGGCAAGCTGAAATTAAAAGCCATTTGACAATCAGCCCAAATAGCAGTTACTGCTACTTTGTGTGGTGTGAGGGCAATGTTACTCTACCTTACGAGCAAGCAGCCATTTCCGGTTTCTTGTCTCTTTCTACAGCGCCTTCTTATTTATCTCTTTCTACATTGCATTGCCATCGCATATAACACGATGCATCTTTTCGCAACACCAACGTTTTAGCAGCGCTTTAGTGGCAAATGAACTTTCATATTTATTAATCTGGTCAAAAACGTAAAGCCAAAGAAATGTTGCGCAGTGTTGCTCGAAAGCTTTATTTGTGGATTGGGTTTTAATAATTAGGTCCAGCTGATTGTAAAGTGAGTGCTTTGCAGGCAAGCGTTCCCAGTTTCTTATTGCACGTCATGGCTTTGTACAGAGCGAGAGCAAAGGACGGACGCCGCAACAGGGAGGCGCCAACGGAGAGGAGGGCGTTTCCTTGCTACTAGGTAGTCGTTGATGCGTCTCTCTCTCTCTCTCTCTCTCTCTCTCTCTCTCTCTCTCTCTCTCTCTCTATATATATATATATATATATATATAGAGAGAGAGAGAGAGAGAGAGAGAGAGGGGGGGGGGCGGAGCACGGAGAGATGTCTACGTTTGTGGCTCCACATAATTGTAGCACCCTGGCATGTCAGGGTGCGCCAGCCAGGGGCTGGCCAAAAGGGCGCAGGCGGGCGCCAGGGCGGACGCACCAGGGGGCAGGCAGCGCCCAGGTGGCGCTGGGCAGGGGCACCAGCGCCAGATGGGTGGCGCCGAGTAGGCCCAGGTGGCACTGGGAACCGGGCAGGTGGCACTGGGTAGCTTCACACCCACCTGCACACATGTGAGTAAGCAGGTGGGTTCAGTTATATATAGGTATTGGTTTATCTCAGAGATTTGCTTATGGGATAAACCCTGGTGCCCGACACGTGGCACTAGGGCAACCAGTTTAAAAAAAAAAAAAAAAAAACCTCCCTGCCTGGCCCACTCTGACGCGTGCGCAGGGTGCTAAAAATAAGAAGAGCCCTACGTTTGTATGGGGTAAAAGGGAAAGGGCTTTGTGCTTGAGGGCAAATGCCTTGCTTGGAACTTTACTTGAAGTATAATGTGTACTTTGCTTGTGCATTATGGCCATAATTCTTTGCTTGATTTGGTTGCGTTGGCAAAATTTTACGAAGGAAGAGGGCTTCACATATGGAGAGAAAATCTCATGGCATGGTCGTTGTTTCTCACACACATCTAAGTATTGGATGGATGTGGAATCTAGTTCTTAGGTGAAAAATTAGCGACATACTAGAGAGAGAGAGAGAGAGAGAGAGAGAGAGAGAGAGAGAGAGAGAGAGAGAGAGAGAGAGAGAGAGAGAGAGAGAGAGAGAGAGAGAGCGCCTGGCCACATGCATCATATTTTCTCAAACTTCCGGGATGTCATGTAGATCCGGATGTGCACATCCAAGAACTCAGCTTACATCCCGAATGTCAAAAAAAGTGGCTCCGAGATGTGCACTATTTTCAGGAATTAACTTAACTAGGAGATCCAAGATGTGCAGGCTTTCAAAAATGCATGTGTTTGCTAAGCTTGTACTTTCCGAACTAGAGGCCCATCTTGGGGGTGCATCCCGGATGTAGGAGAATGCATGTGGCCAGGCTAAGAGAGACTCTAGGAGGCTCTTCATATGCACAATTTGTCATGTAATTGACATAGGTAGTGGGATGGCCCTCTTTTCTCTCTTTTCAACATGGGTTAGATTTTCTCTTTGCATGTCATCTTCCTTTGGCCCGTGATTCAATTGAAGCTTGCACATGATAGATCCAAGGTTCTTGAATCTGTTGCATCCATGTGATGATCATGCCAAAAATGGCAATGCATTGAAAGTAAGCCAGCCCGGGGAAGCTGAGCAAGCTCAGAGGATGCGGTGTTGGGAAAACCATGGCAGATGGGATCACGGGAGTAAGTGATTCCTAACCCAGGAACTTGTTCTTGATGTCAAGAATGAGTCAGGTGAGGGAACATGTTAAGAGGCCCTAATTTCAATGACACATTGCCATTTTCTACTCATCAATATTGAATATCTTTAAAAGCATTTGGATTTTGCCAGATTTCCATGATTAATCATTTAAGAGTTTCCAAAAAACATTTAGATTTTGCCATCTCCCCATGATCAATCATTTAAGAATCTCCAAGTAGCAAATTCGACTCTTAACATTCGACTGGACGAGCAAGCCTAAATTATGGCTTGGCATCAATCACCATCTACTCTTAAGTTTGTCTAGCAATACATGGAGACTAGAAAGCCTTGTCAAGCTCGTAATAGAGCGACAATAAATCTATTTTTCTTTTGTTTTTTTTGGGGGGTGTACAAAATACCTTCCCCTAGCCAAGTTGTCGCAGTGTTTTTTCCTCTAATTTCTCAAAATGTTCTCAAATGGGATCCAACCCTCACAAGGGTTTGCTTTTAGATATATTTTGTTTTGCTTGGCACCATCATAGGTGGGTTGTGCTAAAATCAGAGGTTATGAACCTCATTTCGATCTCTATTTCATGAATCAAGCACTTAGATTGAATTGCTAGAAAACTAGACAACAATTCTAGCGATGACCTCAAGAGTGAAGCCTTTTGGAGCAGATTTAGTGATCATATAGACATCAATAATGAGTTAAATGAGATTTCCATAGAGGTGATGTCCTAGAAGATTCTTTCACCACCTCCAATAGGCTTACATGGTGCTCCAAGATTGTGCCAAAATACTTGCATAGATCCATCTAAAAACTTCTTAGGACTAAAGTAGCTTGCTAAAATCAATATAATATGGCAACAAAAATGGAGCTTAACCTACTTCAATATCCAAAATTAAATGCTAGGGGCCAAGATCGCATTATTGGCCCAATTCTAGCTTTACATTGCCAAAACTTCTTGCATCATCTTCATGAAAAGACGAGATTATTTACATATAATGCAAGAATGAATATCGATCCATCATAAAACATAAGGAAATGAACTGGATCATGCTCTGTCAAAATGATGGATTGATGAATGCATGAGAGATGTCACTCTCCACACCTTTTGCTAGTGAACTTGGGCCGTGATATCTCCATCTTCGACTTTGAAGATCTTCTTGGAGTTCTCGATCCTTAAATTCTTCTTGCACTTGAATCGGCTCCTCTCCATCAATGAGTTGAATAAGGTGCTGATCCAAAAGTGCTCCTTCAATTTTGCAAGTCTTCCACTCATGAAAGATCATATTTCCACCATTGACAACTTTTTCGGTGGAAAAAATGTAGATTCTACAATCTCTACTTGAAGAGCAAAAAACTACCATTATTCCTTTCATTGAAGTAGGATAATCTTTGGACCTTGCATTGAAATGATCATGCACAAAATATGTGGACTCAAAAAATTACATTACATTAAATAGTCACCAAATGAAGTTTTTAAGTACATTACATTAAATGGTGTTTTTATAATTATGACACCATTTTTCAAACTATTACAAAAATAGTCACCAAATGAAGTTGCTTTACAAAAGCATGATGAAGCTACACAAGCTTCCACCTTCATTTTCTTAGCACATCTACACAAGATGAAAAACATCATAGCTCTTGATGATAGACGTTATGTCCATGTCCTGAATATAGGATCCAATATAGTCCTAGACTTGGATACATGTACTACAGAGCTCGAGATTATTGGTTACGCCACGTCATACTGGACGGGACTCATAAGGTAATTAATAACCTTGTGAGGCCCAGACACACTAATTGGAGTTAGTACATGGTTTAGGACAATCAATGCATGTGTAGAGTATCAATAGCAATTGGATTTATCAATAGGGGAGTTTAGACCTTGCATGACTACATGCATAGGGTGGTCTTGGGTCTATATAACCGTTGGAAACTCGCCCTACTCCATCATTCTTTTGTTGATTCATTGCCAGGTTTGTCACATGAGTTGCATGCCGGAGTGACATTATATTAGTAAGATTAGGAATTGAACAATAAGTTGATTTTTCCATTTCGATTGCCTAAATAATGACAGTGGTTTTTTTTTTATGGATTTCATATTTACATAAAAAAAAAAAATTAATTTTTTTTTTCGGAAATTGGAAATTTTCAATTTTTTGAATAGTCTATAAAATAAACTAAAAGAAGTGAATTGACCATACTGGAGTCAATTTTAGTCAGAATTGATCAACTATACTTCACTTATAGTTAATCTAATTATTAACTAAATTTAGTTATTTTTTGAAGTCAACTACAAAGGCTTCTGATTTAGCCCAGATGTTTGTGGAAAGATTATTCAGGCTTTATGGATTGCTAAGTGATATTGTTAGTGACATAGATCCTAAGTTTACAGGTCAATTTTGGTCAGTTGTATTCCATAAACTAGAAACCTCGCTTAGTTTTAGTTCTACTGATCATCCTGAATCAAATGGTCAGACAGAAAGAACTAATCAGACTATGCAGGATATGTTGAGGACTTATGTGTCTCACAAACAGTCTCAGTGAGAGGATTAAATTTCTTAAATTGAGTTTTCTTACAATAGTAGAAAACATTCTACTACAAGTTATAGTCCATTTACGTTGATGTACGATTTTGAACCCAGATCTCCTATAAATATGGAAACGAACTTTGTTAAGATCCAGAAAGTTGCAGATTTCCTGCATGATATGCAATAAATGTTGCAAGTGGCATGTGATAGTATTTGTAGTGCTCATGATAAGAGCTAAACATTATGCCGATCTTAAGAGGTCTCCTAGAGATTTTAAAGCTGATGACTAGGTATATCTTTGAATTCCAAAAGATTCTAAGACTATGCGTATGGGAAAGCATTATAAGTTGTCTATCAGATATTGTGGACCATTTCGGATTATAAGAAAAATTAGTTCTTTAGCTTATAAACTTGATCTTCAAGATAAGTCGACTACTCACCCAGTGTTTTATGTAAGTCGGTTAAAATTAAGTTTACATGAAGGTGATTTAGTAGGATCTGTTGATGAGGATCTTACCCATTTGGAGGATTTATCACTCAGTGTACCTTTGGAACCTGAAAGAGTGCTCAGAACCAGAGATAAACAATTGAGAAATCGTTCTATCTCTAAGTGCTTGATTAGGTGGAAGGGTCAGACTAAGGATGATGATTCGTGGGAAAGGGTTGAAAGCATAAAGATCAACTTCCCTAGTTTCCACTTCTAAGGACAAAAATAGTTCAAGGGGAGAAGAATGTTACATCCATGTCCAACATGTGGGATTCGGAATAGTTCCTGACATGGATAGTCGGTACTCCAGTAGTGTATAGGGTTATTAGTTACCACGTCATTATGAACTTGTCCAGAAATGTAATTAATAATCTTAGGAGGGCCCAGGTTCTCCTATGGAGCCGCTTGCATGGTGATTGACAACTTTTGTGCAAGAATAGGAGGGCAAATGCTTTTGATAGGGGAATCCTAGAGGAAATATCTAGATTTTGGAGAGTATAACTCTTGTAGGAACTCGCCCATCTCCTCATTGTGATTTATGATTTCAGAAGCCAAGATCCCCTCCTCTCTTGCATTCAGTCACCTTGGCTTAGGGGTGAAGTGGTTAGGGTTTTGACTAGCCATTTCCTGTTGCTTGGGTGGTTTTGCTCCACAGGTGATTTCATGTAACATGATCTAAGAAGATCTTCACTTGGCGATCATAATAGTTAGCTTTGACAAAAGCATCAAGCTTGAAAAGCCTACCATCTTTAATCCCTTTGGCAATGACATTCTCACTCCTCATTATCAAGCAAGCATTTCCATCAAATGTAACAAAGAAGCCCTTGTCCATGACTTAGCAAATTCCTTGTAATGTTAGGAACATACAACAAACCCTCAAGCATGATTTTCTTGGTAGATTCAAGACACATATGAACTAATCCTACTCCCTCGATCTTGCATTTATGAGCAATTGCTACATGAATAGCTTTTTAGATCTATCAAAAGGTAAGAGTTGATTGTCTTTGTTCAATTCACCAAGATTGAATCACTTAAGCTTGAGCTAAAAATCATCTTTCTCGAATCCAAATACTACTTTTAGACTCACTTAGGCCTAAATCACACTCTCCACTTGAAATTTGGTAAGGATTAAAAGAGATTTGAAGCTAAACTACTTCACAAATTTTCATTCTATTAATTACACTTGAGAAAATCAATGACATTTTGGCATATACACGAAGTAGATTGTACTTGAATTGACTTGAACTAAAATGACACAGGTTAGGTGCCCTACCATGGTCTAAACATCATATCAATACTACAAAAATTATAATTTGATTCCCTAGGAATGACATGCACGTGAAAGTCCTCTTCGAGCTCTTGATTCTAGACTATTCTCAACACTCAATCTAGCAACACACACTAATTTAATACCAACTCAAAGTTTTGGATCATTCACAGTTTCTAAGCATTGCACACAGTGAAAGGAACCTACTTGATCATAAAACCAACTAAGAATTGATTAGAATCAAAGTACTAAGCTTGATATCCAATTGTGTGAATTGCTTCAAAAAAGCCACTAACAACTTGAAAACTTGCTAATTTGGAATAGAACTTGGTGAATACTTGGATCTAGCTTTGATATCATGGTAAAATCAAAGGTTATGAACCTTATTTGGATCTCTAATCATGAATCAAGTGTCGCGGCATACCAACAACAAAATGATTGATATTTGTGGTATAAACGGGTATTGTTCCTACTAGAGAGCAATAAAAAGGCTATCATTAGTGCAAAACCAGAAATAACTAAGAATGAATGGAGTGGAGAGGAGAAGTGATTGCAAACTGATCATCAACAGATGTTTCCACAAGGGGCTGCCAGTACAACCGTATAAAGAAAACAAACACCCAGGAGAAAAATACTGAATACTTCATTATGGTTTTCAGATTCAATTGGGAGTGAACTCAAGAAAGCAAATACTTCGGCAAAAGGGAAAGCCACACAGTGTTTCCATTATCTTGACAGTAGCTTATCATGAATCTAACTCCTATGATCTGCGCAAATCACAAGATTGAAGGCTCGAGACACTTCACTAATCAATTCCAGTCCAAACACTGCGTATAGGCACAAATAATATAGTGCCATAAACTTTCTATTACCAAAATGAATCACCATGAAAAGCATAGAAGGTATTCACAGTAGAAACAAGTTGTGTGTGATTCAGAACACTCAGATTCACATTATCTGTATTCACCATTTGCAGAGTACAAAGATATATTCATTACAGTCTAGACACTGCAAAGAAGAGGGGTTGCTACACATCTATACAAGAATATGAGAACACAAAGGTCCTGAACTTGTAGATGAATAGCAAAAGCAGTAAATCTACATTAAAGAACCAACAGAGCAACACAGGCTTCTGTTCTACATTGTGTCTGAATGAATTACAATGGCATAAAACTGGCATAATATAGCCAGAGAGATCTGTGACAGAGAGAAGAGGGCTCTGCAACTGCTTCAAGAATGAGAGCAAATCAGTATTTGACATCTGGAACAGGGATTTCACAAGCCAATAGCATACTGTCACAGTAGGATCAACAGTTAGAAAGTAGGGTTGATGTCTCAAGTAAGGAAAAACAGCCAGGTCGAAGATGAATGAGGGTCATTGGCCATCTGCAAACTGCCTTGAATCTGCAACCAACTTTGGAGTGCACTGGAGGCTGCCACGAATCTGATAGATGGCCACTATTTAGAACATTGACCTGCATATAAGAAGAGATGAATGAAGGCTAAATGAAGTGGGCTGCCACTGGAAATCAGAGGTGCAACCAAATCTGCCTCTGGAATTGCCCTGTAGAAGATCTGTTTGCTTTCCCTCTGAAATGCACTGGAGGTCCTCATAATTGTTTATAGAAGATGATTTACCAAGAACAATGAGCACTGGCTGTGTGGAAGGGGTCCTTCATTTCCATGTTAAGAAATGTGCCATAAAAAATCAGTGCGCTGGAATTGCCTCTTGGAGATGCGATGGCTACTAGGGATCGCTGACCTGCATGAGGAACAACCTTTCTTCACTGCCCTGAGAAAAAAAGAAGTGTGAAGGTGGGCTACAGCCACGAAGGCATATTGCCCTACAGTAATCCGAACAGAGATAGAGGTGTTGCCTCAAGAAATGCGAAGGTGGGAGGCTCTGGCTGAGTGGAGGTGCTCCGAGGTAGGCACTAAAGAATGAACGAGGCTCCGAAAATCCCGAATAGTGTGAAATGTGCGACAATGGCCCTTTGGATCTGTAGTGCCTTGCCTTTCAAAATAGCGAGTTGCCCTTAGGAAATGCGAAGATGGCAGTTTATAGTCAGCCGCTAAAACTGCCATTGAAACTTGACTCTCACACAAAGCCGAATAATGCGAGAATGCCGAATGGGCTTTAGAATATGACTATAACCTTAAGAACAGCTTTATGAAGGTCCGTGCCTTCTTAAACCAATGACTCTTATAACTTAAAAGAGCAACGACTAGGCACAGCCATATGCCAAATTCATAAGTAGTAAAAGGGCTGCCTTAATGCCACAAAACAAATTTAAGTCGTACCCCACTGAATGCAACTTATGATTAGGCTATACACAACGACAAAGCAAAGGCTTAAGATTTAGCAATAAAAAGCCGAAATCATTAACAAATTGTTGAAACCAGGTCACCACATATTCCCCTCCTCAAGTGTGCAGTGGCTCGCAAACACTGAGAATAGGAACCATTGTCGAAGCTTTGAAGAGAATCTGACTTGCCACAGTCTGCAGCCTTTGACAAGCCAAAGCCTGATTGTACAGTCTTCAACAAATAAAACTTCAACATATAATACTTCCAAAATTCAGCACCATTTGACATTGTTATGAGCATATGCAGAACAGAAAATCAGCTTTAAAAACTTGGCTCTGCATCATTTAAATAATGTGATTTTGGACAGTAGCACCAACAAATCGTTAACTATGAACAGGACATAGAAAGATTAGCATTTGTCAGCAATCTTTAGACAAGATCAGCACATCTTGGACAACACCAAAGCCTTAGAACAAGCTTTTATTTTAGCTTGAAGATCCTGTAAATAGAGAACCAAAACAAAATAGAATAGAACCATCACTTGGAAAAGCATAAATCAAAATTTGCTTACGGAAAACCAAGAGATTATTGGACATAACAACAGAATCTTCAGACTGTACATAACAAGAACTAAACACATTTTACAAACTATAAACAACTTTAAGAACTCTACCAAAAATCGAAAATAGAAAATCAAACGTGAAATGACGAGTCAAGGTGGTCAAAACTCAGATTTCACTCTTCCCCTTCTAAAATACTTGAAGAACCGGAACAATAACCTATGAATATGAAAAATATAAACAAGAATCAAAATAATAACAGAACATCCTATTTGGCATTGCTCCCCAGCAACGGCACCAAAAGTGGTATATGTCATGGCATACCAAAAACAAAATGATTGATATTTGTAGTATAAACGAGTATCGTTCCTACTAGAGAGCAATAAAAAGGCTAATACTATCATTATTAGTGCAAAACGAGAAATAACTAAGAATGAATGGAGTGGAGAGGAGAAGTGATTGCAAGCTGGTCATCAACAGATGTTTCCACAAGGGGCTGCCAGTACAACCGTATAAAGAAAACAAACACCCAGGAGAAAAATACTGAATACTTCATTATGGTTTTCAGATTCAAATGGGAGTGAACTCAAGAAAGCAAATACTTCGGCAAAAGGGAAAGCCACACAGTGTTTTCGTTATCTTGACAGTAGCTTATCATGAATCTAACTCCTATGATCTGCACAAATCACAAGATTGAAGGCTAGAGACACTTCACTAATCAATTCCAGTCCAAACACTGCATATAGGCACAAACAATATAGTGCCATAAACTTTCTATTACCAAAATGAATCACCATGAAAAGCACAGAAGGTATTCAAGGTAGAAACAAGTTGTGTGTGATTCAGAACACTCAGATTTGCATTATCTGTATTCACCATTTGCAGAGTACAAAGATATATTCATTACAGTCTAGACACTGCAAAGAAGAGGGGTTACTACACCTCTATACAAGAATTTGAGAACACAAAGGTTCTGAATTTGTAGTTAAATAGCAAAAGCAATAAATCTACATTAAAGCACCAACAGAGAAACACAGGCTTCTGTTCTACATTGTGTCTGAATGAATTACAATGGCATAAGACTGGCATAATACAGCCAGAGAGATCTATGCTAGAGAGAGAAGAGGGCTCTGCAACTGCTTCAAGAATGAGAGCAAATCAGT
The DNA here is from genome assembly GCA_029204225.1 of Diphasiastrum complanatum. NCBI lineage: Eukaryota > Viridiplantae > Streptophyta > Lycopodiopsida > Lycopodiales > Lycopodiaceae > Diphasiastrum > Diphasiastrum complanatum. The sequence continues at coordinate 8,345,894 of CM055098.1, read as the reverse complement.
ATTTGACATTTGGAACAGAGATTTCACAAGCCAATAGCATACTGCCACAGTAGGATCAACAGTTAGAAAGCAGGGTTGATGTCTCAAGTAAGGAAAAACAGCCAGGTCGAAGATGAATGAGGATCGCTGGCCATCTGCAAACTGCCTTGAATCTGCAGCCAACTTTGGAGTGCACTAGAGGCTGCCATGAATCTGATAGATGGCCACTAATTAGAACAATGCCCTGCATATAAGAAGAGGTGAATGAAGGCTAAATGAAGTGGGCTACCACTAGAAATCATAAGTGCAACCAAATCTGCCTCTGAAACTGCCGTGTAGAAGATCTGTTTGCTTGCCCTCTGAAATGCGCTGGAGGTCCTCATAATTGTTTATAGAAGATGATTTACCAAGAACAATGAGCGCTGGCTGTGTGGAAGGGGTCCTTCATTGCCATGTGTAAGAAATGTGCCATAAAAAATCAGTGCGTTGGAATTGCCTCTTGGAGATGCGATGGCTACTAGGGATCGCTGACCTGCATGAGGAACAACCTCTCTTTGCTGCCCTGAGAAAAAAGAAGTGCGAAGGTGGGCTACAGCCACGAAGGCATACTGCCCTACAGTAATCTGAAGAGAGAGAGAGGTGTGCGATAGTTGCCTCAAGAAATGCGAAGGTGGGAGGCTCTGGCTGAGTGGAGGTGCTCCGAGGTAGGCACTAAAGAATGAACGAGGCTCCGAAAATCCCGAATAGTGCCAAATGTGCGACAATGGCCCTTCAGATCTGTAGTGCCTTGCCATTGAAAATAGCGAGTTGCCCTTAGGAAATGCGATGATGGAGATTTATAGTCAACCGCTAAAACTGCCATTGAAACTTGACTCTCACACAAAGCCGAATAATGCGAGAATGTCGATTGGGCTTTATAATATGACTATAACCTTAAGAACAACTTGACGAAGGTTCGTGCCTTCTTAAACCAATGACTTTTATAACTTAAAAGAGCAACGACTAGGCATAGCCATATGCCAAATTCATAAGTAGTAAAAGGGCTACCTTAATGCCACAAAACAAATTTAAGTCGTACTCCACTGAATGCAACTTATGATTAGGCTATACACAACGACAAAGCAAAGGCTTAAGATTTAGCAATAAAAAGCCGAAATCATTAACATATTGTTGAAACCAGGTCACCACATCAAGCATCAAGGATTGCAATTAGATTCTATTGCTAGAAAACCAAACAACAATTCTAGCTATTTTGCATCTAATTTGGCAATTGCCTTTGAACACCACAATCAAACTAGCATTTACTGATCCTCATGCCTCTCACATGTGTGAAAAGTATAGTACTATTATCAGGTTCAATTCTACTCAATAGAACCAAAAAACATCACAATAATCAAGAATCTATTTCACTTGTAAGAGCAAAATTGCCAAAATCAACATCAATCTTGATCTCCAAAAAGTGCATGTACAAAATAAGCTCCAAATCCATATCTAATGAGCTCAGATCTTGGCATCAGGGTTATCGTTAGTTAGATATAGACCTAAACCTACCATCTAAGCTCCTAATCTAGGAATCACACCCACTTGGTGGTTGGATTAAGTGTGTCACATGCATTGTCACCAAAATCCCTCTAAATTAACTTACATTTTACATATTTTCATGGTTGAGAGGTTGAAACTCTAGTACAGTCTTATATTGTCTAGAATAATATTACATTGTATATAATTTTCATTCTTCTAATTTTAAGCCCTTTTTGGGCCCTATATTATATATTATGGCCCAATTTTGTTTTTTCTTTTATTAACATAGAAGCGCGGGGAGAGAGAGAGAGAGAGAGAGAGAGAGAGAGAGAGAGAGAGAGAGAGAGAGAGAGAGAGAGAGAGAGAGAGAGAGAATTGCATGAGGTATTGGTCCGGCCATTACCACATAATTTAGTCCTGAGGTAGCTCGTGGCTCTGCCACTCGTTGCTCGGGTCCTAGATTATCTGTGGTAATGGCCCTCCCAATGGGCATTACCTAATACTTATTGTGAGGCTCATTCAACCATGGCATGTAGACGAGGCTAATTTCTATTCTTGAAGAAAACTTAATCACTTGGCATTAAGATTTTGTTATATCATTTTTCTTTTTTTGAAGGAAAGAAAAAGGGATGCACAATTTTGTAGTTTTTTTTAAGAGCACCTTCCAAGTGCTAGAAGGCGTACGCCAAAATTTGTACCTTTGTGCATTTAAGAAACCTTTTTTTACGCGCATCTTTCGCTCTGAAGGCGTGTCTAAAAAAAAGAGAGCAAAAATAAAGTAAAAAATATTTTCACAATATGAAAGGTCAGTCTCCCCAACCAAGCCCTTGCACCTGGACCAACACACGAAAGAAGACAAGCTCGAATTGCAGCCAACCAAGCCCTTGCACCTGGACCAGCACATGAAAGAAGACGAGCTCGAATTGCATCAGAAGGTGAATCAATGTTGAGTGTAAAGGCTGCTGCTAATAATATTTTCCATTCAATAATAAAAGGGTCAAAGAAGTGGAAGAAACCTTAGAAGAGGAAGCGGTCTTTGAGAGAGATTGCCTTTGATTAAAGGCTGGGAGGGTGGTGCCGTGGGTGGGTCCTGGTGTTGCGAAAGAGGGGGCCATGCAAAGATCAACGCCCCACTTAAGAAGTTATAGCAATCCATCAATATATACACACACATTCGAGGAGCTCTGAGCTAGTGCTAATCACTCCTCTCTTCTGTCTCTCCCTGCTCCTTTGCTGCTTGGCTTGCATCATTGAATGCTACATATTTACATCGCTACTAGTGTTGTGTGTTCTGAAGCTGACGGATTTGTGGGTGAGCTTAATGGTGTCTATGGCAATGTCGGGCAGAAGGAAAAGCCTGGATTTCAGTGGCTTCGTCATTACCTCACAGCAGTTCTTGATCATGTATGCAGATTTTGAGCATGAGATAGTCTTACAGTTTATTTTGTTTACTTCAAAGGCCATTGCAGGTACAAAGAAAAGGGGAGGTGCCAAGAAATGCTCAGTTTATGTTTAAACTGAATGCTGTATTTTTTGAATCGATTAGCAGCAGAGTCTGTTTATTGGCTTATGTTTCAATTGACTGAGCAGAAGATTTTGGTTGTTGTTTTGCAGATCTTGCCTTATGGTCAGTGTTGCTGTGGCACAAGAACTTGCAATCACGCCTCCCCGCGGCTGGAATTCATACGATTCGTTCTCGTGGACTATTACTGAGGATCAGTTTCTTGCCAATGCTCAAATTGTGGCAACCACTCTGAAATCCTCGGGCTATGAAGTAAGATCACCGATTCTGTTTTTCTCACAGCTTTCTTTTCTTTGAGAACTCGTTTGCATTTTTCCTATTCTTTAAGAACTCATTTGCATTTTTTAAACTGGCAAGCATTGATCTAATCAGCCTCTCAGTTCATACTTGCAGTATGTGGTTATAGACTTCCTCTGGTTTCGGATGAGACTACCTGGGGCTTCAGTGACCTCTCCGGGATTCGACATAATTGATGAGTGGGGGCGCCCAGTTCCAGATCCAGTACGATGGCCATCAACAGCTGGTGGAAAAGGCTTTGCTCCCATTGCAGAAAAGGTACATGCCATGGGATTAAAATTTGGGATACATGTGATGCGAGGCATAAGCACTGCTGCCGTAGCCAACAACACGCCTATCCTTGGCGCCCAGGCGAGTGAATTAGAAGCATCACCAATTAAAGATTTCTTCTCCTTTCACCGTGAATGCTAGATACACTTTTAAATTAGTAGGATAAAGCGGATGCGAGCTCTTTTCAAATAATGTTGTGGATGCTAGCTAATTGAATTAGCTACACTTTATAAGGATAAAGCTGCAGCTTGCCTCCAGCCAGAGCTCTCTTCCCAGTACATTGTGAATGGTAGCTACCTTTTGACTTAAATTATAAAAAAATAAAGCTGAAAGCTAATGCTTACCACCAGCTAGAGCTCTCTTCACGTTACATTGTGGATGCTGAGTACACTTTCGAATTAGCTATAAGAATGAAGTTGGTGCTTACCACCAGGCAGAGCTCTCTTCAGTGTTAAAGATAACATGTGAGGCATTTGTTATAAGAATAAAGCTAGTTCTGACAGTGGGTGCATTGATGACAGGGTAGTCCGGAGGGTGCAGGAGGGCGGCCATGGAGTGCTCAGGACATTGCTCTAACCTCACAACCATGCTCTTGGATGCCTGGTTGCTTCGTGAGTGTGAATACTAGCAGCGAAGGAGGCACGGCCTTCATAAACTCCCTATACCAACAATACGCATCGTGGGGAGTAGATTTCGGTATCACGATCTCACAAAACACTCTCTCTCTCTCTCTCTCTCTCTCTCTTTTCTTGCTGCCAAGCTTTTTTAGTACAACTTTAAGAAGAACGTTTGTTTGCACTTGAAAATGCATAAAATTGAAAGTAGTAGAGTCCCAAGTGGAGACGGTCGGAAAGTGGCTGAACCCCACCACTCACATAGGCCTTGTGCTCAGGTGTCCTTTTTATTTTGGGACCACCTCCAGGACCATAATGTCCAATCTGTCATTCTCTCTCCTCTCTCCAATGGAATCCACTTTCTTTCTCCTTTCTCTGGTGGAATGCACGTTCTCTCTCCTCTCTCCGGTGGAATGTACATTCTCTCTCCTCTCTCCCGTGGAATGTGCATGTGCTATGTGGCAGCCCGTCATTGGTTGTCCACATCCACATTCCACCACAAACGTAAAATAAATTGCAAAAAAAACGGCCAAAAAAACGAAAAAAAAAAAACTAGTCCACGCGTACGGCTGTAAAAACGAAAAAACAAAAAAACCTTCGCACAATGGCATTACGTAGGGGAAGGCCCTGCCTGAGGGCCTTCCTTGCTGGTCGGGGCCTGTCCTCGGGCTCCCGCCCTCGGCAAGGGCCCTCCCAACAAGGAAGGCCCTCAGGCAGGGCCTTCCCCCCCACGTAATGCCAAGTCTGAATTTTTTCTTTGTATTGTTGATGCACCTCCAGAGGTGTAATTTGCTTGCACCTCCAAAATTTTGATCCATGATAAAAAAATTCTGATCCACGTTAAAAGTAGCAGCGATTCTGTCCCAAAATTCTCATCCTTCAGTAATATCATCAACGTTCTGTCAAAAATCAATGAGAAATAAAAAAATTCAGACTTGCCATTACGAAGGGGAAGGCCCAGCCCCTCAAGCCTTCCGTGCAGGTCGGGCCCTGCCCTCGGGCTCCCGCCCTCGGGCAAGGGCCCTCCCAGCACGGAAGGACCTCGGGGCAGGGCCTTCCCCCCCCCACATAATTTGATTTTTGATTTTTATGTCTTAGTATAGGATGACTATGAGGAAACATGCTTGGTGCCACACCAATGCCAAGAGGGTATGCATGCAACCTCCTCTTGTAGGACCGTTTTTTCACTTTTTCATGAAGAAAATGGTGCAGCCCCCCTTGAGCATAATCTGTGCATTGGTATATGCACCTTTCAATGATCTTTTTTTACATGCACCTTAGGCTCGGAAGGTGTGTGAAATTCTTTTTACGGCTAAAAAATAGTAAATTGTTTTTCATGTCTGGGAAGATCCACATCCTCGGCCATTCCACGCCTTCTGCCTTGGGCTACCGCCCTCGATCGAAGACCCTTCCCCGGCAAAACGGCCTTTGACCTTCCCCCCTCATGTGATGGTGGTGGGAGCTAGGTTTCATTCGGTAACTTGGCTACATTTACTCATAGGAAAGAATTACATTGTCACGTTTTTCTACAAGGCTCTCCAAGTTTTTGGGCAAAGACCACAATGGATCCACAGTTCAATTGTGATTTTGATTTTTAGTTTAAAGAGTTTGTAGTACATGAAGGGTGCCTTCTTGGTGCAACATCAACACTAGAAGGTTATGCATGTGAACTCCTCTAGTGACAATGTGACTAGGTTTTGTTTGGCAACTTGACTCCAACGATGCATAAAAAAATCAAATTGCTACTATGTATATGGCAAATATGCTTTCGAGCCCCGTTGGACCCTCTAAAAATTTCAAGTACCCTATTTGCGCTTGAAACCGATATCAGGTGCCTATATATATATATATATATATATATATATATATATATATATATATATATTTTGAAAAAGAATTTTTTTAGTGTTTAGTATTTTCTTTTTAAGATTAAAAAAAAAGTTTGAAAAAAATAAAGATAACGTTCGCTGCTCGGAATTCACACATTTTGGAACGTGGTCGGATGCAGCGGAACGCATTCCGCTGCATCTATGGTATATGACATCTATCAAGAGGTTGACAATTACAGAAAGTAGTAATTGACCATGCTCGTCTGCTACTTCATGTGACCTTCAACTCCAACCACATTAGTTGGCTAGTTCTTGTGATTGCAACCCCTCAACAACTTCTTGATGTAGCTATCAATGTAGACAACGTTTGAGATCGTAAAACAAAGTTACCATGAATTTTACTTAAGTTTATGTCCTTTTTTATATTTGACTATGGATTGGAGATTTTGAATCTCATGTGATGTGCAAAAAACAATGAAAAAAAGTACAAAAATTTATGCACTAAAGGTGACACGCTCAAAGAGTCTAATAAGAGAGAGAGAGAGAGAGAGAGAGAGAGAGAGAGAGAATCTCACATGGCACATCTTTTTAGTTTTTCAAGATGTGTAACCTACATATATAGGTGAATGACAATTGTACAAAAATATAATACACAATAACAAAAAATTACTATTATCACATGGAAAGAATGTGTTTGCTACATCCCATAATTTATGAGCTTTTGATGGCTATGTGTTATCATGATTCTAATTCTCTTTGATCTCAAAGCTTCTTGTATAGCATGTTGTTGTCATTGCACTTCACTTATCTATGACATAGGCCGTTTGTCTTGCCACAATTTGACACCCCAAAAGCTTGTTATGCTCGCTCAAGTGCTCAACCCGCTCAAGTGCTCAACCCACTTGAGTGCTTAAGAAGGTTGAAGTTGATATACGTGGCCTGCCGTGATTGGACTAGAGATAGCCCAAGATAATGGGCCCAAGAGCTAATGTCCACCATTGTTGCAAACTTGTCCACCGGTTTGTGAGTTGAGGGGGGTGTTCATCCCAAAAGCATTGACATTGCAAAGTTGAAATACAATGATAAGTAGCACAATCAGAGCTGGTCCTAGTTCATATGATGACAACAATATAAGGAAATATAATGAGAGAAATGGCAAGTAAAGCTCCTAGATCACATAATAATGAGAGGAAATGGGCCATGACGCGCGATCACCTTTTTGCAAGCACCATAGAAGGTCTTAATTCTGTCTTAAAAGGTATCATTTTATGATAAAACATTCAAATTGTTCATATTTGAATTGTTCATGGATTAATTATTTTTCTGGTGTTTCTTTGAACTGCAAAACCGGTCCCTGCCGATGGGCACTGAGGTGACCACTGACTCCTGCTGCGTGTTGGGAAGTGGGCCCATCGCTTTGGGCATACTAATTAGTAATAAGGTACGTCGGTGGCTGGAGCCTGGAGCTACCTACGTGCCACCTACAGATGGGAATGTGTGACCCAGTACAGATTGATTGATCAACCCACTTTGTCACGCGCTTTGGGTTGGACTGGGTGGGCCGTGGGTGATGAAAGCCCAGATGATGCATCGCAGAACGCACCAATTCAAAAGCGGTTTAGACCAGCCACCAAATTCTTGATACAAGTGCAGCAAACTGCTTTTGTGACTTGCATCTTGGGCTTCCCATAGTGGACTGTGGGCTCATCTGGTTCCACCCAGGAATCCGGGAGCTTGTCAGGGTGCGCTGGGTTTTCCGGCGGTTCCAATGCAATAGGCAATAGGCCTTGGAAGCACTTTCTCGCATGTCAGGGCTAGGCCATTAAATGGTCACCACATGGCAATCATTTATTGGCTCAAAGTCTCTCATAATTTCACACTTGTCCCTACAAGTTTCCTATAGCTACAACAATAACTCTTTACATTGTTACAAGTACTGGTTCGTATGACGTTCTTGCAAGTACAATCTTCACAAGAGCGAATCATAGATGGTTCCTCTCTTGCACTACAGTCTACTACTTGAGGGTGTATTTGTGATTCACTTATATATTCATGTCTGCTAAATGGTTGTCTTTTCTTATGCGATAAAACAAAAGCCTTGCCACATGTTTATTGGTGTTTTGTTGAAATTGGTGACCCAAGCTTTGTGGTGAACTTTGGCTCAATTGAGTCGAACAGCCGGCCTGCGAACAATGCCTTTTAGATTCAAGGGTTGTAATGCTTAGTAGCACTTGTGGGGCCTTTTTTTTTTTGTTGCATAACTTCTGGCGATAACCTCCTTATGGCAATCGACTCCTCTTGCTAACGTCATGGTCCTATTGAAACCTAGTTACATTGGGGTAACGAGGCTTTTTACACATAAAAACAACCACAAGTGCTACTATGTGTTCATCAAAGCCAATATAACATAAGAATGAAAGCAACATCTATTTTGACAAAAAAAAAGGAATACGACGTTGACTTCCAAAAAACCAACTACCTTTTTTCGTTGTAGGAAATCTCATGTTTTGTGAAACATTTCCTGAATTCTCAATCTTATGTTTTAGAATGCATAGGATTTGTTAAGCTCAGTAACATAATTAAAGATATCATAAAATATTTGAAATTGTAAAGTTCTATCTTATGAGTGCCTGGATGTTGCAAAATACTAGCCAATACACACTTCAAGCTAAAATTTCTGGATGGAGTGGGGTGAGGCTTGAGAAAATAATTGATATGGAGAGTCTTTGGAAAATCTTGAAATTTGTAGATAACAAGCTAATTTAGGTCAATTTATATTCTTAAGTTGCAACATTCTAGCCATTTGTAATTAATGAAAAAATTTAGCAGTTGGAGGTTTATTGATATTTGATCATATATGCCTCTAAAACATTGTTTCAAGAGATATCGATCCTATTTATAGAAATTGTGTCATACTAGGACTCAATGTATCCGTTGGCTTTTCATTGTAGATTTTCATTTATATCTTGGATGTCTCTTGGATTCTTGGGATGAGCTTTTGAGGTCACTAATAAATACATTCATGTCGTCTATTGAAATAGTCTTTGTAGGAAGTTAATAAAAGTAGCAACTTGCTTCCTACTTTCTCATGGCTGTACCGTTACTAACTATAGGTCAAATGCAGTGAAACACGACTGTGTTTTTGGGGCTGACGACTTAAGCTTAGATGAGATCACAGCTGTGTCCCAGGTACCATGCTCCTTAATTCTCAACTATATTTGAAAATTCAGTCTAGCCTTGGTAATGTTGGATTACATTCACAGTTTAGTGACTTTGTTTTGTAGGCTATTGCGAACACTAGTCGACCTATAGTTTATTCACTTTCTCCTGGGGTACGTGCAACTCCTTCTATGGGTAGCGCTGTTAATGAGCTTGTTCATATGTATCGAGTGACAAGCGATGACTGGGACACATGGGGTGATGTTGCACTACATTTTGATGTTGCAAGGTCTGTTATTGATAATTTTGCTTAAATTGAGAACTATTAGTACTTTGACAAATGTGTTGCAACTTTTTATCCTAGCATGCAGTGTTGGCATGGAGGAATGCCTTTGTTTCCTCATTGTTGTTCTTGAATGTAGAAATTTGCCTTCAATTTGTGCATTATCTTTTGTTTTTCTGATTGAAAATGCTTGAATGACAGGGACTTTGCTGCTGCAGGTCTTATAGGTGCTCAGGGATTGCAAGATGGTTATTCTTGGCCAGATTTGGATATGTTACCACTAGGTTGGCTCACAGATCCGGGTGCAAACAAGGGTCCACACCGCCCAACCAACCTCTCTCCTGATGAACAGAAATCCCAGGTGAGATTTTTTCTTTTGTTGAAATAATTCAACTTGAATCCTAGTTTTTTGTGTGTTATCGACACTTTTTGAGCTAACAAATAAGGAGGAATGCCCAAAGTGTAGTTGTTATCACACATGCCTGCTATACCTGCTTGTACCCTGTTGCACTTTAAAAAATATGCCTAAATCTTTCAGAAAACTCTCAAACACGTAAATTCCTGGTTTTTGAGTACAACGTCCATGTATTATTTTGTTGCTGTATAACAAGCTGGATTTGTACTGCAATAAATGTAGTGTAACAGGTTGGTATGGACTGTCCTTCACGTGTGAGCAGAAAAAGAGATCGATTAATTCTGATTTTTGCACTTTTCCAGCACTTTTTGAGTGTAAAACGCACCATCAATGGATGTACATCTCGGGTGACATGTATCTCTGTATGTCGCTGTGTGTGGGGCTCAGATTCACACGTGTGAACCCCAGAAGTTCTGAAATTTCATCAAAAGATGCGCTTTGCTGCCAAAACACTCAAACATGCAACTAGATTCCCTCTCACAAGGATGCAAGCTTCTCTCTTCTTGTTCAAAACATGGTTTCCTATCTCTTCTCTTTGCTAGACTGCCTATTCTATGATAGGCTTCACAGTTGTAATTTAACGATGGAAGTAACACTCTAACCCCTGCTACACAAGGACATTCTCGGTTGCATATGGTTGGTTGACTTTGATTATTTGATGTAAAAATAGAAAGAGCATACATGAAAACCCTAGATTGCACAAATTGAAGGAGAAAACCCATTGTAATTGAAAAAGAGAGTACAAAACAAAATACTTATTCATGTGGAAAAGGGGCTGAACCACATGTGTGAGAAGACTCCACATGCAACTTTCTACCTTGTGGGTGGGTTGTGCCACTAATTTATATTCTATCTTGATCCACGAGTTACTGTAAGTGCTTATGGGATAACTAGAAGAATGCAGCATGTGCGTATGTATCTATTGATGCATGTCACTACATGTGCCCCACATGCATTAAGTACTAACTAGAGTTTAACACCAATCAAGCACTTCAAACTCCTCAATCTAATGACACTGAATTTATTAGGGGCCTTTACATGGGCCCCTGATAAATTCTGGATTGTCCTCTGACAGGCAGGACATTGCTACATCGATATCAGTTCCTTTCTGCCTGATGTCATGACCCCAACCCCAAAATGAGAACTCTATAGCCCTCTTTTACTTGCATTCCTCTTTAGATATAACCTCGTACCGACACAAATGCAGAGTTAAGAGGATGAGTTGCCTATCCATTTCAGACATCGGGACCAAAGACACCATTGTTAGGTACTGAAACCTATGGTACTGAGAGCTTTTAGATGGCTTCATGGACTCGCACACGCCCTCTGCAATGTATGAGACCCAGATGCCTTTTCAGTCACTCACCTCATGATATGGCATGATGGCTATCATGTAGTCAGACTGGTTATTAACTGCAGTTCTTTGGATAGCGGGAGCCCTTGTTATGAGTTCTCTTAGTTCATCATCTTTGTGTCTTTCATTCTTTGTATTTAGTTCAAACCTGAAATGCATTCTTTTTAGTCTATGTACCATTGGTACTCTTTTTAGTCTGATGAACCATTGGTACCTCACAGGCGTTAATGAAGCCCTCTCTCTCTCTCTCTCTCTCTCTCTCTCTCTCTCTCTCTCTCTCTCTCTCTCTCTCTCCTTCTCTTTGGCATAGTTTTATGCACACTTGATGGTAGTACCAAAACTTTCGTTCTATTAATCGCCAAAAGTTATTATGATCTATTGTTTTTCCTTTAAATTATACAGTTTGTCTTAATCATTTTTGCAGGACTGAATTCTGTTATTTCAAATGAGTTTTTTATACCCAATAATTACACTAAGTTTTTGTGTTTTTAAGGCCTGAAAAAAATCTCAAGAAAGAACACTTTATGATAGCAACCTGGTAAAAAATTTCCAGTAGGTACGCAACACGAATGTTATACTCATTCTGTATGAGAGAGAGAGAGAAAGAGAGAGAGAATCTGAAAAGTTTTCATGGCAGATCACACTTTGGGCAATGGCCAAGTCACCTCTGATGTATGGCGGTGATTTGAGGCAGATTGATCAAGATACATTAGACCTTATAACAAACCCAGTGATGTTGAATATCAATGCCTACAGTTTCGGGAATGCCGAGGTGTGCACTAACTGTTTTCTGTTTGTTCAAATGCCAAAATTGACCGTTTGTTCAAATGCCAGAATTGAACTTGCAGAGCTTTGACTTCAAAAAATAGCTCTTTTACAAACATATGATATATTCTGATGGAAAATTTATACGCTATCAGGTGGGTGTAGGTCTAAATTCAGAAATGTAATGAGCCTATGCTTTTGGACGTACTGATTGTAGATTGCTGCTGGGCCTTTGCTGGGAAGTCAAGCTTTACCTGTATTAAGCTTAGCTGCGTGTAGTGAAACAAAAGGGGCGAGCTGGGCTGTTAAAAAGTCCAGCATACCAGGAGCGTATGATCAGCTTTGCTGGACTATACCTACAGCCAGCATTGCACAAACAAATTCTGAGGGTTGCTTAAATTGGACTATGTCGAGCTTGTCTTCAATTTCGTAAGAGATTCTATTAAAGGTCTTACAGTCTTTAGTTCTTCGGCATAGGCACATGTCTATTCGATAGAAGTCAAACAGATCCAAAGGTTTTTTGGACAATTCAAATCATCTTAGCAACAAACAATTTCAAAATTTTAAACAAAACGTGAGAAAAATTAAAATTTTAAGGTTGAATGAGAATTTGATTTAAATCAGTTTGGAGGGATTCAAATTGCAACTTTTTGTTACTATAGTCTCAGAAAGTCGTTTTCCTGTTCGGTTCTTTTTGCTTCAGAATTCGACATTCTATTATACTGAAAAGTGATCTTTATATTGTTTCTATGACCTTGAATTCCAACTATGAGATCCGAGAAATAAGCCTCAATTGAAGGGTTTGGGATTTTCTCAATCACATCTTAAAAATTAGTTAGTATATATATAGTACTCAAGAATTTGACGTTCTTGTTTGTAGAGGCACTTGGCAGCAAGCAATGGACTCTAAGAATAATATTGGACATTTGGGAAATGCTCATGTGTGGTCGTATGACGCTGGAAACATGTGCCTGGACTCCCTCGATTATCGCTCAAATTTAGGTATCCTTCACCTGTCAAACCTCGAGGCACATGCCGGCATCATGACTAGTGGGCAGTTTTTGCCGTGCTCCAAACAAAAGAGTCAGGTATTTCTGGAAGTTTCACAGCTCTAGTCAGTTATATGTGACCCTACGTCTCATTTCACGTATCCTTTTGTAACGCATTTGTGGACAACAGACATGGCAGTTGACATCAGAAGGGAAGCTCACGAGTCCAAGCACTGGGTTATGTGCGACAGTTGATGCGCAAGTAAATGTGAAACGTGTTTGGGCTGCTCGTGGATCAGATGGTAACTTAATTTTAGTGACTAAGTTCGACACCATAGCAGCACGTTAGTAGTTAGGATCCAGAAGACAACATGGAAAAATAGAGGAATTTGTTTTGAAAATTAAGCATCCGATTGTCGTTTTCATCCATTGCAAAGTTTAATATTTTCGGATAAGTTTTCATAAGGAATTGTCTTGGTAAATGTTTTCTTATACAAAATTATTTTGTTGCAGGTGAGTTCTATGTAGCTTTCTTTAATCTTGGCATGAACTCATCCTCGATCACACTGTCAGTGGATGAGCTTACTCGAAGTCAAAATGTGAATGTTACAAGTGGAAGTGGACAGCCGTCTGCATCTACTGCTGCTCCATCGAGTGAATCTAGTTGGCAGTGTACAGGAACAGACGTCTGGAACAACCAAATAGTGAATGTATTTGCTCAATCATTGTCAGCAATAGTACCTTCACATGGTTGTGTACTATACTCTCTCACGTGTACAATTAGTAATTGATTTAGAACACATTTGGTGGCTGGTGATTTTTTTAAATTGATAGTCACTCCCTAGAAGATCAAATATCAATTGATAAAGAGCTAAAATATTGATCCATAAAGAACTAAAAGTTTACAAATATCTTATTTGTTGCTTGTGAGCATGGCAGCAAACTGGCTGTTCATGACAAGCTATGATTATGCTGAAAATATATACTAAGTCGATATAAAAATCTTCTCTCTAATACCTTTGGAGTATGGAGGGACATATTATCTTTTGTACTTGCACAAGCTGACCAATGCAATTTGAATAAAAAAAATTTCTTATTGGTTATCCTCCCGAGTCCCATACGTATCATGGCAGCTACATCCTCTAGGTTTGGTTTTTCTTGGGCCAGCTAAGGTGATGATATGTATTATTCCTTACGTTGCGATGAGGAAGTAGGGACTGGCTTTGCTAAGCTTCATCATGGGTGACTCTGCGTTACACCTTCAACTAAGGATAGATACTTAGCACACTTAGAAACTTAGTACAAAATGCATGAAGGCTAATGTGAATGTATCTTGATGCATGTGAGCTAGACCTACTCTTGGGTGTTGATAATGCAAGTATGGAAGTTGTAGCATATCGTTCATCAACTCCATGCATAGATGAACGATATGCTACAACTTCCATACTTGCATTTACTTTGTGGGTGGATTCCATTGAGTTTAAGATTGCATATCTCTTTGTCAACACAAGCGCACACACTTGCACTTGCACGTTCGCTTGTGTGCGCGCATGCACCCACGCAAATTACTCCACAAGGTTCTCAAACTAGGACTAGTGAGCTAAATCCTTAATGTTTCATTCCATCCCATCCCTCTCACCGCAATGCTAAGGAAGACTCTAACATATGGGATGGGGGGGAGGGGGGGATAGAGTCACTTTGGTCACTCGGTGTTGTAAAGCTGACTCAGGTGCACCAAGGTGCCCTGTAAGACTCTAAGAGGTGACACTCCTTAAAGGTCCCAGACCGAGTTAGGAAGTCAAGGACTGAGCCTTCGACTTGTGGTGAGCCAGCCAAGTAGTCACAAGTCATGAGCTAGCTTTGGAGCTCGAGTCATGGCCTAGTCAGGAGCCAAGTTAATTTTGCCGCCGGGACGGCTCTCGGGACCCATGTCTGGGAGCCAGACTGATTTTGCCAAGCTTGCCAGGCTTAATCAGCAAAATAAAAACTAAGTCCAGAAAAGCGTGCTTTACCAGAAAGCACTAAATTCCAGGACAGAGGGGGCGCACCGAATCACACCAAAACTATAGGGGGAGTCCGACAGACAGAAACTTGGGCAGTTCATAGAAATTTGATTTGTTCCGGTGAAGCACTTGTTCTCTCGCGTGGAATCGATATCGGCTCTTCCAAAATGCTCCGCCTTATGAAAATGTTCTGAATGAACAATTATCTCAAAAGAAAAAATTTCATCATTACAGTGTTTAAATAAGGTGAGAGACTGTAATAATTGCCCTCGTATACGTTTTTCAATGATGTCTATTTAATATTTGTTTAGTATTTGTTTAATGATGATTCGGAGAGGCTAGTGATAGACTATTTAATGTATTCCGGCACAGGTACAAATTTTAGGGTCAAGGCTAACGATGATTCGAAGAATCTAGTGATAGACTATTCAATGTATTCCGACGGAGGTACAAATTTGTCTCACTCTGATTGGTGGATGGCTCTTCAATTCATTATTTGACAAATGTATGGCTGTGATCAACAGAAATAGGTTATAAATATGGGTACCACTTTCCATATTTCGATTTCGTGATCTTTTATTTTGAACTCTCTCATCATTTTGTTTTCTTTCTTTCTCGCGATATCATATTGATGCGCGCCTTCACATGCAGTGCATGATCGGATTCATTCAGGCGCGTTGAAGCGATATCAGCCTCTTCTGATGTGTGCTCGTGGAAAATTTTAGTCTCGTCAAAACGATATTGGATCAACGCGCGCACTGTTGTTCAGTACTCGACCGAAATCATTCAATGGCGTTGAACCGATATCAGGTTCAATATGGCTAGTTTTTCCATGTCCTCAGATATCAAACTTCTGGATTTTTTGAATGCCAGCAACATTCCATTTGAGAAATTAGAGTATTTTTTCAGTATTTTTTTTGCTCCCTTCGATATCGATAAGCTAGTTTATGAGAATCGTTATAATTTAATTTCTCTTCCTGACAATTTTTCCAAGATTATTAGTACTCCTCTTCAGGATATAGATAGTTTTTGTTTAGTTCATTTTCAGGACCTTGTGCATTCCTAACCATTCCCTAAGCATAAACACAATAGAGAGTACTCTAACCTGCATGACCATTTCAAAAGAAATATATATTGTGGTATCCACAAAAGAATATGTCGCCTTCTAATCAAAGGAATGGCTTTTGTCTTTTATGTATCTGCTGAAATTCCAAATGATGAGTCTGTTGAATCTTCTATTGTTTCATTGATTGAAGCATCTGAATCTGCTCCAGTTGATGTAGATGATGTAGATACCGATATAGGGGTTGAAGCTGAAGCATCTATGGCTTCAGATATCATAAAACTCTCCCTCGTTCTATAATCCTCTCTGATTCTCTTCCATCTGCATCTCCTGTTAATCAATTAACTCTACTCGATATTTGCTTATATTTTATAAATAATGAGAGAGATATTTCATTTAATGATATAGAAGAGAGGATGAAATCCTCTCAATTTTTGCACGAAATTTATTAGAATTTTTCGACATTGTTGATTACACATATGATGACCTTGAAAGTGAGATAGATTATGATAAAGATGGCAATTGGAAATCTGGCAATGAGGCCTTGGAGGCCATGATTAAAAAATCTAAAGCCTATGAAAAAACTTTGCCTACAAAGAGGAGGATTTTTTGGAATTCCAAAAAAAATATCCTCCAAGGACTCCGTATATCCCCTCCGGAAATGTAGAGGCCATTGGAGGACATGACATTAGCAAAGCAAACGTCGTTGAATACGATGATTATGATCGGGTACGTTGATATTATATTGGTATTGATATTGTTCAGTTTTTTTATTTCAAACACTGTGTTAAAGTATGAGTTTGCAATGTTATGTATCATTCTAAATTTACTTTCTTTACTCGTTTACAAGATGCTATTGAAATAGATGCCTTTGGTATGAGACATGGAGGCGTCCAAGGTGTATCAGCCGAGAGAAAAGATGTGTCTCTATCTCATTATTTGAAAAACTTTCAAAATAATGAGATTTGTATATATCATTCATCTTTTAATCCATATGCAACCACTGTCATTGTGGCCATCAAATCATTATCAGTTTGTTTAGGAGGCCATAAATACGAAGAGGAACATATAAAATAATTTTTGTGAAAAGGGATTTGGCAATTAAAATATTGGGTTATACTCCCAATGAGATTACAAAAAGATCATTTGCAATGGCCCTTTATTCGGGTTATATTGATATGAGCAAAAGGAAAAATTTAGAATTTTTGGATTCATATGAAAGGAGATTATTCCTTCATGGCAATACCATCCGTCTGAATCTTGAAGAGGATGATGATGATAATTAAACAATTTTTTGTAATAGATTTTTGATATATTACAAAGATTTCTCTTTTGTAATGATTTTGAATGCCTTTCGAAAAATCGTAACATTTGGTGAGTTTTTAGCTTGATATCTAAATTGTGCTCTTCTGTAAAACCACTGAAAAAGTTGAACTAAATATTTATTTGTTGAATTGTGTCCTCCATGATTTGTAGCTCTATGAAATGCTTGTGAAAAAAATGGATCTTGAATAGATCCAAACTCCCGAAATACTTTGGCTAAGATCTTTGCACAACAAGGTACAAAAGCTAGAAATGGCAAAGCATCCTAATGCTACCTTTGATACACATGAACTTGACAAAGCATTCAAGAGACAAAAGAAACTAATAAAAGGTACTGATGGTAGCCAAAAACAATAGCATACCAGCCCTACAATAGCAGCCTACCACTTTTGGTAACCTCTTAAGATCATACACAAAAGCTTGAAGACAATACACAAAGCAATGCTCTCAATGGAGGAAGAAACTGTGACAATGATCTATTGATCTCTCTCAACAATACAATAAGTTTCTCCAACCTGTTCTCCACGAATTTCAGCCTAATATAGGTGAGAGAGATGACTCTCTCTCCTCTCTCTAGAACTTAGGACCCAATTTTAGGGCACCAGTAGTCTAAAATAGCCAATTTTGGCCTATATGTCCAAATAACATGATTTTGGTGTCATTTCGAAGGTCCTGAAGTTTGGGACTTCTTTAATATGAAATATATACTAAAATAAAAGTATCTAGGCGTCTTTCACATGTGTGAAAGGTTAGATCCAAAACTATGTACAAAAATTGCCAATTTAGGCCTCAAAGTAGCTAGGAAATGTTGACGATTTTCACACTCCCTCTTCAACATTGGATGCTAGTTTTAATATAGATCTTGAACACATTCCAAGATTAGATCTATGCTTATAATACAGGTCCTTTCTCAATGGTTTGGTGAAGATATCAACCACACACTCCAATGAAGAGACATGTTGAAGCTCCACCTCTTTGGCAATGACTTGATCCCTGACAAAGTGATGAGCAATCTCAATGTGCTTGCTTCTAGCATGGAAAACTGGATTGGTTGCCAAGCTTTGGGTTGAAAGGTTGTCACAATAGATGATCGGTGTCTTCTTAGAATCCAGCAAGTGAAGATCCAATAGCATCCTCTTTATCCAAAGCATCTCCTTGGTGCATGTTGTCAATGCCTTGTACTCCGCCTCGATGGAAGATAGAGAGATAGTAGGTTGCTTCTTTGATAGCCATGAGATAGCTCCCTCTCCAAGATATATTGTAAAGGCACTTGTTGACTTCCTATCCATTTGATCACCTGCAAAATCTGAATCTGAGAAACCACAAAGGTTAGGTGAAGATCCTTCATACAAGATGCCAAAATCTCTAGATCTTGAGAGGTATCTTAGTACTCTCTTTCCTAGCTTTCAATGAGCCTCACTAGAATCTTGCATGAATTGACTTAGTTTACCAACCACATAGCTTAGATCAGGTCTTGTGATGGTTAACCAAATAAGAGATCCTTTGAGCTTTCTATAGAGAGTAATGTCCTTGAAGGATCTTTTATTAACTCTTATAGATAGCTTTACATTTGATTCCATAGGAGTAGAAACTACTTTGCAATTTTCCATATGAAATCTTTTTAGAATAGAGTTAGAATACTTCTTTTGACAAATGAAAATAGAATTAGAAGTCCTAACAATCTCTATTCCTAAGATATAGTGAAGCTTACCAAGATCTTGTATCTCAAACTTAATTTTAAGTGTCATCTTGATGTCATCTATATCTTCATTGCTATCACCACTTAAGATTATGTCATCAACATAGATCAAAAGCAAAGTGATGTCACCATTATCATTCAATCTAAAGTAGAGAGAATGATCATACTCACTCATGATGAAGTTTTGAGAGAGTAAGAAGGGATTGAGCTTAACATACCAACTTCTTGGTGCTTGCTTAAGCCCATACAAGCTCTTTTGTAGGAAACACACATGATTAGGCTCATCATGTGAAACATAGCCCTCAGGTTGCTCCATGTAGATTTCCTCTTCAAGATCACCATTTAAAAAAGCATTAGTAACATCCATTTGCCACATGTCCCAACCATAAAGAGTTGCAAGAGAGATAAGGGTTCGAATTGTTACCATCTTTGCCATGGGTGCAAAGGTCTCATCATAGTCAATGCCATACTCTTGAGCATACCCTTTTGCCACCAATCTTGCCTTTTACCTTTTGATTGATCCATCTTCTTTTGTCTTGATCTTGAAGATCCACTTACACCCAATTGCCTTCTTGCCTTTTGGAAGTTCCGCCAACCTCCAAGTATTGTTCTTGATGAGTGCTTGATGCTCATGATCCATGGCTTGGATCCATTCCTCCTTTTGAGTTGCTTCACCTACACAAGTTGGTTCATCAAAAGAGATAAGAAAAGCAAAGTTAGAGTTCTCCACCACTTGCTTTCCTTTTTCATCATAGGTTAGCCTTGATGGCTTAGTCCTTTGCTTTGAGTTCTCCTTGAAGGTTGCTTTGGAGTGGCATCTCCACCTGCATCCAAGACATCTTGCACATCATGATGATTAGTAGACACATCAACATCATCATCAACATTGACAACATTGGAAACATTCTCTTCATGAAAGATGACATCCTACTTATGACAACTTTATTCGTAGAAGGAATGTACACTTTGTAAGCCTTGCTTACTTCACTATAGCCAACAAACACACCCTTCTTTGATGAAGGATCTTCTTTGGTTCTGTCATCAAGAGTGATGTTGACAAAACAAGTACAACCAAAGATCTACAATGCTTGACACTCAGCCTCCTACCATAGAGGACCTCAAAGGGAGTCTTACCATTCAAAGAAGCACTTGTCCTCCTGTTACAAAGATAGTTAGCACATGCTAAAGCTCCCCCCCAATAGGACTTAATAAGATTAGCATGTAGTCTCATTGCCTTGGCACATTCACAAAGGGTTCTATTCTTCCTTTCTGCCACTCCATTCTGTTGTGGAGTCCTAGGACTAGAGTACTCCCTCTTAATCCCATGTGCTATGCAAAAATCTTTGAACTTATTTGAAGTGTATTCCCCTCCATTATCTGATCTCAAGCATTTGATCTTTGTATTGAATTGATTTTCCACTTCATTCTTAAACTTGACAAATGCAGCAAACACTTCATCCTTGGTTTTAAGAAGATAGACCCAAGTATATCTACTAAAGTCATCAATAAAAGTTGCATACATTTTTGCCCCACCATTGCTAGTTGTACTAAAAGAATGAAGATCCGAATGCACAAGTTGAAAAGCTTCTTTAGATCTAGAAGTAGATCTAGTATAAGCAAGTCTATGAGATTTGGACAAGGCACAATGTTCACAAAATGTATTATTTGCAATAAGACTTTTAGGGAGACCAAGAACATGCTCTTTCTTTGCCATTACCTCCAAAGATTTGAAGTTGGGATGGCCCAACCACTTATGCCAAACTTCTTGGTTTGTCAATTGTTCCCTAGCCATACATCCTTCATTCTTAGAGATCACACATGCATCCAGTTTGAAAAGTTTACCATGCCTTCTTCCTTTAGCAATCAAGGATCCACACTTACTTATCAAACAAGCATCTCCAATGAACTCAACATCAAGTCCCTTGTCAATCATTTGACTAACACTAAGCAAGTTCTTAGTGATTGAAGGAATGTACAATACATTTTCAAGATTAGCTTTCCTATTTGTTGAAAGAGAAATAGGAATTGTGCCTATGCCTTTGATGTCACATTGACCATCATTCGCAGTATAGATGATGTTGCTCTCTCTTTCATAAGACAATAAGGATGAAAAGTATTCCTTATGTCTTGTCATGTGAGATGAGGCTCCACTATCAATCCACCAAGGATCATTCCCTTCTATATGTGCAAGAAAACTTGAAGTCATAACAAGAGATTCAGAAATGCTATCCTCTTCTTCATCTATTGCTAGATTTCCTTGCCTCTCACCTTGCTCTCTTTTCTTCTTATGACATTCATTAGCAAAATGACCTTTTATCCCACAATAAAAGCCCTTGAACTTTGGCTTATCTTTCTTTCTAAAAGAAGTAGAAGAGGAGGAGGAAGAGTGATCATCATGATCCGAGTTACCACTTTTGGACCATTTCCCTTTGCCTTTACCTTTGCCTTTGACTTTGCCTTTTGTGAAGAAAGCCTCTTCACCTCCACCTTGCAAGGATGCACCATCAAGCTTTGATTGCAACCTATGTTCTTCAGCCAATAAGATTTCTTGCAAGTCAACCACACTTGGCAAGACTCTTTGAATGGCAAAACTTTCCACAAGGTTAGCATGTTCATCTAGCAAACCATTCAACATAATCTGGACTATTTCATCATCTTCTATGTTTTCATCAATACATGCTAGATCATTACTTAAGGACTTAAGCCTCAAAACAAATGCATGAGCACTTTCACCCTCTCTTTGCCTACTAGAAAATATTTGCCTCCTTAGGGTCAATACCCTAGATGTGGACTTTGATTCAAAGAGCTTCTTCAAGGAATTCCATGCATCACTTGTACTTTGACACTTACCAACTTCCTTGAGAAGTTCATTGGTAACATTCATTTTAATGATGTGAAGAGCCCTTTTGGCCTTCTTATCAAACCTTTGTTGCTCTTGAACTGTGGGTGGTCTCTCTTCAGTTCCTGCAACTATGTCCATGAGTTCATTCAACTCAAGTAAGGATTCCATCCTCACTTTCCAGGTAGAGTAGTTTGATGAACTCAACCTATCATTAGTTTCTAACATGATCCCACCATTGGAAGCCATGAATATAATGATTCTTCAACTTTTAGGCTCTATCCTAATACACCTAACACTCACTTTTCTCTCAACAAATGATGGATAAGGAGATCTCAGAAGATCTAGGACCCTAAAACACTTCTATCTTGAACCTGGCTGGTTTCCAAGCATAGAAAGGAAGATTGAAAACACATGCAACACTTTGCACACACTAAGAATGGATTACAAACTCAAACCAACCTGAACACACTCTTGCTTAAGCTCTCAAACTTTCCAGCAAGTGACCAAATCAAGTTATGGTGTGAAGAGTTACTTGCATTCTTAGAAAATACAAAAGACACAACAACATACTAGCCCTACAATAGCAGCCTACCACTTTTGGTAACCTCTTAAGATCATACACAAAAGCTTGAAGACAATACACAAAGCAATGCTCTCAATGGAGGAAGAAACTGTGACAATGATCTATTGATCTCTCTCAACAATACAATAAGTTTCTCCAACCTGTTGTCCACAAATTTCAGCCTAATATAGGTGAGAGAGATGACTCTCTCTCTCCTCTCTCTAGAACTTAGGACCCAGTTTTAGGGCACCAGTAGCCTAAATTAGCCAATTTTGGCCTATATGTCCAAATAACATGATTTTGGTGTCATTTCGAAGGTCCTGAAGTTTGGGACTTCTTTAATATGAAATATATACTAAAATAAAAGTATCTAGGCATCTTTCACATGTGTGAAAGGTTAGATCCAAACTATTACAAAAACTGCCAATTTAGGCCTCAAACTAGCTAGGAAATGTTGACAATTTTCACAATGCTCCCCTTGCTTGCCAATGAGATTTTTCCATGCCTTGTGATGACCAGATACTTAAGCTCCCATATTCCTTTGCAAAATAAGTTGCATGATGAAGAAGAATGTGCTGCAAACAAGAGTTTTGATTAGTTACATTAGTAAAAAAAATATAAGCCTGAATGAGATAAGTACCAGATAATGATATAGATTAGCATCATGCAATGAGTAACGTTGTCTTTTCCCCAACAATCATGTACAAATTTTACAAATGTGGTGCAATGATTTTCCAAAGTCCTCATATCTTGTGATGATAGGTTTTCTCTCCTGATAACACCTTTGAGTTTGTCTAAGTTGGTCCACACTTGTCCCTTTTTCCACTCGATTACTTCCTTCCAGTGTTCGTGTGGCTTGAACAATTTCTCTCCAAATTTTGTATTCGACACTTGATTCTTTGCATGTGTGATTGGATAAGAATCTTCTTGCTTTAGCACCTCCAATTAATGGCTTATTAGGAACGTTGCCTTTTTTTTCGGAGAGTTTGTCACTTTTTTATATCGTGACATTCTCTTTATGTAGTCCTGCATTTGACAAAACTATTTCCAACCTCCTTTGCTACTTTAGCCACAGACTCCGGTTTATGATTCCATGCTAGTAGAATATGTAGGTAAATAAGTTTTTCAATAATACGAACCTCAGCATGCAATGTGCATATGTGAACATTTTTTAATGGAATTGGCAGAACACTTTTCATATTTGGATCTTCAGCTTCTCGTGTTTATCGTCCCAAATTCATATTGTAGCAATCCTTCATGCAATAAAGACATGAATGCTTTGATGTTGCCCCATGAGAGACATTATACATACATTTTAATGTTTTCAAATCCCTTGTAAGGTGCCATTGAATTTGAAAACTTCCATGGTTTTCGCCTGTAAATTTTTCACCCTCCAAATGTCTCTTTATAATCTCACCATAATATGTTCTTTAACATATCCATATGAGGTGGTTATGTGCGACAGTTGATGCGCAAGTAAATGTGAAACATGTTTGGGCTGCTCATGGATCAGATGATAACTTAAATTTAGTGACTAAGTTCCACACCATAGCAACATGTTAGTAGTTAGGATCTAGAAGACAACATGGAAAAATAGAGAAATTTGTTTTGAAAATTAAGCATTCGATTGTCGTTTTCATCCATTGCAAAGTTTAATATTTTCGGATAAGTTTTCATAAGGAATTGTCTTGGTAAATGTTTTCTTATACAAAATTATTTTGTTGCAGGTGAGTTCTATGTAGCTTTCTTTAATCTTGGCATGAACTCATCCTCGATCACACTGTCAGTGGATGAGCTTACTCGAAGCCAAAATGTGAATGTTACAAGTGGAAGTGGACAAGTGTCTGCATCTATTACTGCTCCATTGAGTGATTCTAGTTAGCAGTGTACAGGAATAGACATTTGGAACAACCAAATAGTGAATGTATTTGCTCAATCATTATCAACAATAGTACCTTCACATGGTTGTGTACTATACTCTCTCACATGTACAATAGGCAATTGATTTAGAACACATTTGGTGGCTGGTGATTTTTTAATCGATAATCACTCCCTAGAAGATGAAATATCAATTGATAAAGAGCTAAAATATTGATCCATAAAGAGCTAAAAGTTTACAACTACCTTATTTGTTGCTTGTCAGCATGGCAGCAAACTAGCTGTTCATGACAAGCTATGATTATGCTGAAAATATATACTACTAAGTTGATATAACTATCAAAATGCATGAAGGCTAATGTGAATGTATCTTGATGCATGTGAGCTAGACCTACTATTGGGTGTTGATAATGCAAGTATGGAAGTTGTAGCATATCGTTCATCTATGCATGGAATTGAATGTTTGACGTTACTTTGGGGGGCGGGGGGCACATGGTTATCTAATGTTGAGCATTTTAGTGCCAAGTTCCCTTGGAAATTTACTTGATGAAAATAAATTTTTGACATTCTTGGAAAAAACATCATAAATGATTGAAGTGTCTAGGCATGAAGTTCCATTTAAGACAAAAACCTCTTTCTTGATGAGGGCGGCCTTATTATATCTAGAGTTCTTTGAAGTTTTGACAACCACATAAGGATAAATTTTGATCAAAGTGTATGAATTAAATCAATTCATGATACATGAATAGTTTTCCATGAAAGATGTATAAAGAAGTAGATGCTCATTTGAAGTTTGGATTCTCAATCAGATCAAATTTACTACACCCTTTTTAGGATTTTTCTGATGGCTAGTATTAGACAGGCACGAAAAAAGACACGAGTAGTCAGTTTTACTCAACGAACTGTCTACTATCTAAAAATGATTATGAGAGACCACATGTAAAAGGGTGAGTAAAATGCTCAGATGGCACTAAAAATTGATGAGTAAAGAATGTGAGTAATAAGTTTTAACTTCCGGGTTGTCCTCAGGTAAGTCTGACAATGTACTATGTACTATGAGAAGGGCGAATAAAAAGGACAGATAAGGACTGATTTGATTTACAAATCGGCAAGTACTGAAAAATCACAAGTAAAGACCTTTAACTTGCCAATTTGTGAGGTTGCAAATCAGAGCCTGCTTTGCTCACTATTGGAACATCAAGTAACGGTTTTTGTAGAAAATACAAGAAAAATGGTAGAACGAGTAAAAAAATTGTTATTGAAGAATGGAGAAAAAACAACAACAAAACATTTCTAGAATAGTTATAACACTGTGCCGAAAAAATGTAGTCCTTTTTTTGTGCCTCCCTGAACTAGATGTGGAAGCGGGGGCGGGGGAGGAAAACATGGTTATTGCCGACACTTCTTTAAATGTTGAGCATTTTGGTGCCAAGTTTCCTTGGAAATTTACTTGATGAAAGTATAATTTTGACATTCTTGGAAAAAACATCGTAAATGATTTGAGTGTCTAGGCATGAAGTTCCATATAAGACAAGAACCTCTTTCTTGATGAGGGTGGCCTTGTTATATCTAGAGTTCTTTGAAGTTTTGACAATCACATAAGGATAAAAGTTTGATCAAAGTGATTGAATTAAATCAATTCATGATACATGAGTAGTTTTCCATCAAAGATGTATAAAGAAGTAGATGCTCATTTGAAGTTTGGATTCTCCAAACTACACCTTTTTTAGGATTTCTCTGATGGCTAGTATTCGACAGGCACAAAAAAAGACACGAGTAGTCAATTTTACTCAACGAACTGTCTATTGACTAAAAATGATTATCATAGACCACAAATAAAAGGGTGAGTAAAATGATCAGATGGCACTAAAAATTGGCGAGTAAAGAACGTGAGTCATAAATTTTAACTGGCGGGTTGTCCTCAGTTAAGTCTGACAATGTACTATATACTATGAGAAGGGCGAGTGAAAAGGACAGATAAGGAACAAAATTTACAAATCATGAAAAATCACAAGTAAAGACCTTTACCTTGCCAATTCGTGAGGTTGCAGATCAGAGCTCGCTTTGCTCACCATTGGATCAGCAAGTAAGGCTTTTTTAGAAAATACAAGAAAAAAGGGTAGGGCGAGTAAAAACTCTGTTATTAAATAATGGAGAAAAAACAACAACAAAAGAATTTCTAGAATAGTTATAAGACGGTGCCAAAAAAATGTAGTCCTTTTTTCGTGTCTCCTTAAAGATGTAACTTTAGAGGCTTTGAATGAGATTTTTGGATCTACAATTGGATGAGTGTCATTTGCAGCATGTGTTTCGATCCAATGGAGGTAGGGTAAAACTAGTTCAGAATTGTGAATCTAGGCTACTAAGGGTGTCACGATCCCTTGTGTGTGATCTAAATGTGGAATGGAGCCTAGATTGTGGAAGTAGCTCATCTTTTTGCTTTTCTTCTCTCCTTTTTGGCCTTTTGGTTTAAATGGGAAATATATCTAAGACCTATTTTTTTTAAATGTAGATCTTATGGATTTAGTTTCTTGAACTAGATCTGAAGCATGCTTGTGCTAATGATATAGCTTAAATGTGATAGCATGATTAACAAAAATATAACAAGCATTCAATATCCATAGATATATCACATACAAAGAAAATAGGAGGTCCTTCAACAATGGACATAGGAAGAGGAGAAGATTCTCTCTCTCTCTCTCTCTCTCTCTCTCTCTCTCTCTCTCTCTCTCTCTACAAATGAAAATGGTGTGACAAGCTCTTATATAGAAAAGACTAGGGTTAGCACTTGATGAACCCAAAACCATGTGCCATAGCAATTTCTATTTAGATTTATTTCTAACTACTTGGGTCCCTTTTTACGTTTGGGCACATTTGAGAGCTAGTCTACTACTATTTCGCATCTCTTTAGCTTGCAAGTACATCATACCATTAATTGGTATCCAACTTTTAGATTTTGTGTGCATTTGTCGACTCAATCATTCCTTTATTCTAGTTGTCATAAACTATGATTTCAAGGTGTTGGGATTGTTGTTTGTTTGCTGGTACTTGTCAACTCTCTTCTGATGATACAACTCCCAGTGTGGGTTTCTTTCCTTGCCTATCCTCAACCCAAGATCTAACCAATCTAGCATCAAGGAGATGAACTTAGTTGTCACGCGTAGATTCGTTCCCATGAGAGCGATAGTGTAGTTCTACTAGGAAGGATCATGATATCCGTTGCAGATGGGACATCACGATGGATAGTATAACGAGGTGACTGGGATGTATCTGTGGAAGACGTGATGATCAAAAATGGAAAGTAATACACGCGAGTGTATAACAAAAAATAGTTCAAAAAGTTTTGAAGGCTTTGGTCGCTAGAAAATTTGGCAAGAGCTTTGCTAGCACAAGTGAGGAATGAATCAAATTCAGCCAACTTATAGGTGAATTTGGAGGGTCCACTACACTGAATACTAGTTTGGCTGATCAGAAATTTGCAGGCTTCTACAATACTGTGAAAGTAGGCTAAAAAAATCTCGGCGAAGGTTTCTGAGGCTCTGAACCTATCCGACGAAGGTTTTCAGGGTTGGCAAAAGATGAACCTTCGCCCAAGAGGGTCCTTCGCCCATCTTCTGTCATAAATGCAATTTTTCAAGATTTGAACCTATGGCCAGCCTAATTTTGACATTTTAAGACCATTTAACATGTCAGCGAAGGTTTCTAAGGAGAGTAAGGTGCTCGACAAAGATTCCCAAAATGGCATATTGCTGATCATTCGCCTGACTCAAAAAAGGGACTTTTTTTGGAAAAGAACCTTCGCCCATCTCAATATAGATATATCTGAAGTGGATGTACAATCTAAAAGCTCAGCAAAGGTTTTCAATACTATATAGGCAACATATGACCGAAACAGTGATTTTACAAGTCATTTTCTGTCAAAAATACTTTCCTTCCTCTTTTTCCATTCTGATGACTTTTTTGACTTTTGCTCATCAGTCTTTCCTCGTTCTTTTTTTTTTGTCTTTTCCAAACAAAAGTTAACAATTATATATTGAAAACAAAAAATTGAAAAACAAATAAAATTAAAAAAATCATTTAGATCATGCTTGCTGAACTGGCGGAGTAGACTACCAAAACTTGCATAATCGACTGCCACTCACTGGAGTATCAAATCGGTTTCCATCCAAGTGCTCTTCGGGTTGGTGCTTTGGATAATATGATAACCACATCATCTAGTGTATAACGTTTAAAACATTCGTGCATATCATGTTGGACAACATCTGCTTGTTCTTTGTCGAAAGGACTTGTCTTGGATCTTTTCTTAGCCTTCTTAGCAGGAATTGATCGTGGAGGTGATGATTTTTGAGACAATAAACTCTTCTTCAAAGGTGAAGACTTCCTAGACGATGATGTCTTGCTAGAACTCTGACTTGTAGAATCATCCTTGACTTTCCCTTTGCCTTTATCCAGTAAGGGTGGCACATTTTTTGAATCAATCTTTTGAGGAGGAATTTTCCATTTCAAGACCGTATTATAATGTTGCTTGGCTTGTTTCTTTGTCATTGATCCTGTGATCCTGTCATCCTTCAATATAGCTGCTTTGGGCGGTTTATTGCTGGTTCATCAGGAACATTACACACTCCAAATATGGTCAGATCCATATGATTTAGAATCTGTTGATCAGTAAGTTCTGCATTGTCATCATAAGTCAAGGCATGACTCACAGGTTTGAGGTCATCTTCAATCAGATCTACTATAGGTTTCGTTGATATCCAAGCTACATTCAACACATTCAATGGAAAAGTGATTGGTGTATCCAAAGTTCAATCCAATATGAAATCTCACTCAAATTTGAATGATTATCTTGTTGACAAATATATCTTGCTGTACAATCAATCGTTGTAAGAGCTTCATTCCAGTTAACAGTATCTGTTTGAGAATCATAGTGAACTCCCAAAATTTTCTCTGGTCGGTCACAAGTATGATCCGTTGTTGAGGAATCATCATCCTCTTTTTGAACCACTAGTTTGATAGTCCAAGTTGCAGGATCAACTTTGACTGCACATTCACGATTTTCAAAAGTTATTTTTCGGTACCCCAGTTATGAATTACTTGCACAACTCGTAACCATGGACGTCCCAATAGGACTCGGTAGACATTTGGTGCTTCTGGTAAGTCCATTACTACGAAACTTATGACGAACTGTACTCCCGCAATTCTGACAAGTATATCTTCAACCATTCCTCGTGGACGAACTGTAGTTTGATCAGCTAGCTTAATGGCAAAAGTCGCAGGCTTGATCTTTGTAAGGCCCCATTTTACACATAGCTTTGTAGAAATCAGGTTAACTCTGGAACCGCCATCTAACACAGCTGCTTCATTAGGAAATTGTCCATGCTGTATCGACAGAGTGATATTCTTTTGTTCACTTTCCCAAGATGCTCCGACATGGAGTACTTCATTAGATTTTTCAAATCCAGCGAAAAAAGTGGCTCCTGATGAATTTCTGGTTCTGCTTGAGCTAACTTTTGCGCTAAGACTTCTTTTGCTTTTTGCACCAACTTTAGGAACTCTCCCAGTGAGATATTGATCTTACTAGACAAAATATTCATGAGCAGTTCTGTTTGCGGTGCTTCCAGTTCAGTCATCTTGAAGGATTCTTCATGATGATGCAACTAATCATTCATATCTGTACATGAATTTCTTGGTGGCTGCAATGGTGAAGAACAAACTTCGGCTATTGCCTTAGTAGCTTCAAGCTCCTCTTCTTCTTGCAGATATTTAATCCATTGCCTCATATCCTGATATCTTCTTTTTTCTGCTTGAAGATTTGGATAGACTCCAGATGTTGTTGGTATATCCGTTATGGTATAGAATCAGTAGATACTGGATTTGCTACCGGTTCTTTCTGCTTCTATGCTCTGGTGACCACCATCAAGGGTACATTTGATTTATTCTGAGCTACCGGTCTTCGCTTGATTGTTATCAAATTTACAGGAGCTGTAGCTGGTGGTGGCTTTGGTCTTGCTGGACAGTCTTTATAGCAATGCCCATAACTACAGCCATGACAAAATGGTACAAATTTTTTTTATTTGAACATTGGCAACTCTGTGATTTTCTCCACATGCAAAACATCCAAGTGGTGCTCTGGTCCAGTTTCTAGATGCTTGTTGTTGTGCGGTAGCATAAATAGCATAATGTTCTGAAGATCCACCTTCTTGATCATTACCATAGTTCCATTTCTCGGTACTTCTATACGATTCCGGTTCCATCAAATTGATAGGAGGACGGGGTGCTTTGGTGGGGCAAGTAAGGCTAAATGTTCCGGGTATCCAAGAGTCGAGGTCTGGCTGCTGGATTTCCTCCATATTGTGGGTATTCCATTTGGGCATATCGTTGCTGAATTATCCGAGGATTGAAATTACAAAAAGCAGTCTCATGATCAGGCGAATTACACAAATGGCATATATTGATTTCCATTCGTTTTTTCAATTGAGGACACACATTCACTGTGTGATTTCCTGTACAAATAGAACACCAGACATTTTCCCTGGTAGGAAAAGTCTTTGCAAACTTCTCAGGTTTCTTGTTCACACACACACACACACACAAAAATCACACCATTTTCTCTCTCTCTCACACACACAGCACTGAGCACACACAATTAGCAAAATCCAAAGAAAGCATGAGAGATGGAGGAAAAGTAATAGAGAGCAAGGACATTCATAAATCCATTTCACAAAAGAACCAATATGCTTTATTGAAATGAAGATATGTCCATGTGTAGGAACTCGAATTGGTCCCTTCTTAACGGTAGAGAGGAGGACCCTGGCCTCTGAATCCTATTGGTCCATTTTAGCCTCCCTAACTATTCAAATTTAAAAAAGAGTAAGCACCATCCAAATTGGAGGGAAACCCAACTTTATTCACTAACTTGACATTTAGGCCCTGCGACATTAAAAGTCACGCAAAAAAGGCCTAAAGTCCTTTTATTGACTTGTAACTAATCAAATAACTATGTGATCATCGGGTTGGACTTACACACGCAGGGTGCCAAATCCCTCTCACTTATTAACTAGGGTTAGGGTTGCCTTGGGATCCGCAAACCCTTTAACAATGAATCATAAGTTCTGGAGCCCCCATTGCTAGTTTTCCATCTATGCTCTTTGTAGTTCTAGGATTGTGATTTTGTATTTGAATATTCTTGTACGATTTGTGACAATTGAAATTCCGTTAGAAGATTGTATGAGAATTTGATAACACATGTGTTGTCCAAAAAGGAAGACATGTTATTGTTGTAGACTTAGATTTAAGTTTAGTCGAATTCATAAAAACGAGAATGAAATCTCTCTCAATTTTTTCGGATGCATTGGCAGAATTAGGAAAGTGTGCAGATGATGAAGACTCTGTCAATCCTCTATTGGAGAGATCACAAACCCTCAATAGTGAAAATTTTGGTGACATAGAGGACTTTGCAGATGTTCTAGTCCAAGATGTGAAGAATAGGCAAAATCTAGCTTGATCATTTTGTAATTTCATGTATATATTGAAATCACACATGTGTGGAGCATGTTCACACGTGGGGAGGGTACACATAATCATTTTATCTCATTTATCATGAGTTCACATGTTCACATGTTCACACGTGTGGAGGGTACGCATAATCGTTTTATCTCATTTATGATGAGTTTGAATAGTCAATAGGCCTTTATCTTGAGTTCTAGTGAGATAGTGACATTTGTCACATGATGTTAGGACTGAAATGGATCTATTTGGCCCAATCACATTTCGAGCCATAGATCACAAGGCCAATCACTTCCATAGGTGCATTACATGTGGATAAATCATGTTTATAGGTGCACATCATGAGGCCCAATCAAATTGTGAGGTGGAGATGATGAGGTCTAATCATGAAGAGAGGTGCATATCTAGAAGTCCAATCATGGTCAATCCATGGGGTCCAATCAAATTAGTGCATTTCCACATGCAAGAACTTGAGCTAGTCCTATTTGAAAGAGCTCTCATTTGTACATACTTGAAGTAATGAAGTCTTGATGAAAGTTGGCTCTAACACTTAGAATTTTCTCTATGTTGTCTATGTTCTCTCTCTACCCGAGTATGTAAGCTCAATTTTATCTCTCTACTTGAGAGCAACCCATTTGGGACTTGGGTTTTCATTAGGAAACTTCTCAATATGTAAATGATAGCTTTTGATAGCTCCTTGGTGGATAGTTGCATGCTTGTGTGCTCTTGCTTTGAAGATTGTCAAGATAGATTGGTAGCTTCAATGACGAGATAGTTTCATGTGCAATCACACACTCCTTAGAAGATCAATCACACCCTAGGCAGGGAAACTAGTATACGCCTAATAAAGCTTATATCATGCTCATGACATCATTTGATTAAGGTATATTGTAAAGTTCTACATCGATTCTTTCAGGAACTTCGACATCTTCAAGATGACAACCAAGTATACTTACATGTTAAGTTAAAGAAGGATTACGCGACAACCAAAGCTGCATGGGGTGGGGGTGTTAACTTAAACCCATATGAGATGCATTGTGGGAGATTTGAAGGCAAAAAACATATTGACCAATGGGTGAGAGGTGATTTGTACCCTCACAATCCATTGGTAGATGCTCCTCCTAAATTTTCTAACGTACATAGTTTGTTAAGGTTCATTGGGGATCATGATGCTAACGGACTCCTTGGCTATTGTCAAACAATAGATTCTTGAAAAATCCAAGATGAGACATTGGCAAATACTTCAAACATTCATATCTTGAATATGAATGACAGTTTCAATTCATTGCATGAAATAAATATGAAATTGGTATAGGAGGTAAATGGTTTTAACAACGAAAGCGTAGAGTCTCAATGGATCAGCAAGCACAAAAAGAAAACACTAAGAGACACAAATTAGAAGTTTTGGCACCAGGTGGTGGTGCCAGTAAAAGATGTATGAGAGTCACAAAAGAGTTCTTGCAAAACATGGTTGGAAAATATTTTATCAGCAGAAAATATATGAAGCATTTCCTGAAGGGTAAAGATTTTTAAAAATTGTGGAAAATGAAACAAGTGATTCAATTCGCTTGAGAATCGTAAAAAAGCTAGTCCACAAGTTCACGCCGAATCCAAATGTTAAAGAGATGGTGTATGCATGCGACCAACGGGTGTGAGTCGCAAGCTTGGGGATATAGAGCTCTAAAGAAATTTTTTGAACGCTATGACAAAAATGTAATAAAACAACATCAGATATTACCTAGTTATAAACTTGTTGAATCTGCCAAACGAGAATGCAATTCGATTTTGCTCTCTGAAATAGGAGAACTTCAGCATATTAAGGGTTTGCAAGCTCAACCAAGTTATTTATGGGCACTTAATGCTCTTTATCAATGAACACTTAAAATAACAAAAATGGTAAAGAGTATGACAAATTCTACAACATGATTTATACTATATGTTCACTATCTATATGTTGATGATTTGATTATTATTGGAAGCAATCATATTTTGATAGATAAGATAAAATTATCATTATCCAAATTATGCTTTTCATGAGCAATTTAGGGTTGATGCATTATTGTCTTAGTATTGAAGTGTGGCAAAAAAAGAAGAAGCTATTTTATTACTAAAAGCAAATACACACAAAATTTGCCTCATAGGTTCAATATGTAGTATTGTGTGCCATTTAAGCATATCAATGGATGTAAGTGCTAAGCCAACTACATATGATGAGACGAGAAAATGGATTTGTACTTGTACAGACATACGGACCACTGGTGGGAAGCTTGATATATTTGACCATACATGTCTTGATATTGCATATTGTATTAGTTTATGGAAGCCACCATTATGCTTTTCATGAGCAATTTAGGGTTGATGCATTATTGTCTTAGCATTGAAGTGTGGCAAAAAAGAAACCATTTTATTACTAAAAGCAAATACACACGAAATTTGCTTCATAGGTTCAATATGTAGTATTGTGTGCCATTTAAGCATATCAATGGATGTAAGTGCTAAGCTAACTACATATAATGAGATGAGAAAATGGATTTGTACTTGTACAGACATACAGACAACTGCTGGGAAGCTTGATATATTTGACCATACATGTCTTGTGAGGAGAGTGCACAGGATTATGTACTCAGAATCAAGTTTCTAAATAGGGAGCTGGCTTCCATTGGAGAGAACCAAAGTGTAATGGAGATGGATGGGTGTTCGGGCTGCTCCCATGCTCGAAAGACCTAAAACCTTACCATCAATATATTTCACTTTGGTGATCTTTGTAGATGTATTGCATATTATATTAGTTTACGGAAGCCACCATTATGCTTTTCATGAGCAATTTAGGGTTGATGCATTATTGTCTTAGCATTGAAGTGTGGCAAAAAAAGAAGAGCCTATTTTATTACTAAAAGCAAATACACACGAAATTTGCTTCATAGGTTCAATATGTAGTATTGTGTGTCATTTAAGCATATCAATGGATGTAAGTGCTAAGCTAACTAAATATAATGAGACGAGAAAATGGGTTTGTACTTGTACAGACATACAGACAACTAGTGGGAAGCTTGATATATTTGACCATACATGTCTTGATATTGCATATTATATTAGTTTATAAAAGCCACCAAAAATATATATACCTATAAACTAGTTGTGTGTGCCCATCGTTGATGGTTGACGATCTAGTGGGTATGCCCGTCAAAGCAGCGGTTGCTCATGGGTCCAGTGGCGATAGTGTAACCATCTTGGATGGCTAGCTGAGTTGGGTTTTCTTGTGGTGTGGAATACTTAGCTTATTTGCACGAGCATGAGTTGTCGGTTTGATTCTGGTGATTGTTAGATGATGGAATTGATGTAACAAGATGATATGATTGATTGTAGGATTTTCTACCAGGTGTGTGTGTGTGCAGACTCTCAAGGATGTCTATTTTTTTGTGCTCCTAGATCTTGTTGTCCTCGTGGTGGTGGTCCTAAGAGTGCCAATTGTTGTTGAGGTTGATGTCTAGGTTGTCTGGGCAACTCTTGTATATGGATCTGGTTGTTTCGTGGTGGATAGGACATGTGTTGTTGTTGTGAAACAAATGGTTGTCGAGGACGTTAGTTACGAATAGAACCACAACTGATCTAGAGCTAAGCTATGAAAGCATCACATAAGCAAGACTTAACCCTAGAAAGCAGGAAAGAGAGAGATTAAGGAGGCTAAATAGAGAGATCAATATCATCAGTTGAATGACAAATGACACAGTTTCCCTACTTATAGCCAAGAGGAAGCCCTAAAAGGAAGCTTCCAGTGGCTAGGGCCCAACTGGGAGGGATAATAGTGCGCCCTCCAAGAAGGCCCACACTCTCCAGTAATATGTCCAAATGGCCTAATAATGAATAATAAGGCCAAAGGCCAACCATATAGTCTGAATGTCACTAATGAATAAAAAAGGGCCCAAGGACTGCTTATGCATAAAGTAAAATAACTGTAAATGTAAATGGACACGACGAATGTAATGAGCCGAGTCCATAACTCTCCCCGACACAAAAAAAAGACCCAATTGCCGAAAAGATAACCGGATCAAGTAGCAGCAAGCCCTGGAGCATCAACAACTAGAGGAACATCTGATGTAGAGGAATCAACAAGTGCAGCAAGAGCACGAGCCTGATCCGCAAGTAATGGTGTATGATAAAAGACATCAATAGGCTCCCATGTGGCCTCCTCAATAGGACGACCATCCCACTGGACCAAAAACTGAATCCGTCGGCGGCGTCGACTATGGTATAGACGGACCTGTAATATAGCAGCAGGTAAAAATGGAAATAACTTTGGAGTAGTAGGAAACTCAACATCACAAGGAGCGTCATCCTCAATAGCAGCACGTAATAAACTGACATGGAATACATCACAGGCGCGTGTGAAAGCAGGAAGCTCTAAGCGATATGTAACTGGACTAAGAACCTCCACAATGCGATAAGGCCCATAATAACGTGGTGCAAGCTTCTCAGTAGAAGCATGGCCCTGGACAAAATGATGACGTGCAAACCTAAGCGTAGATAAACCATATCTCCAAGCTGAAACTCAACATGGCAGCGGTGACGATCAACTGAGTTCTGATAACGCTGCTGAACATGCTGTAAATGAGAACTGGCCCGGGTAATAAGCTCTCGAGCACCTGATAGAAATGATGCAAGTGTAACAGGTGTATCCTCAGGAGGAAGAGGAATGTCAGGTAAAAGAGGTGCATAGCCATGAAATAATAAAAATGGAGAGACACATGTGCTAGTACTAACAGAGCTATTATAGCTATACTCTGCTAAACATAAATGCTGATCCCAATCCTTCCCTGAAGGAGTAACAAAATGGCGTAAGTAATCCTCAAGGATCCTGTTAAGGACCTCAGACTGCCCATCAGAAGTAGAATGATAAGCAGAACCCATAAAAAGCTGAACATCCAAAAGACGCATAAGCTCTATCTAGAATATAGATGTAAAATTACTATCCCGATCAGAAAGGATAGTACGAGGAAATCCATGCAGGCGAAAAATCTCTGATAGGAACAAATGTGCACACTACTCTGCTATGATAGTACTGCGAACTGGGATAAAATGTGTCTGTTTCGAGAACCTATCAACTACCACCATACATGAATCGTGACCACACTAGGTATGGGGAAGGCCAAGGATAAAGTCCATAGATATATCAGTCCACTGGCGATGAGGAATAGGCCAACTCCGGAGCGAACCAGCAGATTTAGCACGGGAGTACTTATTACGAAGACAAAAAGGGCAGGTACGAATAAGTATAGCAAGCTCAGATCGAAGAGAGGGCCAATAGAAATGGTCTTTGAGACGAGCATAAGACTTCTGAAAACCAAAGTGACCCCCAACAGGAGAGGAATGAGCATCCGACAACAACTGGGAACGGATACCCAAAGAACTAGGGATACAAAGAGAATCATAATGATAAAGACGATTGTCAATAATGGAGTAAACCTGATGAGGACTGGACGAAACAGGTGGGGCAAAATTATAAACATCACGAAAATCAGAACATGTAAGGTATGCTGCAGGTAGGGCATCAAACCATGGAGGAATAGTAGAAACGAGTGTATTTAACAAAGCTAGAAGACAAGATAATGCATCAATAGCAGTGTTAGCACGACCAGGACAATACAATATGAAGAAATTAAAAGACTGTAAAAACTGCAACCAACGAAATTGACGATCACTAAGGTCACGTTGAGAAAACAGATAACGTAAAGACTGGTGATCAAT
This sequence comes from Diphasiastrum complanatum, assembly GCA_029204225.1. Lineage (NCBI taxonomy): Eukaryota > Viridiplantae > Streptophyta > Lycopodiopsida > Lycopodiales > Lycopodiaceae > Diphasiastrum > Diphasiastrum complanatum. The sequence continues at coordinate 8,308,276 of CM055098.1, read as the reverse complement.
AATAATGTCAAATGGGAGACGATACAGATAATGACGCCACTTCTTAAGAGCATAGATAATAGCAAGAAGCTCTTTCTCATGCACAGAATAACGTTGCTCATATGAGCGAAGATGACGCGACTCATAAGCAATAATACATTGTGACTGGCGAAGTAAAGCACCCAAACCAGCATTACTAGCATCAGTCTCAACAAGAAACTTTTGATCAAACTGTGGTAAACACATAACGACATCATCAACAACAGCACGACAAAGAGTATCAAACGCTGTCTGACAATCAAGAGTCTAAAGAAAAGTACTAGACTTCTTCAAAAGTGCATGAAGAGGAGCTGCGGTAGTAAATGAGGAACTGGACGACGAAGGTGAGTGGCTAACCCACGAAACATACGAACATGATGAATATCAGTAGGTATAGGCCAATCCTGGATGGCCTGAATCTTATGAGGGTCCAGACGAATGTGACCATTACAAATAAGAAAGCCAAGAAACTCGATCTCAGAAACAGCAAAAGAACATTTAGACAACTTAGCAAATAACTGGTGGTGTACAAGTAACTGAAAGACAGAGGAAAGATGGGCAACATGCTCAGCAAGAGACTGACAAAAAATAAGAATATCATCAAAATAAACCAAGACACAATGACCAAGAAGCGGACGCAAGATGTTATTCATCACATTCTGGAACGTAGGAGGGCCATTAGTAACACCAAAAGGAAGCACACAAAATTCATATAAACCAAGATGAGTACGGAAAGCAGTCTTATGTTCGTCAGAAGGATGCATCCTGATTTAATAATATCAAGAACGAAGGTCTATCTTGGAAAAGATTTTAGAGGTACCGAGCTGGTCAAAGAGGTCATCCATGTGTGGAATAGGGTACTGATTATGAATAGTCAACTTATTTAAAGCACAGTAATCAATACAAAGGCGTTTGGTACCATATTTCTTATTAATAAGGAGAACAGGAGCACCAAAAGGGCTGTGACTAGGAACAATGAGACCCTGATCTAACAAGACAGTAATATGGAGCTCAAGCTCATCACGTTCAGATCGAGACATACGATAAGGGGGACGGGAAGGAGGAGCAGAACTAGGACGCAAGTCAATATGATGGTTCACGTCACGTAATGGTAGTAGCGTTGTAGGTTCTAGAAAGACAAAAGCATACTGATGTAATAAGTCAGAAATCACCTGAGGAACAGCTGTTGGTGTAGAAATTGGAGGAACTGGTACTGCCCGTTGAACACATAATAAGGCAGCACAATGAGCCTTCGGTAGGCTGCGAATAAACTGCTTTCCAGTAATCAACTGAAAGTCTCCCTGAGAATCAATGCCCACAAGTGAGTGTGTAATTGCATCATGTACAAATGTCAATGTCTGCTATGTCAAGTCTAGTGTAACGGCTCCAAGAGATGAAAACCAATCAGCACCAAGGATAAGATCATAACGCTCCATAGGGATAATGTAAAGATCTGCTTGTCCAGAGAAATCTCCAATGCGGTATGGTAAACGCTGAAACATCTGAGAACTAGGAAAATAATGAGAACTGACAACCTCAACTGTGAGAGGCTGGGAAGCAGGAACAGGTGAAGCACGAATCCGACTAGTGATATAACTGCTAATAAAAGAATGAGTGCTACCAGTATCAACTAAAGCAATATACTCACGACCTGTAATACGCACACGTAACCGAATGGAGCGAGGACCAGGACGCCTTGTCCAAGTAGCATAGGCAAGCTGAGCATGGCAAGTAGTAGGAAGTAAATCAGGGGAAGGCTCAGATGATAAGTCAGGCTCATCAGAAATATGAATGTAGATATCGGAATCATCTGGAGTAGTGCCCTCATGGTAAAAAACAACAGTAGTAGTAGGGAGAGGCTGGCAGCAATCACGGGCAAGATGGTCAAAACTCTTACAACGAAAGCAAAGATGCTTCTGCTGAAGATCAGCGAACTCTGCAGACGTGTAACGTCGGACAAAAGCAGGTCGAGGATTCGGAGGACGAGGAGGCGAAGGGGCAATGGACAGAGCTGGAATAGAAGTGGCCGGTGTAGGGGTGAACGTAGCGGGAAAAGATGAAGCAGAAAAATGGGGTCGGGAGAAGTGGGAAGGAAGGGTGTCAGAGTACTTATGCTGTAAAGTACTGGCAAGAGACATCGCCTCAACAAGTGTGATAGGACGGAAGGAAAAAACATCATAACATAAAGCACCACGAAGCCCAGCAATGTAGTGAGAAATAAGCTCAGTGGGCTGTAGATCTATGAAAAGATAAGAAAGCTCCATAAACTGATCTGTATGAGAAGCAAGATCACTGGTTTGAGTGAGACTATGGAATGTATCACGTTGGCGGTCAAGCCACTGAGGATCAATCATAGCATGGCGGAGGTCACGACGAATAGTATGCCATAAATGGAGCCCTTCCCGATCAGGATCAACTCTATAAACTCGCCACCATGTGGCGGCACGTCCATCTAAATGTAAAGCAGCCAACTGGATCTTCTGAGGATCAGTCTTAGGGCAGATCTGAAAATATGTGTCAAGCTTGGCAAACCGATTCTCTAATAAGTTCCCGTCGGAGGAACCGGAATAGGTAGCAAGTTGTACCCTATCACAAAAGTCTCGAGCAAAGTGTGGCTCAGGAAGGGGGGGACGAGGAAAGAAACCAGAAGGTCGATTAGATGGAATGAACGGTCCACTACCAGGCTGACTAGCAGAAGAAGATGGAAATCCAAATGGAGGGGGAGTCCCAAATGTAGGAAAAACAGGAGCTTTACCAGGACCATGAGGCTGTAAAGAATCAATCTGTGACTGCATAGTAGCAAAGCCGGTCATAACTGAATCGAAGCGAAGAACGAGGCCAGAAAGGGTCTCATCCATTCGACAAAACTGATCGAATAAGGTTTCATGAGTAGTCTCACTCGGGGTAGGTGAATGTGCCATAATGATAGTGGAAGAAATAGACAAAACTTGAGGGAGCAAACTCTTGTCGTCACCCCAAATTAGCCTATTACAACCAATATTATCACAACTGAAAAAAACAGACAGCAATGAACAATGGAGAAGCTGTAAAAATGCGCTGGACAACTAGGGATACAATGTGAATTTGAAAGATTAAACGGAGTCAGAATTCTTGAAAATGTGGTGGAGAATGAGCGCGCGACAGCCTTTTGATAAGCTGTAAAAGATGGCTGGAATTGGAGAAAAAAATTAGGCAAAAGTGACAAGTTGGATGTGCTGAGACAGCGATTTACAAGTTGAAGAATTTTAGCTAATTGGAATAGCAAATGATGTCGGAATTGGGTAGTTTTTGGATGAGGATGGGCGCTGGACAGTCAGGGAACTAATTGTGGAAGATGGCTGCAAACTGGAAAAATATTAGACGAAAGTGACAGGTCGGAAGGCAGGGACAACGATGGAAAGGAAGAGGAGGAGCGCTGGGCAGCAAAGAAAAGAGGGGACAATACAGGGGGGAACGCTGGGCAGGAAGGAGTGGAAGGAGCAGCGATGGAACAAGGCTGTCAAAACGACAATGGAGATGTAGGAACAGCGATGGAGGAGCAAGGCAAGGCAGCAAAGAAAAAATTCCAGATTGTGCTAAAAAAAGTGCTCTAATACCAAGTTACGAATAGAACCACAACTGATCTAGAGCTAAGCTATGAAAGCATCACATAAGCAAGACTTAACCCTAGAAAATAGGAAAGAGAGAGATTAAGGAGGCTAAAGAGAGAGATCAATATCATCAGTTGAATGACAAATGACACAGTTTCCCTACTTATAGCCAAGAGGAAGCCCTAAAAGGAAGCCTCCAGTGGCTAGGGCCCAACTGGGAGGGATAATAGTGCGCCCTCCAAGAAGGCCCCCACTCTCCAGTAATATGTCCAAATGGCCTAATAATGAATAATAAGGCCAAAGGCCAACCATATATTCTGGATGTCACTTAAGAGTAAAAACGGGCCCAAGGCCTGCTTGTGCATAAAGTAAAGTAACTGTAAATGTAAATGGACACGGCGAATGTAATGAGCCGAGTCCATAACTAGGTTGATAATGTCATCCTGACTGGTCATGAGGCTGATTCCTCGGGTTATAATAGCAGTAAAGGGAGGTATGCCCCATAAAGTCACAGATTTCACATTTGATCAAGGAGGTATCTGGGACCGGTTGGTATGAAGGGCACTCATTGCCAGTGTGTGTACCTCGGTAGTGAGGGCACCACGTGTTCTCTCGTCTATGATGGATTTGGCAAGTGGGTAATTGACCTGGCATCGAACTTTGGATAGACTTAAGAGTGTTTTGAAACTCTTTTGTGAGTTTCTCCATCTGTTGTTGGTGTTGCTGATTAAGAAACTCCATCTGTGTTTTCCATAACTGTTCTCGTGTGTCATCGTTTGGTCGAGCTTCTTGGACAACACGATGCGCTATTCGTTCTCGTGGTTCCTCAACATATGAGCCCTCGTCTTCTTCTCGAATGGCATCAGACATGGCTTGTTTCAATGATGTATATTCATCATTGGAACGAAGTTCACGTCTTATCCATCGGGGAAGTCCAACAAGGAGCCAAATTATGAGCATGGACTCGGTAGGTTGCTCTTGTACCTGACTTTTTAATCGTTTAAATTGTTCGATATAGTCACGTACTTTTTCATCTTTTGTCATTTTGATGTTACTTAGTTTGAAAAAAAGACTTTCTATCAAGCGAAAAGGCTTGAACCGTTTGATAAATGCCTCTTTCAAGAGTAACCAATCACGTTTATCTTCATGATCAAGGTTAAAAAACCACTCTCGTGCGCGATCGATCATGGTCATCGAGAAGAGCTGTACCATGACCTCTAGTGCTATCTCGCCGTAGACGTCACAGGCGTTCTCAAAGACTTGGAGAAATTGCTGAGGATCAGTGTTACCATCGTACTTAGGTAAGTCTAGCTTTGGGGTTTTTCAGTACGTGGAACATTATTTGCGAAAGCTCCATTTAAGTGAGCTCTTGCATGGGATGATTCGGCAGCATAGAATTGTGGTCGTTCGTATGGAGCTTCATAACGCGTAGGTTCTCATCTGTCGAATGGGTTTGTGGATGGCTCTTGGACTTGGGATTTCATCCTAGAATACCTGTTAAATCGAGCCTGTTTGGTAGATGGGGAGACCATCTCTGGTGGATAGTCCTCTGTAGTATTCGGATCGTTAGGGCGATCCATGACAGCTCGTAGAGTGTCATAAGATGGTGGAAATAAACTCGTGCACTCTGGTTACGGTGGATGCGGTTGTCGGAATTCGGGTGTTGTGGTTTGTTACGGGTTGATTTCGGTTTGGGATGGTCGATGGAGGTCGTTGAAGGCCGTAAATCGTAATATTGCAGTCTACTGCGGTTTGTGACGGTCAAGGACGGATGTGCATTGGTCGGAACTTGAGTAAGGCTCCGGCTTCGGTTGAAATTCGACAGGGGTCCTGTTGAGATTGGAAGTAGGCCGTCCATTGGTTGAGAGGTGACTGTGTCCTCCGGTTGAGATTCAAGAGCAGTGTTTCGGTTGAGATTTGAGCAGAGTGCTCCAGTTGAGATTTGAAAAGAGTGCTCCGGTCGAGATCTGAACAGAGTGCTCTGGTCGAGATCTGAGGAGAGTTCTTTGGTTGAAATCTGAGCAGAATGCTTCGGTCGAGAGCTGACAGAAGTGCTTCGGTCGAGATCTGAGCAGAGTGCTTCGGTCGAGATTGGACTGAACACTTCGATTGAGATGTGAGTGAAATGCTTCGGTTGAGATGTGATGGCAGTGCTCCGGTCGAGTTTTTTTACCGAGCACTCCGGTTGAGAATCGAGCGAAATGCTCCGGTTGAGAATTGATGGCAGTGCTTCGGTCGAGTTTTTCTACTGAGCACTCCGGTTGAAATGCGAACGAAATGCTCCGGTTGAGAATTGATGGCAGTGCTCCGGTCGAGTTTTTAACTGAGCACTCCGGTTGAGATTCGAGCAAAATGCTCCCGTTGAGAAATGAGCAGGACTTCGGTCCAGACCGAAGTGATAAGCTTGGCAATGAATGTGTAGGAGCTCTCAGACGATGGTGTCGTAACACAGGAGATTGAGATATGGCTTGGTTGAGCGTATGTGTAGCTGTGGAACGGCGCCAAATGTTCACATATTCACTGAATCTGTGAACACGTTTTTCTGTTTTTGTTGCTTATCTCTCTTGGATTACCTCTATCGTTATGGTTCTTTGTGATTATTCTTCTTATTAGAACGTTTACAGAGTAGAAGCAATATTCAAGGATGCATTACGTATTTTCCAGCATGTCAGTGGATAACTCAAATCCGATACTCAGCTACATGCATACACTAGCCATGCAACCATCTACAGCTCAAGCAGATCAACATTCAACACAGAGAGCAATCCTACTACTAACTACTGAATCAAAGAACAATCAAGAACTAGAATAGCTAATGAAACCAAAACCAGATTCAAGAAACAAGAAACAAGATTCCTAACAGCATTTAACAATCTAAGAATCAAGAAACACACATTACTTGATGCCTAAATTATCCAAGAACATCAAGAACTAGAATGTCAAGACTATCAAGATTGGCACCACATTTCTAGCCTCTATAGTTTACTTGAATGCTGATTTCTACAAGATTCCACAAGCAAGAATTGAAGCTAATCCACAACTAAGCAAGAACAAGAAACAAGAATCTAGTTAATTCACAAGCAAGGAATCAAGCATGCTCATAGAAATATCACTCAAGATCATTGCCATGAACAAGGAGCTTAGTGATCTTCAAGAACTCGTGGAGGATCCTCTTTATTAGCTCAAGGGAACTTGAAAATACAATCAAAAGCTCTCTCACAAGAGAGGGGGGCCCTTAAGGTGTATACTGGGACGATGGCGAAGACATCCTCATCGAGCTCCCTTGACTTGATGATGATGTTGTGACTGCTGCAGTGGTTGCCTTTGATGTCTGCATTTGGGATTCCACCTCAATTGATGGCGCTAGCCCTGGTAATACTGGTGCAATCCTGATATCCGCCTGCATTGTCAGCACACCTAGATGCATGCATAAGATGCCCATCTGCTGACCCAGACTGGAGAACTAATTTACTTTTATTAATTTACAGACTTGCTTAGAAGCAATCTATCCGAAGGCAATTTGCTCTCCGTTTAAGGCTCTCAGCAGGTATCCCATATTGGTATTTGAAATTGTGTACTCTTGCTCTGGTAGAAAGATAGAAGAAGAGTAAATCGAATGAAGCTCTTGAGATTGGGTTCTCTAATGTAAGAGAGTTTGTATCCCCGTTTCTCAAGATAAGCTCCTTCTTGAAAAACTCCGCTCTCCGCAATGAAATCTAGTTTGGTAGCTGGCATACCGCCGTCCATAGGCAATCTTAAGGCACGACAATAAAACTCCCTCTGTGATTATAATCTCTTGATTGCGGACGTTTGTGAAAATATGTCCTTCCTCTGTTTCGCCCAAGTTGCGGATCAGCTCATAACAAAGATCAATACAAATAACTGATGGATTGAATTGAAGAAGACCTTCAATTCGTGGGCAAACAGCTAGTGGTTGTAAGATTGGTAACACTGGCTTTGGGTGTGTCTTAAATACGATCGCCATAGTGCTTGCAAATGAAAATCAGTGATGGCAGACAAGAGCTTGATCGCAACAATTCGCAATTTCGGAGAGCAAGAGTGATGGAAAATGGCAGCAACAACAACTGAAGTAATTGAGGTTCTAGGCGTATTGATGATATTTCGGCGGTTTGGACTACTATTAAATGGAAGCGTGTCCTTCATTTTGAAGGTAAATACTAAATAATAAAGTGTCTAGTCCAAAAAAACAAAAATAAATAAATAAACAAAATGCAGGAATGCTTCGCCTGGTAAGCTTATTTCTTCCTTTGTTAAAATGCGAAAAATACGAAGGTGTCAGAAGGTAAAATTCTGAAAAATACGAAGGTAAGTGTCGCAATTTCCGTATTGGTAAACTCACTAAATACACCATATTCCAATATAGTGTCGGGTTTTTCGCAAAATATAAATGTAGCGAAGGTCTCGGCTTTTTCGCAATACAAACAATTGCAGCATGCTTCAGCATTTTTGCAAAAAATGTAAACTTCGATAAAATAAAAATAAAAAAATAAAATAATAATAATTGGACAAAAAATGACGGCCTTCAAAAACTGATGTATCGGACATTAGTCATAGTAGCGCTTCACCCTTGAACCATTTACTCGAGTGTCAAGTAAATGTCCTTGGAGATCAGCTAACTGAAGTGATCCATTATTAAAAACTTCTATAACTTTATACGGTCCCATCCATTTGGTATGTAATTTTTCAGGAAACAACATGTGTCTATTATCATACAGAAGCACATAGTCCCCTTGTTTAATTTTTATTTTCTTAATGGATTGGTCAAAAATTTCTTTTCTTTTACTCTGAACTCGTTCAGTCTCGATTAATGAAAGACGACAGTCCTCTTCTAGTTGCGTCAAAGAAATCATCCGCTCCCGGAGACTATCGTGTTCATCCATTCGCTCTTCATTACTAATGCAAAATGTCGGAACTTCGAATTCTATCAATAGTATAAGATGCATTCCATACAAAAGATAGTATGGAGTCTGCCTAGTTGTAATCTTTTCAGCAGTTCTATATGCCCATAAGACAGATGGTAACTTCTGATCCCAATCAGAAGAATGTGTTTCCGTTAATTTATTCAAAATTTTACATAGAATTCCATTTGCCCGCTCCGTAAGCCCATTTGCTTTTGGATTATATGGAGTGGTTTGGCGATGTGTAATAGAAAAATATGACAACATGGCTTCAATGGTCTGATTAAGGAAATGGGTTCCCCTATCGCTAACGAGTTCTAAGGGACAACCATATTGCTTGATAATGTTTTGGAATAAAAACTTTGCTACAGTCTTAGCATCGTTCTTAATTGTGGCTTCGGCCTCTACCATCTTGGTAGCATAGTCCGTGGCAACGAGTATGTAACGACGACGAGTTTTACGCGCGTCGGTTTGATAGGTCCTACAAAATCTATCCCCCACTTCTCAAAAGGTGCTAAGGGGATAATTGGAGTAAGTGGCCAATGTGTTGCAAAGCTGGGTTTCCCCATCCTTTGGCATGCATCACATTTTTTGATGAAAATTTTAACATCTCTACAGATGGTAGGCCACCAATATTTAGCATTGAAAATGTTTTTTGCAGTGTTTTTAAGAGCATAATGACCCTTATACAATATATTATTTACAATCGTGTAAGGTCCTACCTTAGAAAAAAGAACAATTTTTTGCTATTTATTAAAATGTTCAGGATATATCTGGTCCTGTAAAAAATTAATAACGTCCTTATAATTGATGTTTCTGATTAAATACTCATTATATGTTCATCTGGAAATTCATCAAAAATTGGTTTTTTGTTTGGAGGCGGGATATGTAATCAGCATTTTGATGATCCTTGCCTCTTCTTAATTCTACTTCATAATTAAACCCATCTAATAATAATATCCATCTAGCTATTCTACCCGAAAGATCAGGTTTATTCACTAAATGTTTTAATGCGAGTGATCTACATGAAAAACAAAAGGGTATCCTAAAAGGTAATGTCTAAATTTCTTTACTGAATAAATCATCTCTAATGCTTCTCACTCTGTAGCAGAATTATTCTTTTCTGATGCAGCAAGTTGCCTTCCCACATAGTAAATTGGATAATCTATATTTTGGTCATCTTTCTGACTAAGAACCACACCTATCGCAAACGATGATGTGTCTACATATACATGGAACTTTTTAGCCCAATTTGGAGGTCTAACCCCAGTGGCTTCTACTAATGACTGTTTCAATTGATCAAAAGCTTTTTTATGGTCTTGTGTCCAATGGTACTCAACAGATTTTTTTAATAAACTTGTCAAAGGAGTTACTATTATAGCATAATCTTTAATTATCCTCCGATAGTAACCTACATGACCTAGAAAATCTCTAAGCTCTCTTAAATTGGTTGGTTCTAATAATTCTAAAATCATTTTTATTTTTTCGATGTCGGCTTGTATACCATCCTTCGAAACTTTATGTCCTAAAAGGATTCTTTCCCTCATCCCAAAGTAACACTTACCAAGATGCAGTTTAAGAAATGTCTCTTGACATCTTCTCAATGTTTTCTCTAATGCATCTAAATGGTTTTTAGTGGCAGGTGCATTACAAAGACCAAAGGGCATTCGCATATATGCGTACATCCCCCAATCAGTGGTAAAAGTTGTTTTGGATCTATCTTCCTCTTCTATAAAAACTTGGTTATAACCTGAGAATCCATCTAAAAAACTATAACGTTCATGACCAGCTACTTGGTCAAGAATGGTATCTGTATACGGCAGAGGATGATAATCCTTTGCTGTAGCAGCATTTAGTTTTCTAAAATCCTGACAAACTCTAATCTTGCCCGTCTTCTTCTTAGGTACTATAACTATTGGTGATACCCACTCACTGTTTAGAACATGATATATAATACCCGCTCTAAGACATCTATCTAATTCGTCTTTTACTAATAAGGAGTACTTTGGATTCAATCTATATTCATGTTGTCTAATAGGTGTTGTTCCCTGAATGAGATCTATTCTATGTTCGTCCCATTTAACTGGTATTCCTATTAAATCATCCATCGACCAAGCAAACACGTTTAGGTATTTTTGAAGAAGCAATATATACTCTTCACGTTCTTGGTCCGATTGGTGTTTATATAGATTCAAAGTCTTACCTTTATTAATTTCTATTTCTACATAATCTGTTTTATCTACCATCCCCTCTGTCAAACTTGCTCTGGTTCCACCCAGAACTTCTCTTGACTAGGATGTTATCGATATTTCTTCTTCCTCATCAATCTCATAGCATTCTATGAAATTGATCCATGATTCAGCAGGTCTAGCTAATTACTCACCCCATCTCAAAAGGTGACCCCCTATTGGACTGGCTGTGAGAATGCCTGGAAAAAATATTTGTTTGGTAGACCAATTTATAATAGCATCTGCTTGATATAACCATGGTCTTCCAAATAATATTGAATAAGGTGGTGTATCTATTGGATCTATGACAAGGAAATTCATAACAAACGTCTCTGTCTCTATAATTACGTTAATACCTCTTAGCTCACCTATTGGTATACATTTAGTCACGTCCGCTAAAGGGATTTCATGATAAGTGATAGGCTGTATCTACTTCTCTAATTCTAATTCTTTAACCATTGTTTTTGTTACTAGATTGATACTGGATCCTGAGTCTATTAGTATTCTATCTATAGTCTGATCTCTTTTAATCGCACTAATCTCTAGAACTCCACAATCTCCTCTATCTACATATTCTACTCTATTTCTGTATGTAGGTATACTTAGTGTGACTAACCTCTCCCCTTCCTCAGTCCCTATTGACCGAAGCCCTTCTTCCTCCGAAGTATAACTCGAGGAAGATGTAGGTGTCTCGCCTTCGTACTTATCTTTTTCCCATGATATGAAAATTCTTTTATGACTTTTTCATGTCAGTGTCTCCATCTGGTCTCTGAAGGTAATCTCCTTTTTCTTCCAGTGGGTTATAACATCGTCCTGGTAGAGCCATGGTCGTAATAACACTTTATCTGACGATTGTCTCGTAGTTTTTAATATTATAAAATCCATAAGAAACTTATGGTCTCCAATATAAACTGTGACATGAGATAGTTCTCCTATTGGTGAATGTTTCTAATTGCATCGGCTAACCTTAAATGTTTTAAAGTGGGTGCTATTCTATGATGAATGCCTAATTCATATGTCATTTCTTTAGTCATTATATTTACACTAGATCCGAAATTTATGGGTACATTATCTAAGCCCCTTAATCTGAATCCCTGAATGCCTTTGCAGGCACAATTAGGATAAAGATAATGAGTAGCAGTGTAATACACTGTTTGTAGTGTGCCCGTACTGCCAACCTGCAATCTTGTGCTCTTTGCTTGACACGTGGCATGTTTTCTTTTCTCCTAAATTTCATATAACCTTTCATCTTTGCACACACACACACACACACACACACACACTAGCGAAGTGTGCCCGGCCGTGGCGGGCTTGTTGGAATTCTAATCTTCTCCTACTCATCCCTTCACCCTCCTTCTACTCTCAAGAATTCTCTGTCTCTACAAAATACATGCAAAGTCGAATCAGGCAGAACCGCAAAGCCATCGCTAGATTATAGTCTAATTGAAGGGAACCGTTAAATCAATGTTTACGGAAAAGCATGACTCAAACCACAAACCGCAAACTGCAAGGGAGTTGTGAAAATCCGTATCTTACTATCTACGAGCACTTGCAAAATCCCGTTGACCACCGCAAGTGACCTTCTTACTATCTCCTACGATGGAAGCTATGACCAGAGTCAACTCTCCTCAACCATTTGAAAACGTAAGAACGGTTGTTAATCATCTTGTAAACTATAATTACAATAAATTAAGAGACTTTGATAGCTATAAATATGTATATGAGTGAAGAGAAAGGAGTGATAGGTGTTGTTGAGTTGAACAATCTATAGATGCACAAAGTGATCAAATGACTAAAAAGGTCTTAAATAGCTAGCTCCTTAGAGTTACTGATATATACACAAAGAGAGAGAGAGAGAGAGAGAGAGAGAGAGAGAGAGAGAGAGAGAGAGAGAGAGAGAGAGAGAGAGAGAGAGAGAGAGAGAGAGAGAGAGTTTGTTTTAGAATTTGTAAGTAGGAATACGCGCTTATCAGTGCTATTGTATTCTGTTTCGATTTTCGCTATTATACAGATTTGCTACTATTCAATAATTACATTCTTGATTGAATGCAATTGTCTCTCTCACTCTCTTGCACACAAACACGGTTATCAGAGACAGAGGATCACATGGCTGTCCAAGACGCCTAATGCTGTGCAATCCTACTGTTACAACAGTCTCAGACTCCTACTCTGATAACCCAAAAGGATAACAAGCTTTTGATTCCATTCCCTAGTCAATCCATGTTCCTGAAATCGCAGTTACTAATGTGTTCATTGTTTTTCTTAGTGTTGGTAGAGACATCGTTTCTCGCGTTTTGCTTCCGTCACGTCCGCTGCGTAATCAATCATAGACCAAGCAGACCATCATTCATACACCAACATAAGTAGTATCAAAGCATTGGTTCAGTGCATTACTAGAGTCCAGGATCTTTTTCCAAAAGCTGTTCTAAGTTGTTTGTGTATAATTTCAATCACTATGGAAGGCACCTCAGAGATCCGCTTGATCAATAAATTGAATGGAGATGACTTCCACATGTGGAAGTTCAAAATGAGGATGATCGTGATTGAAAAAGAGTTATGGGAATACGTCAACGGGTCTATAGCCAGACCGGCAGAACCCAAACAGCTCCTAGCTTGGGAAGCCAAGGTTGGCAAGGCTCTTGCCATTGTATCTCTAACCCTTAAAGACACTCAAATTGCTCATGTATCCAACTGCACTACTTCCAAAGAAACATGGGATACACTCACTAGCATCTACGAGACCTCAGATGTCTCGACTCGTCTCTTCTTGAGGAAGAAGGTACTAACACTCAGAATGAGTGAAAGCACCTCAGTCAGTGACCATCTAAACGAGTTACAATTGATGAACCGACTGGCTGCAATAGGTTCCCCTATATCAGAAGAAGACTCTACCATGTCTCTTCTTGTCAGTCTTCCATCCTCCTACGATAATTCAGTGCTGCTTCTGAGCTATACCCCTGCGCTATCTCTCCAAAAATTGACAGGAAGCTTGTTGCAGGAAGAAGTCTGGAGGAAAAGCTTGTCCACATCTACGAGTACGAAATCCATGACACTCTATTCAAACAAGCAACAATCCAAGAAGAAGAAAGGCTTCAAGGATAAGAAGACAAAGGCAGAACAGCCAGCAACATTACAACCACAACAACAACAGTATAGTCACTCATCATCCAAGACCAAGCTAGTTTGCAGATATTGCAAAAGGACCAACCACGACATCAAGGACTGTCGCATCCTCAAGCACAATGAGGCAAAGAAAAAGATGCAGCAGCACCAAGAAGGGAACTCTGACATAGTCAAAGGATCTCAAGATAAAGAGAAGGCACTGATGGTACAAGATCAATTCAGTAGAGATCCCCATCATTGGTATCTCGATTCAGGTGCTTCTCAGCACATGACGCCATGCAAGGACCTCTTCTCTACACTCACAGCTATAGAATCAAAATACATTTTCTTTGGTGACTCCAATTCACACCAAGTTGAAGGCCAAGAGTCTATTCAACTGCAGTTCTCTGATGGCATCACTAGGCAACTTAATGGAGTACTTTTTGTACCCAAATTAACAAAGAACATTCTATCTATTAGCAAGATCACAGCTATAGAGCTAAGTTCACTGCCAACCGATGTACTATTTTAGATGAGAACTCAAAGGAAATCCTCTCTGCTTACAGAGAAGGAAATTTGTACATACTAAGTCATGATGTTGCACTTTCTATGAGTTGTTCAGATGCAAATTTATGGCATCAAATATTAGGTCATTTAAACATGCGTTCAATCTTGTATATGCATCATAATAAAATGGTCAAGGACATGAATATAATTGTTGCCATCGCAGCTAATCAGACTATCTATGAAAATTGTCTACTGGGAAAACAACCTAGGCCGATATTTCCTAGAGGACAAGCCAAAAGGGTGAAGTCCATATTGTCCCTGATACACAGTGACTTGTGTGGTCCTATGAGCGTACATTCATTAGGTCAAGCTCTGTATTTTATCACATTCACTGATGATTACTCTCGATTTGCCAGTGTAATTAAGAACAAGTTAGAAGCATTCCGTTGCTTCAAAGACTTCAAGCAATATGCTAAGAATCAAACTGGTCAGAGGATCAAGGCCCTACGGTTTGATTCAGGGGGAGAGTTCTTGTCAAATGAGATGAAGGACTACCTACCTTCATGTGGCGTGCACCACCAGTTTACTACGAGCTACACTCCACAACAGAACAGAGTAACAGAGCGGAAGAACCAGACACTGTTGGAAGCTGCACGATCCATGACAGTAAATGCGCATTTGTCTCAAACCTTTTGGATAGAAGCTATCTCTACGGCTTGCTATCTGCAAAATTACTCTAGCACTAAAGCGGTTGATTCCAAGACACCATTTGAGGCCTACTACGGTTACAAACCAAGTTTGAAACACCTGCGTGTTTTTTGATGTCTATGCTATGCACAAGTGCCATCTGATCTGAGGAAGAAGCTGGACCTAGCAAGTTGTAAAAGCATCTTCATCGGCTATTCAACTTCACACAAGGCATATCGTGTTTACGATGTGGTTACGAGCAACTAATACAAGAGAGTGCCATAGCAGCTCCACCTTCCATCGATAGGCTATGACCTACGATTTTTCAAGCAACGGAGTTCATCCCAACGGCTCCACTTACCGTCGATGGGCCTAGACCCACGATCGTTCAACAGCAAAATACTATGGTCCCAGTCATTCACCAAGGAGAATCGTCTGATCAAGCACTTGCAGTTCGAAGATCTGTGAGACAATGATAGCAGCCTGACCGCTTCATCCCTCAGGCTTTCATCAGTCATGACAAACCTGCCACCGTAGCAGAAGCACTGTCAATGCCCGATGCAGACAAATGGAAAGCTGCCATGGATGGTGAGTATCAATCTCTAATGAAGAACAAGACCTGGAGTCTTGTCATTCCTCCTACAGGTGTAAAGCCAATTGATTCTAAGTGGATCTTTAAGCTGAAGCTTAAGCCAGATGGATCTATATCCAAATGGAAAGCTAGACTGGTGGTTAAAGGCTTTGAACAAGTATATGGGATAGACTACACTGAGACCTTCAGTCTAGTAGTAAAACATCAATCTATTTGTACTCTACTGGCTATATCTGCTACAGAAGATCTGGATATCCACCAGATGGACATCCAGACGACATTCCTACACGGATACATACAAGAAGATATCTACATCTATCAACTAGAAGGTTATATCCCTCAAGGCAAGGAGCATCTACTATGCAAACTGCACAAGGCATTATACAGTCTGAAGCAAGATCCAAGGGCCTAGTATGATAGAATAATCGTTTCTGTTGCAGCACGACTTTACCTCCTACACCGTAGATTCAAATGTGTATCTAAAACCAAAGGGGCCAAGCTATGTTATAATAGCATTATACGTTGACGATTTCCTAATCATTAGCAAGTCAAATCAGTTGATGCAAGAAAGTAAGTCCTTACTCTCATCAGAGTTTGAGATGACTGATTTAGGTCCAGTCCATTACGTACTTGGAATGGAGATTTACAGAGATCGCGCAAGCAGAAGGATCGCCATAAGCCAACAATCCTACTTAATTAATGTATTTTGAAGATACGACAAGGAAGATTGCAAGTTCACAGACACTCCTATGGATCTAGGATGCAAGCTATCCAAAGAAATGTGCCCCAAAACAAAGGCAGATCAGCAAGAAATGTGCAAGTACCCTTATCAGTCTATCATAGGTTCTCTCATGTACTCTATGATTTGCACACGACCTGATCTAGCGTATGCTGTAAGCACATTGTCGCAATTCATATCCAATCCAGGCCTACAACACTGGAAATCTCTACAAAGAGTTCTAAAGTACATTCAAGCCTCAAAGCACTAGGCCTTGAGTTACAACGGGAATACAGAAGCTGCATTCTATTTGATTAACTATTCTGATTTAGACTGGGCAGGAGATGTAGATACCAAAAAACCCACCTCTGGCTACATTTGCTTTCTTGCAGGAGGACCCATTTCATGGAATAGCAGGAAGCAGAAATGCATTTCATTATCCTCTACGAAATTAGAATATGTCGCAGCAACGTCAACAATGAAGGAGATTTTATGGCCTAGAAGACTACTACAGGATTTGAGATTCCCACAGGTTGGTCCAACTATACTCCAGTGCGACATCAGAGTTGTATAGCTCTTTTGTTGAACCGACAAACTCACACAAGGACCAAACATATAGAGATTCAACTTCATTTTCTCAAAGAGAAGGCGTTGCACTAAGTTACTGTCACACCAACAATATGTTGGCTGACATTTTGACAAAACCATTGTCAAGGGACAAACATTCTACTCTAGTAGAATTGTTAAATCTCAATTTGAGTCCAGATTCATAGCAGCAAGCTTAAGGGGGAGTGTTGAAATTCTAATCTTCTCCTACTCATCCCTTCGCCCTCCTTCTATTCTCAAGAATTCTATCTCTCTGCAAAATACACGCAAAGTCAAATCAGGCAGAACCGCAAAGCCATCGCTAGATTATGGTCTGACAGAAGAGAACCTTTAAATCAATGTCTATAGAGAAGCACGACTCAAACCGCAAACTGCAAGAAACCGCAAACCGCAAGGGAGTCGTTAAAATTCGTAGGTTACTATCTATGAGCACTTGCGGAATCTCGTCGTCCACCACAAGTGACCTTCTTACGATCTCCTACGATGGAAGCTATGACCAGAGTCAACTCTCCTCGACCGTTTGAAAATGTAAGCAGCTCACTTACGGTTATCAATGAAGTCGACCGGCGACAACTATTTACGAGTTCCTACGAAGTCAACTAACAACGATTGACCCATCTCATCGTTTAGCTCCGTAAGTTATCACTTACGGTTATCAACGAAGGAAGCAAACGATCACTTACAAAGCAAATGATCAGCAGATGAACAAACGACCAGCAGTTGTTCAAACGATTGTGGATAGACTATGGCCATCACGACCTACATCCTTGCACTACTACGCATACGGAGGATACGTTACTCTGTAGTTCTCCTCCTTCACGATACTCCAATAACGGATCTACTGATCTTGTTTAAACGGCTGTTAATCATCTTGTAAACTATAATTACAATAAATCAAGAGACTCTGACAGCTATAAATATGTATCTGAGTGAAGAAAAAGGAGTGATAGGTGTTGTTGAGTTGAACAATCTGTAAATACACAGAGTGATCAAACGACCAAAAAGTCTTAAATAGCTAGCTCCTTAGAGTTAGTGATATATACACAAAGAGAGAGAGAGAGAGAGAGAGAGAGAGAGAGAGAGAGAGAGAGAGAGAGAGAGAGAGAGAGAGAGAGAGAGAGAGAGAGAGAGAGAGAGAGAGAGAGAGAGAGAGAGAGAGAGAGAGAGAACTGTAGCCATTATTTTCAGAATTTGTAAGTAAGAATACGTGCTTATCAGCGCTACTGCATTGTGTTCCGATTCTCTCTATTATACAGATTTGCTACTGTTCAATTATTACGTTCTTGATTGAATGTAATTGTCTCTCTCACTCTCTTGCACACAAACATGGTTATCAGAGACAGAGGATCACATGGCTATCCAAGATGCCTAATGCTTCGCAATCCTACTGTTACGGCAGTCTCAGACTCCTACTCTGATAACCCAAAAGGATAACAAGCTTTTGATTCCATTCCCTAGTCAATCCATGTTCCTGAAATCATAGTTACTATTGTGTTCATTGTTTTTCTTACTGTTGGTAGAGACACCGTTTCTCATGTTTTGCTTCCGTCACGTCCACTGCATAATCAATGGTAGACCAAGCAGACCATCGTTCATACACCAACAGAAGTGGTATCAGAGCATTGGTTCAGTGGATTACTAGAGTCCAGATCTTTTTTCAAAAGCTGTTCTAAGTTGTTTGTGTATAATTTCGATCACTATGGAAGGCAACTCAAAGATCCGCTTGATCAATAAATTCAACAGGGATGACTTCCACATGTGGAAGTTCAAAATGAGGATGATCCTGATTGAAAAAGAGTTATGGAGAAAAGTTGATGACTGGGTATAGTGCGAGAGTTATTGATGGTTGCAAGGATTTTTGGATAGGCCTTACAACTTCATATGAACTCTCGCAGACTTGGTCATAGATAAAAATCGACATTTCTGAGCTCAATGGACCATGATGAAAGAGTTACTTCTCAGTGGTGCAAGAGTTATTGATGTTTGCGAAGGTTCAGGACCACTTTTTGGCTCATAGATCAATCAATAATTCAAACCTACTCTCGTAGGCTTTTCTGTGTCACTGTCTCAATGAGATGGAGCTTCAAAATTCTCTATGAAGGTTAAAAAACTAAAACTTTGATGTTTGCGAGGGTTTTGCCTTTGGGAACTCTCGCAGATTGTCTTAGTCTGCAAGGTAACTCTCGTAGAGATTTCTTTGTCACTATCTCAGTGAGATGGAGCTTCATAAGGCTCTGCGAAGGTTACTTAGCAGTATTTTTTTAAATTTTTTATTTTTTTTGGATTTTTTTGGTTGTTTTTTGGCTAGTTTGGCAAAATGGCTGGGAACTACCTCTCACAAGAAGTACAATAGGTTTTGTTGACGTGGAAGAAGGTACTGACAGCTCTGCGAGAGTTACTTCAGCCTGAGCAATAAGTTGTTAGATCTGATATGTTTTTCCCATCCTTTTCTCCCGCCAAAAACATATTTTTCAAGCTTTTTGATTTTTATGGATTTTTATAGGTTTATGGATGTACATACATACAAGAAGTACATCCAAGCAAAAATCACGAAAGAAAACATCAAATCTAACACTAAACCACACTAATCTAACCCCAAAAGTTTGATTTTTTTGGTGAGAGAGAGAGAGAGAGAGAGAGAGAGAGAGAGAGAGAGAGAGAGAAGGTGCTATGCGACGAGACGAGTGTGGTGCGCTCCCCGGCAACGACGCCATTGTTGTGTCATCTTTGTAGCATAGAGGTTCGTCGCTGAGAGCGACAACCTCGCCTTCACCCGTATAGCAGAGAGAGAGAGAGAGAGAGAGAGAGAGAGAGAGAGAGAGAGAGAGAGAGAGAGAGAGAGAGAGAGAGAGAGAGAGAGAGAGAGAGAGAGAGAGAGAAGAGTTCCAAGTAGCAAGAGGTTTGGGAGGCCCGAGCACCTTCCCAAACTATGCGGTCGCTACCTAGAAAGAGGAGAGAAGAGAGAGGGAGAGTCCCTAGGTTGCGAGAGGCTTTGGGGGCTTGAACACCTTCCCAAAGCTATTCACACCCAACCTAGGGGGGAGAGAGAGAGAGAGAGAGAGAGAGAGAGAGAGAGAGAGAGAGAGAGAGAGAGAGAGAGAGAGAGAGAGAGAGAGAGAGAGAGAGAGAGAGCTTGGAATGAAATCAGCAGAGTTGTACTAGAATGAGAATAGATATACAATACATTAAAAAATGGCTCCCTTTTATAGATTCCAAGGGTGAGCCTCCTTCACTCTGATTGGCCACACTTCATTGGCAAGGATACTAATCCAAGCCTTTCAAAGAAACACAAATCTAATCTAATGGTTCTAAGAAAGCATAACATGTGTGTCTTACTTTGACCAAATTAGATTCCTTATTTGCAACTTGAGTTTGTAACTTAGACTTTGGCCTATAACTTATTTTATTTACACCTAGGGCCCAAGTCTCTATGGAACAACTTAGAATAACTAGGAGTGTGCTCATTGGGTCGGGCTTATACATGCAGGAAGCTGGTGCTCTCACACTTATTGCTCTATTGTATTGTGGCAGGGCCCACTTAGTTATTTATGTACAAGAAATACCCACAACACTATGTTCGTAAACTTGCCTTTTGATATCCTAAAATTATGTCGTTCCCTAGTAGAGTCCTGATTGTCTGCCATATCCTTGTTGTCTTTCCTATTTTCTTTACCTCCATCTTTGTCAGCACCAAGTCCCTCCTCCTCACTATTGTCAGGCTTTCTTCTGGGCCGACAAACACTCTCTCTTGCCCTGGTCTGTCTGCACGACTCCTACTGCGGATGGTGGCCTTATCATTCCGAACCCCCTGCTCAAGAATAAGACTCTTATTTTTTGGCGTTTGTCGAATCTCCCTTCGCCTTCCCATCATTGGCACTTCCTTCTCCTCTCTCTCTTGTCGTCCTCTACTACTATCCCCCTCCTTCTGCGGCCTCCGCTAACCTTCATCAAGCCCTTTAGCTTCTAAGGCTCTTTTTGTTTGAAAGGCCCCTTTATGCTCAAGAACTTGGGGCATGCCCTTTTGCTCGTCTTTGTCCCCCCTCCCGTTTGACGGCGATTTCAACTCTCTTTCCTACTGATTCGCCTCCTCTTTCTTCTCATCACCCTCGTCTCTGCTTGGCCCTTGCCTGCAAGGGTCTCTTGTCCCTGGACCAACTTGTCCACGTTCTGCCTTGTCAATTTCTGATTGACTCTCCCCTCTCCTCTAACGAACGCTTACTCCTTGATCTGGCCTCCTTCCTTTCTTCCTTTGGACTTCGCCTTTCTAACCAGCCTTCGGTAGGCCTCTCTGGGTGGGAGCCTGCCTTGACCACCTCCTTTCTTACTTGCCACTCTGCCCATAGTCGCCTCTTCTCATCCCTTCTCCCTTTTAACACTGCATGGTCCTTGTCCGCCGACCCTGACTTTTCTTGGCACAAGAAAGTTTCTATTGTCCGAGAGATGCCCTTTGGCGAGCTTCACTATCTAGCTTATCGTATCCTTACCCATTCTTTGCCACTGCTTGCTAAATGGCGTTTCCTCTTTCACCGCCTTTGTCCCTTTTGTCAGATGGAGGTGGAATCCTTTGAGCAATTGTTGCCACACGGATTTCTGGTCGCAAATTCTACACATGTCCAGTTGTGGGAGACCTCTCCCACCGCTTCCTCTATCCTCTTGGGCGATGCTCATCGTAGGAGCTCTTCACTCTTGTCCTTCTGGCATGTGTGCTAACTTTCCGAGCTTTGGCAGATATGGATGGCTCGTAAGTTCGTAACCAGTATATTTTTTATGGATCAACGACACAGTTATCGGCTGCTACATGTTTTCACAATTATCGGATGTTTCATGTTTTCACTATGCTTTCTAGCTGCTACTTAGTTATGATGGATTGTCTCCCTGCATGGTGTGCACTTGGTCTTTTTCAGTCTTTTTCAAAACTTGGAATCGAAACAGAAGAAATATCACAACATGAGGCAATGGATCAAAGATCTTCAAGCCAACTACTCTAAATCCACATGTACCCATTGTTCTTGAGGATCCGTCGAATCCATTACATAGCTCAAATCAATGAATAGATGTAAACACCCAATTACATCAACTTGAGGAGCCTGTTAAGATGACTGAACCGAAGATTCCACAACCGGAGCTTATCGCAAATATACTTTTAACTAAAATGGATATAAATCTTGGAGAGTTTTTATATTTAGTACCTCATGCAAGGAAAGTTTTGGTAGGACGATTATCCAATTCAAAACCAAAAGTTCAACATGAATCTTTATATTGTGCTGGATTTTAAGAGTCAAATGAAATTTTCAATATAGGGGCGGCGTGGGAATGTAATATCACTTTGCCAATCAAGCACAAGCAGTTTGACCAAGAGGCACAACAATGATTGATGGTGGATTTGGAGTTAATTTGATTTCTTCCAAGATGTATGAGAAATTGGGACTTCCAAAGTGATCTGAAGAAGTTTGCTAGGATTAGAATGATCATTATATATGCAGGCACACTATGCTAGACCACCCACACGCATGCACGACATACGCACTCTCACGAATACACACACACATATAAACACATGCACTCACGTACATACACACACATACATCGGCCCATTGACTTTCCTCCTAAACCATCGGCCGCCATCCAAATCATCAGCCGTCATTTAAAACTTCAAGGATTTTATGTGAATTATCTTTTCATATTCAATTGCAAAGTTTCATCACTTGAAGATAAACCATCATGGGTGAAACTACCAAAAAACAAAAGTTACAAACACAAGATTGATGAAGTGGAGATACATATGGGTGAGTGTACTAGTCCACGCAAGGCAAATTCAAAAGATTATGCTTGTTGCCAATTCTTGGACGAATAAAGTTGCAATAAATTTCCAAACCATTCTAAATGCATGGGTGTCCAACATATGCAAGCCACATGAAACAAAAAGAGGTATTCAAGCCACAATAGGCTACATCCAATAGACGATTGTAGGTCAAGATCCATAATAGACGAGTCTGTTAGGGTCATCATTTATAGCAAGCTTGTATCTATAATAAGGGTTCCAAATTCTTCCCAAGTGACAACTTCACAAAACTCCATCAAAATGTTTTTTTACAATTAATCCAAAACTCTCAAGAAGGCCTCCGTGCATGGTGTGCCTTTACCTTTCTCATTCTATTGCCTTTTGACGTTAGTTTATTAGACTTTGGGTATTGCCACTCATGCTACACACTAGAACATCGTTATACGTGTTCCTTTCATATCGTTAATTAGTTAACTTGTGTATCTTGCCACTCGTGGTTCAAATTAGTAAATACCAAAAAGTACAAATGATATGATATTTTATTGAAAATATCTCCTACAAGGCAGCCCATATTTTGCTACTTGCAGGTTGGGCATTGGTGATCATCAAAGAACGGTTCTTGAAAGCTAGAGATTTGTTGTCATTCCTTAATACATTCATAACCTAGGTCATGGTACCCTGAAACTTCATTTTTGCCAACATAAGTCTTGAATGAGTTTTCAATATGCTTGACTTGGTTAGGTCATCTTGCTAAAAAATTTGTTGAAATATCTACTGAAAGAATTCATACTTTGATTTAGGCCTGTAGTATGTGTTTACCTTACCTTGGCATTTGAAGTTTTTTCATATCTTTTGCTTTTGTATCATCAGCATAGATATGCAAGAACTTTTTGGACAAAGTCTTTGAAGATAATGAAATTCAGATGCCTATATATCTGTTTGTGAACTTTGATATATCTCCAGATTTAAAAATTCACTTTGTAATGTCAGTGATGTCAAGAGGTGAGCCTTAGAAAAAGCATACAGGCAACAAAAAAGGTCAAATTAACCATAATAACAATAACATAAAATCCAAAAAACAAAAATCTTTGCCAGCCAGCACTACTTTAATCTCATCAGTAAGTTGCTTTCCGGGTTTCAAAAGAATCATGATTCTCATGAGTAGACCCAGTGCTGACCAAGAAGCAAACATTAACCAACAAGGAGAAAACAAAAAGTTCAAACAAAAAACCAAAAAACAAAACCTGATGCCTATGCCTGTCGTAGCTCCACTGTATCTAGCTAGCTACAGCGTGATTACAATCATGATTGAACTCATATTGGCCATATATTCACCAGTAATTTGTGGTTTTCTGTTTAAGTTTTAACAAAAACTAGTTCCACATGACAAGGCTAGAGGTAATAAAAAGCATGTTTTGTGATAGCATACTCAAAATGTCCTTAAATCAGTTGCTTTCTGACCTCACACTACTTCCACTAGTAACTATCAGATAGATAGATCTGTTTTAGAGGTGGATGGACCTCACACTACTTCCACTATTCCCTATCAGATAGATAGATCTATTTTAGAGGTGGGTGAGTAACTTCCAGATTGGCTACAGGATTTTGGAAGTGGAAGTATTCACGTCAAATTGAGACTAAGAGCAATATTTTGGTCGTACATGCAGTGGTGGGCTACATCTGAACAAGGCTAGCAACAATTGGGAGCATTCAACCTTTCGAGATCATTTGGCTTTGAAAAAATGACAAGTCCCAAACTTCATAGTTTGAGACAGATCTGTGATGAGGACCACCAATTTAAGGGGGCCTAAGTAGCTCAACTTATTCTTCCATCTATTCAAACAAAGGTAAAGCCTGCATAGTGGCCACAGATGTAAAGGTAGGCTTAGAGACATGCCCAATCTTCTGAGGTTACAGGTAAGGGAGGCAACCTCAATGGCATCATTACAAAAAACAAAAAAACACAGAGGCCGTGACCTTGTTATCCATCTTAGTCTAATATCTAAGCATGAAGATAATATTTTTCTGGATGACCAAAAACAAAGTTGCTCAGTGGCACTATTAAGGGCCGATAAATCCTGTGCGAATGATATTTTACATGGCACAAATTTTATCCACAGATGCGCATGTGGATACCAATTGCACATGATAACCACACTGAAGGGATAAGAAAATTTATTTCTGCCATGTGGTAAGTGTGCAGGCTGTGAAACATCTGCTCAGGTTAACAACTAGTAAAAGCAGGTCCATTGCCGGATGCGAGCGTTTCATAAGAGAGGGCATTAGGGGCTCTTTCCATGCTCACCCCCTTACCCGCACTCCAAGAGCTGATTTCTGAGCAAATTGCAAAATCCTCTCACCCGTTCAGCAACCCATGATGTTGTGAAAATGTCACTCTGCCTGGGTGAGGGGGTGAGCATGGAAAGGTGCTCTTACTGCCAGTAATGTATATGTTGCCTTACATATATATTTACTAAGAAGGCTATTTCGTAATCAAGTGGAAGGGAAAACACCACTGTGCAAACAAACCACCGAGCAACTTCAGATCACTTTGTTTTTCTATCTACATCTACTCAAAGAGACTCATTCCATACATTTTTATCGCATACCTTCTTTTCTGTATGTATGAAACAGAATGCGTCCCATCTATACAAAACAAAGAGAAAAATTGTTTTTGTTTTTGAAGGAAAAATTAAATTGCAGCACATTGAATGATGGTTCATGCATAGCCATATTGTACTCTATGGAACTACACATCTAATTGCGATACATAATAAACAGAGTGAAATGCAAAATTGGTCTAAATGTTGAACATCCAAAGCTACTAACCAAAGAGCATGATCTTTCTTAATAAGCAAAGCTCAACCGAATCATAAAAGGTTTTGTTGCTGATAAGGTTAAATATCGCATCTAACAGACCACACAATCCTTGAAAATGCTTTCATAATTTTGAGTCTGTTCTTCATGTATTTGCAGAGTGTATTGGATCTAACAGATTACACAATCCTTGAAATAGCTTTCATAGTTTTGAACCAGTTCTTCGTGTATTTGCAGAGCGACCAGCAATAAATTTCTGCATAGCTGCAAACTCCTCTGGCTTCATGTTTGCATAATAATGATGAGCTCTTTCCTGAACATCAAAAGTTGGCATACCAAGAGGATGCAAAAAGCATATGAAGTGCCACTAAATAATGAAATCATAAATGCTTGGAAATAATGTGCAGTATGTTTGAACTTTGGACATACATATGACGAGTAACCAGAACCAAAAATCCTTTGGTGTGTAAACCATAGTACCTCGTGGTACCACTGGTATGGTACCGTTGGTACCATATCAGTGGTACCGCCGGTACGGTACCGCCCTAGGATCCGCGGTACCAGGGCGGTACCATTTTTAATATTCTTTTTATTTTTTTAATATATTTTTAATAATTTTTTTTTGCATATTAACTACCAAAAAAGGACAAAAAAAAGTAAAAAAAGGGGGTTATGGGTGTAAAAAAAGGGGGTACAGTACATGATGCAGGGGACTGTTGCAGTGGCACATGGGCACTGCGAGTGATCAGACCGAGGGGCCAATGGGAGACCAACACAAGGGGGTAGCATCACATGGGGGCAAGTACAGAGGCACATGGGCATTGTGGGTGAAAAGACCATGGACCCAATGGGAGACCAACACAGGGGGGAGCATCACATGGGGGCAGGTACAAAGGCACATGGATGGATGATGGGGATCCACATGGCCGATCAGGCTGTGGGGATAAATAGGCACTCACAATGCCATTGTGGTCGGCATTTTCAGAGGCTGTGAGAGAGCTAGTGATAGACAGTGAGAGAGCAAGCGAGAGCCGGTGACAGGCTGTGAGAACAGGCTGTGAGAGACAGGCTGTTTGAGAGACAGGGTGCTGTGAGAGGGTGTTCAAGGACTAGGGTGCTGTGAGAAGAAGGTCGATCGAGATGGCAGAGCGCATACCATCGAAGGCCGAGGGCGAAGCCAGGAGGAAGCTTGAGGAAGATATCCGAAGGCACAACAAGAGACATCGGAAGCAAGAGGCAGATATCCGAGAGATGTTGTGACAGACTCGGCAGAGAAATCCGGAACCAGAGCCACCCGCCCCCGCTGTGGATCCTGTCCCCGCTGTCGAGCTGGATCTGGATGAGCAGATCGGAATGAATTTCACACGACGGCAGCTCATCATGGTCAGGGAAAGGGCGGCCAGACGTCGGGCTAACCAGGAGGCAGCTCGGGCTAACAGGGAGGCAGAGCAAGAGCGACAAAACAATGCACCAGACGAGGGCGAGGAGTCGGTGGAGGATCAGTGAGGGATGTTTAGAATAGATAAGGTCCAGCCGTATGTGGCGAACTGTTGCTATGTAGTTTTCGGCAGTTTATGGTGCAGCAAATAACTAGATGGCTGCTTAAAAAAATGACAGTATATGTGATGTTATCTTGATACAACGGTTGAATATATACATAGTTGTTTTTTGTGCAACGCGAGCCTGGTCATGTAAGATTCAATGTCTGTAATTTTTTTAAATGCAGATGTATTACATGTGTTTATGAAATGTCGTTTGGGGTGTAGGGGTGATTGTTGTGCTCATGATGTAGGTGCATATATGTGAAGCTAGCATTCACTTCAAACGAAATTAAATGAAAATAGGATTCACACACGCACATAGAATTCGACATAAAATAAAGCATCACATGTACAGAGCGACATACGCACAATGTGCAGCAAATAATGTAGGCCAAACACTGTATATAATGTGAAAAATCATCTGAGTTACAATGGTAGACCGTCTGCTAGAGACAAACTACTGAAACTAAAATAACAAAGCCACAATCAATGCTCTGGCTCTGACTCAGACGAATGCTCTGGAGACAACTCAGGGCCCCGAGCTGACTCTTGCAGCCGATATCTCTGCCTGTCTCGAACTGGCATGGGCTGTGTATCCGAGGAGGAAGACTCGTCATCCTCATCCTCCCAATCAGCCTCCGCATCAGCCCCCAAGCAGGCCAAACCAACAACACCTGCTCCAACTGGCTGTGATACTGCACCTCTACCTGTACCTGGAGCCCTGCATGGTCGTCCTCTCCTCCCTGGCAGTTTTTGTGCCTTGCCTTTCTTGTTCGGTGCACCCTTGGGCCTTCCTGGTCTCTTGCGGACAAGAGGAGTTGTCAATGCCTCGTCACCCCCATGCAAATCACCTGGCTGGCTAGGCTGGGCCCAAGCTGAGGCCGGTTGGGATAGGGAAGCAAAAGAGGGAACTCCCTGTGCACCTGAGCGAGGAGGATGAGCTCGTGGAGTGTGTGCCCGGGGGGCTGCTGCAGGTGGAGGAACTGGCTGTGCAGGAGGCGAGTACAGTGGCGATATGTACTGAAAGGGGCGCTGTGGTGGCTGGTACTGGTACATCCTGGGTGCTGCCAAAGGAGGAGGATGTGACGTGGGTGCTGCCACTGGAGGAGCCACTGTGGATGTGGGCGCTGCAAGAGAAAACCTGGGCACAGATGGTGGCTTGCCATGGAGACCTGGTGCTGCAGAAGTGGACGGCGATGGAGGGGTTGCAGGCCTAAATGGCATCGGTGGCACTGGAGGAGCTGTGCGACGCACATACACTCTCTGAGGAGCTGGAGGAACTGTAGGCACCTCATGCGGCTGCTCTGGCTGGGACTCTGTGTATGGCATGCTGGCAAGAGGTGATGGGGGCGCCCTGACACTCGGCATCTGCTGGGCCTCTGAATCCAATGTGGCAACCAAGTCGGCCAGCTGGGCATCCGAATATAAATGCTCTGGGCTCTGGGACTCATCCTGTGCACCAGCCTCTAAATCATCCTGTGCACCAACCTCTAAATCATCCTGTGCACCAACCCTTGAATCAACCCAAGCCTCATCCCGTGCCTCATCATGTGCACCCGTAGACCCTGCATGGCCTCCCAATCTGTGCAATGAAAGTCATCAGGTGCCTCCTCTGGTGTGCTGTCGTAGTAACGGCCATGACTCTGTGCTGCACGCATCCAAACATCTGCGGCACCGGCATCTAAACCACTCTGCCCTCTATCAAGAGCCTCTTCCATCATGTCGACATAGGTAGGTATGCCACTGGCCCCCCCTGTGTGCCCTGCCTGTCTGCCGGTATAACATGTGCCATGTGTCCCACCTCTGCCACGTGATGCACCTGTGACCCCTGCCCGTGGCGTGTGCCCTGCACCTGTATCATCTGCCTCATCCCTCTCTAATCTGGCAAACACAACCCGAATGGGCTCATCCTCATCATACTCATCCTCTAACACTGGCTCATCTGCCTCATACAATGGGGGCTCTTGTGCTCAAGCCCAAGCTCTCTCTCTCTCTCTCATCTCGGCAAGCTCCCTCTCTCTCTCTGCCATCAACTGTGTGCCCAGGTCATCTGCAGGCATGGGATGGGTGTTGTCCATAGGCAAGTCAACCTGGCGCTCCAAATCAGATATCTTCGTCTGCAAGGTTTAAAATTTGCATGTCAGGGAGACAACTCTATCAAGAAATGAAACCAACATACCAGGAGTCAACCAACATGCTATGAAAGATTAGCTTATCACCTGCAATGCGCTCGTAATGGTCGGAAGTCTCCTGGCGAGACGTGTGTTGGTGCTACAGAACACCAACCGCTCCAACTGACTCACTGACAACCGGTTTCTTCTCCTCGTGTGAATGAGTGCCCATGTGCTCCAATTACGCTCACACACGGAGGCAGCACAGTCCTATGGTGCGTGCATTGAAATACTTCAGCACATTGTGGCAGAGGTGGAACTTCAACGAAACACAACAATGGAGGATAAAATGAGATGCATACCTGAGAAAGGACACGCAGTGCAAGACGCTGTATAGATGGGTATGTGCTACCGAACATGGTTCACCAGGTAATGGGTAGCTGCCTCCTCTCTGGATCCTGAGCAGCCGGGTGGCCGAATGCACCCATGCCAAAACGAAATGCAGCGAGCTCCTCCATGAGCCTGATAGGATCCAAACCTATGTGTGGACCCACCCTGTGAATATACTGAAGCCAATCGGCCTCGAGCTCCCTGTCTGCGATCTGTGTCGGAGAGAGGAAGAGGGAATGCAGCATGTGTGCAACGCTGTGGATACTCCTGTGGAAGTAGTTCCACCGCGTCTCCCATATGAACTTCAGCTCTGTCATCCTGCAGGTGAGGGGCATGTGGTTTAGGGCATTACGAAAAAACTTAACATTGACAGAAAAACAAACTAGCAAGTACTAAAAAGATAAAGGTCAATTACAACACTGTACTGCTTACCTCTCTGGTTGCAAGATGGGCAGCTGCAGGAACTGTCCAATCCGGTCCATGAGCTCATACACCAGTCCAAGTGTCGACCCCTCGCTGTCAGCCATGCGGAGCACAATGTAGAGTGGTCGAAGCAGTCCTGACAATGTCTGTGCATCCCTCCAGAACTGGTCTCCCCTCACTGTGGAAGAAAAGTGCTCCCCATCCTCAGTGTGCGGAAACGTACTGGCACCCCAAAGATCACTGGCAACCATCTGTAGAAGCTGGGCCCTGCACCTGATCAAACGGTCGATGACCACCAAGTCGAATGCAAAGCGTGTGAGGGCTGGCTTACGGAGGTCCAGATGGCTGAACACTCGGAACATGGCAAGAACACGCCTCTTTCTGGTGACAAAAGTCACCAGGAAGAGGGCCTCCCGGACGATGGCTCTGACCCAGGGAAGTGCTCCAATGTCCCCCATCAGAAGGTCTATGTCGTGGGCTGCACAGGGGGTATGAACAATATGAGGAAACTCGGCCTCTAGCAGTACACCCATCTGAATGCAATTCGTGGCATTGTCCGTCACCACCGTGACGACATGTTGTGGGCCTATGGCCAGGATGGAAGACCTGATGACATCAAACATGAACTCTGCAGATACGACTCTCCCCCCCCTGCTGCAATCCACTGCCCTCAAAAACTGTGTGCCCATGCAGCTGGAGACCAGTATGTTGAGGATCGGCCTCCTCCTGACATCAGTCCAGCCATCGGACATGATGCTGCAACCGTAAGTGGCCCAGTGTCGACGTAGAGGCTCCATCTCTCTAGACAAGGACTCAACCCTATCCCTCAGCATGTGTGTGCGGACAACCTCTGAACTAGGGACTCTCCAGCTGAGGCTGACAGACTGTGCAAGGCGGAAGGCCCTTCTGAAGGGCTCAGAGTCAGTGATGGCAAAAGGCAGGTTCAGCTCGTAAATCATACTGGCCACGGCCTGTGTGGCCTCTCTGTCCATGTGCGGCTGATGCGCGCCGCGAATGGTCTGCTGCACAAGGGCTCTCCCTGGTGGGCGACGGGTGGTGGACCTCCAGCACGGTGCACCAACCGTGACGGGAATGGACGATGACGCGACAGGCTGGGCACTGGTGGATGCATCGGCTGTAGACGTGG
This sequence comes from Diphasiastrum complanatum, assembly GCA_029204225.1. NCBI lineage: Eukaryota > Viridiplantae > Streptophyta > Lycopodiopsida > Lycopodiales > Lycopodiaceae > Diphasiastrum > Diphasiastrum complanatum. Next base: position 8,277,098 of record CM055098.1, on the reverse strand, counting down.
AATGGGGAGAGTGGGATGCACTGGCAGGGATGGGTGCAGCAGCATAGGTGGGGTGCACTGGTGGAGGGGCAACATCTGGCATGGGGTACGAAAACTGCTGGCTGAGGAGGTCATCCGGATGGGAAGGGAAGGAAGAAGGGATCTCTTCCACATCCTCGAAGGCCCCAGCAGTAGCATTCTGGGCCTGCTCGGGTGGCGGAGAGTCCATCAGAAAGTCGTAGACTGGTGGAGTGCGAGCAACAGTGGGTGGTGGTGGAACCGCAGTGGCAACTGGCGGACGCGATGGGACGGGATCCACCGGAATCTGAGCAGATGGGGGCGTGAGGCATAACTGTCTGAGGGGGATGAGGGGCAAAGGGACCGGAGGAGGATGCACTCCCTCTCCTCGTGCGTGCCAGCCAAGCAGGCAACAACTCTGGGTCAGCCACATAAGGAGCGGTGCAAAATCGGAGAATGCCCTCCGAAATGGTGTTCTCCCCTGCCACGAGCCGCGGCCCGTAGGTGTCCAGTAGTCGCTGCCTGTCGGGGACGGTCATGCTGCCACAAGGGGCAGCATTCAAGGTGGCACCATTTTTGGTGCGTGCACCGAGCAGATGGCCTTTAAGGCGAGTGAGGGATGCAGCAAACTCGACGAGACAGTATCGGCAGCGCACGATCTTCTGACCGGTCTTGTTGGCCTTGTCGGCAACCCACCTGACAATGTCTACCTCGTCCCACAGACCGGAAAGGTCGGATTGCACCATTGCGATGGAGAAAACTAGGGACAAAACGCTGGAAAAAAAACAGCAGGGTACACTGTGTGAGAGATGCTGAAAATGGGCGAAAGCAGGGCGAAGCAAGTCAGATGCAAGGCAGGGCAATGCGTGGGCGAAGGGCGACGCAAGAAATCGAAGGCAAGCAGGTGGGAACAGTAGCGATGGCAGGGCGGAGGAGGGCGCAAAAATTTTTTTGATGAAATGCGAGGGGGGCAGGTAGCTTAGGTTAAAAAAAATTAAAAAAAATATTAAATAATAAATAGTATAATATATTATGGTACTGCGGTACCAACATGGTACCGCGGTAACAGTACGGTCCCGCGGTACCGGGATCCGCGGTACTCAGTACCGCGGGACCTATGGTGTAAACAAACAACAAAAATAGTTATGTTGAACCTAACTTCAACTTACTGCATAGTAATCCACAAGCCCAAAATGAGAACATGATCCTACTGCAGTATACATCAGATTTTTATCACAACCTGGACCCTAAATCGTTAGAAGCGAGTTTGAATATAACCATGCAGAATATAAAATCAGCTCTTCATCAGAGTAAAGCAATTAATGTGCACTCCACCAGAAAGTACCATGACATTTATGCAGACATGAAAGCTAGATTGAAAGAAAAGGTTTGTCAATTGAGAAATCCCATATCAAGAAATAAGAGTTGAACCTAGTTAATTACCATAGGCCCCCCTTGACAATATGTTTCACAATAAGGTCCCAGTTTGCCATTTAGTTAGAAGATCACAGCCCTACTCAAGCAAATTAGTCAGATAAAATTTGGTGTGCATGGAGCCGATTAATGCTCTAATGGTGAAATTGTTCATCAACTTGGTTTCTATTGAAGAAATAATCGGCTCATCTTGAATTGCTTCTTAATTTATAATTTCATAGTTTGGTGATTACTTTACCACATGCGTGTATTTATATTATCAAATTAGTCACTTACGGCTAATTTTGGTATTATGCTATAGCCAGACTTGAAAGGTTGAACAATTTGGTTTCTGTTGAAGAAATAATCGGCTAATCCTGAATTGCTTCTTAATTTATAAATTCATAGTTTGGTGATTACTTTACCACGTGTGTATTTAAATTATCAAATTAGTCACTTAAGGCTAATTTTGGTATTATGCTATAGCCAGACTTGAAAGGTTGCATCATAAGGACCTATGATGAATGGAGATTAGCGTGGTTAACCTGATTCATCCTTGCTTTTTAAGAAAGAGGTAGTTTGGCTTAACTTGTGGAAGAAAGGAGCACTAACCCTGAATTGCTTCTCTGTGATGTGTGCAGTCATGAGTTGGGTACAACTGGACTTGAAAGACACACCTGATTTTAAAGTGCAGATGTGTCCATACCATGAAGGTACACCAGAGGGGGAAGATCAGAGTAATGAAGCGCACCCTCAACCCCCCTTGTTATCTGTTCGTATGTTTCTTGGCATAAATCATTAGGTATGCTAGCCCTTACTCTGATTTTTACTCAGGTGTCTGTATTGGCTTATCCTACTGTATAGTTGCTTGAAGAAATTTCTTCGTTCATTTCTAAGAGCAAATTATTAGCCTCCAAATGAAATGCATATTTCAATAAAGTCTACTCTTTGAAGGCTCCTAAGCCACTCCAGCCTATATTTCTCGATGTAGTATTGAGTTTGAGAAGAAAAGTATGCTTATGAATATGGTTCTGATTCTTGACACTGAAATCCAATATGCACTCATTTCAGTCTTAATATTTCGAGCGGATCAATTCTGGCTCCAAGAGCAACAAAGAGGAGGCCTTGGGCTAAATACATCACAATTTATTCTTCTAGTGTGCAGCACACCTCTTAAAGCTTGAACACCCATCACTGTAGGTGGATGCACAGTTTTGATCTATATCAAGGTCAACTTTTAAAATCATCCCAACACAACAAAGGGAAATGTGATCCTAACTTTGCAGAGTCCATCCACAAGGTCTCAAACTATCACTGCATCTCATTATTAATCGTTCCAATCATAGTGGGCAAAAATTAAACCCTTTAAAACGCAATGTTTTACTCATTTTTCACCTCAATATCATTATCATCTACAACCGCTCAACTTTGCATCCAATTTTAGAAAAAATTTACCACCACTTTCTACATATTTGGCTTCTATTCCTTGTCTGGCACATTCTTTTAATAATGGAACAACTTATGTGATTCTGTTGCCGTAGTTTGGATACTGTCTTCATATTATTTCATTGTTCCATAATGGGCAGAATCGAGATAATTTTCAAAATATCTACTTCTTGATTGCTTCACACTATCTTCATAAATAATACAACCATATTCTGGACACATTAAAGCTACTTTTTAAATATTTTGGGACAATCTTACCCCTTTTTATCATTTTCCACTATAAGTATATTTGTAGCAACTTAAGACAGATTAGATTCAAATATTAGCTTCTCTATATTGTTGGTCACATCTCCTTGGATCTAGAGTTTGACAGGTTTGTCTATAACAGACTAACTTTGCAAGGTGCTCTCACCAAGCTTGTTGAGAAGGACGTAGGAAACTAACTTAATTGACAAAAGCACACCTGCACAGGAAATCCGAAGTCCAAAGCTCAAATGGGATTTCATGCATATTATCATAACGAACAATTAGCTTCTAGTACAATTTCCCACTTATGGCAAAAATGCCACAAGCTTGCTAGAAAACTGAAAATGGTGACATAGAATGTAGGGACTTTTCCTTACCCACCTTCAAACCCTATTTCCAAGCACATGCAAAGGAAACAAGATGTGAAGAGGATTCTTCTTTCATGTCACACAGTAGTTCGACCCCATGAGAGCAAAGTATAATGCGAGCTCCTAACATCCATTAACCCTAATTCTCCATGATCAAGCTTACTTTTCTCTCTCTGTCTCTTTTCTCTCACAAAGATAGTAATAACATTCAAATCCAACAAATAGCAAATCCAAGTAATGGAAATATAACAAAAAACATGAGAGTGATGGAAGAAGAAGAGAAGTAAGGGCATCCAATTGCCAAATTGGTAGAGGTTCCACTTTGATTGAACCTGAAAAATGAAGAACAATGTGCCCACTATTTATAGTGGATTTTGGGCCCTTGGCCTCAATGGCTATTCTTCCTCCCTTATTATTTGAATTTGAAAAATGGTGGGAAACACCCTTTATTAACTAACTTGACTTTTAGGCCTCTAAACTATTTAATTCTTGCAAATGGCCTAAAAGTCACTTTTATTGTTGTCTATTAATGAAATAACAATGTGATCACTGGGTGGACTTACACATGCAGGGCGCCAATTCCCTCACACTTATTCACTACTCTAGGCCTATCGTATTTGTACATGGTATGATGCCGCCAAGCCCCACCAAAATTGGTGACGGTCCCACAGCACCTGTGGACATCTTTTTATTGGTCCAGGCTTTTCACTTCACGATCAGATGTGAGGTGATCTTTTCCATGAATGTGAGTCATTCAAGGTTCTGGTCTTGTGCGTGCGGAAGGAACATGAACGCGCCCCCTCGATCCACCTTGTCATTGTCCAAGTAACAAACTTGGTCTCCCACAATCCTCTGATCCTAAGGAAGCAGATGGCGGACGCGGACGCGTGCGTGCGTCCGCGTCCGGACGCATCCGGTTTTTTTTTTTTTTAAATATTAAAAAAAAAAATGGCGTCCGGACCCCGGACGCATCTGTTTTTTTTTTTTTGTTTTAAATTTAAAAAAAAAAAATGGACGCGTCCGACCCCGCTTCCATGGGTCGGACGCGTCCTGGTCCGGACGCGGACGAGGACGCGAACGCGGGCAATCCGGCCCGGACCCTCATCCCTGCTCCGATCATTGCTTGGTAGTATAATCTTGCCAATGGTAATTGATCTGTAACACTCCAAGATGCTAGCGGCAGATTTAGGTCAAATGCCAAATCTGGCAAGATATCGCCCCACTTTGTCTTTATAGCTGTCAAAAATGCTAAGTCTTGAGCATACATTGTCGATTGCCTCACGGTAGGATCTGGTGATGTCACATACTGCCTGACATAACTGTGTAGCGCACGGTTGAATTCCACGGCGATGGTCTAATCAAAATTTTGAAGAATTATTGGTCAATTGCGAGTGTGCATTGTTATTTCTTTCAAGGGAGTGCCACATTTCGCTCTTTTTCCATCTTGGCATTGGAGCGTAATCTTGTGCAGATGGTGTCAACAAGTACCCCTTATGGAAGCCCTTGACCTTGTTCTCCAGCAATGTGACTGCCAAGGCTGATAAGATTGGCCTTGCCACGAACTTTCTCTTTGCATTAGGCTTAATAGCCTTCCTGACCTCCGATACAATTGTAGAGTGTTGCCAATTGTATGGCTCCACTGCAACTTCAAATTCTGCGTGTGATTCAACAATTCGATGCAACACGTGGGATGCAATGGGCTCCTTCCAAAGTGTCCCTACTACAAGAAAGTGGTTGATGAGGTTCGTTGTAGCTTGCACCATTGGATCTATGATAGCCTCAACTGTAGTGTCCACATAGGGTGCTATGGTAGTAATGGCTAACTTATAGAATGGGGGTTGACGTTTCCTTGTGACTACACTATGGTGGCAAGGACGAATTCAGAGACACGCACCTTGTGTGTAGCTTCCTGCTGGAACTGGATGTAAAATTTCAACTTGGCTTCATTCCAAGTACCGTAAGCCATATAAACTAAATCCGTGCCAATTTCATCGGTAAAGAAAATGGCATCAAGGCCCATTGCCTTGAGCAAAGGCTCAACAAGTTGGAGCCATTCCGCCACTCTCTCAACGCTAGGGACACAACGAGATCATGTTCAGGAGGTACAGACCTCTAAACCATCGATCGTGGTGAAACTGAGGCTTCAGAACCAGATGAGCAGAAATAGCTTGTTTAGACATGATTGCAAGTGAAGGTTGAGTGCAAGAGTGTATATAGAAAGCTGGTTAAAAAAAATTTCAGAAAGAGACAATTTTGATGTTCTGAATCCATATATCAAGTCAGCGAAGGTTCATAATGACTTCTGGATGCCCCGGCGAAGGTTCCCAAAGTTTCATAGAGCTAAACCTTCATCTAACACCATTTTGAGTTCTTCTGATGCAAAATAACCTTGGCCCACTTCAAGGTAGCTAGAGAACACCGTTTGGGAGTAATTGTGATCTTGGCGAAGATTGGCTTGACTATTTGTATCCCTTCTAGTGATTTTGACCACTTTATTTTTTTCCAACATTTTCTTTTATGTCTTTTTCTAAATAAATAGAAAATCATTAATGAAAAACAAAAAGGAAAATAAAATATAAACTGCCAGGTAGGAACTAAGTAATAAGTTTTGGCTACCAAAACTTGCGTAATTGGCTGCCATTGATTGGAGTATCAAATGTTCCAATACCACTACATAAGATAAGATTTCTTTCATGTGATAAGGTCCTTCACCTATGAACTTTAATCATAAGTTTGGTTTTGTACATCAATGCCAAATCACACTCTTTTAAATCCTTCTTATGCAATCTTTGATCATGCCAAGCTTTCCGTCGAGCTTTTTCAGCTGCTAACGCATTAACTGCCATCAATTTGGTCTCACATAGCTTATGTAATGCTTCATGACGCAATTGTAAAAGATTTTGCCTCATCCAAACGTTCAGTTGCCGCTATTTGTAAGGATGGTACAAGGAAATCAATTGGCATAATGGCATCTTGGCCATAAACTAGATGAAAAGGCATTTGATTTATACTAGCGTTATAACCAGTTCGGAATGCCAATAATGTAGCATAAAAATATGTTCCCAATCCAATTTGCTAGCCTCGACAATTTTAGTAAGAATACTGCATAGAATCTTATTAGAAGATTCAGCTTGTCCATTTCCCCTTGGGTAGTAAGGTGTAGTAAACCGATGTATCACAAAAAATTCTTCCAAAAGAGCTTTGATTGTTTCATTGACAAAATGAGTGCCTCTATCACTCACAATTTCGATGGACATCCAAATATGACTATAATGTTTTCGTACAAAAACTTTGCAGTAGACCTTGCATCTGCGACCCACACAGCTCTTGCTTCAACCCATCTGGTCATATAGTTTGAAACCACGATAATATAATGTGCTTGAGTGCCCCTTGCAGCTGGATGTATTGGTCCAACATAATCCAATCCCCACTTTTCAAATGGTGCTTGTGCTAAAACTAGATGCAACGGCTCATAATGTGCTTTACTAGGCTGTCGTGCACGTTGAAAAAAATCCCAAAATTAAATATACTTCTCTGTATCCTTATGAATGGTTGGCCACCAACATTCTGATTGTAAATTTTACGAACTGTGATATCAGCTGCAAACTGACCTTCACCCATCCATCATGAGATATCAAGATAATATCTGGTACTCATGTGGCAAAATGCATCTTTGTAAACTGTCATCAACTCCTATTTGATACTATTGCCCTGCTATCAATTGATATGGCTGTGCCTTCAAAATCAACCTGCATTATTGAACCTTTGTCAATGACTCACTTGCCCATGCATAAGATATTCAACAATGTCAGCTGCCCATTCAAGTACCACGTCCACATGAGACAATGCTACATCTACAAGTTTATCATCTACTTCAGTACTCACAAGTGCTGATTGAATCCTTGAAACATGATCCACTATATAATGTTGTTTACCCTTTTGCACTACCACACGGAAATCAATTCCAATAACAATACTAACCATCGCGCAATTCTACCTATATCGTAGGTTTTGTTCACAAGATACAACAATAGCTGATGATTTGTATAGAATGCAAAATGCGTAGCCATCAAATAATGACGATACTTCTTAATAGAAAATACCATTGCTAATGCTTCCCTCTCCGTCGTGGAATAATTGATTTTAGCATCATTCAATTGTTGGCTAGCGAACTTGATTGGAAAATCTTTCTTGTACTCTCCTGGGTGTGTTAACACTGATCCAATGGCATATTTCGATACATCAATACGAACATGGAGTTCGATTGTCCAATTTGCAGCTCGCAAAATTGGTGCAGATATCAACACAGTTATCAATTTCTAGAATGCCTCCAATGCTTCTTGTGTCAAATCGGAATAATGGTGAGCTTATAGATTGGACGTGTCAAATCTGTGAAGAATAGGATAAGAATTCGGTAATAACTTGCATGACCCATGAAAATATAAACTTCTCGTATTATGCGTGGTGGTGGAAGATCCATATTGACTTTGATTTTGGAAAGATCAGTAGCAATGTCATGTCATGAAATCACATGCCCCAGCACGATGCCATGTGTTACGCATAATTGACACTTCTCTAAATTCTAAGAAATTTGAAATTTTTGACACAGAGCAAACACTTTTCCAAACTGGCTTAAGTAATCTTCATCCATCCCATGAACACAAAGATCATCCAAATAATTTTCCAAGAATTTTTTTGAAAGCAAATTGCATGATGCGCTGAAAAGTAATTGGCGCATTACATAATAAAAAAGGCATTACTCGCGACACATCCCAAATCTAGTTGGATCCATATGTCGCAAAATCTGTTCATCCGTTAGCTCAACTTCCTTGTTGTAAGATAAAGCATGGATAACCACTATAAGCTCATCTTCTATTGGATCCCAAATTGAATCGGTAGAAATCCAAGCTACATTCATCATGTTCACCACATAAGAAATCGGCGTATCAAGAGTTCAATCATTAGTTGATGTGATACTCACTTCCGATATATCATCATGACGACACATATATCTTGTTGTGCAATTGATCGCGTTCCCAATGCTTGATTCCAATTTACACTGTCAGTTTGTGAATCGTAATGAATTCCCAACGCTTTATCTTCACGATGTATTGTGTGCTCTGTTGTTGAGGAATCATCATCAGCTTTCTGTGGAAGTAGTTTGATTGTCCATGTAATTGGGATCAACTTTGACTGCTTGCTCCCGATTTTCAAAGATGATCTTGCCCGTTCCCCAGTTATGAATCACTTGAGCAACTCGTAACCAAGGATGTCACTACAAAATCCGATAAATTGACGGTGCATCACATGAATCCATTACCACAATGGACACCTGACAAATGGACACCTGCCACTTTTACCAGTACATCTTCTACTACACCTTTGGTCTAATATTTGACTGCCAACTTTATTGTTTGTAGGTTTCATTGATCGTTCACTGGTACTGATTCTGTATGTGGTGGATCAGGAGCAACTTCCTTCTGCTTCTGAGCTCTTGACAAACATCACTAGTGCAGTTGGTTGGTTTGCCTTTCATGGAGTTGTACATGAGCTTGTTCTAGTGCCTTGGATTGATAAAAGTCATGTTAACTAGCGCAATTGTAGTTGCCATCTTTGGTATGGCCGGGGATTCTTTATAGCAATGACCATATCCGCATTCCTAACAAAATGGTGTAGATTTGCATTTTTTTGGCCATTCTACCATTTAATGGTTTTCTCCACAACCAAAACATCCTTATGGAGTTCTTGTCCATTGTCTCGATTGTTGTTGTTGTGCGATATCATAGATAGAATATTGCTCATTAATACTAGGATCTTGATATTGATCAAGTGGTATCATCCATTGATCCTAACTTGAGGATGCTTCCCACTCAGTCATATTAACTTGAGGTGCTTGTTGACCTAGAGGTGCTAGTAGCGCCAATGGCTGTGGATATCCAATTGATCCCACTTTACCATCCCATCATGTTCCTTGATGATATCCACACTTGTGACAACATTATTGAAGGATCCTTGAATTGAATGGACAAAAGGTTATTTCATGACCAGTGGAATTACAAAGATGACAATACTTATTGATCACTCTTTCCTTCATCGTTGGACACTCGTTCATTGTATGGTTCCCAGCACAGAGTGCATACCATACGTTCTCCCTTTAGGATATTGTTGTCGCATCAACTTGTCAGGAACCTTACTCACCTTAGCAACATGATCATCTAGTGACTTGAGTTTTGTATCAAACTGAGCTTGCATTTGTTCCATCTGCAATTGTTGTTTCTGGCTCAGCTTTCCGAACTCATCCATCATCAAATCCGCAATTGCATTGATGTTGGTAGATGCAATGGTGGTAGAAGTTGATGGCAGTTTGCCCTGCTGTATAAGGCAACATTCGAATATTGGGTTCATCATCCGACTCATCTTCCTCCGGCATTGCATCATCCATTGTTTCCTGCAACGTAGTGTGCTGCTCCCTTCGCTTGAGTTCACGCCTGATGGTTTTCTACAATCAGGCTAAAAACCACATAAGCATGGCATGATCAAGTGTCATTTCTGGATTACATTCTGATCAAAGATGCTTGATTCGTTCGATGTAATCTCTAACCATCTCTTCTGTCCATCTTGATCTTACTCAGCAATAGGAATGGATTGAAAATCTTCAGATGTTGGGAATTCTTCATAATAGGTAGGTACCGACTTCTAGATGTCTCACTGGCAATAGATCTTGAGGGTTCATGGAGTCCTACAGTAAGTTTACTTGGTCTGAGTTTCATCCATGACAAGTTATGTCAACTTGGATCATCTAGGTCTACACTCTATAGATGGCGGAAATTTGACGATAATGACCCCTCTAAAGCTTAGTAACCTTCACTGCTCTTTCAATAGATAATTCAGACTATTCTAGACTTACTAATGGATCTGGCAAAGGTTACCCAGGTTCAATAAACAGTAATCTGGTGAAGTTCTTTTCTGAGATTTTGGCAGAAAAAATCATTGAAACCCCTCAATCTGATGATTTTGATCGAACTAATCTTCACCCACTTAATTGGAGATGGAAAACACTGTAATACGACTATGGTAGGCTCGGCGAAGGTTCATATGCAATATCGAAACAAATTTCCAACTTGGTGAGGGTTAAAATTGGTTTTTCAGCAGAACTAACCTTCAGGAAAACACTATAATACAACTATGGTAGGCTCGGCGAAGGGTCATATGCAATATCGAAACAAATTTTCAACTTGGCGAGGGTTAAAATTGGTTTTTCACCAGAACTAACCTTCATTGTCTTTGGGATCTAACCTTCGCCTATTTCACTGATGCTAAAAAACTATGCAAAGGTTGACAAAGAGATATTGATGTTTTTGTTGAAATAGGTGTGTTTCCGTCACAAATTATAATCAATAATAACCTTCATTGGAACTATATTTTGGGAACTGACCTTTGCCAAAATTCTTGAGAGCTTATCTGAGTTAGAAAAAGCTACAGTAGGTCAGGCGAAGGTCACTTTCAAAATTTTATTGAAATTAAAAGTTATTGATGAATTTGGCAATTTTTATCACTAAAAAAACCTTCACATTGCTTCCAGAACCAAGCAAGAAACCTCGCCAACCTCTGTGAATACCAAATTTGTTATACTGGAGGTGGGCGAAAGTTGGTTGACCAATTAAAAGCGATTTGCTTTTTCTATGAATTTTTTATAAGGGTTTTTTGACTTTTTTGGCTATTTTTTCACATTTCTGGAAAACGGCTAAAACTTAACGTTCGCCCTTAACTTAGAGCTAAACTGATAGCAGATAGCTGAACATCGATTCAAACCTGGAAAACTGGCAGAGAGTAGCGATCTTCTACGATTATGCTAATATTTTACTTTGAATCAATTGTCTATGAATTAATGAGAAAACGGATCTATTTATACTTACTGGAGGGTCCACGAATCAACTTATAATGACCCAAATTCCATTAGATCTGCGAGCTCCTTACCAGGCCAAGATGACAAAACATTAAATAAGACATTAAAACAAGAAAGTTGTGGCAAGGTAATGAGCTATTTTCAAATCCTAATTTTCTTGGAAGCGTGCCATAATGATTAGTTAGCATTACCTTTTCTTACCTCAAGGATTGAACTGAGATTCAAAGTGTGTGCTTGAGTAGAGATATGACCATAGAATTAATGATCCGTTATCGGTTCACCACGGTTCTGAGAACCATACAGTGAACCGTACGGTTCTTAAAATTTTTTGCCCAGAACCGTGGTGAACCGTACTGATTAATTAATTAATTTTTTTTTTTAGTTTCCCCCCCAAAAATAACCCAAAAATATGCAAAAAAAGGGCCAAAAAAATCTGTGAATTCTGTGAAATCTGTCAATCATCTATATCATCTGTGAAATCATCTGTATCATCTGTCAAATGACTCAAATCATCTGTATCATCTGTGAAATCATCTGTATCATCTATCGAATCATCTGTACATCATGTGAAATCTGTGAAATTTGTCAAATCAGTGATGATTTCACATCTGTCAAATCATCTGTATCATCTGTCAAATCATCTCTACATCATGTGAAATCTGTCAAATCTGTATCATCTGTGAAATCATCTGTGAAATCTGTGAATTTGGTAATTAATCAATTAAATAGAGGAACCGTACCACGGTTCAAGGAACCGTGGTACGGTTCCTTCCACAGCTCCCAGGACCCACGGTTCTGGGAACCGTGGGTTCTATGGATATGACAACAATTAGAACATATTTAAAATGATTTTGTGAATTCTTAATTAGAACTTTCACCTGATACCCATATTGCACAAAAAAAAACCGATTCTAAACGATTCTAGGAAAATTCCGAAACGCGATTCTGAACCACGATTCGAACCACGATTCAGAATCGTAGTGCAACTATACAAATTACAATCTACCCATATAAGTCGTATGCTTTTCATAACCTGGATAACATATAAATCATGTGTAGATTCTACAAAATCTATGATATTTTGTATGCAACATAGATATATATGTATCTAAGAAAGTTTTTGTTAGCTACATTTATCATAGTTGCAGCAGCGATTCTAAACTTGCGATTCACGAATCGCAATTTTTTACTTTTTTGTAAATGCATTCAATGTGGTATCAATAGAAAGAGAAAACATAGAGGATTTACTATAGCAACACGAGGGACTATGTTGTTTGGAAAAAGTTATCGACATCATAAGGAGTTGCTAGGGCTAGGGGCATTTCGATTTTTCAATACATCAAAAGTATCCAATCCCTTATAATAGAATTTGGATCCGCATTGTTATTTTCAGTTAGACCTTATGGTCTGGGCCATCTGGACCTATTTTTGGCATTGCCTTGCAAAAGGTAACACTAAGGGTTCAAGTTGGTCAATGGAATTTATGTAAAAGTCGTTGTTGAGCATTGGAGCTTGCGACTTTTGATCACATGTGTCAGTAACGAGGGATCTCGTATGGGTTTGCTTGAGACTCAGCTTGAGACTCAACTCTATGACATCAACCCGTCCAAATTTTGACAGGCAAGTTTTGCATTCCCCTCTTAGATTGTACACCTGGTGGAATCAATGACCCTTTCTCCTAATTCAAAGTAGCTTTTGCAGGATGGTCTATGATATAGTGACACTGTGCCAAGTGGAAGCGGCATCCGGTTCAAATGTTCGAACGTGCAGCAGCATGCCTCCCCTCTCCAAAGCACACACCCTAGCTACACATTTATTTGTCAGAAACTGTTGTAGCAAAGGTAGCAAGCAAACGTCAACGTCACCCCCTCCACAGCCACTGGTGATGCTAAGTTCCAGAGACTCTCTTTTGCTTGCATGCATGCCCATGCTTTAGGTGTGGTGCACCTTTATATGCACGCCATAAATAGCAAAAAGTTCACGACCTTTTTTTTTGCATGCATAGAGACAGAGAATAGTAGAGCAATTGTACCTTGCTTTTTGCTTGGGGGGATATAGGTGGTTGTCGCTGGCCCCCTCAGGACCCCCCCGGCAACAGTAGCAGGGGGGGCACTGCCCCCCCTGCATCCCCCCGTAGATAAAAATGGGGTCCAAATGCGTGCTGAGAAGGGCCCAATATTTATGCCCCCAAGTGTATGCACATTGCACTCACATCTCCAATGAAATGATTGCAAAAGTGATCATCATCCATAGAGTTGATAGTTTGGGCTGTAGCATTAACAATTACTGAGAACTAGAGCAAATAACAACCAAATAGCTACTAACTTTTATTTGTTTGTGCCCTATCTACTGCACTTTTGGGAGGCAAAACGTTGGTTTGACCATTGCTCACCTAAATTTCAGCCATAAGCTATTTTTCCAAAAAAAAAAAAAATTAAATTTTTTTTGCACGATTCACTGTTAGAATCGCGATTCGCTGCAACTATGATTTGCACTATTACACCTGAAATTAAAATTGTGAAAATTTGAATATATCACCATTGGATGTGTAATTTGTCTACCTGAATCTCTAGGTTCAATTCACCACAAAATTATGATTTTGGTATGAAAATTTACCAAAATAAAGAAGATCATGAATGAATAAATCTTCTTGCACAGCTTAACTTACATGATAAGATGAATTCTAGATTCAAAGGTGCACAATCCAAAAAGTTATACAAGTAAATACATTCTCGAACTCAACCATAGATAACCATTTTGTGTTTTTTGAAGGTGTGTTCTGTTCGTACATATATAATTTTTTTTTTAATGATTATTTAACAAAGAAAATAAAAGTACTAAAGAAAATACATTCCCTACAAAATGTGGGATTTATCCACGTTTTGTATGGCTTGCTTCTATGGACTCAGCATAGATTGTCAAAATAAGTACAAGAAAATAAATTTCAGCTTACCTTTTCCAAGCGAAGACCGTCAGCAAGAGAAAGTTTCATTCCATCCCTTATCACAGCTTTATATTCAACGACTAAGCCTTCGTGATTCTTTATAATGGATTCTGCAATCTCAATCGCTGCCTTCAACAAATCTGGAGGTGAAACAACCCTGTTTACTAAGCCCCACCGTTCAGCAACTTCTGCTTCTATTGGCCTTAACATTAATGAAACTTCTCGAGCTCGATTCACACCTATAATGCGAGGTAGTTTCTGTGAAAGTCCCCAGGATGGAAAAATTCCAAATCTGGAAAATGATAACACAGGACAAAGGGGAGCCAATTATAAGTATAGGATATAAGGCAACACTGTTGATTCATATACATTCGAACAACACGAGGGAAAGAAAGGCCTCAAAGACTCACTTGCAATGGGTGTCCACGAATTTAGCCTTACTGTCTGCAATAAGAATGTCGCAAGCAAGTGACAACTCAAACCCTGCAGTGACTGCAAACCCATTAATGGCACCTATAATGGGCTTCGAACATTTTTCCATTTGAACCAAAGGGTCATCATTTGGATCCTTCGTGTTTCCTTTGAATACTTCTGAAGCAGCTGTCAAGTCCTGCAAGGTCCTTATTACTGACAACAGTATACCTTAAAAGGACCCTGCCTTCATTAAATGACAAAGAGAATAGACTGTAATATATTTTGTGGTACTGCACAGTACAACAAATGCTCAGGCAAAAACAAAATAAGATAACCCAAATTCAAGGTAGCTAATTTGTGAGCTAAAAATTTGAGGCTGATGATGTGAGCCCACAGTGTGCTTGAACTAATATTCATGTGAGGCCATTGATAAACACTA
This sequence comes from Diphasiastrum complanatum, assembly GCA_029204225.1. NCBI lineage: Eukaryota > Viridiplantae > Streptophyta > Lycopodiopsida > Lycopodiales > Lycopodiaceae > Diphasiastrum > Diphasiastrum complanatum. Next base: position 8,261,925 of record CM055098.1, on the reverse strand, counting down.
CCACAGTTTTGTAGCATACAAAAAGACTTCATTCCAGATGATGTTCCATACGTGTTTTGCATGGAATGTGGGAACGTCTTCTAAGTTCTGTACTGAACAGAGAATTTTTTTGCCTTAACAAGGAAATTTTTTTCATATAATTGAGTTATCTAATTTGTTTCATATGTATGAAATAAGTTTCGATTTGTGAATATGGCACAATACCCAACCCCCAAAAAATGTCATAACAGGCACCTACGACCACTAAATTGGTTCCTTGTAGTTTTATCGAGGCCAAGCTTCATTTGAGAAGGTTATGCTTAGCACCCTCTCTTCTACATGGATATTTCTCCATAATGTAATCCCTTGACAATTTCCTTTTAATTTATAAAGGTTGGTTCTAATCCTGGTGATGTTATCGTATCCAAAAACCAGCACCCTACAATAAAAAAAACTAAAATCGGCTTGTGTAAGTGATGTAGTAGTATTTAGAAACAATAATCGGCTTGTGTAAGTGATGTAGAGTTATTTGGAACCTTGGTAATACCAGCTAGGTCAATTGAAGTTACCCACAACTATTTCATGTCAATTTGACCCTTTAAATCCATTTACTGGTTTTAAACCATTGAAGCCCTAAAGAGAACGCTCCAAGCATGAAGCCCTTGGTCAAGCCAACTGCTGAATGTTACAGTTTTAGAAGATTATGACCGAAATGAGTGAAAATTTAGAAGCTTAGAATAGGTAGACAAGCTCAAACTGGCATGCACTAGGAGTAGTGTTACGTCCACGTCCTGTATATAGGATTTGGAATAATCCTAGACTTGGATATCCGGTACTCCAATAATGTACGAGATTATTAGTTACACCACGTCATTCCGGACTAGGCCAGAAAGATAATTAATAACCTTGTGAGGGCCCAGGTGCTCTAATTCGACCTAGGGAGCTTTTGCATGGTGATTGACAGCTTTTGTGCAAGAATAGGAGGCCAAATTCTTTTGATAGAAATGGAGGGATCCTAGAGGGATATTCTTTATCTTTTGGAGATTATATAACCTAGTGGAACTCGCCCTACTCCTCATTCCAATTTCTTGATTTCAAGAGCTAGAATCCTCTCCTCTCCTCTCTTGCATTCAATCACCATAGCTCGGGGGTGAGCGGTTGGAGATTTGACTATCCGTTTCCTGTTGGTTGGGTGGCTTGGCTCCACAGGTGTCCTTTTGGTTGCATGCAACAGAATCTAGGTAGATCTTCACTTGGCAATCCTTATAGTGGTATCAAAGCAAGGCTTTGCATCGATCAAAAGGTGGAGTTGCTTTTTTCTTTTTCCTAGCTTTTTGGTATTTCCTCGCTTTTTACTTCCTTTGGTGGTGGAATTGACCTCCAAGCTTCCCAGAGAGCTCATATTGGATGACAAAGTTTAACGAATATCAAGAATAACCACTGAATTCAGTTGGAATCCAGCAGAATTTTGTAATCTCTAGATTTTGTTCTAGAGGTTTCTTTAAAGTTTCTGTAGTTGAAGACGGATGTTAAAATGGTTTTGGTATGCCTTCTATCTTAAGTACTTGATTGATCGCAGAGTTTGGACAACTCATAAGCTTGTTAAGGATCAGGTTGGAAGAAATCGCAACTCCACATAATATTGAGCATCCACCATTTGCTATCATCCTTACAGGTAGCCCAACTTGCATCGTTGTAGTGCTGTAGGATAAAATCATGCTTGCTTTCGTAGATCAACCCAAAGTTATAGGTGCCCTTCAGATACTGTAGGATTCTTTTCGCCATCTGCCAGTGTTGCATACCAGGATTGGAGGAAAATTGACTGAGTGCATAGACAGAGAATGCTAAATTAGGTCTTGTACATATCATGAGGTACATAAGGCTCCCAATTAGACTCTAATATGGGATCCTTTCCATCTTCTGTCTTTCGTCATCTGTGCTTGGGCTATCTTGCTTCGACGATCCGGCTCCGACTTAGGCTTAATCATTCAAAGAAATACTCAGTCCTAAAAAGCATTTTGTTCTAGACAGCACTATGTTTCTGGAATTAAAATAAAAGTGTCAGACTCTCTTTGATCTCTCAAACACACAAGCACGCACGATATTGCACAAACATTTGCCAAATTCAAGCTTTACTCATCTTTGTATAAGAAGCACATAGATGGTGTCCACAAAACCCTAAGGAGCTGGCTGCCTTGTCTCCACCCTGTGCTACATCTTACCAGCACAAGACAGGCAATATGCCTAGCATGTGTTGGTGGCCCCAAGACCAGTCAGTCCATAATGAATTTGAAGTTCGCTTTTGGGTTGGTAGGGATTCCATTTATTAATTGCTGAATGGTTGGACTTGTTACCTTTCTAAATTGACTTTTAGGCAAAACTGGTGTTCGCGCACATTGGGAAAACAGCTCAGGTCCCAGCACCCTTTGAGGCGCAGACAACGCTCTCATGCTGATACTCAACTCATTATAAAGCCATCCATAATTAGCAAGCAAAATTCAAAGAGACCTTTTGTAGCTCATCCAATTCATGGAATTAAGCTACTTACTACACAGTAACACATTTGTTCACAAGTTTGAAAGTAGATCTAGCCCATAGCTTATCACGGAGCAAATGGGTCAATTTTAAAAACGCACTTAAAAAATATATTGATAACACTTCCACAAATACATACATAAGGCTTCCACATCCACACGGGCATAGAGGTTGGTTCCAGAGAAATCACAATTACTTGAAATAAGAAGGTGCCTAGGATTCTATCATTTTTAAAAAAAATTCCACTATCAATTTGTTCTTTCTGGAGATGAATTATTCCAGCTCCAGCTCCAGGTCCTCCAAACTATCCAATGTTTTCATTGCCCGTTGGTTTGCTTTTAGATCAAAGGCATCTATGTTGTATTCACCCTTAACGTGTATATCATAAAATATTAAGACCTTAAACAATAGATGCAATTTTGTGTATTTTTTTTAATGCAAACAATAAAAACAAATCAAGTTATCCCAATACAAAGGCATGGATAGAGAGACAAATACCACTCCTGCACAAAAGGACTGGCCAGCTCCAGTGAGTATGATGACCTTCACCTGTGCATCCTCTTCCAGAGCTCGGAAAACAGCAGCCAATTGATCCATCATCTCCCGGGTGAGAGCATTCAATGCCTTGGGCCTATTGAGAGTGATAGTAGCTATGCCATTGCTGCTTTTTTCCACCAAAATCAGCTGCTGAGGTTGCGACTCCATAATAGGCTATCGTTCAATCAATCCCTGCCTGTCTCTCTGTCTTTACAAAGAAAGAAAAAACAGCAGAAAATTATCAATTTACTAATCAGTCATACATATACCCCCGGTCCCCACCCCGCGGGGCGTCATCTCTTGCAGGCACGATCGGCAGGAATGAAGGAATAATGAGCCTGCCCCACTACACTCCACCTTTCCTGCTCTCCTTGCTCGTGCATCCTTTTTCCCATAAACATAAATTCGTCCGTAATAACCAGTCAATTTCTAAAAATTCCTCAGTTCAACGTGCAAATAAGGGGGCCCAGGCTCCCAGTCCAACCCGTCCATCCCCACAATTTAGCGTGTGCTTCCTTCGTTTCTTCCTTGGGTGTGTGAAGGCCAAGTGGCACGTGCTCTTTCCATGTGTTGGCATGCCTTGTGTGTGTGACAAATTTGTGCAAGGAGACCACCCTAGTGCTCTCAAAAGATCGACAAGTACAAACAGCCCAGTTGTTCAAATTCATTTTTTATCACTTTATTTTAGATTTATAAGTTTTTTATATGGTTCAAAATCAGCTCGCTTTAGTTACAAATCTTAGGTTTTAAGATTCTAAGCTTTTCTCAATTTTATAATGGTTTTGTGAGTTTTTTATAAGGTTGGTTTGAAAAAAATTTACGAGCATTGGGCCACCCCATTCATTTCTTTGTTAACACTTATTGATATGTTGACGGTGTTAACGAGCGACACATAGATGTGCAAGGCAGGCTATGCGATGCCAGAGAGGATTTTTTAAATGTGATTTTTTCACGAGCACAACCTTTGCATCAACGTGCACAAGCCCGAAATTTTGCAGGCACTCCACACTTGCGGTGGTCGACGGGATTCCACAAGTGCTCGTAGATAGTAACCTACGGATTTTAACGACTCCCTTGCGGTTTGCGGTTTCTTGCGGTTTGCGGTTTGAGTCGTGCTTCTCCATAAACACTGATTTAACGGTTCCCTTCGGTCAGACCATAATCTAGTAATGGCTTTGCGGTTCTGCCTGATTCGACTTTGCATGTATTTTGCAGAGAGAGAGAATTCTTGAGAGTAGGAGGAGGGCGAAGGGATGAGTAGGAGAAGATTAGAATTCCAACACTCCCCCTTAAGCTTGCTGCTACGAATCTGGACTCAAATTGAGATTTAACAATTCTACTAGAGTAGAATGTTTGTCCCTTGACAATGGTTTTGTCAGAATGTCAGCCAACATATTGTCGGTGTGACAGTAACTTAGTGCAACGTCTAAGTTCTGAACCTTCTCTCTGAGAAAATGAAGTTGAACCTCTATATGTTTGGTCCTTGTGTGAGTTCGTCAATTCAATGACAGAGCTATACAACTCTGATTGTCGCACTGGAGTATAGTTGGACCAATCTGTGGGAATCTCAAATCTTGTAGTAGTCTTCTAAGCCATAAAATCTCCTTCACTACTGACGTTGTTGTGACATATTCTGCCCTTCACTACTGACGTTGTTGCGACATATTCTGATTCCGTAGAGGATAATGAAATGAATTTCTGCTTCGTGCTATTTTATGAAATGGGTCCTCTTACAAGAAAGCAAATGTAGCCAGAGGTGGATTTTCTGGTATCTATGTCTCTTGCCCAGTCTGAATCAGAATAGGTAATCGAAGAGAGTGCAGCTTATAGATATAGATATATATGCGCAAACAAGTCATTAGCTTGTAATTCACATGAGTGAGTGCAGGAGGAAATAGTTGAAAAAGCTAGGTGCTTGGGAAAAAATTTAGTTTGCTGCATGTGCCCACAAAAAAGTCATGGCTATCACATTTGTCACACCCATGCTACAAAGTCAACTAACAACGGTTGGCCAATCTCATCGTTTAGAAATGTAAGTTATCACTTACAGTTATCAACGAAGGAAACAAACGATCCTTACAAAGCAAACGATCAACAGCTGAACAAACGACCAACGGCTGTTCAAATGATTGCGGACATACTATGGCCATCACGGCCTACATCCTTTCACTACTACGCATACGGAGGATACGTTACTCTGTCCTTCCAATAATGGATGTACGGATCTTGTTTAAATGACTATTAATCGTCTTGTAAACTATAATTACAATAAATCAAGAGACTCTGGTAGCTATAAATATGTATCTAAACAAAGAGAAAGGAGTGATAGGTGTTCTTGAGTTGAACAATTTGTAGATACACAGAGTGATCAAATGACCAAAAAGGTCTTAAATAGCTAGCTCACACAAACACGGTTATCAGAGATAGAGGATCGCATGGTTGTCCAAGACGCCTAATGCTTCGCAATCCTACTGTTACGGCAGTCTCAGACTCCTACTCTGATAACCCAAAGGATAACAAGCTTTTGATTCCGTTCCCTAGTCAATCCATGTTCCTGAAATCGCAATTACTACTTTGTTCATTGTTTTTCTTATTGTTGGTAGAGACATCATTTCTCGTGTTCTACTTCCGTCACGTCCGCTACGTAATCAATCGTAGACCAAGCAGACCATCGTTCATACACCAACAGGACGGTTGATGGTGTGTGCGTGTGTGCGTGCGTGAGCATGCGGCGGCGGAGAGAGAGAGAGAGAGAGAGAGAGAGAGAGAGAGAGAGAGAGAGAGAGAGAGAGAGAGAGAGAGAGAGAGAGAGAGAGAGAGAGAGAGAGAGAGAGAGAGAGAGAGAGAGAGAATAATAGCAACGTTCAAGTTTTGCGGGTTGTACCAAATGGATGGATAATATGTCATGCATCATACTGCATGCTTAAAAGATTCTTAGTTTCTTGCAACAACTGATTTGAATTGCTGATGTCTGGATGTCCATCTGGTGAATATCCAGATCTTCTGCAGCAGATATAGCCAATAGAGTACAAATAGACTGATGTTTTACTACTGGACTGAAGGTCTCAGTGTAGTCTATCCCATATACTTGTTCAAAGCCTTTAACCACTAGTCTAGCTTTCCATTTGGATATAGATCCATATGGCTTAAGCTTCAGCTTAAAGATCCACATAGAATCAATTGGCTTTACACCTATAGGAGGAATGACAAGACTCCAAGTCTTGTTCTTCATTAGAGATTAATACTCAGCATCCAAGGCAGCTTTCCATTTGTCTGCATCGGGCATTGACAGTGCTTCTGCTACGGTGGCAGGTTCGTCATGACTGATGAAAACCTGAGGGATGAAGCGGTCAAGTTGTTGTAGTTGTTGTAGTTGCTTGATCAGACGATTCTCCTTGGTGAATGATTGGGACCGCAGTATTTTGCGGGTGAACGATCATGGGTCTAGGCCCATCGATGGTAAGTGGAGCCCTTGGGATGAACTCCGTTGCTTGAACAATCATAGGTCGTAGCCTATCGATGGAAGGTGGAGCTGCTATGGCAGTCTCTTGTATTGGTTGCTTCTGTTTGAAATCATGATACTTGTTTTCAACGAAGAAAACATCACGACTGATCGAGATCTAGCCCGTAACCACATCGTAAACACGATATGCCTTGTGTGAAGTTGAATAGCCGATGAAGATGCTTTTACAGCTTGTTGGTTCCAACTTCTTCCTCAGATCAAATGGCACTTGTGCAAAGCAGAGACATCTGAAAACACGCAGGTATTTCAAACTTGGTTTGTAATCGTAGTAGGCTTCAAACGTTGTCTTGGAATCAACCGCTTTAGTGTTAGAGTAATTTTGCAAATAGCAAGCCGTAGAGATAGCTTCTGCCCAAAAGGTTGAGGCAAATGTGAATTTACTATCATGGATCGTGCAGCTTCCAACAGTGTGCGGTTCTTCCGCTCTGCTACTCCGTTCTGTTGTGGAGTGTAGCTCGTAGTAAACTGGTGGTGCACGCCACATGAAGATAGGTAGTCCTTCATCTCATTTGACAAGAACTCTCCCCCTGAATCAGACCATAGGGCCTTGATCCTCTGACCAGTTTGAATCTCAGCGTATTGCTTGAAGTCTTTGAAGCAACGAAATGCTTCTAACTTGTTCTTAATGAACATTACACTGGAAAATCAGGAGTAATCATCAATGAATGTGATAAAATACAGAGCTTGACCTAATGAAGGTATGCTCATAGGACCACACAAGTCACTATGTATCAGTGACAAGATGGACTTTGCCCTTTTGGCTTGTCCTTTAGGAAATCTTGTCCTAGGTTGTTTCCCTAATAGACAATTTTCACAGATAGTCTGATTAGCTGCGGTGATAGCAATTATATTCATGTCCTTGACCATTTTATTGTGATGCATATACAAGATTGAACGCATGTTTAAATGACCTAATCTTTGATGCCATTAATTTGCATCTGAACAACTCACAGAAAGTGCAACATCATGACTCAGTATATATAAATTTTCTTCTCTGTAAGCAGAGAGGATTTCCTTTGAGTTCTCATCTAAAATAGTACATTGGTTGGCAGTGAACAAAGCTCTATAGCCCTTATCTGTGATCTTGATAATAGATAAAATGTTCTTTGTTAATTTGTGTACATAAAGTACTCCATTAAGCTGCCTAGTGATGCCATCGAAGAACTACAGTTGAATAGACGATTGGCCTTCAACTTGGTGTGAATTGGAATCACCAAAGAAAATGTTTTTTTTTTTTGTAGCTGTGAGTGTAGAGAAGAGGTCCTTGCATGGCGTCATGTGCTGAGAAGCATCTGAATCAAGATACCAATGATGGGGATCTCTACTGAATTGATATTGTACCATCAGCGTCTTCTCTTCATCTTGAGATCCTTTGATTGCGTCAGAGTTCCCTTCTTGGTGCTGCTGCATCTTCTTCTTTGCCTCATTGTGCTTGAGGATGCGACAGTCCTTGATGTCGTGGTTGGTCCTTTTGCAATATCTCCAAAATAGTCTGGTCTTGGACGATGAGTGACTATAATCTCTGGGAGACCTCTTAAGATTGACATAGTGCTTAGCTCTATCCTGAGCACTCCGGATACTATCACATGCCACTTGCAACATTTCACGCATATCATGCAAGACATCCGCAACTTTTTGGATCTTAACAGACTTTTTCTCCACATTTACCGGAGATCTAGGTTGAAAATCGTAGATCAGCATAAACGGACTATAACCAGTAGCAGAATGTTTCCTACTATTATAAGCATACTCAATCAAAAGAATGTAATCTTCCCACTGAGATTGCCTGTGAGACTCATACGTTCTCAACATATCCTCCATAGTCTGATTCTTGAAAAGTCAATAGTGAGTGTCTTCCACAAAGGATTCACTCTATTACAACTCTGGATTTTCTTTCACATATTTTAAAAATGAGTGACAATAAACATCATTCATCTAAAATCCACCTATGTATGAGAGACAACTTGGGATCTCATAAATTAAAACACAATCACCTTGGAATCTACTAGAATTTCAAGATCTATTCATACAAGTAGTAATTGACATAATGATAATAGTTTTTCAAAAAGTAGCTTTTTGTTGGAAAGGTTCATATGAATACAATCTCAAGTCTTGTATCAAAGAAATTTCTAAGAATTAGCTTTAAGGATTTTCGATTTTGTAAATGTTGAGATACCCATTTTGGGATCTAGATTAAACCTCATAATTTCACAAAATAACCTCAGAAAATTTGACCAATTATTTTCTTTTCATTTCATCGAAACCTGTCATCACCAATTAGATTAACATCACCTTACCACCCACCCGAGTTAGTTAATAGCTTTAGAATCTCTCCAAATATGAGAGTATTAACTCTAAGGAATATACTTCTACCATACTAAAAGACCCAATGTACTCCAAATATTAAATTTTTATTTCTTTCATTACAAAGTACATCCAAAACCTGACGAAGATATCTACTATGGATTCAATCGTTATTATTCAATTATTTCTAGGGACTTCCAAGAAAAATCATAACTGCAAAATGCAATTCCAAAGCACACATACTACCTCTAATATCCACTCTACTTCCTCACTTAGGATTTGTAGTCCCCTGAAAATCTCTTGTTACCATAGGAAAAAGTCTAAAAAAATTCAATTCTATGAGCAAGTTATCCTATGACTGGGTTGAATCCATGGATACACAAAATCACCCAACATAAATACTTAGTAGCACTAGTATGGACGTTTGCCTATACTCAACGATATGATTAAACTCGCGAAACAAATTCAGTTTTTCAACTTTAAACAGTTCTTATCACTTAGCAACTTTTCCAATAAAATAAATTGGACCAATTTTCTTTTCACTAAGAGGCTTAACAGTACTCCATTTACATCTAAAACCTATCCAAAACTCTAAATATGAAATTACATAAATGTGAAACCCCCTCAAATCGGATTTCAATAACTCTTAAACTGTACTCAGCAAAATTCATTTGCGTGGATAAAGAGTTCATCAATATGTTTGCCCATTTTATATTATCAAACAATTCTAATTTCAAATTTGATGAGTATTTTGTACAAGATTTTGTTCGATCCATTTTTAATGAGAAGAATCAATTGAAAATGTATTGGCAAAAATGATTGATTTCAAAATTAGACCAAATTTGAAATTTAACAGAAATAAAATTCATTTTAATTCTCTATTTGGGAGTAATTCAACTCCAGATTCAAAATGTCATTACAATACTTAATTATCAGCAAATTGCATGTACTAGGTATAGTAGAATTTGTGGTTCCTTCGGTCAATTTGGAATTGTCTATAATTGAAAAATAGCTTAATTTTAGTGCAAACAAGGTGACCTAATTTGACTGAACAAAAATCTCAATATGTTCTTTTCATAAATATTTCCAAAAACTGAGAAATTCAAATTTTCGAAACCTGATTTTTTCTAACTTTTTATTACGTAATTTAAAAATTCAATAAAAGGTATTGTCAGTACAAAGGCAACTCAAATTAAAAAAATGCCAAACTGTTCGATTTCTAATGTCACTGATTTAATGTCAATCTTGTTGGAAAAACTGATTAGACAACTATCTGTTTCCTCTATGCAATGTATCGTGCCTATCAGATTCAAACTTAGAATAAATTTGAGTTCTACTTGATCCAAACTTTGAAACATCTAACTAGTGTACCTCAAGGTCAGCTGCAACAGCAAATGAGAGTAACAATCTGATTAAAGAGTGTTTTATGACTGGGTTGAAAGTATCAAAATAATGAATTTTAGGAATTCGCAAAATTTCCCTTGCAACCAGTTCAGGTCTACGCCTATCAATACTCCCACTTGCCTTGTACTTGATTTTGAAGATCCATTTACAATCAATTATTATTATGTCTGCATGCAATGTAGTGACAATCCAAGTGTTGTTCTTCATAAAAAAAATTGTTCTTTATCCATGGCTTCCTTTCAAAGATCAAAATCAGTCTACGTGAGTGCTTTAATAATTGTGAACTTTGTCTTTGATCTTGTTCTTGCCCTTTAGGTCAATAAACTGATCTTCAAGGAACCTAACGTCTCTTCTAGTAATTATTTTGGACGTAGCAAGATTACAGAACTTATACACACCATTTGAAAAAGAATAGCCAATAAATATTGTTTTTACATAATGATTATCCATCTTCTTTTTGGTTTTTTTTTTTAAACATGAGCATAAGCAATGCATCCAAAAACTTTCAAATGCTTTAATGAAGGCTTGGAACCAATCCAGACTTCATAAGGAGTCTTACTATTAGATAGACCTTTGGTTGAAGATCGATTCTTTAGATAAGTTTCCATAAAAACAGTTTGCTGCCCAAAAGATTTGAATAATGTTGCATGAGCAATCATGCACTTGGTAGGTCCACCAGCCAAAGTTCTATTATTCCTCTCAACAAGTTGATTGGATTGTGGAGAGTAGGAAGCGGTAAGTTGTTCAATCCCATTGATCGAAAAACACTCCTTGAATGCATTAAATATATATTCACCACCTTTGTCAGTCCTTAGAGCTTTAATCTTTCTTCATGTCTGCAACTCAACATGCTCTTTGTAAATCTTGAAAAAGTGGAAGGCTTCAGATTTGTGCTTCATGAAATATAGAACAACATCAAATAATAATGGTGTTTGCATTGGGACACATATATCTGAACTATGTCTAAAAGATTTCTAGATACATGTTCTTGATTTAATTTAAAACGTCTTCTAGCTTGCTTTGCTATAATACAACCTTGGCAGACTAGAGGTCAAAGTTGCTACTTTGATAAAATCAAATAAAAAACTAGAGAATGTTTCGACATATTAGCAATACTCAAGTCAATAATGCCAAATCAATTCTTTATTTATCAAGACTAAATTGTTTAAACCATGGTCAGTCACAGAGTAACAATGACTAAGCCTATATAGATATCCTTGACTTTTTCCAAGTGCAAGAAAACTATTTGTCTTATCAAGAATTTTACATGAGTTTGGACCAAACTCTTTCCTATATCCTAAATTAGTGATTTTAACAACAGGTTTTTAGTAAGATTGGAGACATACAAAACTTTTGGAATGAATTTGGATTGACCGCTCTAAAAACTCAACTTGACAACGCCTTCACCTTCAATCGTGTGTAAATTGTTGTCTCCAAGGTGAACCATTTTTTTTTGTATTGTAGGCTGAATAGTTATGGAATCATTCTTGATGGCTTGTCATATGTTGTGTAGCTCCGGAATTAAGGAATCATTCTTCATGTTGATGGACATTTTGATGGTTCCCCATAAATGCATTCGGCTCATTTTCATCATTAGGTCTCTCTGATATTTGCGCTATTGCATTGGCTTGTTGGTCCAACTATTTCTTCATGTTGTTGAGCTTTAGGATTCTGCAGTCATGGATCTCGTGATTCCTTCTCTTGCAGTATTTCCAAAACATCTTCTTCTTATTCTGAATAGGTTGATGATTTCAATTTTATGTGGGCTTTTGTGATTGCTTCTTATTTGTGTTTGTTTGCTTGACTGCCTTCTTCTCTTTTTACTGCTTTTTCGAACTGCTCTTGGATCATAGAGCATGTGAATCTTCATTGAAGGATGAAGATGTACTATTCCTTCAAATATCCTCATGTAGCACCATAGTTATGGCTCTTGATAGCAAAAGATTTGAGTGGGTCAAAATGACCGTCACTCAATTCTCATATGACAATGGTAGGCTAGATAATAAGGTCATTACAACATCAGAGTCCTCAATCATTGCCATATGCTCTAGTAGAGTCTTAAACTGGTTAATGGGATTCTAGGTCGAATCACCTTCTAACATTATGAGAGAGAAAAACTTTCCCCTCAGATGTAGCTTGGAAGTGACATCTCTCACTTCAGAAAGTGTGCTGAGAATATCCCAAATTTCTTTGAGAGATTGGGCTTGTCTAATATGGCCAATTTGTGTGTTTGATACATTTAAGATGATTAAGACAAAATGCCTTACCATCCCTGAGCTTCCGTTTGGAAATGGCTTGCTCATGGGAAGTAGTTCGATAAGTAGTTCAACATCTGTGACTATCTCTCAAAGTTTCTAAGAATGGATCAACCCATAATGTCAGTCTCTTGTAAGTCTTCGTTTTCTTATCGTATTGCCTCATAATAGCCTTCCTTACTCCTTATGGGCCTGTTACAGATTACGAGATATGAGTATGATTTATGATTTATGGCTTACGAGTTACAAGTTATGATGCAGACTCTTCACGAGTTCTTTCAAGAACTTGTAGTGATCATAATGGGTCATAATAGGAAGTCTTACAGGCTCCTTATTAGTTGTTTACCAACAGTGACTTGCAAAAATTGATGAAGTTAAAAGTCTTCAAATCATAAGGACTATACGGAACTATATTAGCTTATAAATTTGAGGAGAAGGTATAAATCCAACACTAGAATGCAAATCATACGACATCAGTTACAAAACATCATTATGAAATTTTTTATGTAAAACTCCAATCACCTAGGATCTACTAGCCACTTTCACTGGTCTATGATTGAACTGTTAGAGTACATGCATATAACCACTCAAAACAACTCTAGACCTACCATGCATGTCATAATCACTCACATAATCACCATGCAAACAATCTCCACAATCATAGTACACAAAATCTAGAAAAAGACAAACATGCATCAAAACAATTTGAGTTTTCAACAATTTTTACTCACAAATTGAAAAAAACTTCAGACAACTCGAGCTACAATGCACCAAATTGGTCTCTTTAAAACATAGTACAGTGAGAGGGCATGTTTTCAAGATGACTATCATGTCACTTTGCCACCTCCATCTTTACATGTACAAGCTTTGGGTGATTGAAAATCAAGCATGAGGACACACTTTTTCAAGGAGATGTGCTGTAAAAACACTAAATGACCATGCTCGTACCCAAAGAGGCTTTATCAACAGTCTCTAACAGTCTATTAGACTTCCGTGAAGCCCTCATTCAGGACCAGAGATGCATCATAGGTTGAGAACAAAGACTATTCATCTTGTGGGAGGGCACTCTAGGGACAAAGCTCATCTTGTGGGAGCTACAAAGCTCATGGAGATGAAGCACAAGACTTCAACAACCAATTTTCAGGTCTGATAGATTTTTGAGAAGGATAAGATGGATACAAAACACCAATGGGGATTGAGCACTTCTTCATCTATAAGTTTTTGCATGAAAAAAGTGAGATCCTATTACCCTTCTCTTTGAGTTTGAAATAGTTCAAAAGGGAGGAAAGATGTGAGATATGTCCATTTTACCAGTAATTGCGACCTGGAATGAGAGGAATATTTCCAGTATGTTGGAAGCATCTCTGAAGCCTCTGCTTAGCGCTATATCAGCATGATGTTGAGCTCAGACTTGAAGAGGGGTGGCTATTTGTGGAATCCACCACAGGCTTGTCTTGTGAAAAACGCTGGTGAAGAAGGGGCTGTTACGCTTCTCCTTGGCTGAATGAATGAGTGGAGCTTGATGTGAGTTGTGGAAGAGGATTGACACTATTCATGTTCCTGTCTCCTCGCGATCCAGCTATGGAAACGCTCTCTCTCTATCGATGGAGGATGCGGCTGACCACTTTGTGAATGAATCTGTGGTGGCCCAGATGCATAGTGGTGAAACCCTTAAGGTTAATTGCAACCTTGTTAAAAACTTAATAAGTCAAGTTTGGCCTTGCATGTGATTTTTTTTTTAGTTCTATGTTTCTTGAGAAGCTCCATTTTGTCTATTGGCATGCAGTAATGGTTTCGAAAGGAGGTTTATGTAATAATCTGCCTAAACCAGTAGTGAATCATATAATTATTGATTCTGCGTTGCATGGCCGAGAAAATGGTGTAGGGAGATTTTTTGCTATCCTAATAATTCATCTATGGATTTGATTCATAGATTTAGGATGACGGCAAGTTATTCGTTCCTCATGAGTTACCTTTCCAAAACGGTACCCAGTCAGAGAAAATTTAATTTTTCAGGAACTGTGTTTGGTGGTGACTAAACTTTGGAAGCAAAGTTCTTCCCAGACTGAAAGTTAAAATTAAATTTTTTCTTTTCTGTTGAATTTCAAACTTAAATTAAAGTTTGAAATCTATTACTTGTTCGGGATATTTCTAATCGATATTGATCGTCGAAAATAGGCCAAGTGAACATTTGTGCTAAATATGTGAAGTTTTTAGCACGTGTGAACTTCACCACACACCCTACGGGATCTTACTGAGGTGTTGTGATTGCACAAGATCGATCAAAGAATAGTATGCTTGAAAAATCTAAGGCAAGAGCACAATGGCATACATCTGATGAAAAAATCTAACTCTTCACTATGAGAAATGAATGTCAGAAATAATTTTGTGTTCAGTATGGGAAAAAAAGACTGCTCTCGAATAGAGAGAGAAAATCATACATAGAAAACTTGGGTAGAGAGAGAATGAGTCCAAAACACCAAAATCTCAATATTCACAATATGGCAAAATATGCCCAGCTTTCCCTAAATGAGAGAGACTCGAATTCCTACAGTGGAGTTGCATGGAAAGTCCACAACTGAACTAATTCACCTACCAGAGATCCACATGTGTAACTGCATGCATGTATGGTGCATGTACTACATGTCAACTCATAAAATTGCCTAGACATGTGTAGATCAGAAACTACTTTGCATGTTGCATGCACTGATTGCATGTGGCTTGCATGCATACAGTAAGACTTTGCATGCTATCTAAACATCTGCATGTCATCATAATTGAACCTACCTAACTCAAATCCGAACTACACTAGAAGGATATGTGCTCAATTCCACTCCTTATATGTACAACATGACATCTAGTGGAAATTATCATGGACATGACCACAAACTCAAGATAGGAAGATAATATTTTAATAATCTTCACAAAATACTCGTCAAAATTAAATTTAAAATTGTCAAACAGTACGAAATGGCCAAACAGAATGAGTGATGACAGAACTCTTTATCTGAACAACAAAATCTTGTTTGGATACAGTTTAAGAGTTTCTGAAATCCTATTGGTAGGGTTTCCATTCATGTAATTTTGTATATTAAGTTTGGATAGTTTGTTAATACTGACAGAGTAATGCCAAAATTAGTCAATAAAAGGAAACAGTCCAATTTTATTGGAGAATTTGTAATTGATAGGAACTGATCAAAAGTATAAACTGATTTCATTTCCAGTTAAATCCTAGGGTGAACTATATTCAAAAGATCAGACTAGTAGTATTTTTCATACTAGTAAATGGTTTTTGGTATATCAGTTATTCAGCCCAGAGATAGGATAGAAATGAAATTGTTTCAGACTTTTTTTCTACAGTAATCAATTTTAAACATTTACTAATGTCATTACATATTCTTAGTACCTTACCTGGAATAGATTTTCAAGGAACTGAAAATTCTAAGGAGGGAAGAAGAGTGGACATCCAATGTAGTAAGTGTGAGCGAAAAATGTATTTTGCAATTAGGATTTTGGTAATCCCAATAAATAATTGCTTAATATCGGATATTAATTTCCTAGATGAATTCATTTAGTTGAATTCATAACTAATATCTTTGTGACCATTGAGTTATCCGCAGTTTTGGATGTCAATTGTGATATTAGAAGTGGAATTTGATACATGGATTACATTAGATCTGTTAATTGACAGAAGCTTGTCCCTAAATTTGATACATCATCAGGGGATTTGAAGCTTATTCATTAACCAGAAAAGATCAGAATGTAATATTGAACCATGTTAATTCTTCTGTTTAAGTCACATGATCAGATGTGGATTCGTGGTATCCATCTGATAGGCATGCCAATCATCCAAATAAAGGAATTCTCCAAAGTATGGGAACAAGAGATAATATCATATATGGATTATAGGACAACTAGATGATCAATGGATCTCTTGAATATCAGATGAGGCAATTAAGAATTTTTTGGAAGGAAGATTCGATTCTCGAGTACCATCACCAGTCCTCAACCACAGCACACGAGTGCCATCAACAACCATTTTCGAAAACCTAATGCGCCAATAATCTTCTAGGATTCAAACTGTTTGTTATATCTTTTTGCACAACGCCATTTTGAGGGATGGTGTTGTTGGAGCACAAATCAACACACAATTCACTATTGAGGAAAAAACCTATCCTTCAAAAAATCCATATTTCATTCCGCTTTTTCTTAAACCAAGCAGTTTCACTACCAAACTTTTTTCAGACCTTTGTTCCAAATTGCTTATCTTCGACTCCAAGGCCTGATTCCAAAGTGAGGCTATGAGAGTGCTAGATCCAATACCAAATTAGACGATAATGTGATAAAAGTTGAAGGGATACATGGATGTGATGAGTGAAAGCATACACACTTTGGTGGCCAATGTGAACTTTCTCAAACAGAAATAGAACATAATCTAAGGGCGGAGACACTCAGTAAAAGGCCCTAACCCATTAGTGTGCCAACATTGTAGAGGAATCCATCTGAACCGAAATTGTTCCAATATGGTTTGTAGATACTACAAGAAACCTGGACATTTGGAGGATAGATGTTGGAACTGCAAGAATGCCTTAAACACCAATGAAGCTAGGGTCAACTCGCAAGACAAGGGAAAGGCGCACATGGAAGATGGTAGACCACCCGTTAGCTTCATTGAGTTGGAGACACTGGACCAAGCCACAAAAAAAGAGAAAGTAATGGTAGTAACCCGAAGTAAGCTCCAACCATAACTATGTGAAAGTTTAAGATCTAATGATGATCCTAAATGTGGATCTAGGCCAATAGTAGTTGCACACAAATCACTTGTCAATTTGATAGACAATTTCTACACAATCTCACTAGTTTGATCAAGATAATTCTACCAAAATGAAATAAGAACTGATCCTATTGTTTGTTTATAGGCCTTACAATAGCAATAAATCAATTATTTCTCTCCTCCAATAGAGATTGAACAAGCATACATCAAGTATTTGTTGGGAAAAGGATGAATTGAGAATTATCTATTTCCTCGGTGTAATGAACTATGCCTATCAAATTCGAGTCTAGAATTGTGGACTCTACTTGATCCAAACTCTAAAATCGTTAGCATAGATTAGCTATACACAAATTCATTTACATGGAAGTGCTAAAGCATAAACACATCAGTGGAGGTCCAAGCACTAAAATGGCCCTTTGTAAAGATTTTTTTGTTTACTTTTCAACTATTCGAAGCCCACATGTCCCAATAATGTTTTTACATGTGTGCAAGATCGTAACCGTATTTTTTGGACAATTTTTTTTGGAATTTTCGGGCATTTTTTTTGCCAGTTCAAAACTCCCTCCAAGTAGAGTCTAGGCATGTGATTGGATAATATTTTGTTGCCTGTCAGCAAAAGATTGCTCATCCGTCGGTTTAACTAACTATAGTTTAACTAACTTGCATGGATGGTTTAAAGAGAGTTTATTTTCAGTGTACATTATTGAAACTCTTTGTATATTGCACCGTTATGTAGGTGCGATGGCCGCTTGCAATCGATGACCACATAGTGCGATTAATTTGGTTACTATCTGTAATGAAAGGGATTCTGGAGGGTTGTGTATACCACGCATATACAGACAGTTTCAATGGGTTGTGATGCATCCTTCATCAAAAGGTGCATTCCACAAAAGAACGAGATCAAATATGGATTACAGAAGCTTTTGGAAATGAAGAATTTTAGAGCTCAAAGTTTCAACCAGAGGTCAATCCATTTCAGAAGTATTGATTCAACATGTGTATATGCTCAGTGAACTTATGGTGGTGGATGTCAATCCCATATATCGGCTCAAATGCAATTGTATGTTATGCAACTTATGTTGATTTTTATATAGAAAATATCTCCATTCATTATTGTGTATAGAACAATGTGATATTTGTGTTAAAATGTTATAATGTCTTTTCTAGATTTGTATCCATCAAGTATAAGTGAATGGCAACCAATACAATCTCTAGCAGACATCATAGACACCATTCATTGTGATATCGGTTTACTCCAATATAAGCATCGTCCTTTAAAGTCACTTTTGGATTCTGGAATTTTTTTTTATGATTCTTTTTACATACCGTGCAATGGTTTGAATGGCAGATTAGAAGCTTTACCTCTACACATTTCTTGAGTGAAGAATGGCTTCCCCCCAATTCTACCATTGTAGAAAGTTTTAGATCAAGGTTTTTTATGGACATTCAGAACTGCATGAAATGCAGCATAGGTTCAAAAACCAATAGACTATACTGGTTTTTGTCTTTTGCAGCTTTTGTAGATTTTTTTGCAAGATGTAATGTTTGTAAAACAACTAAAATGTTCATTGCAAAGGACTTAAATGATGATATGATGTGACTTCTTGATGGTCACCAGGATGTGAAAAGCGATGGCAACATTCAATGCAGAGCTAGCAAATCATCCATGATATTTCGATATAATATATAAAAACAAATGCTTTTTTTTTTTATTATAGAAGATGGATTAAAGTTAACAATGAATGGAAGACATTCGTTCAAGACTTTATAGTAAACCATCGTGAACAAGTGCAAGTAGAGGTGAAACAAAATGGAGTTGTTGTTGCGACAATTGAAGTGGAGGAGGACCGAAGTCTGAGTACATATGGTCAAAACTTACAATGCTACAATTTGACATTCCTCAAAACTATGGTTCTTAGTAATGTATCTGTATTTAAATAGTCTGCTATGTAATTGTTTTCTCTGCTATTTAATAACAATGATTTATTGATAGACTATTTGCAATGTTCATGAAGGTCAGAGCAAGACAAGAAAACCATATTCCATGCAAAGATTTAATGTCAAGCATAGAAATTGTCGAAACAAAATGAAGCCTGTTGGATTATAAAATCTGCAATATTGGTAAGCTTAAGTCTCCTTATCAAATGTAGATTGTTACCTTTTGTCTCCTTTTATTTAGGCTCACATTGTCCATTAAAAAAAATCTAATTCCATTATTTTGATGTACAGGTTCAAGAAAAGTGTAATTGAAGATGTACAATACACAGTTGCATCTGCCACATAAAAAGATGGAAATAGCAACAATCGAATATCAAAAGACCTGAAAGGGTCGTCATTTACATACATCGAATGTAAATTTTTGAAATACATTTTTCTATTTAATAAAAATATATTGGCCTCTCAACAAGACCGTCTATTTATTTCTCTATATATATGTCTTTGCTAGCAACGCTTTCCGAGTGCAAGCTTCTCAACTTCTTGCTCCAATGTCATCGATGTTGCATCAGTTAGGAAAATCTTAATCATATCTTGTCGAAATTTGAATATGCCATTTTGTGTGAATTTCGGATACGTGAACTACAAATAATCAACAATACATAAGTTAGTCAAATAGAAAAATAAAAAATAATATAAATGAATGGCAAATTCAAATAAAATCACTAAGCATTCAAAATCAAATTACTTGATGGATATCGAAATTTTCACCTTTGGAAAATGTACCACTCTTATAAAGCCCTTTACATTTTTTATAGCATACCAGCCACAACTGAACAAGTCAACTTGCTGGGAGGACTGAGAACCAAAATTGTGAATGTTGGTTTCAATTTGTTTAGATTGCAATTTATGTCACGAAAAAACATTATTTACCTATGCATCTATAATCTCTACGTGTTTATTTACACACAGAGCCTTCGTCAAAATTCATGCTTTTGTACATGGCAGTGTCGACATTGAGGTGTGTTAATCTCAAATAGTTCATTTTCAACACCACTGGATTACACATGCCAGTTGCATCCACCCTTAGTGCTATAATATGCACAGACTAGTGATGATTGCAAACAACCAAATAGTGATTATAAAATGAAAACAATCAATTGCAATGCACGTAATTTCCAAATAAAACAATCGCCAATACATACTTGTGATAGTATAGTACAACAAATATTTCAGTATCGCCTTGCATAGGTCGTAAACACGATGAAGCACACTTTTTGTCCATGAGAAAGTGACAAAAAACTTGAGTTAAAACCAAAACACCGAGAACACCGTCGCTTCTATACAATTCGACCCATAATTGAGTTCACCTTTCACAATTGGATCTATGAGGTCTGAAGATTTATTCTTAAGTTCCTTATAAATATCAAGATTAAAATAATTCATATATGAGGCCAAATACATATATAATACAAAGCGACCACCTAATCTATCAATTTTCTTGGCTATGTATTTGTAATTGGCTATATATCATTCATAATAAAAAAATGTCTGCTTGGGATCAACCGGATATTTAACAAGAATATTTTTATATACAGTTCCCAAATAATTGGAAGGGCTTTCAAGAAAAAGAGTGATTGATTTTGTTATATGTCTATCCAGATCCTCTATAGTATGTCAGACACATCCAAATATTTTTCACTCTCTAAAGAGGAGTCTGGTAAAACATTTAGTCCAGGGGTGAGAAGAAGGTCCCCTCGGACTTGCAGTGTATCAAGAATTAATTTGGACTGGCCCATCATCTGCTCAATGACATTTGAGGGCCTTATTCTCTTTTTAGGCGAAGGGGGAAGAGAGGGAGATCTTTCTACTTTTGCCCTATATGACCTAGCTTCATCATCAGTTGGCTGATCAATCTTGATCTTCCTTTGGCTAGCCCTACTTCGCAACTTGATTAGTCTTGCCTACTTCTTTCTCTTTTGGACTGGGAATCTAACTCTGGGAGTAGGTCAGGGAGGCAGAGGTGGCTTGAACTCCTGCTCGTACTGATTTGTTAACCTGAAGACAAGCTCCATATCTTTGGGCATGATAGTCACTCGCTTTGCATGGACAACAACAAGCACAATGTCCTCAAAAAGTCTCACCTGATAATCTTCATAAGCTGTATGCAAAGCTTCTGTTGTCATTACTTTTGTAATCTCCTGATATCTCTAACCCATGGTCCACAATTTTTTCTTGTTATATGCTTAGTTCTAGAGTGAGTTCGTGGGTTCAGAGAAGCCAGATAATCTCCTTTACTGTAGAGGTGGCTGTGATATATTTGGAATCTATGGAAGACAAAGAAATGTATTTTTGCTTTCGACTATTTCATGAGATGGGTCCTCCTGCTAGAAAGCACAAGTAGCCAAAAGTGGATTTTCGTGTGTCCATGTCTCTAGCCCAGTCAGAGTCGGAATAAACATTAAGAAGTAGAGTATCATCGGTATTTCCATTATAGCACAAAGCATAGAGCTTCGTGGCTTGAATGTATCTTAATGCTCTCAATAGAGCTTTCCAGTGAGGTGGGCCGGGATTTGTCACATGAGGGCCCTTTTTGGACTCGAAAAGGGCCTCTTCACTAATTATAATTAGTGTTAATGATGACACGTGTCCCAATAAAATACTGACAACTGAGAAGGAATGGTCCATATGACATGGCAAATTCAATGGTGTAGATTAAATCAAGTGTGGGCCCACAAAGTACACCTCTAACAATAACCCTACATTAACCCTAGATAAAGCAATAACTATGCCTACAAGCTAACATCAAATAGCCTGTCTATCTACTAGCAGCCATATCCTAAGTGAGCCTAGTCCTTATTTCAAATTTTGAATGTTCACAAGCTTGTATCTCTGATCTCTCTCTCATTTTGTAGTCTCTCTCTAAATGACCTCTCTCTCTCTCATTCTGTATACTCCACAGATATTCTATTTTTTTCATTTCGGTTCACCTTATCTGAAGATCTCACACACTAATTTGCATATCCTACATTATCATTACATCATCCATTATGGCCTCTACTCAATCAAGGAAGCCCAAGAATCAACTAGCTTCCATTGTTGCACACATCAAAGATTCCAATGAGCATTGGGTGCCCCATACATTTTCAACTTTTGACTGGGTTTACATGCAACCATCGGGCAAAGGAACTCACAAAATTCAAAGAGGAAGTGAAACAACCAAGACTACCATTGGAAAGGAAGGATCCACGATTTCAAGATCGACCAAAATGGCGAATACCTTGCAAATGTGCAACATGTATACATGCGTCGAGATATTTTATTGGATGTGGTTGTTGCTGATAGAACCATACAGTCACATTGTATGTCTCACCTCTTTTATTCTTGTGTTAACTATTATGTTTGAATTATTATTATGTCATTGTAATGGATAATAATGTTGCATTAATGCCTGGTGCAGATGTCTTTCCCTCAAATAGCTTGGACTGGCAAAACCTGAAGTCCTTCACTGGAAAATTCTCCGCCATACATGCCAAATATGGAGAGCTAATATATAGTGGGTTGGCATCCTCTGCCCTGATCAAAATGGGCATTTTCTTTTATGATCACGTGTACGAAGTTCCAAAAAAAAACCTTGGCCAAGGCAAATTAGCACCAATTTCTGAGCCTGCGATCGTTTCTCACGAGTGGCCATATGTTGACCAACTGACTATTGAATTGACGAAGAGGCAACTTCTCAAAGAGATTACTGGTAATATGAAGCAACATTTGGATCCAATCGAGTCTACACTAGCATCTCTGTGTCGATCACCATATTTGTTGCCATATTTAAGGCAGTCATTTTTAGGAAAACAAACACGATGTGACAGAATCATCACTGTTGGATAACATATTTGTTGCATGGGATTCAAAGGAAATGGAGCATAAAGGAGATTTAATAAGGTGTAAGCTCTCTTGTGAAACAATGACCATAAGGTATCATATTTCACATCAAACATGCTCCTTAAGTTTCATCTATAGGCGATATAAGTTTGGTCATGGCCGATGGGACCCTCTGGACGCGAAGATGAATCAGCAAGAAGTGGAGATATCCATACATTTGCCCCATGATGAAATACGAGAAATTCATATAAATAAGGAGTGCAGCCTAGAAGATCTTTGGCATATGCTTGGATTGACTTTTGCTGATGTGCCAGCAGATTTTGTCTTCACTCGTAATGGACAAAATGTGAGCCCCTAATCTCCATCAGATTCCTGAATTCTAAATAGTAATGTTGAATACATATAGGATTATTAATTTTGTGTCTAGTTTTGCAGATATGGAGACGAGCCGAAAAGATTAGAAATGTGTTCCATTTTTACAAACAGGGACATGGGAATAAAGAATTTTATCTGATGAAAAATAGAAAACACAATTAGTTGGTTGTGTTTTGACTTTATTCTAATATGTTTGGTTATGTTTTGACTTTACTTTTGCATTGTCACATTTTATATGTCTGTTAGTACATTTGTGGATGTCTAAGGTTGAAACTTGTTAGGGTTTTAATCGTTTAGTGATATGCATTTCAATACTATTATTGGTTTTCTTTGAAGGTTTCCGCTAACTGGCAATTAGGATTTTTACTCATGAGCCTAGACAAGAACATACTATATTTGGAAAAGAGGCCAAAACTTCTATAGGAGCACTTACTAAAAATAAAACCCTTCATTATATAAGGGTGCTTGGGTCCTCATTTCTCCACTTCATCCCTCGAGTGTCAAAGTGTCAGTTTTTTTAGATTCTATGTTTTTCATCTCTCGTGTTCTCTGATACGTTTTCAAAGGTCGAATTTCCCAAAAGAATCTATGTAGAACTTTACAATATACCTTAATCAAATGGTGTCAAAGTTCTATGTGAACTAACCATGATATAAGCTTTATTAGGCATATACTAGTTTTCATCCCTAGGGTTCTATTGTAGTTAGGACAATGAAAGGTCATCCTATACTAACCCTACTCTAGTTGTAATTTGTAACTCACCTATTAGTTGCCTATTATAGTCTATGCAAATAACCTACAATAGTCCATGGAAATGAGACCTACATTTAGGCCTTAATCTTGCTCACCTTATATGGTAACCCAAGGTAAAGGTGCCACATAGGATTGATTAGCACTAAATTAATTATGATTAGAAAACTTGTTTAGGCAAGGAAGAGGCCTTTTTGAGTTCAAAAAGAGCCTAATGTATATTGCGACAATGTGTTGACAGTATAGGCTAGATCGGGTCATGTACAGACTTTGGCATACATGATCGATCTGACTACCGACTGATAGGGGTATTTGCACATCTCCTTCTTCTCTGTTTCAATCTTCAGGCAAGTGTCTTTAGATAGCTTAAAGCCTAGATCCATGGGCAAGTCAATCAACTTGCAATAGTAAAGTACACTAGTTAGATACCTTTCTTGGCTTATCGCGATCCTTATGTTTGCTCTGTCTCTAGTTATCTCAATCTCGAGAAGGTAATGCACTGGTCTTGAATCGGTCAGTTTGAATTCCTTCGACAATAGAGACTTTTCCTCTTGCACTAACTGATTCGAATTGTTGATGATCAGAGAGTCATCAACATATAAAGCTATTATAACGTAGCTTGAATCTCTGTTCTTGAGATAGACATTAGAGTCGGTAGAATTTGAAGTAAAGTCGTGTTGCAACAAGAATCGATTGATTCTATCGAACCAAGCCCTTGGAGTTTGCTTCAACCTGTAGAGAGCTTTCTGCAGCTTGCATACCTTGTGTTATTGGCCTTGAAGAACATAACTTTTGAGTTGATAAATGTAGATGTCTTCTTGTATATGTCCACTTAGAAATGTTATCTGAACATCCATCTGGTGAAATTCCAGATCTTCAACAGCTGCGATAGTAAGTAATAATTGAATTGACTGAAGTCTTACTACTGGATTGAATGTCTCAGTGTAGTCAATCTCATAAGTTTGTTCATATCCTTTGATGACTAGTCGAGCTTTTCATTTGGTTGTCGAGCCATCTAGATTAAGTTTCAATTTGATCCACTCGGTATCTTTGTATCAGGAGGAGGCTCGACAAGACTTGTTTTTCATCAGTGAATTATACTCAACATTCATGGCTATGCGCTAATTGTCTACATTTGAGCTCAAAAGTGCTTTTGCTACTGAGGCAGGTTCATCATAACTAATGAAGTCAGACGTTGAGCAGAACGACTTGTCGAGCAAGTCGAAACTATCGGCCTCTAGCTCTTCGGATGTAAAGCCGCCAAATGTCACGCTCAGCTGTAAAAAATTAACATTATCAGAGAGCTAATTAACCAATGGTTTACTGTAAACCTCTCTTGTAATGATTGTTAATCTATCTTGTAATCTCACTTGGTGGGACATAAGTATAGGTCAGGAATCAGAAGATGACATGACATAGAATATACAATTGAATCTACAAGTAGCGGATACAACGTTGTAAGGGAAGCGAGACATTGCCGACTCACTCCCAAAAAAATCAAATACAAAACATGTACGTGCGTACACTAAAGAGAGATCTACTCTCTATGGCGAGGATAGGCGATCTTGGTATACGATACCTATTCGAGAACAATGGTGTAGTAGAAAGAAGAAACATGATGCTTGTCGAAGGAGCTAAATGCATGATGGCACAAGCGCAATTTTTGAGTCAATTTTGGGCTAGGGCAATTGCAACTGTTGTACACTTGCACAGATTGACAACGACAACCCTAGAAGACAAAGCGTCGTACGCAATGTGGAAGGGTGAGAAGCCTGATCTATCATATGTACGAGTATTTGGATGTGCAGCATACATGCACATACCAAAAGAAAAAAGAAGCAAGTTAAACGAAAAGTCGGTACAAACAGTCATGGTCGGATATTCGAACAGCTCACAGATCTACCGACTCTACAATCCAACCTCGAAGAAGGTGGTAATGAGCAGAGACGTGAAGTTCGACGAATCGACATTTCTTGGAATGAAGGAATCAAAGGGCCATGAAATTTTTACAATACTGTCGATTGAAGGGGGAGTTCAAGACTAGACATCGAATCAGAATGTCGAATCACATACTCCATAGCAGGAAGCAGAAGACCAACATGTTGAAGATATCAAAGAAGATACAAACCA
Organism: Diphasiastrum complanatum; assembly: GCA_029204225.1. NCBI lineage: Eukaryota > Viridiplantae > Streptophyta > Lycopodiopsida > Lycopodiales > Lycopodiaceae > Diphasiastrum > Diphasiastrum complanatum. The sequence continues at coordinate 8,235,542 of CM055098.1, read as the reverse complement.
GCAGCGACAAATTGAACCAAGAAGATCGACAAGAACAAGAAGACCCCCGGATGACTGATACATCGCCGATCTTCAGTTGAATAAAGACACAGATGTCGAATACCGCAGCTACACTAAAGAACCAACGACATGTAAAAATTACAGCAAATAAGGATCCTAAAACACTTGAAATGATGAGGGAAACAATAGATTATGATTTCATAAGATTAGCACAAGTTGAACCATCAAAATCCATCAAAAATCTATGCTTGAACCTCACTAAATGGCCCAAATCCTTGAAGAAGGCTTCACACGTGTGAAAGTACGGCCTCCCACAGTCTGAGTACTGTACACCAGACCTACATTCAATCCTATAATCATTAGTAATCACAAGTACTCAAACAATTATGAACATAGAGAGCAATTGCACCATTATGAGAGAAAAAACATGAAATTGCTTGATTGATTTTGGTGAGATATCATCACCTATATATACATGATCCATCACGGTTTTGGGCAGGTATGAGTAGCCCTAAACCTATCCCTAATGCTAATTTTGGTGGATCTTTCATCCCTACCAAGTTAGGGTTGGAATCTTGGAGATCCCTCAACAATGCAAAAATTACCAAAAATAGCTCCTATTTTTTCTCCCTTGTATCTAAGCATAATTTGGACTCATTCCAAAGGTTCTAACACTTAGGTCTACTTGAGAACATCCTTATGAATGGAATCCTATGCTATTTGGCACGTGTGACAAGCCACATCATGACCATCTAACTATTTACAAGTCATATGACCAAAACTAGTCAAGCTAGAATTGTGAATTTTTAACACTCCTCCTCACTATCTAGCTTGGTTCAATCATTGCTTTACTAATCACTCCAAGTGATGATCTGAACTTCATAAAAGGTGTCTTTTGAAGTGGTTTAGTAAGTAGATCAGCTACACATTCATTGCTTGGAACATGCTCCAAAGCAATCTCCTTGGCTTGCACCATTTCTCTCACAAAGTGATGGCATATCTCAATGTGCTTAGATCTTGCATGGAAGATTGGGTTAGATGCAAGGTGTTGGGCTGATATATTGTCATTGTAGATGATTGGTGCCTCCTCTGAATCCATGATCTTTAGTTTCACCAATAATCTCTTGATCCAAAGTACCTCCTTTGTAGTGGTTGTCAAAGCTTTGTACTCGGCCTCGGTTGAAGATAGAGATATAGTTTCTTGCTTTTTTGAAAGCCATGAAACCACACCTTCTCCTATGAAAGTTGAATAGGCACTTGTTGATTTCCTATCCCTCTTGTCCCCTGCAAAATCTGAATCACTAAATGCATGAAGGTTAATCACATCTCCTCTATATAGAATCCCAAAATCCAATGTACCCGAGATGTATCTTAGAATCCTCTTAGCCTTTTTCCAATGGATATTCAATGGCTTTTGCATGGATTGGCTCAACCTACATACACTAAAGCTAAGATCTGGTCTAGTTATAGTGATCCACATTAAGGAACCTATAAGTTGCCTAAACAAAGTGATGTCCATGAAGGATCTTTCATCATCTTCATTTGGCACTTTTACATCTTGCTCCATTGGTGTGTCAACACTTTTGCATACTTCCATCTTAAACTTCTTCAAAAGACTTTGAGCATAGTTTACTTGACTTATAAAGATAAAATCAGACCCTCTAAGTACTTCTATGCCTAAGATGAAGTGAAGACACCCTAGATCTACCATCTTGAACTCTAAGGATAGATCTATCTTGATTTTTTCAATACCATCAACACTATTTCCACTAATGATGATGTCATCTACATAAATGAGTAAAAGTACAATACCAACATCATCAAACTTAATGTAAAGAGTGGGATCATATTCACTTTGAACAAAAGAAAGTGAAATAAGATAGCAATGTAGTCTTGAATTCCAAGATCTCGAGGCTTGCTTCAAGCCATAGATGCTTCTTTGGAGATGGCATACTTTGTTCTCCATTCCATGCTTGATGAACCCTTGTGGCTGCTCCATATAGATATCCTCTTCCAAAAAACCATTCAAGAAAGCATTAGAGACATCCATTTGACATAGAATCCATCCAAAATGTGATGCAAGTGCAATGATTAGTCTTATTGTGACCATCTTGGCCACGGGTGCAAAAGTTTCCTCATAGTCTATCCCTCTCTCTTGAGCATAACCTTTTGCAACTAATCTTGCTTTATGTTTGTTAACACTCCCATTTGCATTCAACTTAAGCTTGAAGACCCACTTGCATCCTATTACATTCCTTTGAGGTCTCTCAACAAGCAACCAAGTTTCATTCTCAATCAAGGCATCATACTCATCCAACATAGCTTTATACCATTCTTTGGAGTTCAATGCATCTTCAACATTAGACGGTTCTTCAAAACTAGATAAAGCATAAGAAGTGGATGATATACCCTCAACTTGCTGTCCTTTGCCTTGATATGTGAGCCTTGATGGCTCCACTTTTGCCCTTGAAGATCTCCTTGGTGTGATAGGTGGGTTTGGTGCTTGCTCCTCCATGAGCTCCTCCTCAAAACCAAGATCTTGCTCCTCGGCCATCTTCTTCTTGATTGTTGGAGCACTTGAGCCTTCTTCAAGCATATGCATATGATGTTCATCAAAGATGACATCCCTTGAAACAACAAATTTGTTCAAGGATGGGAGATAGACTTTGTAGCCCTTGCTTGAGCTTGCATATCCAAGCATGATCCCTCTTGTGGAAGATGGATCCTCCTTGGTTCTTGTTTCCAATGGCACATGCACATAACATATACACCCAAAAACTTTCAAGTGATTAAGATTGGGTCTCTTTCCATGCAACATCTCATATGGAGTTTTGCCTTCAATTGCTTTGCAAGACACCCTATTCATCAAGTAGTTTGCACATACAAGAGACTCACCCCAAAAGGATTTGGACAAACAAGCATCTAATCTTAAAGCCTTAGAACATTCACATAATGTTCTATTCCTTCTTTCAGCAACTCCATTTTGTTGAGGAGTGTAAGGACAAGAAGTCTCTTTCTTGATCCCTTCCTCCTCACAAAAGGCCTTGAACTCATTGGAGATGAATTCTCCACCATTGTCACTTCTAAGAATCTTGATGCTATGATTATGATGCTTTTCCACAAACAACTTGAACTTTACAAAAGTATCAAATACTTGAGACTTGAAGGAAAGTAAGAACACCCAACAATATCTTGAGTAGTCATCAATGAAGGTTAAAAACATGGATGAACCTCCATTAGATTTGGTGCTAGCAATGTGCACATCCGAGTGTATGAGTTCAAGAGGATGAGATGACTTTGTGATGGAGTTAGGAAACACCTTCTTATGTGCCTTGGATAAGGCACAAGCTTCACAAACCTTGTCTTCCTTCCCAATAGACCTTGGTAGGCCTAAAGCATACTCCTCCTTGATCATAGCCTCCATGGAACCCGAGTTGACATGTCCAAGTCTTTTGTGCCATAAAGTAAAGGTAGATATCTTGCTCTTCTCGGCCAACATGACAACATTAGTATCCACAAATGCATCCAGCTTATAAAGTTTGCCAAGTCTAGTGCCCTTAGCCACTATCTTACCCTTCTTCTTGATGAAACATTCATTTGAAGCAAAGTCAACATTGAAACCATTGTCTACCATTTGGCCAACACTTAGTAGATTCTTTGTTATTGTAGGAATGTACAAAACACCTTCTATGTTGATCTTTTTGGAAGATCCTAAGCAAAGGGGAATGCTACCAACTCCTTCAATCTTACAAGCTTCATCATTTGCTGTATAGATAGACTTTATAGGTCCATCATAAGATAAGAGAGAAGAGAAAAACTCCCTTTTACTAGTCATGTGTGAATTAGCACCCGAGTCAATCCACCAAGGATCTTCTCCTTTGAAGCTTGTTGAAGAAAATATGGACATCATGAGAGAGTCCTCATGTGAACTCTCCTCCTCCTCCTCTTTGCTCATGTTGGCTTGGCTTTGATCTTGCTTCCTCTTGAAGCATTCCGAGGCATAATGCCCCATCTTGCTACAATAGTAGCACTTCACCTTTGATTTGTCCTTCTTGACTTTGGTGGTTGATGGAGATGCCTTTGGGGGTCCTTCTTGATCCTCAAGCTTTGTAGACTTCTTGAATGTTGATCCTTTGCCTTTGGACTTGCCTTTGCCTTTGGTGAAGAGAGCTTGGTCATCTCCACCTTGGATGGAAAGCCTATCCATCCTCTCTTGCATTTGGCTCCTTCTTGATTCCTCGGCCATGAGTGTGCCTTGGAGTTCTTCAAGTATGGGTAGCTTACCCATAATTGCATATCCCTGAACCAAATTGTCAAATTCAAAGCTTAGTCCATTCAATATGAGTTGAACAAGCTCTTCATCCTTGATAGGGTCACCTATAAAGGCTAGCTCTTTGTTCAATTCCTTTACTCTTAGGACAAAAGTATGTGCACTCTCTCCTTTCTTTTGATAGCTTCTATAGATTTGATTCTTCAAAGCTAACATTCTAGTTTGGTTCTTGGATTCATAGACCTTTTTCAAAGTCTCCCAAGCATCTTGAGCTGAAGTGCAATCTCCTACCTCTCTTAAGAGTTCATTTGCAACATTCATTTTTATGCAATGTAGTGCAACATTGCACCTCTTGATGTATTTGGCTTTTTCTTGAGGATGAATAGGTTCACCCTCCTTACCATTTACAATTTCCATCAGATCTTGCATGATCATGATAGATTCCATTCTAACTTTCCATATGGAATAGTTAGTTTTGTTGAGCCTTTCATTAGTATCCAAAAGATATGCATTTATAGATGCCATCTAGTCTCCTAATCAAGGACTTGACACAAATGAAGGTTACTTCTATTGATTTGATTGAAGGTCTACCTTATCCCACTTCTTAGGGACCTGAAAAGATCAGTAATAGACTTCCTATAAAGATCTAAGAATGATCTCTAACAAAATCAAATCATAGAATACTAGAAACAATGCACTTGCTTGATTGAAGTAGACAATACTAGTAGAATTGCCCCTCTTTCTATAAAGAACATTAAAGCTTCCAAATGATCTGATCAAGAGTGAATTTCAGCAACCTAATATACTTCCAAAATCACTTGTAAAAGATCTAAATGGAACTTAATGAGGATGCAACACAATCTACTATCCAATCACAAGCAAAAAATGATCAAAATTGATGAAAAATTGATCTAGTTTGGTGCATAAGTCAAGCAATGGTTGGACTGAACCTAAATCACTTTAGGAGGTGTCTACTACACCTTAGAACAGCCTTGAAGAGTCCCCAAAACTCTGATCTTCCCTCTCCTTGAATGCTAGAAAGCCTCCTCTATGAAATCACCTTCAAAACTTGCTTAGAAATCAATGCTTGGAGCAAGCAAAACTTGCTATCTTGGTAATGTGAATTGAATTCAACTTTGCCTCTGGTTTTAGACACCTAAAAACATGCAAATGAAGTCACACAACACCAATCTCCAATGTATTTGACTCACTTTGAGTTCTAGAATCAATATTAGATGCTAAGATCCAATCTACACAAGATTTAGATCAAAAATTGTGATCAAATTGAATGAAAACCAAGGATTTAGCTCATTTCAGCCTTTAGGCTCTGATACCATGTAAAAATTACAGCAAATAAGGATCCTAAAACACTTGAAATGATGAGGGAAACAATAGATTATGATTTCATAAGATTAGCACAAGTTGAACCATCAAAATCCATCAAAAATCTATGCTTGAACCTCACTAAATGGCCCAAATCCTTGAAGAAGGCTTCACACGTGTGAAAGTACGGCCTCCCACAGTCTGAGTACTGTACACCAGACCTACATTCAATCCTATAATCATTAGTAATCACAAGTACTCAAACAATTATGAACATAGAGAGCAATTGCACCATTATGAGAGAAAAAACATGAAATTGCTTGATTGATTTTGGTGAGATATCATCACCTATATATACATGATCCATCACGGTTTTGGGCAGGTATGAGTAGCCCTAAACCTATCCCTAATGCTAATTTTGGTGGATCTTTCATCCCTACCAAGTTAGGGTTGGAATCTTGGAGATCCCTCAACAATGCAAAAATTACCAAAAATAGCTCCTATTTTTTCTCCCTTGTATCTAAGCATAATTTGGACTCATTCCAAAGGTTCTAACACTTAGGTCTACTTGAGAACATCCTTATGAATGGAATCCTATGCTATTTGGCACGTGTGACAAGCCACATCATGACCATCTAACTATTTACAAGTCATATGACCAAAACTAGTCAAGCTAGAATTGTGAATTTTTAACACGACATATCAAGAAGCTATTCAGAGTCTAGAGGGAGGATTTTGGAAGCAAGCAATGTCGAAGGAGATCAAATCGATGAAGCAAAATCAGAGTCCGTGGACACTAGAGCCACTTTCCAAAGGAAAGAAAAAAGTTGACTACAAATGGGTATACAAAAAAAAAGCTAAAATCAGATGGAACTATGGACGAGATACAAAGTTCGACTTGTCGCCAAGGGCTACAGCAGAGGTATGGTGTCGATTACTTTGACACATACTCACTGATGGTGAAGATGGCTACTCCTCGCCTATGCAACAAAATATGATGTGAAAGTATACCAGATAGATGAAAAAACAGCCTTCTCCACGGAGATCTAGATGAAGAAATCTTCATGAAGTAGCTTGAAGGATATGAGGACCCGAACAATCGAGACTATGCTTGTCGGCTACATCGATGTATCTATGGTCTCAAGCAGGCATCGCGAGCGTGGTATAAAAATCTCGACAGTCTTTTGTAGTCTCTAGGCTTCACTCCTACACAGTCAGACTGTTATGTCTATATAAGAAGAATAGGAAAGAAATTTGTAATTCTAACAATAATTGTAGATGACTCTTTGATGATAGGGGAATGTCTAATATTGTGTTTGATGTACCTCACAATTTGTACAAGGCCCAATCTAGCATTCTCTATCTACTCACTCAGTCAGTTGTCTTCCAATCTTGACATGCAACATTGGTTGTGTTGGGGGTATGGGCCCAACATACTGTAAATAAATAATATCGGAAGTAGAAATAGTTGCAAGGGTTGTGGCATCCTGCACATATAAGACCATTACATTTTGGAGGACAAAAAGGATTTGGACCTATTATAAAAGGGTGTAGCTCGTGGAGAGACACGTCTTCTCTCTTCTCTCTCTCATTTCATCATTATACATGGTTCTCTTTGGGTTCTACTACTCATTGGTGCACTCTCATGATGTTATCTTGCAATTCTATGTGTAGAATGATCATTTATTGCTATTTTAGTTTTCACATGTGTGAAATACAGTAGGGTACTGTAATTGTACGGACAACAATCATATTTTATGTTTTGGTTCATGTTTGATCAATATCTCTTAGAGTTTGCATCTCATTTTGTATGTAGATGCTGATTTTTCTACATTGGCAGGATTGTTGGTTTGCTCCTTATTGTAACCAAAGATTAGGGACATGGATTGGATCTTGAATGATTTGAAATCCTTCAAAAAATACCCTCTATCATTTCCCTCACTCATGAAGGTGTTGGGGCAGGTCATTTCTCTTTCGAAATGACTGCTAAGAAAATCCTCTTGGCAGGATTTTGGTGGCCAACACTTTTTAAGATACACACACCTACACTAAGGCCTATGATGTTTGTCAACCAACAAAATGATTTCGGAAGACTGACTACATGCCTTTGCACTTTGTCACAACTGATCAAGCTTTCCAAAAATGGGGAATTGATTATGTTGGACCCATTAGTCCCGTTGCTCGACACACTCAATCACGATATATCGTAGTAGCCATGAATTATTGTACCAAATGGGCTGAAGCAAGAGCTGTTCGCAATGTTGACGCTCGTTCTACCACAAAATTCCTCTATGAACAGGTTATAGTTCGTTTTGGATGTCCTCTAGAACTTATCAGCGATAGGGGTACACATTTTCTTAACTCTGTCATAGTAGATCTCTTTCCAAATTTTTTGTGGTACATCACAAAAGTTCCCCGTATTATCCACGATGTAATGACCAGGCGAAATCCACAAACAAAATCTTATGTGGTGTCCTCACCAAAACCGTCGAGTCCAGCCGATCCGATTGGGAGTTAAAACTTCATGCTGCTCTATGGGCCTACCGCACTACCTCGAAGCCACAAGCTTAATTTCTTTTTAGCTAGTATATGGCCAAGAAGCCGTTATGCCTGTAGAATTCCATATTCCATCCCTTTGAGTAGCCTATAATCTTGAGCTAGATAATTGACAAAGTCTAGCAAATAGGTTATTTCATCTGGAACAACTGTGTGAAACACGTCGGATCAGCATCCATGCTCAACAAGTCCCGTCGACAAAAGGCATGACATGATCGATTCTTAAAACTCAAAGAGTTCCAGGTCGGAGATAAGGTCCTGTTGTACCAAGCCAAAGCATTCAAAGGAAAACTCAAATTTTCTAGCCAAGGACCTTATGTCATTCAAAAGATATTTGCTTTCGGAGATATCCAACTCCAAACCCTACAAGACGATCTTTTAGACATTGTGGTCAATGGGAGCCAACTGAGAAAGTACAATGAGCCCTATTTTTATCTTGATATGTATTAAGTTGCTTATTTCCTAAATTTTTTCTTAATTTTGTTTATTGTCTGCTTGCCATTTGAACAATTTTTTTGCTCTGTTTTCCTATTTTAGAACATCAAGATATCATCAGATCAGACATACAATCAATTTTTTTCTGTGAAAACCACAAGAATCATTCTTTTCAAAACATTTGTCTCACAACCACCTCAGATAAAATTCGCTCAACTACTTTTTTAGTATGCACAATCCATTTTTTACCTCCACAAATTCGGTCTCATAGACAAACTTTTTAGAAATAGAAAAAAAAATCAATTTTTTGCATCAGATCATCCCTAATAGAATTCGCAAATAATTCGTTGAGCCTCAAAATCAACTCCATGATTTCGCTGTCATCTCCATGAATTCTGATCAGACAAATTTTGTACTATCAGTCATTTTTCTCATTTTTGTACAAAGAAAAAATCACTTACAGGAATTTGCCGGCCCTAAGAATAGTGCCTCGAAATTCATGCACCTCACTAGGAAATCGTGGGCACTGAGGACGATTTCTGGGAGTAGTTACGATTTTCTGTCCAAAAAAGTCTATATATAGCCTCAACCATTCCCTCCACGAGTTCATTCTAGATTTCTGCTACCAAGTTCATGCTGAAATTTTTTAGAATTTTCAAAACTTTCCGAGCAGTCTAGAATCACTACTATCATGACCTCTCGCGACTTAGCACTCTCTCTCCACCATCATAAGGCCCCTAAGCCCTATTCAAGGGACATTTTCATGATTTCTGTTGAGCAACTTACCCTGGCCAAGGATATTCTTACGAACCTTGGCTTTGATCTGACTTACTTCCTCGATTAGCAGAGCGAGAGTTTGATTCGAGCTGCCAACTCAACCTATTCAAATGAGTTCCAAACATTCAAAATCACATCTAAGAGTGGCAATTATACCCTCATCAACCTCTCTCTTGAGCACATATAGAGTATTGGATTTCCTAATCTAGGAGAGACGATCCATGACAAGGGTACTAGTTATGATGCCAAATATTTCACCAAGTTTTTGACGGACGAAAAAACCATTGCCCAAACCAACGATAGGATAGCTATTCGCCTTCTCATAGATCCCCATCTCCAGGCGACATCAGATATCCTAGTCATTATGGTCGAGATCCATACAGTCAAAATGGATCGCATCCCACCGAGCGATCTCTTCTCCTTGACCCTCACCATGGATGATCCCACTCACAACTACAAGTGGGCAGAAAAGGTATCAGACAAGTTATGCGGGGCATTAAAAGTTAGGAAACCAACTACCAAATGTGGATATCTCCTCCACATGTTGGTCACCAAATAGTTGGGACATCGAGCGGTAGCTGCTATCAAAGAGCTCGACGACGTCTATCCGAGCACCAGAAAGTGAGCCACCCCACAACCGGTAGCAAAACTTGTTTCACCAACACCACCCACCAAGAAACAGAAAGGGAAGACAATCTACATGGACGACACCATCTCCCTTGATATCTTATCTAGTGATGTAGGGACAGAGTATGCTGAATCCGGTGGGAGCTTGAAATCCTCTAAAGTCCCAAAGGACGTCCTAGCACAACAAGAGGCCTTACTGTTGTAAAGCTACCTTTACAAGCTTTACTTCCAGCGCCACTGGCGCTAGCAGCGCCCCTGCTGCTCCTGGCGCCATTGTGACCAGAATCCAGCCCGCGCCAAGTTCCTATGGCTGAAAATCTTTGATCGGTTCTAGCGAAGTCCAGAGAGCTCAGATCGATGTGCAATCACCTCACATGATCTAGGCATGATTAAAGGAAGCCTGGGAATCAGTAAAATCTAGAGAGAGAAAATGACTTTCTAGAAAGAGAAAATCTTAGAGAGAGAAAAACGTGCTTACCAGCCTGGGTAGAGTGCTTGGTATGAGGGGGGGGTGCTGAATCCCACCAATACTATAGGGGAGTGCGGGTTGCGACTCAGGGCGAGCTCCAACCAAGTCTCAGCCTCCCTTGCTGGAATGTTGTCATGGCTCTCACCTTGGCATGCTAGCGCCCCGGAGACTAGGGTCGGTCACACACTTGAAATGTAACCTTCTCAGATTTATCAATAAAGTGGGATTTTTCTCAAACTGACTCTGATTACCTTCTGGGTTTCAGTGTTCGGTAAAAGCGCCAGTTGTAAGGCCGCTTCAAAATTTTTAAGTTGGCACATAGCTGAGGGTCGTATCCCGGGACGCCAGCGGTATGCCGTCAGGACCATTCGGTCCGTGGCACCAGCGGTATGCTGTCGAGACCATTTGGTCCAGGAACTAGTTGTCTCCATATCTGTCGCGGCTTGTGGTTCTAAGTGTTCCTTACATGGACGTGAATGGGTTAAGCTCTTGGGGAACGGGCTCTAACCTATCGGCTGAGTTGGATGGCTTGCTTAGTTGGAAGTTACCTATTTATGGCTGTCCAGTCTGGTGTGGCGCCAGGTTGGCTTCCAACGCTTGTGACGAAGCTTTCAGTTGGTTAAGTCTGATGTAAGTTAGACCGCTTGCTTGGAATGGATGTTACTCGTTTGTAACGAAGTTTCGAGTTGGTTAAGTATGATGCATGTCGGGCGGCTTGCTTGGAGGGAAGTCACCCACATCGGGACCCCCGATCTGGCATGGCGCCAAGTTGGATCTCAATGTTGGTTTTCGAAACTTCAAGTTGGTTAAGTCTGATCGTTGTTGGCGAGTTGGCTGCTTGTATGTCAAGTGGATTTGGATGGCAAGAGTTGAAGGCTAGGAAGCTAAGTCGTGGTTCATGGCTCCCTTTGGGATGTCTGCGCTACACTTACTCCACTAGGCCCAACAACGCCGACAAGCAGTAGCAACAGCAGGCAACTCACTCGATGCAGGCGCTTCCGGTTCTGGTTCCATGGGTGTGATTCTGTCCACTCAGCCAGCTTCTACAGTTCCAGTTTTCTTATCTACTACCACAATTTCTCTTCCACCACTATCGCCACCATTTACCACCATATCCAACCCCTCATTCACACTCAACACGGGCTTTGATTCCACAATTCCACCAAAGCCCTCACCTATACCATCTTCCACCCTACTTGACTCGGCAGTCAATGTAGATGATTTTGCTTTGCAATCATTAACACAAACTACATCCACCACCATCACGACTCCTTCGATCCACACATGCCCCACACGCATTCTGCACCACCACATTCATCACCTCTCATATGACAATCAACCCCACCAACATCCCCTCTCATCCCTCCAACACCACCCGGATGTCTTTTCTCAAAATCCAAGCTCTCCACCAGTTTCAGATTTTCTCTTATTTAATCCCATGCCATATCCCAACTATACTCGCACACTTCCTGATATTGGCCCTTGAGAGCAACTACCCCTCACAGCCCAAAAAGCGGTTTGGTTGGTAAATGAGCTCCAATATAACTTATTCGGAACCCTAGGGAGCCAGTATACCATGAGGTAGTTTGATGATGGCGCTATGGCAGAAAAAGTAAGGTTGGAGGAGGAAAGCAGACAACAACAGCAGCAGATCCAGTGACCTTAGTGCTTATAGTCAACAACAACAACAAATGCTCAGCCACCTCCAGAACTAACTCCAGATGAAGATCTCCCACTATCAGACTGCTATCACACAACTTACCGTCAAACGAGATGAGGCCGTAGCAGATGCACAAGCAATATGTTCCGCTATGAAAGAACAGCTGAAATTGGTAGATTTCAATGATTTCGCACCACCAGCTATTCCTGAGGGAACTCCAATTCTAGTGGGGGCCTGTCAAGCACTGGCAAAAAAGTTAAAAGCCACGATGGAGCAGCACTCCAAAAAGTAACAAGCCTGTACTACTTCCATCGAGGCTCTCAACCAACATATCACCACCCTAGAAGAAAACTTAAAGGCAGATGTTGAGTCAAAACCTTCTATCCATGCAAAGGATGCCCAGTTTCATGACTCTGGGCCTCACTTTGATGGACCAGATGGTGGAGATGGAGCAGGATTCCAATAGCCTCTACCTGTTAATCAAGGCTCGTCATTCCAAGGCCAACCCCAAGGGAAAGGACCTCAATCACCAACCAATTCGCAAGGCTCTGACGGTACTGGCTCCCAACACCATCTTTTCCCTTCCTCCGTCTTTAATCCCATCGACACCACTAACCTTCCATTCATCCAATTTCAATTTTCTCCTGAATCCCAAAGAATTGCTACAGCTAACCCTTCACATCCCCTATCTCCTGAACTTGATCCACAAATTGAACATGTCGTTGCAGCTGAAGCACCAACCATCCGACATAGAATCATGCCTACTGAACCGAACAGGGAGTTGCGTGTGTCTCCTACATGGCATTTCTTATAGGGCCTTCTTTGGGCCCATATTTTCTCTAATGTTACGTTGATCTGAGTAAGCATGAAAACTATGAGATGTTGGATCCATACGAAAGAAGAAAATTGTTGCATGATTCTAAGCTGCAAATTTCATTAGAGAAAGTATCAAAAGCAGAGTAGATACTGCTGAATTGTACATTGTAAAAATTTTTATTTAATATACACAATTTTATTGTGTGTCTATTGCCTATTGGCTTGTATAAATTTGCATGCTTTTTGAAATTTTTTATAATCCGTCGATTTTGTATTATGATGAATTTGGATTCTTCTGTAAAACCATGACTGATTCTTTGTGCTAGTCCCACCGGCGTCGACTCGATATCCATCCTTGTTCTTCCACTTATCCACTGAAGGATCGATATACTTGTAGTATGCAGATCTTTTGAAGTGTAGAAAAAAGGACAATAATAGAAGGGGTGGTAGTTACACAATGGATCGCACTTGTCATGACAACTCTGTCATTTAGTGTCAATACTGTATAATGCTTTCTTTCTCCCCTTGTTGTAGGGATGTACAAAATACAACAATATGGAAACTGTAATGTGGAAGACACGTTTTCTCATCAACGTCAACTGGCATATTTTCCTCAAATTCAGTATCCAATGTTGACAAGAAACGTTGTAAGTCAATTTTTCTCTATTGCTGACAAGTTGAAAATGAAGATTGTTCCATTAATCCAAGTTATCTCAATATGGATATAATTGACTTTAGTAGATGATTGGTTATTGTTAACTTAAAAATTAAATGCCAAAACATCTACATCTTGTAAATTCAAATCATCAACTCTTGGTTGATTTTTTGACAATCACTTTTTCTTGCCTTTCGGATCTACTTGCAACATTTTCAATTCGTACCTTCTCAAAAAAAATTGGTGTTAAAGTGGTGCGTAACCAATGGACACATTGTACTTTTGTCTGATTACTATCTTGATTGAACTCAAGAACTTTGGCAATCCAAAATGGATGTTCTTCTCTATTTATTGAAGCTAAAAGTGCAGCAAGACTTCCAATTTTGAATTTCATTCAGATCATCACAATACTTTATTTTTGCAGCTTCTGCAATTTGCCTATTCTCACATATCACATTTTTTCAATTTACAAAAAAATATTTGTGAAATACTCCACAATATCTGTGAATTATCAAAGTGCTCTTATGTTTTAATTTTAAATTATATCTTTATCTCAATATTCAATATAAGTATTCAAATTCATTTATTTTTAGTTTATTTTTTTATTTTTTTTAAAAATTTTAGAAAAATCAAATTTCTAAAAGATTTTAATTTTTAATATTGATTTTTTATGATTTTATGATTTTATGATATTTTATTATTTTGATATTTATAATTTTTTGATTTTTGATTTATTTAATTTTTTAAAATTTTTGTTTTTTTTTAATTTAACTTTCTAAATTTTAATTTTCTTGATTTTTTTAATTTTTGGTTTTTTAATTCTTTTGATTTTTAATTTTCAAATTCTTAAAATTTCAGGAATTTATTTATTTTTTTTGTTTCTAAAACTTTCACGTAGTTTCTCTAAGCATAGCAAGAGAAACTTTTGGTATGCTGAGCATAGCAAATGAACGGATATTGTTATGTTGAGCATAGCAATAGTTTCTCTTGTTATGCTTAGCATAGGAATGGCCATGGGCCTTCATCACCTTTGTTATCAACTTTGTCGACAAAGCGTAACTATGTTCAACATTTTCGTGCTGAGCATAGAAATGTTAAACATAGGACCACTTTGTCGATGAAGTTGTCAACAAAGTGTAAGTTGTGAAAGAAGGTCCTATGCTCAACATAGGACTCAATATGGGCCTTCGTTGTTTTTGTCGACAAAGTAAGTCAATACTCCAAGATAATAAAATGTACCACTAAGAAGCATCAAAGGCATCAATTTCTTGAAAGTGTCAAACCAACCATTGGGAAGACTTCAAAATATAGAGCACAATTATTTATTATTCGACTTTGATTTGAGTTTATATGGATGTGATTTTCAGCTTTGAATATAGTCCCAAAAACAACCATAAAAAAACATCAATGCTCTAGAAATCTATTTTGAGTTATTCTAAAAAACCTGCATTCTTTAAAGCCTATCGTTTTTTTAAAAACTATTACTCATAAAAAGGTCTACATGCTTCTATAAAAAATTTAACATCGATTTTTGAGAAACTAAAAATGTTCTGTTTCTACACTTTGTCTATCCAAGGGCAAGTCTCGATTTCTGTGCCTGCATACTTGAGTTTGCCAAAAAGATTGGCTATGCCCGAGAGCAAACTTTTTTTCAAAAGTTTTCAACCTATGCTCAGCATAGGTGAATCTTTTCCTCAGACAAAGAATCTTTAAATTACATAACAAAAAGATTTTCTATAAACAAAAAGATTCTCCTATGCCAAGCATAGAAAAAAAAATTGGCTAATTGGCTATGCCCGACATAGCCAATTTTTTTTTTCTATGCTCGGCATAGGAGAATCTTTTTGTTATGTAATTTAAAGATTCTTTGTCTGAGGAAAAGATTCACCTATGCTAGGCATAGGTTGAAAACTTTTGAAAAAAAATTTGCTCTCGCAAGAGCTCGTGGAACAGTGCAAAAGCTATTTTTTTCCAAGTGATTGCAACGCCTGCGAGCTTTTCTGGAGAAATAGTTTATCCTTTCTACTCAAATGATGATAGCACAGCTTTTGCTCTCGTAGGAGCTCGCGGAACAGTGCAAGAAGTTATTTTTTTCCAAGTGAGGTGCTGCTCATTTTATCAAGAATTGTTTTGTAAACGAAGTGGCGAACGGGTGCGTAACACGTGGGAATCTGCCAAACAGTTTGGGCCAAATCCTGAATAAACGAAAGCTAAAAAGTGTTGTTTGATGAGCCTGCATAGTATTAGGTAGTTGGTTGGGTAAAGGCTGACCAAGCCAATGATGCTTAGCTGGTCTTTTCGGATGATCAGCCACACTGGGACTGAGACACGGCCCAGACTCCGGGGGAGGCAGCAGTGGGGAATCTTGGACAATGGGCGAAAGCCTGATCCAGCAATATTGCGTGAGTGAAGAAGAAGGGCAATGCAGCTTGAGAATTGTTTTGTTGTGACATCGTTAAGCAGCTCCAAATGATGCCATCATTAAGTAGCTCCATGATATCCTGAATGATGATGTGTTGTTGCAGATGAGCTGCAAGGTTTTGAGTTGAGGCGACTGGCTGAGAATTTGAGAGAGCAGTCGAAGGAGCTTGGGAAGGGCCTGGGGCTTTTAGAGCAGCCGGCGAACGAGCTCTTCCGGATGCTACAGCAGGGTAGCACTCTTGTAGAGCATGTCGTAGAATATACGGCACCAAAAGCACTTCTTTTTTAGATTCTTTGTGGGAGGAGGTCACTGGTGATTAATTAGGGTTCAAGAAGCCACATCGCAGCATTGACAAGGAAGATGAGTATCGGAAAAGCTGCCTTAATCATATCATTTCACTAGACAGGAATGATGCCTTTGCTATGGGTGACAAAACCCCCAATGCGGCGGTCAGTGCTTGTATTGAGCTGTGTATTAAATGGTTGATCAAACTTCCTGAAGCAAAAATGTGCACAATCAGCAATTCAAGACCATTTACAGTTGGGATTCAAAGCAATGTCTTGAATCACTCAGCTGCCTAACATGGTTTATCCTACAAATATCACGATTCAAGTGTTACTGGCATAAATTTCTTTTAAGATTTTCAGTTGTTCGTTGTTTTATGTCTAGGCTTCCGAAAAGTTAAACCCTGCAGAAGACGAGAAACTTAGCTCATGAAACTGGCTTGCTTCTGCCTTTCCAAGGCATCAAGGAACTAAATTCTGGCAGCAAAAGTTTATAAATCTACCTCTTACATGCACTACTATCAACGCCATCTTGTGTTGTTTCTTTTAATTTTAAGATCACCCTAACTCTTGCATTTACATCACCTAGAAAGCCTACCCTGTTTCTGTGATTTTTCAAAGATTCTCAACTTCGTAGGAACCTATCAAACTAATTTCTCACGATATTAGCAAATCCTTGAGTTTTTTTCCACCTTAGATGGAACCTAATAAGTATATGCCACACTGTAGGATTTCAAACGACCACCTTTCTCAGCCAAGAAACTCTCACAAATTCTCTCAATCAAAATGTGAAGTCAGTGGTGTGGAAACGGATCCTCGTCAAACTCAATTTGACAATAAACTCTTCTTTTGCTTGCTCTTGGATTTTGTGTTTCTCACACAAATCTCATTATAGATTATGCATTGTATTTAGTTGATGTAAAACCTCATTATATTGATCTAAATGTGGTTCGAGCCTTTTGTTTTAAGATAGTCTCATTTTAAAACCTCTAATTTAAAAAAAAAAACGGTGGTAATAATATGAGGAGCAAGACTGATAATCTAAAGTGATACATTTTTTCACAAATTTTTTAGTTGTATTTTGTACACATTTTTCAATACAATCAATTTTAGGTATTGATATTTTAGTCATCATAATTACTCATAAATAAGTTAAATATGTGTATATTAAAAAAAAATCAACATAAAATTGATTTTAGAAATTCTAAACTGTTCAAATCACTTATATTTTCAATTGCTTCTCGAAAAGGTAAATTTT
Source organism: Diphasiastrum complanatum (assembly GCA_029204225.1). NCBI lineage: Eukaryota > Viridiplantae > Streptophyta > Lycopodiopsida > Lycopodiales > Lycopodiaceae > Diphasiastrum > Diphasiastrum complanatum. Next base: position 8,217,990 of record CM055098.1, on the reverse strand, counting down.
GAAAGTTTGAAAATCAGAAATTATTCTTAAAAAAAATTTATCAAGAATTTGTTCACATTTGAAATTTTGCAATTGAGACAAATTTTGAAATAAAATATATATATAATAACTTTTGTTTTTTCATAAATTATAACAAAATGAAACTTTTTTTTTATTTTTATTGTTTTTTATAAATTTGACATTCAATATTTTGGCAAATTTTGAAACAATTTTTAACTTTTTGAGAAAACGGGTGTCTAGGTCATTTCTCTTTTTTTTGGTCACTGTTATATACATATATACTTGATTGTATTCAAATATATCATATGTCATAAATTGTAGTATAGGGTTATATATATGTTGCTACATTATAGTATGCATATTATATTTAAATTATATCGTATATATCTACAAGGATTTAGGGAAAGATATTCCTTGCATACATTTCCCACCTAGGACAGGTCTTTCTAAATCAAAAAGGTAAATGGGTTATCAATAGATACATCTTCTACCTAGAAAAAAAGTTTTCTATATTCAAAAAGGTATGGATGGATTTTCTAACTACGGAAAATGGGTTCATCTCCAAAACTTTTGATCTTTGCTTTACATGATGATGACCTTGCTTTACATGCTACATGAGGGTCCCGTAACTATAGGTCCTACCTTAGAATATTCAAACCTTCATGACCTTTGGAATTCCTGACTAAACCATTGCCAAGTAATCCGCTCACGAACGGTTGTTTTTGCCTTTGATCTCTGACATGCTGACACAGGACGGATCTTTAACTACTGCTGCCGCTGACAAACTTCTGCGAAATTGGAAATTGCTTACGCTAGTCTGTCACAAGCAGATGCAGATGAGATGCAGATGCTTGAATTCAAATTGTTTTCAAGCACAGATGGATCTCTCGATGACCAATTGCCACCATCACGGCTGTGCTTTGTCCTTCATCTGAAAAATCTGACTTGATACTTCACGTAGTCACGTGCTTAAACGTAGGTTTGTATACCTCTTGAGTGTAATTTGTGACTTTACAGTTGCCACGCTCCCTTCACGCTACAAGGGAAAAACAAAATTACCCACACACATCTGACAGGCACTACGGCTACTTATGATCGCGCTGATAAAACTTACTGCTAGTCACACACAGCCTTTCAGATCTTGCCTCCTAAATCTAGTTATAGCTTCCTCCTGCGCTCTCTTTAAAGCGTTGAAAATCTGATAGAAAGGTCGCTAAAGGATGACAATAGCTTGAAATAGCCGCTGCTGCTCTGATTCTTGTTTTTCACATCAGCTGGGCGATTCTTCAGGTTTATTGCAAGTAACCTTCCAGCATGTCGCTTCTGCCTCCAAGTTCAATGATAGGTTGATTTCTAGATTGATAGTCACAACTGCCCTCCGATCTGTGTCTAACAATGATGTTGTCTCACGTTGATAATTGCAGCTTTACCAAGAGCTTCTCACTGCAAGTACTTTTTGTTTTTGCATGCAAGCACTACCTCTTTAGGCACGTCTCATGATATGTGTCATTCTTGCATGAGCTTGAACAAATGCATACAATTGAAACTGATCAGATGATGGGTGTATGTTGTCTTTAATAATAGCTTCCAAGAACATTTATTGAAGTGAATAGTCTATAAGAGTCACGCTCCTTGAGTTGATGCCTCCATGAATCAAACCTCACAATCATAACTTAGCAAGACTATATGATTGCATCTAAGGCAAAACAACAAATTATTGAACTACCAAACCTTTGTATGTGACATCATGTTAAAGACTATGCATGGCATTGAGGATCAGGCATATAAACTGGCATATCTTCCTCAGAATCTGCATCCAATGTTGACAAGAAATCTTGTAAGTCGACTTTTTTGTCATTCAGATCACCACACCACTTCATTTTTGCAGATTTTACACTTTGCCTATTCTTCTTTGAGCCCACATAAATCTCAAGTTTTACACCTTGCACAAGCTGCAAGAAATCATTATCCCGAGGGCGGCAATTGTAGTTGAAGCTCATAATTTATAAGGCCTTTGAAATTCTTCAGTTGTTGATGCATCTTCGAGGTTGAGCAAACTGATTTTTTGTTTCTCGAAAAAGTCCATCCACCAATGCTGATCAAACTCATTAGAAAACTGATAAGCTGTTTGAATACTTGATTCCAAAAAATTTAATGAGGCAAATGGATCAACCTCACGATGTTCACTTTGCGCCTTTTGTTCTTCTAGCATGGACTTCAAGGGAGACAACACAACAAGCTTGATTTGAGTCGATGGAACTCCTTTAAGAGGTAGCCATGAAAGTGAATTTGAAAATTGTTTGCCCCATAATAATATAATGCCTGATTCATTACATTTGATTTTAAACTGATGTTGAAAGCTAATATCATTAATATTAGCTATGCATCGCTCTATTTCATTAGACGTCTTAATATAATCACGAAAGTCATATGTACCGAGTTGAGTGCATCATATACATCCTTCGGCTCCTCATGAGAAATAAAATAAGCACAATTAGTGGAGTTGATTTCCACTTGCTTGCCTCTATCTTCATAGGTAAGCCTTCTAGGCTCGGATCTTTCTCTTTGAGATCTCCTTGGTGAAAAAATTCGAGGTGACTCCTCAAATCTCGGCCCCATCTCTCCATGATAGTCTTCAAGGGTGATGATTGGAGTATCTTTGTGAGAATATTTGAACTCGGCCTCCTCAAGAATGTATTTTTGATTTTCATGGAATATAAGATCCCTACTCTCAATTGTAGTTGATGTAGAGGGAACATAGATTCTGTAAGCTTTCTTGTTGGATGCATATCCAACCACGATCCCTTTAATAGAATTAGGATCATCTATTTTCCTTGTTTCCAAGGGCACATGAACAAAGCAAGCACAACCAAAAACTCTAAGGTGGTCTATCTTAGGTTTCTTTTTAAACAAGACTTCAAAAGGTGATTTTCCAGCAAGTGCATTGTGAGGTAATCTATTGCACAAATAGTTTGCACAGTTATAGCTTCACCCCAATATTCAATAGACAAAGAAGCTGCTACTCGATTTTCTTTAGCACATTCACATAAAGATCTATTTTTCCTCTCAGCTACTCCATTTTGAGATGGAGAATAAGCACAAGAAAACTCTCTCTTTATTCCTTCACCTTCACAATATTCATGAAACTTGTTGGAGATGTATTCACCTCCTCCATCACATCTTAAAGCTTTAACTTTGAAAGAAAACTGTTTCTCAACATAAGCTTTGAAGATTAGGAAGTGATAAAAAACCATAGTTTTTGAAGAAAGTAGATACAACCAAGTATATCTAGTAAAGTCATCAATAAAGGTGACAAAACATGTTGCACCACCAATACTTTTAAAAGAAGAAAAATGTACATTTGAGTGTATAATTTCCAAAGGATGAGTAGTCTTTATAAAAGACTTCTGATATGGCTTTTTGTGTGACTTTGCAATGGCACAAGCCTCACAAGGCTTGAAATCTTTAGAAAGAGATTTTGGAAGACCAATAGCCTTCACCTTCTTAACCATATAAGACATAGATTTGAAGTTAGGATGACCCAACCTTCTATGCCACAGCTCCTCCTTAGATAACAAAGCAACTTCACAACGGTTTGAATTCTCATAAGAATTCAACTTAAAAATTCCACCACATCTAGATCCATCAGCAAGGATCTCATCATTTCTCTTGATAAAACAAGTATTGGAGTTGAACTTTACATCACAACCATAATCAAGCAACTTTCCCACACTGATTAAGTTCTTTGTAAGCTTTGGAATGAAAAGAACATTAGAAAGTGCAAGAACATTTGAAGAAACAAGTTTCAATGGAATGTTGCCAATTCCTTCTATTGGGCACTCATGATCATTAGCTGTGTAAATAGATCTCTTGAGTCCTTTGAAAGGTAAGATTGAGTCAAATGACTCTTTTGAACAACACATATGTGAAGAAGCTCCATTGTCTATGTACCAAAGCTCCATCTTTCTTGAAAGGTGATGAAGAAAAACTGGACACCATGAGTGATCCTTCTCCATCACTTGCAACAGAATCTTCTTCAATCTCTTTGGAGAGATTAGCTTGCTTGAGTTGGTTTTTCTTCTTGAAGCAATTAGAGGCATAGTGCCCCTTCTTGCCACAGAAGAAACACTTCACTTTCTTCTTCTTGGTCTTTGAGTTAGAAGGATGAGATGTATCATCCTCTTCACCATCTTTGTTTCGATCTTTGGCTTTGTCTCTCCTTCCTTTCTGCTTTCTAGATTAGGCAACTCCTCCTTAATAGCAAAAGACTGAACAAGATTATCATAGTCATCTCTCAAGCCATTCAGTATGACTTGAACTAGCTCATCTTGGTTAATAGTAACGCCAACACAGGAAAGCTCTCTATGTAAATCTTTAACTCTTAGAACATAGTTACATGCACTCTCTTCACTTCTTTGGAAACTTTGAAAAATCTGATTCCTAAGAGTGAGTATTCTAGAAGTATTCTTTGCTTCATAGATGGTCTTTAGTGCATCCCAAGCTTCTTTGGTTGTAGTGCAAGATCCTATCTCTCTCGGAATTTCATTAGATACATTCGTCTTAATGAAATGTAGAGCCATTCTAGCTCTTTTCTTATACTTAAGAATTTAAGCCTGTGCTTGAGGCTCCTCCTCAACACCAAGCACAATATCCATAACATCCTGGAGTATCAAAATAGACTCCATTATGAACTTCCAAACTGAGTAATTAGAAGTTTTTAGTCTTTCACTGGCTTCTAGAAGATATCCTCTCTGAGATGCCATTTTAATGAAGACTTCATAGTTATTGGACTGAGGCAGTGTGTTTGAGCTTGTTCCAATTAGACTTAAAGTTGCTGCTCTCTTTCACTATAGGTATTTTCAAGGATGTACTACCTTCCTATGTGAAACACTTGCAACTGTATTTGAGATGAATCTCAAATATTCCACAAGACAAGTTATCTAGATCAGACACACAAAGTGGATTAAGACACTTTGGCTAGTTTGAATCCTACTTTTGGCACATGTGAAATGCTTCAAAAGAAAACACAATTGACTCTCAGAAAGCTCAAAAGGTGTTCATTACTTCAAACTCAGTCATGATCTTCAGTTTCTCGTGTAGGATGTTCAAAACAATGAATTCTAAACAAAGCAAGATTGAATCAAATCAAAATGCTGTCACTCGGATTTTGGACCTATCCCTATCCTCTTTAAGAGCTTGTAACTCTTGCTAGAAAGTACAAATCATAAGCTATAACACTGCTATCTTTGGATCTATAAGCAAGAAAAATAAAGGTACTAAAAATCTTTGATTTTCACACGTGCGGAATTCCAAAATTCCGTATTACCACATTTCAGGTCTGAAAATTCAGTTCCAATCCGATTTGATACAAATACACTTCAGAGAAAGGTGAGAAAAAGTGCAAAACTACTTTTTTGCTTGATTTAGCTCTCAGTTTCTTGTACAATCATATATGTTAGCATGAAAAGCTTAATTTGGCTATGATACCATGACAAAATTTCCAAAATTCACACGTGTGGGAAATGTCCACAGGTATGATTGATCTTGATTAAGCTTTGTGATTAGCACAGTAACTTGATTCTAGATTGTTTAGCAAGATCTAGTTCAGAAGAAATGGCTTAACCACAATCTAGCATGCTAAGCATCAAAATACGATAACAATGAATCAAAGAATGAACAAAAAATACAAGATTTTAGTGTATTAGCATTAGCTTCAACACGAGTTAGAGAGATAAAACTAGAGAGATAACAAGCAAAATAGTTTAGATCCAAAATGGCATGAGGTAGCTACAAAACTTTGGTTCTTCGTCATTGATTGTGAGGAGAGCTACACATATTTATGGAGTTTGAGGTAGCTCGAGGTAGAACCACATCCATCCATTCCAAAATGACAACTAAAGTGACATCTAGAGTCTATGTGACATTTGTCACTTGCCATGCATGAAATTCTACCAACTTTTTACAAGTGTACTAGTTCTAACTAGCAAAGTACAAATCATCATGCATGTGTCCATTACACTTTGTGCATGCCTTGTATGTCACTATGGATCACTTACAATTAATGCATGTGAATTGCCATGAGTTTCTACAAGCATGACTTTGCTAATTCTATGTCTACAAACTATATGCAAGTTGTATTCATCAATCTAGATATAACATAACCACGTAGCTCAAGTTATATGTAGGCCAAACTTGGCACTTTGCATTAATGAGCTACATACTTGCATGGTACTACATTTGTAGCAAGCCAAGAAATCAATATGGATTGTTTTTCAAATTTAACAATTCGGGCTAAGCCTTACCGTTGTAACCCTGTTTATCGCGAGAGGATTGACGAGGATATTAAGAAGCTGCTTGATGTTGGCTTCCTTTATGAAGTCCAACATAGATCACATGCCTTCCTATATGCTTCTAGTCGTTGTTCTCGCACTAGGCATTTTTGTTCAATAGTTACATGTGGTTGATCTTTTGGCATGCATTACATGAACAAGATTCGTAGACTTAGTACACTTAAAAATCACAAAAGATGAAATTCATCTCCCCGACAGCGGTGCCAAGTTATGTGGTAGCCTAGTCGTTATAGATTTCCACGAAATTTAAAATTATGTAATATAAAAAGTTTATCGTTCCCCAAGAGAGAGAAAAATATCCTCTTTCGGATGGTAAGTGTACAAAGAGAAATGAAGAGATGAAGAGAGTAATATTCAAAATTGAATATCACAGAGAAAGGCTGGCTATCCAAAGATATTAAATTGAATTGGCGTCCAGTAACACCAATATGAAACGATTTGGTCAAGGTCTGGGATTGTAAAGGGTACTTTATCTTCCAGACAGTAGAATGAACAGTAAGCAACTTATCTGACAGAGACTAGCAAATAGATTCCATAGAACAAAATATGATAGGCAATTGATTCCTCTTATTGAACACAAGAGGCTCTATCACATATTTACATGTGCAAAGTTCAAAAATTTAACATTATATGACAAATACTAGATCATGTGAAATTATGTTGACAGATTCTAACTTCTTTTAGAATCTGTTTACTAGTATGCTTCTTACTTCTTGCGTACAGAACTGTTTCCTGCCTGTTATCAAGCTCGTTTGGGCATTACTTGGTTGTGTTCTTATTTGTTACAATGCCTAGACCAATATCTTTGTAGTATTTTGTCCTGCCTGTCAGAGGACAACTCAAGTCTGTCTCTCTTGGACTGTGTCAAATGCAATCAAATCATCATGTAACCAAAACATTCACCCAAATGATCAGCATGTAGTCCAGGTGAACAACCATGAAATCTACTTCTACTTAGCTGCAAAATGAACTGAAATCAGATCCTAAGCACTACTATACTTGCATAAATGAAAAACAAGAAACAAGAACTAATCTATAGCATTTTGGAAGTCCAAGAATCAAGAAACCAACTAGTCTTTTGATTCTTGGACATCCCAAGAACATCAAGAACTAGAATGTTGGAGGATATGCAAGATTTATACCGCATTTCTAGCCTATTTAGTTTAGTTGACCATTATATCCATTATCTAGATTAACTAGCTTACCAATGGGTTTTGACAATCTACGAGTAAATCTTTTGCGAGTTTCATTCTACCCATACTTCACCAATTATGCAGCACATGGTGTGCCATGTACTATTAACTGTATTTTATCTCTAACTACAAGAAGATACTGACTAAGTGCAAAAATTTTAATGGATTTCAATGTAAACAAACCACATGTCGCTTGTGAGGACCTCAATGTGAGACAACTTTGGAGCTGACATTGGTTGTCTCCACTCTGTACTACTAATAATCTTCTCAATGTCTCTTTATATGTATCACGACAATCTCTAGCACATCTTTCTTCTATGATATTGTGTCCACTTTCGTTTCTTTCTTTTTTGTCACATATTAAAATTAGCTTTTCATTTCCAATACCACAAAAAGCTTGGACGCCATAGGGTGAGCCACCATAACATGTGAATCATTCACAACCATTGAACTTTCTGATGTAAAACAAATTTTATAGTTTATGTGACAATGCAAGCATTAAATTGTGTAGCCTATGTGGCAACTCAGGTATCAAACCATCATTCTCATGAACAACATCAACTTTTAAGATATTAAATCATATTTTTGTGGATACATTATAAGTTTAATAAGTTGAAAAATTCAAATTATAAATTAGAAAAGTTATTTTGACACATTTGAGAACCAAATTTTGAATAAAAACATTATTTCAGAATATCTTTTATAGCCTCCAAACATAGATTGTCGACGTGCTAAGTGAGAATTCATTTTGACTGAATTCAAAGACCTAGGTGATTGTCTGCTTAGTGATGAGGTACATGGTAGAATTTTTTATTTTTTTTTTGCAATATTTAAAGATAGCATGCTGGCGTGCTAAGTGCAATAGGGAAATAAGAATTTGCGGCCAATTTTTTTTTTTTTTTTTTGGATGGTTCGCCTAGCATGCCGGCATGCCAAAAAAATTTCTAACTTCAAAATTTTCTCAATTTGGGATTTCATTATCAGATTTCTAACTATGTATCAAACCACAATTTTTAATAATAAACATTCAAGTAGTGGCATAAAAAAAGAAGCACAACATGTGTTATCTTTTTCTTGAATCATGATAAGAAAGAAACTTGCAAAACTCACAAAAAATCTACTCGCAAAATGCCAAGGCCCCCTTGCCAATGACCACATAGTTTTATAAATTTATTTATTTAAAACAGTATAAGAATGTCATTTTGGACCAATCCATATTTAGGCCTCAAGTTAACATTTGCTAATTTGAACTATTTTTTCACATTCTCCCTCAAAATCAACTCAAAAAATCACCATCCATGTTTACCATAAACAAGATAAGAGTTCTTTGATGAAGATCCATTTCCAAGTGTCATGAACATATCATTGATGTAGCTCCTAGTTGGAAATATTCCAAGGTTTCCATGCCTTCATATGACCTTCAAAACGATCTATGCAAAAATAGGTAGCCCACAACATACTAGTTTTTTTCATTTCTCTAAGCATCCAAACAAATTAGTTTCTCCAATCTTCCATCAACAATAATGAGAACATCCAAAAAGTAGCACTTTACAAATTACATACTTGTCTTTTCCCCTCTGTATCTCACTCAAAGTGAGTACATCACATAAAACATGAGCATCACAAAAAATGAAATGGCAACAATGATCAATCTTACTCAATACAAGCCCAAGAGTAAGTAGGTGACAAGGCCAATTTCTTTGTGCTCTTTTCTTCTGATTTTAGCTTGAAACATATGTTTGATCCATTTATGATCCTCCAAGAGCCATGCCAAGAACTCTGGTTGCGAAGTTTTTCCACAAAACTTTCCTTTCCAAGCACCAATGCCTCACACTAGAATTTTGCATGACTTGAATACCAAAACTAAAGGTAAATTTTTGAGTTTTACATATTTTTATCTTTGACGATTGATCAGCGGCTTCTCATTGGTTGGGTGGTTTTGATCCACTATGATTCCTTTATGTGTGTCTTGTAAGTAGCATCTTGGAGGTGCTTCTCCTTACAATAGTATCAATGCAAGGCTTACGAAAATCGAAGGGATTGGAGATGTGAAGCTTTTTGTTGGTGGAAATCAATCCATTTTCTCTTCCTGGTGGAGAACAGACTTCCAAGTGGGTGTTCTCTCAATACTCCACTTGCATGTTGCTAAGGCCCATCAGATATTGGCTTTCTCATCAATATGGGTGATTGTCGATGTTAATTAGTTTATGATGATTTTTTACGGTTTTGCTTGTATTGCTCATAACTTATGGTAGATCTAAATGTCCAGCAAGCGTACATTTAGTTAGTATTTCAAAATTTTTGAATTAATAATGCATGTCAAAATTCTGCAAGATTACGGTTCTAGGCTATGTTTTAGTCAAAAATTGCTTGTTTTTTTAAGATTTTTGGCTAGAAAATAATAGTAAGAGCTATGATTTAGCAAAATATGAATAATTGATGGTTGTTACTAATTAGTTTGAGTTGCATATGATCGATATGGGGAAGAATCCGAGGAGGCTAGGAAGCGGAAGGAAAGGGGCAAATCTGTTGAGTCCTATTCACCGTCTTCATCACCAACTGCAAGGAAGAAGTTTCCCAAGTGGTATTGGCAAACTGTGCAGGATGGTTTGATATTGGATGAGGGAGAGAGCAGCAATCCAGGGGCTAGGAGGTCTCAAAGGCAAGCCTAGCAGCATGAACACCAGGAGACAAACTATGCACTTATGACTACTATTTTGGATTCACAAGATCTACATACATTCGTTGAGGCAGCAGATGAGAAGGTATGGCAACGTGCTATGCAAGAGGAGTACGACTCCATTCTCAAGAATGATACATGGGATTTGGTAAAGCTACCAATGAATGAGATAAGATTTAGGTTTATGTGAATTAAAAACTTGGAAAATTGCAAAAATTGTTTATTTTTGCAAGTTTTTCAATAGATTCGATTGCATATTGTTGTAAATTGCCTTGTATACCTTGCATATGAGGAGCTTTTGAAGTTTTCCAAGAGGTTAGAGCAGAGAATTTAGAGAATAGAGCATGTTGGAGGCTCAAAAAGAGCTAAAAATTATCCTTTTTCATGCTTCTTGGGGGATTTATTGCAACAGAACCACAAGAGGATCATAGATGGAGTTAATCCAGCTTGTTTTGTATCCATCTTATCCTTCTCAAAAATCTATCAGACCTGAAAATTGGTTGTTGAAGTCTTGTGCTTCGTCTCCATGAGCTTTGTAGCTCCCACAAGATGAGCTTTGTCCCTAGAGTGCCCTCCCACAAGATGAATAGTCTTCGTTCTCAACCTATGATGCATCTCTGGTCCTGAATGAGGGCTTCACGGAAGTCAAATAGACTGTTAGAGACTGTTGATAAAGCTCTTTGGGTACGAGCATGGTCATTTGGTGTTTTTACAGCACATCTCCTTGAAAAAGTGTGTCCTCATGCTTGATTTTCAATCACCCAAAGCTTGTACATGTAAAGATGAAGGTGGCAAAGTGACATGATAGTCATCTTGAAAACATGCCCTCTCACTGTACTATGTTTTAAAGAGACCAGTTTGGTGCATTGTAGCTCAAGTTGTCTGAAGTTTTTTTTCAATTTGTGAGTAAAAATTGTTGAAAACTCAAATTGTTTTGATGCATGTTTGTCTTTATCTAGATTTTGTGTACTATGATTGTGGAGATTGTTTGCATGGTGATTATGTGAGTGATTATGACATGCATGGTAGGTCTAGAGTTGTTTTGAGTGGTTATATGCATGTACTCTAACAGCTCAATCATAGACCAGTGAAAGTGGCTAGTAGATCCTAGGTGATTGGAGTTTTACATAAAAAATTTCATAATGATGTTTTGTAACTGATGTCGTATGATTTGCATTCTAGTGTTGGATTTATACCTTCTCCTCAAATTTATAAGCTAATATAGTTCCATATGGTCCTTATGATTTGAAGACTTTTAACTTCATCAATTTTTGCAAGTCACTATCGGTAAACAACTAATAAGGAGCCTGTAAGACTTCCTATTATGACCCATTATGATCACTACAAGTTCTTGAAAGAACTCGTAAACAGTCTGCATCATAACTTGTAACTCATAAGCCGTAAATCATAAATCATACTCATATCTCGTAATCTGTAACAGGCCCATAAGGAGTAAGGAAGGCTATTATGAGGCAATACGATAAGAAAACGAAGACTTACAAGAGACTGACATTATGGTTTGATCCATTCTTAGGAACTTTAAGAGATAGTCACAGATGTTGAACTACTTATCGAACTACTTCCCATGAGCAAGCCATTTCCAAATGGAAGCTTAGGGATGGTAAGGCTTTTTGTCTTAATCATCTTAAATGTATCAAACACACAGATTGGACAAGCCCAATCTCTCAAAGGAATTTGGGATATTCTCAACACACTTTCTGAAGTGAGAGATGTCACTTCCAAGCTACATCTGAGGAGAAAGTTTTTCTCTCTCATAATGTTAGAAGGTGATTCGACCTAGAATCACATTAACCGGTTTAAGACTCTACTAGAACATATGGCAATGATTGAGGACTCTGATGTTGTAATGACCTTATTATCTAGCCTACCATTGTCATATGAGAATTGAATGACGGTCATTTTGACCCACTCAAATCTTTCGCTATCAAGAGCCATAACTATGGTGCTACATAAGGATAATCGAAGGAATAGCACATCTTCATCCTTCAATGAAGATTCACATGCTCTATGATTCAAGAGCAGTTCGAAGAAGCAGTAAAAATAGAAGAAGGCAGTCAAGCAAACAGACACAAATAAGAAGCAATCACAAAAGCCCACATAAAATTGAAATCAGCAACCTATTCAGAATAAGAAGAAGATGTTTTGCAAATATTGCAAGAGAACGAATCACGAGATCCATGACTGCAGAATCCTAAAGCTCAACAACATGAAGAAATAGTTGGACCAACAAGCCAATGCAATAGCGCAAATATCAGAGAGACCTAATGATGAAAATGAGCCGAATGCATTTATGGTGAACCATTAAAATGATGGACAACATGAAGAATGATTCCTTAATTCCGGAGTACACAACATATGAGAAGCCATCAAGAATGATTCCATAACTATTCAGCCTACAATACAAAAAAAATTTGTTCACCTTGGAGACAACAATTTACACATGATTGAAGGTGAAGGCATTGTCAAGTTGAGTTTTTAGAACGGTCAATCCAAATTCATTCCAAAAGTTTTGTGTGTCTCCAATCTTACTAAAAACCTGTTGTTAAAATCACTAATTTAGGATATAGGAAAGAGTTTGGGCCAAACTCATGTAAAATTCTTGATAAGACAAATAGTTTTCTTGCACTTGGAAAAAGTCAAGGATATCTATATAGGCTTAGTCAGTGTTACTCTGTGACTGACCATGGTTTAAACAGTTTAGTCTTGATAAATAAAGAATTGATTTGGCATTATTGACTTGAGTATTGCTAATATGTCGAAACATTCTCTAGTTTTTTATTTGATTTTATCAAAGTAGCAACTTTGACCTCTAGTCTGCCAAGGTTGTATTATAGCAAAGCAAGCTAGAAGACGTTTTAAATTAAATCAAGAACATGTATCTAGATATCTTTTAGACATAGTTCATTCAGATATATGTGTCCCAATGCAAACGCCATTATTATTTGATGCTAAATTCTTTATTACATTCATTGATGACCATTCAAGAAGAGTTATTCTATATTTCATGAAGCACAAATCTGAAGCCTTCCACTTTTTCAAGATTTACAAAGAGCATGTTGAGTTGCAGACATAAAGAAAGATTAAAGCTCTAAGGACTAACAAAGGTGGTGAATATATATCTAATGCATTCAAGGAGTGTTTTTCGATCAATGGGATTGAACAACAACCTACCGCTTCCTACTCTCCACAATCCAATCAACTTGTTGAGAGGAATAATAGAACTTTGGTTGGTGGACCTACCAAGTGCATGATTGCTCATGCAACATTATTCAAATCTTTTGGGCAGCAAACTGTTTTCATGGAAACTTATCTAAAGAATCGATCTTCAACCAAAGGTCTATCTAATAGTAAGACTCCTTATGAAGTCTGGATTGGTTCCAAGCCTTCATTAAAGCATTTGAAAGTTTTTGGATGCATTACTTATGCTCATGTTTAAAAAAAAAAACCAAAAAGAACATGGATAATCATTATGTAAAAACAATATTTATTGGTTATTCTTTTTCAAATGGTGTGTATAAGTTCTGTAATCTTGCTACGTCCAAAATAATTACTAGAAGAGACGTTAGGTTCCTTGAAGATCAGTTTATTGACCTAAAGGGCAAGAACAAGATCAAAGACAAAGTTCACAATTATTAAAGCACTCACGTAGACTAATTTTAATCTTTGAAAGGAAGCCACGGATAAAGAGCAATTTTTTTTATGAAGAACAACACTTGGATTGTCACTACGTTGCATGCAGACATAATGATAATTGATTGTAAATGGATATTCAAAATCAAGTACAAGACAAGTGGGAGTATTGATAGGCGTAGAGCTAAACTGGTTGCAAGGGGAATTTTGCAAATTCCTAAAATTCATTATTTTGATACTTTCAACCCAGTCATAAAACACTCTTTAATCAGATTGTTACTCTCATTTGCTGTTGCAGCTGACCTTGAGGTACACTAGTTAGATGTTTCAAAGTTTAGATCAAGTAGAGCTCAAATTTATTCTAAGTTTGAATCTGATACGCACAATACATTGCATAGAGGAAACAGATCGTTGTCTAATCAGTTTTTCCAACAAGATTGACATTAAATCAGTGACATTAGAAATCGAACAGTTTGTCATTTTTTTTTAAATTTGAGTTGCCTTTGTACTGACAATACTTTTTATCGAATTTTTAAATTACGTAATAAAAAGTTAGAAAAAATCAGGTTTTGAAAATTTGAATTTCTCAGTTTTTGGAAATATTTATGAAAAGACCATATTGAGACTTTTGTGCAGTCAAATTAGGTCACCTTGTTTTCACTAAAATTAAGCTATTTTTCAATTATAGACAATTCCAAATTGACTAAAGGAACCACAAATTCTACTGTACCTGGTACATGCAATTTGCTGATAATTAAGTACTGTAATGACATGTTGAATCTGGAGTTGAATTACTCCCAAATAGAGAATTAAAATGAATTTTATTTCTGTTAAATTTCAAATTTGGTCTAATTTTGAAATCCATTATTTTTGCCAATACATTTTCAATTGATTCTTCTCATTAAAAATTGATTGAACAAAATCTTGTACAAAATACTCATCAAATTTGAAATTAGAATTGTTTGATGATATAAAATGGCCAAACATATTGATGAACTCTTTATCCACGCAAATGAATTTGGTTGAGTACAGTTTAAGAGTTATTGAAATCCGATTTGAGGGGGTTTCACATTTATGTAATTTCATATTTAGAGTTTTGGATAGGTTTTAGATGTAAATGGAGTACTGTTAAGCCTCTTAGTGAAAAGAAAAATGGTCCAATTTATTTTATTGGAAAAGTTGCTAAGTGATAAGAATTGTTTAAAGTTGAAAAACTGAATTTGTTTAACGAGTTTAATCATATTGTTGAGTATAGGCAAACGTCCATACTAGTGCTACTAAGTATTTATGTTGGGTGATTTTTGTGTATCCATGGATTCAACCCAGTCATAGGATAACTTGCTCATAGAATTGAATTCTTTTAGACTTTTTCCTATGGTAACAAGAGATTTTCAGGGGACTGCAAATCCTAAGTGAGGAAGTAGAGTGGATATTAGAGGTAGTATGTGTGCTTTGTAATTGCATTTTGCAGTTATGATTTTTCTTGGAAGTCCCTAGAAATAATTGAATAATAACAATTGAATCCATAGTAGATATCTTCATCAAGTTTTGGATGTACTTTGTAATGAAAGAAATAAAAATTTAATATTTGGATTACATTGGGTCTTTTAGTATGGTAGAAGTATATTCCTTAGAGTTAATACTCTCATATTCGGAGAGATTCTAAAGCTATTAACTAACTCGAGTGGGTTGGTAAGATGATGTTGATCTAATTGGTGATGACAGGTTTCGATGAAATGAATACAAAATAATTGGTCAAATTTTCTGAGGTTATTTTGTGAAATTATGAGGTTTAATCTAGATCCCAAAATGGGTATCTCAACATTTACAAAATCGAAAATCCTTAAAGCTATTTCTCACTTTCTCACCCTCACTTCTTAGAAATTTCTTTGATACAAGACTTGAGATTGTATTCATATGAACCTTTCCAACAAAAAGCTACTTTTTGAAAAACTATTATCATTATGTCAATTACTACTTGTATGAATAGGTCTTGAAATTCTAGTAGATTCCAAGGTGATTTTGTTTCAATTTATGAGACCCCAAGTTGTCTCTTATACATAGGTGGATTTTAGATGAATGATGTTTATTGTCACTCATTTTTAAAATATGTGAAAGAAAATCCAGAGTTGTAATAGAGTGAATCCTTTGTGGAAGACACTCACTATTGACTTTTCAAGAATCAGACTATGGAGGATATGTTGAGAACGTATGAGTCTCACAGGCAATCTCAGTGGGAAGATTACATTCTTTTGATTGAGTATGCTTATAACAGTAGGAAACATTCTGCTACTGGTTATAGTCCGTTTATGTTGATCTACGATTTTCAACCTAGATCTCCGGTAAATGTGGAGACAAAGTCTGTTAAGATCCGAAAAGTTGCGGATGTCTTGCATGATATGCGTGAAATATTGCAAGTGGCATGTGATAGTATCCGGAGTGCTAAGGATAGAGCTAAGCACTATGCCGATCTTAAGAGGTCTCCTAGAGATTTTAAAGTTGATGACTGGGTATATCTTAGAATACCTAGAGATTTCTTTTGGGTCTATGCTTAGCATCAGTCTTGAGTTGGAATGTTTTTCAAAGTTACTATGTCAAATAGTTCTACCTCTTCCATTCCAGTAGTTGTAAGTCAATACGTAGCAACAAGTGTGTCCTCTTCATCTGATATTCCCAATGAAAGCTTTTTTATAAAGCCACTCCTGATTCTCATCATGTTTATGTTAATGATTTAGCATCAATATCATTTACTCGTTCATCTTCTGAAATTCCTCACGTAAGTAATTTTCAAGAAATGACACCTATAACTTGACTTGAACAAGTTGAATCAATGAGTGATGATTCAAAAGCTTCAATTCACTTGGTTACTGATTCTAGTAAATCAACAGATCCACGTCAATCTGTTTATCTTCGACGATCAAGCTTTTCACATGTTCGTAGGAGACCTTCTCAAAATGATCTTCATCATGTTAAATCTAAAAGGGCTATATTTACTGAAAATTAAGAGTTTTTGAGGGCCCGGAATATCCTAAGGTTGGAGCCACTATTTGGAATCAGGAAATTCCAGCACCTTCTCAACCGGTTCAACCACAAGTGGCACACGCCCAATTTACAAATTAGACTCCAAGCAAAGAGGAAAATACAAGAGATACTTGAGATCTTCACCTATTCTAACACATCGTCAAAAACAATTGATTACAAGATTTGAGATTTGAAAGGTATGGAATAGTATTTAATGTTCGTCCTCTTGCTTACAGAAACTAAGTATCAGAGAAATTGAAAAATTGAGATCAAACTTTTTTTTACAAAGTAAAGATAAAAGGAATTAATGTTTGTGTGCAACAGTGGAGCTGGACAAAAATTTCTATTTGTATTGTTTAAATGCTTTGGACATTTGTCGCAAAGCTTACATAGTAGACGTTCACACAATCAGAAACTCACGTCTTCAATGAATGCATTTGTGACTTTAGAAAGACCCAACACTACAAGGATCGTTACAAGGTCAAACTGGCTCTCGAGATGCTTTGAATGCAACTGTTTGGCTAAAGCATTTCATACACGTGCATGGAGAAAAATTGCCTAATTCTGTATATTTTCACTTGCCAGATAATTTTACAAAATTAGAAATATTTTCTATGTACAAAGAGTTTGCCAAAACAAAAAATGTTCCCTATTTGAGTTACTCATATTTTCTTAGAATTAAGAATAGAGATTTTGGACTGGCAAGAATTCCCAAAAATTCACGAATGATAGTATGCTCTACTTGCGAGTTGCTAAACTCTGCAAAACAACTTGCAAAGACCAATAATGAGAAAGGTAAAAATTGATCAGGTTTGTCATTGATTTTAATACTTTTTTGTTTTGAAATGAATATAAATTACAATATATTTTAATAACATTATGTTATCTATATGCTATTAGATATTTTCACTGTATTTTTAGTGGATGCTGCAAAATCCTTGCAAGGCATAGAGATCAACAAACAGTTGAAAGACAAAAGTTGACCAAGCATCGAAAGAAATGTTTGGAATGTCCTCAAAAATATCTGGGCCTTGTTATTGATGGCAGTCAACACATTGTCACAATAGACATTAGGGCCCTTTTTGGACTCAAAAAGGGCCTCTTCCTTGCCTAAACAAGTTTTCTAATCATAATTAATTTAGTGCTAATCAATCCTACGTGGCACCTTTACCTTGGGTTACCATACAAGGTGAGCAAGAGTTAAGGCCTAAGGACTCATTTTCATGGACTATTGTAGGTTATTTGCATAGACTATAATAGGCAACTAATAGGTAAGTTACAAATTACAACTAGAGTAGGGTTAGTATAGGACGACCTTTCATTGTCCTAACTACAATAGAACCCTAGGGATGATAACTAGTATATGCCTAATAAAGCTTATATCATGGTTAGTTCAGAACTTTGACACCATTTGATTAAGGTATATTGTAAAGTTCTACATAGATTCTATTGGGAAATTCGACATCTTCAAGATGACAACCAAGTATCACTTACATGTGAAATTAGAGAAGGATTATGCGACCACCAAAGCTGCATGGGGTGTTAACTTAAATCCGTATGACATGCATTGTTGGAGATTAGAAGGTAAAAAACATATTAACCTATGGGTAAGAGGTGATTTATACCCTCATAATCCACTGGTAGATGTTCCTCCTAAATTTTTTGATGTATATAGTTTGTTAAGGTTCGTTGGGGATGGTCGGAATGGACTGCTTGGCTATTGTCAAGCAATGGATTCTCGAAGAATCCAAGCCGAGACATTGGCAAATACGGCAAACATTCATATCTTGAGTATGAATGACGATTTAAAGTCATTGCATGGAATAGATATGAAATTGGAGCAGGAAATAAATGGTTTGAAAATAGAGCTTGCCAGTTCTGTTGCAAAAATTGAAGAATTGCAATCTTCAATCAGTATATATATGGCTTATAATGAAAGCGTAGAGTCTCGATGGATCAGCAAGCACAAAATGAAAACACTAAGAGACACAAACTAGAAGCTTTGGCACCAGGTGGTGGTGCTAGTAAAAGACGTATGAGGGACACAAAAGAGTTCTTGAAAAAGACGGTTGGAATAGATTTTATTGCCAAAAAATATATGAAAAAGGTAAAGATTTGATTAAGATTGTGGAAGATGAAACAAGTGATTCAATTCGCTTGAGAATTGCAAAAAGGCTAGTCGACAAGTTCAAGCCAAATCCAAATATTAAAGAGATAGTGTACGCATGTGACCAAGGAGGTGCGAGTCGCAAGGGGTATAGAGCTTTGAAGAATTATATGAAACGCTCTGACAAAAATGGGTTAAAACGCCATCAAATAACACCTACCTATAAACTTGTTGAATCCGCCAAACGAGAATGCAATTTGATTATGCTCTCTGAATTAGGAGAGTTTCAGCATATTGAGGATTCTTTTACATTAACCAATAAGAAGAAAGGACCTCCGACATGTTTTCATTATCATCAAGGCAACAATATATGCTTAGATCTGGAAAAGGTCCAAGCGATGATGATCCGACATTAAGAAGTTAGAACAAATGGTAAGAACATTTATTGTGGATTTCGGTTTTCAATTGTATGCTTTTATTCAACTAATATGTTTTCGTAACAAAATTTTTGTTTTACAAATTGTGGAGGTAAAGTTACATTTGTTATTAAGTTGGACGAAGCAGAGGCTATGAGAGTGCTAGATCCAATACCAAATTAGACGATAATGTGAGAAAAGTTGAAGGGATACATGGATGTGATGAGTGAAAGCATACACACTTTGGTGGCCGATGTGAACTTTCTCAAATGGCAATAGAACATAATCTAAGGGCGGAGACACTCAGTAAATGGCCCTAACCCATTAGTATGCCAACATTGTAGAGGAATCCATCTGAACCGAAATTGTTCCAATATGGTTTGTAGATACTACAAGAAACCTGGACATTTGGAGGATAGATGCTGGAACTGTAGGAATGCCTTAAACACCAATGAAGCTAGGGTCAACTTGCAAGACAAGGGAAAGGCGCACATGGAAGACGGTAGACGACCCGTTAGCTTCATTGAGTTGGAGACACTGGACCAAGCCACAACAAAAGAGAAAGTAATGGTAGTAACCTGAAGTAAGCTCCAACCATAACTATGTGAAAGTTTAAGATCTAATGATGATCCTAAATGTGGATCTAGGCCAACAGTAGTTGCACACAAATCACTTGTCAATTTGATAGACAATTTTTACACAATCTCACTAGTTTGATCAAGATCATTCTACCAAAATGAAATAAGAACTGATCCTATTGTTTGTTTATAGGCCTTACAATAGCAATAAATCAATTATTTCTCTCCTCCAATAGAAATTGAACAAGCATACATCAAGTATTTAATGAGAAAAGGATGAATCGAGATTTATTTGTTTCCTCGGTGTAATGAACTATGCCTATCAAATTCGAGTCTAGAATTGTGAACTCTACTTGATCCAAACTCTAAAATCGTTAGGATAAATTAGCTATACACAAATTCATTTACATGGAAGTGCTAAAGCAACACATCAGTGGAGGTCCAAGCACTAAAATGGCCCTTTGTAAAGAACTTTTTGTTTACTTTTCAACTATTCGAAGCCCACATGTCCCAATAATGTTTTTACATGTGTGCAAGATCGTAACCGTATTTTTCGAACCAGAGTGACCAGAGTGAGCAGCAGCAACAAGAAGACCAGCAACAGCAGGAGGACCAGCAGCAGCAGCCACCACGACAAAAAAGCCCTTCCCCGACGGCAACTGAGCGGGAAGAAACAATGAAGTTCCTAGATGAGGAGCTTGCGGCATTGGGTGAGTTGCCGGTTCTTAATGATTCTTTCTTCAATCCATTTCCACCAACAATGGGCATGGACAGCAAATTTAGGCATATCGGGTGACACCACACCCACCGTGTCACCCCCAAGTCACGGCCCGGTGATGGGTCCGATGATGTCATTGCTGGTGGGTGGTTCTGATGAGGGCACCTCGATGTCGCACACAACAAGGATGAAGCAGAAGGCGACCCATAGATGGTCAGGGAGAGGAGCAAACGAGCGAAAGAGAAAAAATCCTCACAAGGCAGGCTCTACATCAAAGCGATGGAACCCTACAGCTCAACAGCCATCACCACTACCCACACCACCAACATCGCCTCCACCGCCTCCACCTCCACCGCCTCCGCCTCCACCACATCCATCTCCACCTCCACCACCTCCACCTCCACCACCACCTCCACCACCTCCACCACCACCTCCAAGCTCTACCGCAGCTGGCCCAAGTAGGACCGTAGGGCATGGCAGGGGTAGGCCGGCCCCACGTGTAGCACCATGGGCTGGAAAGGAGCTCCGTAGGATGCAGCCACCACCTCCTCAACCGCGTAGGAAGCGCAGGATCGCAAAGTGGCTCCAGGATATACAGAGCTATCAGAAGTCCGTAAAATTTTTTATACCTAGGGCCCCTTTTGTGAGGCTTGTAAAAGAAATAGTCGTTGAATTTTTCTTGGGGAACAGAGTTACGGCAGATGCTGTGTCCGCAATACAAGAGTCTACGGAAATGTACCTAACGCAGCTTTTTGAGGACTCATTTTTGTGTGCAGTACACGGGAAGAGAGTCACAATACTCCCAAAGAATCTCCACCTAGCTAGAAGGCTAAGGAGAGAGCGCAATTAAAAATATCATGTACATGATTTTATTTGTAATATACTGAAGATTTGGTGTCATGTATCTTGAAGAATTTCAGGTTATGTGAATGCAAATTGTTGTGATTGAGTTTAATATCTGATTTCAGTACTGTTTATGTGAATGCAGTGATTTGAAAATTTTAGTACCATCTATGTGAATGCAGTGATTTAAAATTTTCAGTACTATGGGAATGGTAGTTTCTTTAAGCATGTTGTAGCTAAGATAGATTTTTTTTCACGCCAAGGTGCGACCAGGGCCTGTTTGACCAGGTCAAATGGCCCCTGGTCGCACCCTGGCGTGATTTTCACGCCACGAAAAAAAGACAAGAAATTTTTATTAGAGAAAAAAAATTTAAATTCTAAATTCAATGAATAAGCACATCATATAATTACAACAGAGAATTAGGAGAGTCCACAAGAAAAAAACGACAAAATCTTTATTCACACAGTGATTCATTTCCTTCAGACAGGACTTCAGCTTCTCTGATGACAGTACTGGTATTAACATTTCTAATGCTAATTTAGGAGCATCACTCTCATTCTCATAAGGGCTAATTAAACTCGAGAGAATGAGCCGGGTCTCGAATCCAGGGCAAAAATCATTCAGAATGGCTTTTCGGAGGACACAGTAAGCCTTTGGCATTGACGGTGACAACTCGACCTCACCAATGTGCTTGGAGAGTGATATGCATTTAAGAAGCTCCGTCGGTCCATCTGGGCTGTACTTGTTGCTGAAGCAGAAAATAAAGTTGTTGGGCAAGTTCCCAATGTAGTGGGCCATAGACCTGTCCAGAGTTCCTGCTTCAACTTTCTCTCGAACGCCACCCCTTTGCATTGCAAATGCATCAATCTCCACTGCGTCCTGCATTTGATCCAAATTATTGCCAAATGAGTATAATAAAGACAAACAGACATAAGAAAAATATGCAAGTTGAATTGTTGGGTCAGACTTGCCTCGGTCCCTTCATCAATGTCTTTGGTTTGCGCAAGCTCAATTCCTTTGCCTTTGTACTTCACGTCAGTAGTTTTTCCTTTGAGTACCTCGAATGGCCTCGTTTGAACTGGTGGTGGTTGAAGTATTTTCAATTGGCAAAGCACTCTTGCCAGTGCTTGCTCGGTGGTGTCTGTATCATGCCCGATCAGCTTCTCATACGTGTCGTCGGGCTGGGTGTGGTCGAAAGTGGAACTGCCATTCTGCAAATTTACCAATGCTGACAGCATCTCATCTTCTCGCAAGCCGAGAATATGTTGCAAGTCATGCATGAACACATACTCTTGCCCATCAATGATGATTGGAGCAAGGCCATGGATTCAAAGCACGACATCATCAGACTCATCTATATCTTCTGGCTCCGCTGATGTGGATGCACATGTTGCCTCTTGCACATCCAAGACTGCTTCGTGATCCGAGGATAAATCTTCCTCTTCACCCGGGTTGTGCATCTCGTTTACCTGCTCACTAGGATTGTGTTCGTTGCTGGCCATAGTCGCTGGAAACTTATTAGGCAAAAAAATAATAGTAATCTCACCAGATAGAGACTTCTTTCCTACACTTTCAAGATCAAAAGTTTTCAGCTGATCCTTGGTTAGCTCCAAGTAATGATCGTTACCCAAGTGACTAATAAAACTGTTGAGACGAGCGATAAAGGGTCTATCTCCTTTCCATATATAACTAAGCAAGTTATATGGAATCCACATGATAGTTGAGCCAGGAATTTGTATGGCATAAGGCTTCAAAGTTTCATCTATATACTCACTCACATACGTGCATGCATCTGTATTAGCCCGTAGAGTGGCAAGCGTGTCTATTCTATCGGTAAACATACAATAAATACGATCTAACTGATCTAAAAACTGTGTGGGGGCTAGCAGATTGGCCAACTCTATTTTAGAGGACGACATTGTTATGCAAATAAGAACACTAGTTTACCAGCAAACTAGTAGTCTAATTGAACAAGACAAGCTAAATTACGAGGAAAGAAATTTCAACAAAGCAAGAAGTGACAACAAAATGAAAACCCCCACTCTTATATAGAGGGACGTGTTTCCAAAAATAGATATTATTATAAAACAAAATAAAGCAATTTCTATTTATAGCAACAATCCAATTCGTCAGTAATATTTATCACAAAGGAATATTTGAATTACAATTCAACATAAATTGCTTCTATTCCATCTCATCAGTTTCCGTAGCTTCTCTAGCGTTGTTTTCCAAAACATTGGATGTTGGTGTCCTCAGCATCCATCTCTTTCCAACTCGGACTCTAGACATCCTCCATTCTTGATGCCTTGTTCTAGCATTAGATGATTGCAATGTTGTCTTTCTAACTGAATTTGAATTGGAGATCATTGAACTCAACTCTTCAGTTCTTGTGTTTTGAAAGTGTCCTCGGCCCAAAACTCCTCTGTAAAACCATTGGAATATCTCAACCAATGCATTGCTAAGACTCTTTCCTCCGCCATGGCATGAATTTTTGAAATATGCAGCCTTTGCCCTGTAATGACTCTTTTCCATGCCTTGCGTATTCCAAATAGCTAATGATCTGTAGGTTTTCATAAACCAAGGTCCATGAGCATAGAAGATGTGTTGTTCATAGAAAATTTGTATTAGTTTAAATCTTTATAAATACATAAATACGAAAGTAAAAAATATAACACACATACCATATAGTGAGTTATGTGTGTTTCTCCCCATGCATCGATCATCAATTCAATAAATGTTTTGACTTCTCTTGCATATCTATCCAAATCTTCATCTCTCACAATCTTTTTGTTGATAGTTTGTGACAAGGCATCAAATGCTTGCCAAACCTTAGCACATGAATAAGTTTCAAATCCCCTACTGATGCATCAAATTTAGGGACAAGCTTCTGTCAATTAACAGATCCAATGTAATCCATGTATCAGATTCCACTTCTAACATCACAATTGACATCCAAAACTGCGAATAACTCAATGGTCACAAAGATATCAGCTATGAATTCAACTAAATGAATTCATATAGGAAATTAATATCCAGTATTAAGCAATTATTTATTGGGATTACCAAAATCCTAATTGCAAAATACATTTTTCGCTCAAACTTACTACGACCGATGTCCACTCTTCTTCCCTCAGAATTTTCAGTTCCCTGAAAAACTATTCCAGCTAAGGTACTAAGAAGATGTAACGACATTAGTAACGACAATGTTTAAAATTGATTAATGTAGGAAAAAAGTCTGAAACAATTTCATTTCTATCCTATCTCCGGGCTGAATAACTGATATACCAAAAATCATTTACTAGTATGAAAAACACTACTAGTCTGATCTTTTGAATATAGTTCACCCTAGGATTTCACTGGAAATGAAATCAGTTTTATATTTTTGATCAGTTCCTATCAATTACAAATTCTCCAATAAAATTGGACTGTTTCCTTTTATTGACTGATTTTAGCATTACTCCATCAGTATTAGCAAACTATCCAAACTTAAAATAAAAAATTACATGAATGGAAATCCTACCAATAGGATTTCAGAAACTATTAAACTGTATCCAAACAAGATTTTGTTGTTCAGATAAAGAGTTCTATCATCACTCATTCTGTCTGGCCATTTCGTACCTTTTGACGATTTTAAATTTAATTTTGACGAGTATTTTGTGAAGATTATTAAAATATTATCTTCCTATCTCGAGTTTGGGGTCATGTCCATGATAATTTCCACTAGATTTCATATTGTACATATAAGGAGAGTGAACTGAGCACATATCCTTCTAGTGTAGCTCGAATTTGACTTAGGTAGGTTCAATTATGATGACATACAGATGTTTAGATAGCATGCAAAGTCTTACTGTATGGATGCAAGCCACATGCAATCAGTGCATGCAACATGCAAAGTAGTTTCTATGATCTACACATGTCTAGGCAATTTTATGAGTTGACATGCAGTACACGCACCATATATGCATGCAGTTACACATGTGGATCTCTGGTAAGTGAATCAGTTCAGTTAAGTGGACTTTCCATGCAACTCCATTGTAGGAATTCGAGTCTCTCTCATGTAGGGAAAGCTGGGCATTGAGATTTTGGTGTTTTGGACTCATTCTCTCTCTACCCAAGTTTTCTATGTATGATTTTCTCTCTCTACTCGAGAGCAGTCTCTTTTTCTCATACTGAACACAGAATTATTTCTGACATTCATTTCTCATAGTGAAGAGTTAGATTTTTTCATCAGATGTATGCCATTGTGCTCTTGCCTTAGATTTTTCAAGCATACCGTTCTTTGATCAATCTTGTGCAATCACAACACCTCAGTAAGATCCTGTAGGGTGTGTGGTGAAGTTCACACGTGCTAAAAACTTCACATGGTATCAGAGCTCCATGCTTTGAAGAGGTGAGGGTGTATACATCATATCATCAGTGTTTTTGCTTGCAGGAACTCGGATTTTGGAGAAGGATTCAAACTTGCTGAGAAACAAGCAAACTGTGGATCATAAGTGGATCAAATCAAGGCTGATCTGATCCAGAGGAGGTCTGTACGGACAGAGAGCTCACACGTGTGAAATCATCCCTCATTAATGAGTGCTACTTCTCAAGGAATGATCCAAATTTGATGTTCCATAGCTTGTTGGATAGGTATTGGAGAGTAGAATGTGTTGCTCTTGTTTCTAAATCAATTTGATTTATTTTTAGAAGAGTTTTAGGCAGTCAGAGAGTTTGAGAGGGTACTCAACTTGTGAGATATGCCAAAGTGAACACACATCTGTCTTTTTTACCATTTTCATCAATTTTCATTGTCAACCAAGTAGAATTGGATAGAAGTGAGTGTTCTGAGGTCTTAGACTTTTCATTTCACACATATTACTGTGTTTGAGTTGAAAGTAAGATCCTAGAGAGTTTATTAGTACATTGAAGCTCGTGGGAGAGATAGACTTCTTACTTGCATGTGCTTCTTCTTTTGTGACTGAAGCAAGATCCAAATTCAAGATAGATTGATTTTCTGTATTGAGAATTTATTCTCACATGTGTTTCTAGATTTCATAGGGTGGATCAACATTTGTGTTAGATCCTAGATTGAGATAGCAAGCAACATCCTTTCAACTCCATTTTTTTATCATTACTAGAATTTCTCACCAAGAAGATGTCTTCATCTGGTTCACATTTCTTAGAGCACAGTGAGAGATTAACATCTTCCAATTATGCAATGTGGAAGATCAGAATGGAATCATTGTTGATTCTACAAGATGTAATGGATATTGTGAGTAGAGCTGAAGAAGAACCTGCTGCACCTAATGAAGTTGCAACATTTCACAAAAGAACCAGAATTGCCCTTCATTTTATAAAAATGAATGTACCAATGAAGTGCTAAGAGAGATCAGGTTATACACCACTACCAAGGAAGCTTGGATACTCTAAAAACAGTCTATGAAATCAAAAATACTTCTAGATTGCTTACACTTAGAAACCAAATATTTCTAAGTTATCAGAGAGTAGATGAGAGTGCTTCATCATATGTCATGAGAGTTAAGGATCTTCATCAAGAGTTAGCTGGTATTAGTGATGCTCTTAAGAACATTGAACTTGTTCAAGCTGTCCTAAATGGACTTAGAGATGAGTATGACAATATTGTGCAGACTTATGTTGTTATAGAGGATCTTCATCCTTGGAGACACTGCAAGGTGTTCTCATTGCTGAAGAAAGCAGACAAGATAACAAGATGCTGAGGATCAACAGACTTTCATTGAAAGATGGTGGAGATGACAAAACACTCTTCATCAGAGACAAGTCAAGAGGCAAGGGCAAAGGACAACAACACTTCAAGAAGGACAAAGCCAAAGAAGGTGGTGAGGATCAGTCCTCACAAGGTGCAACATCCAGTGGCAAGAAGAAGTTGTCAAAGATCAAGTGTTTTTTCTGTGGAAAGAAAGGACACTATGCATCAAACTGTTTCAAGAAGAAGAACCAATCTAAGCAAGCTAACCTTACTAATGAGGATGAGTGTGAGGGTGTAGAGAGTGAAAGAGAGGATTCATTAATGATGTCTACTTTTTCATCTTTTTCTTTTAAGAATGAAGAAGTCTGGTGGATAGATAATGGGGCTAGTTCCCACATGTCTAGTTCTAGGAACTCTTTCACTAATCTCATGCCATATCTAGGTGTAAAAAGGTCAATCTATACTGCTAATGATGTAGAGTGTAGGATTGAAGGAATATGTAGCATTCCATTACATGCATCATCATCAAAATCTTTTTGCTTACATGATGTACTGTATGTACCTAGATTGACTAAGAATCTCATTAGTGTAGGACAGTTGTTTGATAGTGGATTGGATGTCAAGTTTCAAGTTGACAAGTGTATAATCTCAAGAGAAAATGAAGTTATTGCTAAAGGATCTAGAATTGGTAAGTTGTACAAACTAGATTCTAGAGAGGGTGCTAACATTTCAGATATTGCTTATGAGACCAAGGTTCTACAGGAGGATCTGTGGCACAAGAAATTGGGTCATCCCAATTTCAAAGCCATGCAATCTATGGTCAAAGAAGGAAAAGTTGTTGGTCTACCAAAGACACTGTCAAAGGAGCTTCTACCTTGTGAAGCTTATGTGTTGGCAAAGTCACACAGAAGACCTATTCCTAGATCAAGTATCGAGACAAAGCAACCATTTGAACTTGTACACTCAGATGTTCATTTCTCATCAACTAAGAGCAAAGGAGGAGCAAACTGCTTTTCTTACTTTTAAAGCTTATGTAGAGAAGCAATTTCCTATCAAATTAAAAGCTTTAAGAAGTGACAGTGGAGGAGAATACACTTCCAATAAGTTTAAAGACTTTTGTCAGAGACAGGGTATTCAAAGAGAGTTCTTTTGTTCATATACTCCTCAGCAAAATGGAGTTGCTGAGAGAAAGAATAGAACTTTGTGTGTGAATGTGCAAAATCCATTAGGCTGGAAGCTTCTCTGCCTAAAGAATTTTGGGGAGAGGCAGTTGCATGTGCAAACTATCTTTGTAATAGGCTTCCAAATCTCGCAATAGGAGGAAAGACACCATTTGAGATGTTGTATAAGAAAAAGCCTAAGGTAGATCATGTTAGGATTTTTGGCATGTGTATGCTTTGTGCATGTGCCGCTAGAAACTAGGAAGAAGGAAGATCCTAGTGCAGTAAAAGGAATTTTTGTAGGTTATGCATCTACTAAAAAAGCATACAAGATTTATTTGCCCTCTACTGACAAAAATGTTGTTAGTAGAGATGTGGTCTTCCATGAAGATCAGAAATTTAACTTGGATGATGCCCAGATTAAAAAGACTCGTAATTATTCGGCTCATCTATGTAGATGATATCATTCTTTGTGGAAACAATGAGAAGTTAGTTGAAGAAACTAAGCATGCACTTGGTACTGAGTTTAAGATGCAGGACTTAGGAGCTCTTCACTATATTCTAGGCCTTGAAATAGATTTTTGGAAAGGTCATGCATTTATAAGCCAAAGTAGATATGCACTTCCCATGCTCAGGAAATTTCATATGTAGAATTGTAAAGGCATAGATACACCTACGGAGCACACTATAAAAGTTCCTATTAAAGATGATGAAAAATCCTTTGAGGACATCACTCTTTATAGGAGTCTTATTGGCTCACTTATTTGGTTAATAGTGACTAGGCCTGATCTAAGCTTTTGTGTTCATAAGCTAAGTCAAAACATGCAGGATCCAAAGTTATATCATTGGAAGTTGGCTAAAAGAGTCTTGAGGTATATATCTTCTACCTTGGATTATGGACTATACTATGAAGGAGAAGATCTGACTTTGATTACTTTTTCAGATTTAGATTTTGCAGGAGACAGGTTGGATAGGAAATCCACAAGTGCTTACACTATATTTCTTGGAGGAAATTTGGTTTCTTGGTTGTCAAAGAAGCAAGCAACTATTTCCTTATCATCCTGTGAAGCTGAATACAAATCTCTTACAACCACAACAAAGGAGGTTTTATGGATCAAAAGGCTACTTTTAGAGCTTAAGTGTTATGCAGATGAAGATTTACCAATGATCAAGAATGATACCACTTCTGCTCAGGCTCTTGCAAATAACCCAGTCTTTCATGCAAGGAGCAAGCATATTGAAGTGGCTCATCATTTTGTAAGAGAAAATGTCATTGAAAGAGAGATCCCATTGGAGCATGTTTCATCTTCAGATTGTGTTGTAGATCTTCTCACCTAGCCTCTACTCAAGAATGTCTTTATGAAGATGAGGTCAAACCTTGGCCTAATTTCGAAATCTATGTTGATAGGAACATAAATTTTAAGGAGGAGTGTGAAGATTATTAAAATATTATCTTCCTATCTCGAGTTTGGGGTCATGTCCATGATAATTTCCACTAGATTTCACGTTGTACATATAAGGAGTGTGAATTGAGCACATATCCTTCTAGTGTAGCTCGGATTTGAGTTAGGTAGCTTCAATTATGATGACATGCAGATGTTTAGATAGCATGCAAAGTCTTAATGTATGCATGCAAGCCACATGCAATCAGTGCATGCAACATGCAAAGTAGTTTCTGTGATTTACACATGTCTAGGCAATTTTATGAGTTGACATGTAGTACATGCACCATACATGCATGCAGTTACACATGTGGATCTCTGGTAGGTGAATTAGTTCAGTTAAGTGGAATTTCCATGCAACTCCACTGTAGGAATTCGAGTCTCTCTCATGTAGGGAAAGCTAGGCATATTTTGCCATATTGTGAATATTGAGATTTTGGTGTTTTGGACTCATTCTCTCTCTACCCAAGTTTTCTATGTATGATTTTCTCTCTCTACTCGAGAGCAGCCTCTTTTTCCCATACTGAACACTTAGAATTATTTCTGACATTCATTTCTCATAGTGAAGAGTTAGATTTTTTCATCAGATGTATGCCATTGTGCCCTTGCCTTAGATTTTTCAAGCATACTGTTCTTTGATCGATCTTGTGCAATCACAACACCTCAGTAAGATCCTATAGGGTGTGTGGGGAAGTTCACACGTGCCCAAAACTTCACATATTTAGCACAAACGTCGATTAGAAATATCCCGAACAAGTAACATATTTCAAACTTTAATTTAAGTGCGAAATTCAACAGAAAAGGAAAAAATTAATTTTAACTTTCAATCTGGGAAGAACTTTGCTTCCAAAGTTTAGTCACCACCAAACACAGTTCTTGAAAAATTAAGTTTTCTCTGACTGGGTACCATTTTGGAAAGGTAACTCATGAGGAACAAATAACTTGCCGTCATCCTAAATCTATGAATCAAATCCATAGACGAATTATTAGGATAGCAAAATATCTCCCTACACCGTTTTCTCAGCCATGCAACGCAGAATCAATAATTCTATGATTAACTGTTGGTTTAGGCAGATTATTACATAAATCTCCTTTCGAACCCATTATTGCATGCCAATAGACAAAATGGAGCTTCTCAAGAAACATAGAACTTAAAAAAAAAATCACATGCAAGGCCAAACTTGACTTATTATATTTTTAACAAGGTTGCAATTAACCCTAAGGGTTTCACCACTATGCATCTGGGCCACCAAAGATTCGTTCACAAAGTGGTAAGCCGCATCCTCCATCGATAGAGAGAGAGCGTTTCCATAGTTGGATCGCGAGGAGACAGGAACATGAACAGTGTCAATCCTCTTCCACAACTCACATCAAGCTCCACTCATTCATTCAGCCAAGGAGAAGCGTAACAGCCCCTTCTTCACCAACGTTTTTAACAAGACAAGCCTGTGGTGGATTCCACAAATAGCCACCCCTCTTGAAGTCCGAACTCAACATCATGCTGATATAGCGCTAAGCAGAGGCTTCAGAGATGCTTCCAACATCCATCCCTCAGCTGCGCCTTTACTGAAAATATTCCTCTCATTCTAGGTCGCAATTACTGGTAAAATGGACATATCTCACATCTTTCCTCCCTTTTGAACTATTTCAAACTCAAAGAGAAGGGTAATAGGATCTCACTTTTTTCATGCAAAAACTTATAGATGAAGAAGTGCTCAATCCTCATTGGTTTCCTTACTTTGTTCTCAGGTCTTCCAAATGGAAATACACAAAATCGAGATACCAATCCATCGCATCTCTAATGGGTAAATCTTGTATCATTAGTAGAGTTCGTTCTTTTTGAGAGGTTCTGGCGGAATCAAATCGGCCATCCTACTGCATCTTCTTCTTGGCTTCGTTATGCCTGAGAATTCGACAATCCTTGATGTCATGGTTGGTTCTCTTCTAGTACTTGCAGAAGAGTCTGGTCGTAGGCTTTTGATGTTGTCAATTGTGTTGTTGTGATTGCTGGTCTGAATCAGTTTGCTTAGCTTTTGTCTTCTTGTCCTTTGAAGACTTCTTCATCAGGAATTGTTGCTTATTCAAATAGAGAGCGACTATCTTCATATCCAATGTGGATAAGCTTTTCCTTCTTACTTCTTCCTGCAATAAGCTTGTCACCTTTTGGAGAGATAGTTCAGGAGTATTATTGAGTAGCAATACTAAATTGTTGTAAGAAGGAGGAAGACTAGACAAAAGAGACATGTTAGCATCTTCGTATGATACTGGCGAACCTACTGCAGCTAGCTGATTGAGTAGTTGTTTGAATCTGTTTAGATGATATGTGATTGAGGTCCCTTCACTCATCTTGAACAACATGAACTTCTTCCTCAAGAAGAGGCGAGTTGACACATTTGTTGTCTCGTATAGACTAGTAAGAATGTCCCATGTTTCTTTGGACCTGGAACAACTAGCTACATCAGCTATTTGTGAATCTTTAAGATTCAGAGATACAATGGCAAGAGCTTTGCCATTCCTTAGTTTCCCAGGTGGTCAGCATGTCAAGTTCAGCCGGTCTGGCTATTGAACCGTTGACATGCGAATTTTTGAAGATCTTCCTTCTATGATGAATGATCTAATTATAGTAAAGAATTTTGTATACTAGTTAGTAGTTTGGAGTTAAGGTTCTGATACCACTCTGTTAAGATGTTCTCGAATAGATTAGGTACGGAAGAAGAAACACAGTTCCAACATAGAGAACTTTACAAGATCTTTACCAAAACTACAACATAAGCATTAACTTAGATCGTTCAATGGGGAAATGTCTTGTAGGTGTCAAAGACAACCATGAGGGAGCGAACAATTAGGCATCTAAGACAACCATGCTACTTTTGAGATTAGATATTCCAGATTGAGTGAGTGTCAATAGAGAAAGAAAACTATCAGAAAGCATTTGTAGTGCAATACACATAAGAAGAATAGAGAATCTGAATTAAGCAGTTGTAAATACAACAATCAGATCACAATCCTATGCCCAAGAATGGTTCATAGTAATGGTGCACTGTGTGCAGTGATCTTACTTAGCTAGTTACAGATTAAATAATTATCTCTATCTTTTGAATTGCTTTCACTCTCTCTAAGATCTCTGATCCTATGGAATCAGATAATGAAGACACCGATTTTACTCTTCTCCACTTGCATGTATGTTCATCACAGATTGTCTCATCATCTACTCATCATTATTTACATGAGTTGCCATTATGTATATATGTACATGGAGCATTTACAATGACTGCGTGGGCAACGAGCATGAAGCAATACAATTATTGAAAAGTACTAAAGTGAACTGTGACATGGTCTATGTTTGGATAGTGCAATGTGAATGACATGGATCTTGAATCGGAGACTTTGAGTTCATGGGAGAATGAAGAGGACATAGTCGAAGATCTCGAACTCGAAGAGTTCGTCGTCGATCCCGCTCCTGTTTCAGTTGATTATTGCGTAGATGTTCAACTTCAGAGAGTAAGATTGCAAAGTTGTCACAGAGAGAGAGAGAGAGAGAGAGAGAGAGAGAGAGAGAGAGAGAGAGAGAGAGAGAGAGAGAGAGAGAGAGAGAGAGAGAGAGAGAGAGAGAGAGAGAGAGAGAGAGAGAGAGAGAGAGAGAGAGAGAGAGAGAGGGTATATTTACATAATATACTGGAGCTCAGTATTTGAGACAAACTTGAATGATTTGTGTTTTGATGACGTGAATACTAAAGAGTCGAATTCTGGTGAGTTGGAGTGATGCTTAATTCCAACAGGAGGAACGATAGAAAGAGTAGTAAGAAACATAAATAGAAACAAATAGAAGAATTAAAATCGTCTATTGAGTCTGAATTAGAGTCTGATTCAGCAGATGAAGAAGAGTCTTTGATTATTCATCCTATTCTTTTTTGTCAGAAGAAAAATCCACCTATAGAAAATCAAAAAATAAAAATTCAGATAGGAAAAAGACGATGGAGAAGTCTGAAAAAATGGACCCATTGAGAAAGAACATAGAACTCTTAGTGTGAAGAATTGCCAAAAATTGGCAAATCTAGCTTGATAAAAACCATGTAGAATAGTGTAAATTGTGTACACAAGTGGGTCCCACACATGTGAGGCCATGATGCCACGTGGGAAACCCATCCTAATGTAGGTTAGGTCAAGTCAAGAGAGTTGGTCATGTCTATTTGGTGGTCATCCCTACTTTATAGGACCTACACCTAAGTTTAAGGTGAAAATTTGACCAACTAGCTACCTACCAAGCATAACTCTAGGAAATAGACTAGGGTTTCATTTTAGGTCAAGGAGAGTGAGTTAACTTCCTTATTACATGCTGGAAATCCACCTAACTTCAAGAAGGAAGTCGAATTTGGTATGTATCCCCTCTCTCCATAGTGAGAAGATAGAAAATTTTTGGAGCTCATTGGCAATCTCAAGCTAGTTCACTATGTACATTGAGTTTTTGTGATCCAAATGAAACCAAATCAATTTGTACTTGTTTCTCAGGTTGAAGGCCGTACTACAGCCTGTAGTACACACGTGTGGGCTCGGATTTCAATGTTGATTAATGCTTTTGATTGTTAATGCTTGTTGTTTGTCAAATTGCCAATCTAGATCAACTTTTTGATGACTAGTTTTTTTGTAGATTGTTAAGCAAGCATCCAATCACTCTTGTGGATCTTTTGTAGATCCATTTATGGTCCTAAAGTACAGTACTTTCACACTTAGTGTAAGAGATGGGAAACCTAAAAGTCCAGATGTCTGATGTTAAAGCTAAGCATAAGAAAGCTAAATCTAACAGTAATGTTTGGTGTACTGCTTGCGAAAAAGAGGGACACTCAAAAAAAAATTATCCAAATCTACAAACTAACTATATAGAGAAAGAGCTATTCCTATGTCCAGTTAATAGCCACGAGGAGGTAGCATATACTATTGTTCCTCCTAACTACACCTAAACCATGATCTAGTCAACAATATATTATTCTGCGTAGAGGAGGGGTGCAAGACTCCACTCCACCACCCAAAATGAGGGGCTCGTGTTATAATTGTGGAGCACCCAATCATTATTCGTCTAATTGTACCGAACCAAGGAGATCAGTGGGATATGTACCCCTTTGTAAGTGCATGGGCCAAGGACATGTCACTATAGAATGTTTCAGACACAACAACCACAGTCCAAACCACGGTTTATAAATTCACCTAAGGAAGATGAGCCTCGGCCATCTAAGTCTAACACTGATATGGTAGTCCATAGAATAGAAGTAGAATCAGAGATTCTAGAAGACCAGGACCAGGATTGGCCCGATTTTAGAGTTAAATGTAAATAAAGTTACAACTAGAAGTAGGAAAGATATACTGACTCTTCGAGATAAGAAGAAAACTAAGAAAGTAAGGCATGCGAATTCTGCAAAAAACACAAAAAAACGTGACAAATAAGACGCAAACTATAGAACAACCCGTAGAAACTCCTCATAATAAAGATCCAGACTTTCATCGGTCAAATGAAAAATATTATGAAGCGGACATTAGTTCAGGAGCTAAGAAACTTATGGATGAAGAAACTAAAAAAATTAAGAAAGTGACGTTTGCAGATTCGATAATAAGCATTGAATCACCTAGAGATCCATTGTCACTTAAACATCACTCTTACGATATAGTAGAAGATTTTGCTTCTAGAATGCCAATTATAATATTTAAACAATTATTAGAAGATAATCAGTATTATGAAAAGAAAATTAAGCAATTTTTACAGAAGAGAAAAGAAGAAAAGCTAAGTTGCCACCAGCTAATGTAGGACTATTTGAAGGCCACCCCGAAATTTAGATAATAATCAATGGTTGCATTTTAGACAATGTACCCATAGATTCTGGATCAAGCGTAAATATGATGACCCAAGAAACTACATATGAGTTAGGTATTCATCATCAAATAGCACCTACACTTAGACATCTTAGGTTGGCAGATGCAACCCAAAGAACTCCGATAGGAGAGTTGTCTCAGGTCACGGTGTATATCGGTGACCATAAATTTTTAATGGACTTTATCATATTAAAGACCACTAGAGAGTCATCCTATAAAGTATGATTAGGAAGACCATGGCTATACCGAGCTGATGAAATAATCCAGTGGAGGAAGAAGGAAATCACCTTCTGAGACCAAATGGCTACATCAGAAGGGAAGAGTCATAAAAGGATCATTGTATCTTGGGAAAAAGATAGTATGAAGGCGAAACATCGACATCATCCTCAAGTATAAACACCAATCTGACCAAAAATGGGAGGAGTAGATATTACTTCTCCTGAAATTTTAAAACGTGTTCGCCTGGTCAATGAATGATTTAACTAGTATACCGGTTAAATGGGGAGAGCATATGATAGATTTAATCGAGGGTGCTATACAAGTTAGACAAAGACAATATAGATTAAACCCAAAGTATTCATTGTTAGTAAAGGATGAAATAGATAGATGCCTTAGAGCAGCAATTATATACCCGGTTCTGAGTAGCGAATGGGTATCACCTATAGTAACAATACCCAAGAAAAAGATAGGAAATATTAGAGTATGTCAGGATTTTAGGAAGCTAAATGCAGCTACTGCAACATATTATCATCCACTACCATACACAGATATCATTTTAGACCAAGTAGCAGGTCACGAACGTTATAGTTTTTTAGATGGTTTTTCAGGATACAACCAAGTCTTTATTAAAGAAGCAGATAGATCTAAAACCACCTTCACCACTAATTGGGGGACGTATGCTTATACGTGTATGCCCTTTGGTTTATGTAATGCACCTACGACATTCCAACGCATGATGACTAATATTTTCCAGATTTTTTTGAGAAAGTTTTTAGAAATTTTTATGGAATTTGATTTTTGTGTTTATTTGTCCACTAAGGATCATCTAGAGGCACTAGAGAAGACCTTAAGGAGATGTCAGGAGACATCACTAAAATTGCACCCTTCAAAATGTTATTTTGGGATGAGGAAAGGCACCTTATTAGGACATAAAATTTCAAAGGATGGCATACAAGCCGACATTGAAAAAGTTAGGATGATCTTAGAATTGTTAGAACCAAGACTATGTGCTTCTGTATGATAATAGACACATGTTGTTTCCTGGAAAAATTGCATACTAGATGGATGGGACCTTATAAGGTCATAGAAGTCTTTAATAATGGATCTTTACAATTAGCTAATCTCTAGGGACATTTGCTCAATACTAGAGTAAATGGATCAAGGGTGAAGCGATACTATGACTGATTTCTGAGCAAAACGAACGAGTTGAGCTTTGCGACTTTGTGAAGAATGCAAAAAGTGCGACACTATTCGTATTTAATGTTCCATATGCCAGTTCCAGTCTTCACAAACTGCAAAAATGTCGACACCCATTTGCTTTGGTTTATTTTTGCAAAAATATCCATTTTATTTTTTCCTAAAATTGCGACACTCTTTGGAATTTGTTTACATGCACATCCGCCACAAATATTTTATGCAAAAAAACTGACACTTTTGTTATTGGGTGTTGTGTTTCTTTGTTTTTGCGAGAAATGTGCCACCTGAAATATCACATCCATTTTTTGCTTATTTGCTCTTTTGCCATGCGAAATTGCGACACCTAAAATGTCACATCCGAATACTGCGGAAATGCCAACAAATGTGCAAAAATTAACAAATTCAATTGTTTTCACTAGACTGTGTAAATTTTTACTTTTCACAGTTTGAAACTCAAGTCTCCGAGTTTGACTTTTGCGAATTGAGCGAAACACTTATTGTATTTCGTTTATTTTTATTTTTAGGACTAGTTTATTTTATTTTTAGAGCTGTACCTTCAATAT
This sequence comes from Diphasiastrum complanatum, assembly GCA_029204225.1. Classification (NCBI taxonomy): domain Eukaryota; kingdom Viridiplantae; phylum Streptophyta; class Lycopodiopsida; order Lycopodiales; family Lycopodiaceae; genus Diphasiastrum; species Diphasiastrum complanatum. The sequence goes on along the minus strand of CM055098.1, from coordinate 8,180,279 downwards.
GTGAAGGTCACTTCTAATTAATACTTGTCCAGCCGCCGACATACCACTAATACCTCATACTTCAACACTTCTACTTTTTCATTCTCTCTCTTTCTTCTATTTTCTTGCTTGCTATGTTGTTAAACTTCGTTACGATTGAATACTCTGATAGCTTCCATCGTAAAGTTCCCTTTGATTCCAAGTTTTCCAATGACTACCATCGCTACCATCACGTTCAAAACCCACCCAAAACATGTATTGCCGATTTTGCAACCTCTTGCTGCTAGAGCCAGGATAGAAGTTCGATCATTTTATCAAAACTATGCCATGAGCTAGTTTGTAATTTAGACAAGACTTAGGATGGTCATTGTTGCACCACAGTTCGTAATGTGCTTATGATCATCATCGAAGAATTTTATTGCCATGCTAATATTAGGCTTACCCATAGATAGAACCATTCCTACTACTAAGCCCGATTATTTCACACCAAGCAGAGTAGTTAAGGAGAGAGCTTACCTTGATAAGAGAGGATATAAGTTATCTAATACTAGAAACCCTCATCTCAAGAGCTTTGTCCAATTTCCTCTGTCTTCTATATTTCAACCAGAGCAGGAGTACACCATATCTACAACAAATACGGGATACTTGCTCAAAGGCGTTAACGTAGAATTAATTGCTTTTGGACAGATTGCTTTTAAGCAATTCTGTAGATTAATCAGGGAAAAGGAATTCTCTAGGCCAGGAATTCAATTTTCCATATTGTGTCTGTATGCTGGAGTTCTAACTCTGCAGGAAGCTCCCGCAATCAGAATACCACCACTGCAGCAAGAAAGAGCATCAATTGAAGAAGGTGATTTCCAGATGCAGACCACAAAGGCAAGTTCCACTAAAGTAGCAGAATCTTCGTCAACAACTCAGCATAATACGAGTTTGGCGAAAGCATCATCACCATCGTCCCAGTACAAAGCAGATACCAATGTTGATGAAGTGCAGGAAATGAAGATTGAGCAGCAACGGGATGTTCAAAAAGATGAGATACAACAACAACAGGATGTCACTCAACCAGAAGAAATTCCTAACAGACAAGAGCAGAGAATTCCTGACACTAATGCAGAACAGGAAATTCATGAAGACGAGCCTGCTATCATTGACGAAGACACCTATAACAAAGTCATCGGCCAATTACTGACTAATATCCAGGGCTCCATCCAGCATATTGTCACTCTGGAGAAAGTTTCTAGAAAACTTAGCAGTAAATTTACGACAGCCCAATCTGAGCTATTGTAGAAAGATCAGGAGCTGAAGGAAACCATAGCTAAGCTATTACAAAAGAGCAAGGAGTTGGATGAAGCTCACACCGAGATGACACAAAAGAACCAAGTCCTAGAAGAAGCAAAGGACAGATTTGACGCAACTTTGGAAGCATTGGAGGAGATGTAGGAGCAGTCAGATCAATTTGAAAAGGAGAACTTGCTTCTCAAACAGCAAGTGCAGCAGGAGCGACACACCCAAAGCACACTACAAAAATGACATGAAACATTGGAAGAACAGTTGAGAGCTATGATTATTGACAAAGAAACAGTCAAAGCCAAGTAGAAAAAACTGGAGGATTTTGTCCAACAGTTGTAGGGTTCCTCAGAGATGTTGAAGCAAGGCAATGTTATTTACAAAAGATAGGCCGAAGAGGCAATTTTATGGAAGATCAGTGCTGAGACAATCCTAGCAGCCTGTGTTTTTCATGGGAAATACAGAATTGATCTAGCTGAATGTCCAGCAGAATATTATCAATTCTTGTTAGCTTTAGTATCTCCATCAATGAGACCATCAAGGTCCTGTTGGAGGAATTCTTTGTGATCCATAGAACCAGCATGCCTTATTATCCTCGTGGTAATGGGCAAGCAGAATCATCCAATAAGATCCTATGTAGCATGCTCACGAAAACAGTTGAAGCTAGTAGATCAGATTGGGAACATAAGTTGCATGTTGCTCTGTGGGCATTCAAGACAACATATAAGGGAAGCACTGATCAAACACCTTTCCAATTGGTATGTGGTCAGGATGCTGTAATTCCAATAGAGTTTTTAGTCCCTTCATTAAGGATTGCCACAACACAATGTCTTAATGAATCCAAATCTCTACAACTACGCCACGAAGCTCTGCATAAACTCTGTGAAACACGCTTACTAGTTGTGCATGCACTGGCAGCTGAAAAGAAAAGATGCAAAGCATGGCACGATTGTAGGTTACAAAAGAAGGATCTTCACTCCGGAGATCTGGTCTTGATGTATAAAACCAAAGCCATAAAGGGAAAATTAAAATTCACAAGCGAAGGTCCTTATCGGATCAAGGAAATTCTTAATCATGGAGCCGTGAATTTAGAGAAGCTAGATGGGACACCGTTCGATTCACGCGTCAACGGTAGCCGGTTACACAAGTACTGGCCACCGCAGTGAGATAGATCCAGATTGGTGGTGGCACGTTACGAATAGCTATTCTGCTAGGCCATCACCACTAGATCTAGGAAGATCAAGCCAAATCAAGCTAGATCCATCAAGATTCGGCCAGATGTGTCAAGATCGGGGAAATCCATCAAGATTCAAGAGGGATCCAGATCCAAATGGGATCAAGAAGGAAGCAGGTCATCAGATTATGCCAATAAGTCTTTCAAATTTGCAGATCAGAGACCTCGATCTTAGTAACTATGGCAAATTAAGGGCAAAATTCAACCAAAAAAGAAAGAGGAAACTCTACCAATTTGGAGAGCCAAGCATCCTCAATTGCTAAGTACTCATGCTAATGCTTTTGTTGTGTGTTTCTAATTGTTTCCATTTCTATGTTCTTGTTTTAAATAGTTATGGATTCTCCATTAGCATGCATCTTGAGCTTTTGAGCTAACCTCCCCCTCAACTCTATCTCTCTCTTTCTCTCTTCTCCTTCTTCCTCTCTTTTCTATCCTTCCCCTTGACCAACAATCATGATGAAGTTTGTTTAGGGAAGTAGAGTTAGTGTGAGTAGTGTTAGTGAAGGTAGAGTTAGATAAAAATTAGGGAACTAACTAAAAGTAGCATCTATGCATAGTTAGGTGCCTATCTAGTGAACAAACCCTTGTTGACAGGCGGGAGGGCTATTACAACGTTGGATCTAAGACCCTACAGCTCCTTGGACAGCTTTAGACTAGGTTCGAGTGGGAAGTAGCTCGAATTACAGTTGGTCATTCCATATTTTTCCAGCACTTTATTGAGATATCTCTGTTAACTAATGAAAATATGCCTGCTGGATCGAATTCAGAAAATTTGGATTCCGATACAATAGTGGGCTGTCATCTTGTATTTTTGTGCTAGCATGCATTTGGTATCCTTCAACAAATTTATATTGTTACTAAACAGTATTGCCAGGTTTAATTTGTCGTGAACTTGATATGAAGACCTTGTATGTTCATGCATGCAGAAGAACACAAAGATCCACTCGATGTTTAAGAGGTCTTGTGCTTCAAAAAGCAAGAACTGCTTGGAAAAGATCAAGAAGACCAAGACACCTGCTAGGCATGACGAAGAACCAGATGACCACAAAACACTGGAAGCCTACTTGTGGAGAACTAGAAGACCATGCTTATCAAGAACATACAACCTGAGACTAGTTTCAGCCATAAAATCATTGAAGGCCGTACTAGTAAAACAAAGGGAAAATTTCTTGGACCATAATGAGTGTCCACTAGGACCACAAGAATGTCTAAAATGTAGATCTCGAAGTGCTTTAGAAAAAGAACATCAAATAGGATGATAAATCCTAAGTTGTTTTTCAAGAATGGTTTTGATTCAATACTGCCAGTACTTTTCTTTGAATGTTTCAAACATGCGAGTTATGTGATCTAAGCTTTTAGTAGCCTAGTGCACAACATGTAATATTAGTATACATTTGTTTGCATACTTTATGCAAAAGTAAACCTTAATGATATGTCGAATAAAGTCAATCATACATAGAAAGAATTCCTAGTGATTATCCTTAGAGTATAGAAGCATTGCTTCTTAGAAATGATTTCTTGATTAAGATGGATCCAGATTTCAAGCATCTTTTGAAATTATGTATAGGAAGTTAAACCTCCTAAGACATTATGTAAAAGCATGACTAGTATGACAACATACTACGAAGGAACGGGGACCGAAAATTTTAAGATCTCTTTACCTTATCCTACAGTAGGTAGCCACCATTTAACAGTAAATGTATGTATAGAATAGGTGGACTGTCAACATCGCGACATGGGTTGGATTTCTTAGTTTGATAGTATCAAAAAATACACACTGTATCAAAAAGTAAAATATACAATGACTTGGGAAATTATAGATTTTTCAAGTTGATCTCGTATCAAAAAATTTTAATTTTTTGGGCATAAAAAAAATTACGGATTTTTTAAGTCGATACGATATCGAAAAATTCTAATTCTGACTTTCGATATTCTGCTCCAAACTATCTTCTCTTTTTCTGTGTTGTTCATTGGAGTTCAACACTGTACAAAGGGAGTAGGAAGGTAGCTAGGTCCTGCTAAAATTCCTGAAATACTGATCGAATCAGTGTGTATGTTAAATGTGTTTTTCTTGATGGCACTACTGTTTGGTTTGTTGGAACTTGCTAGTGCTTCCTTCGCTGTGGAAAAATCGCAATAGATAAATGTAATACTTTTGCAACTTCGGCATCAGTCTGGGTAGACTGAATTTGCTTTGCCAAGGGTAAAGTCTGGCGAGATCTATCTTCTTTCGGCACATGGAAATCTGACATTTGAATAGATTTGTCTTCTTTTTCCATGATGGGCAATATAGCCTGGATGGCTTTATCTTCCTTCGACATTGATTCTTCTTCAATAATCTGAATTTGGCTTGAGCTCATTGGACTTGGCCTCTTCCAGTTCTTCAGAAATGACTTCCGCGATCGCTGACTAGCTCCACTGGGCATCCAAAGCGCGCAATGATATTTTCATAAAGGAACTTGGGAGTGGTCCTAGCATCAACTACTCTTACTGCCTTGGCTTCGACCCACTTGGTGAGATAGTCGGTGGCTACGATTATGTATCGAGCCTGAGTACTTCTTGTTGTAGGGTGAATTGGACTGATGTAATCCAATCCCCACTTTTCGAATGGTGCTTGGGCTAAGACCGGGTGCAGTAAGTCATAATTCAATCTCGTTGGTCTCCTCGCCCTTTGGCACACATCGCACTTTCTCAAGTATTCCTCCGTATCCTTATGAATCGTTGGCCACCAACATTCTGATTGCAAGATGTGTCGGATGCAAAATGGCCTCCACCCATGCCTTCATGTGAAAGCGAAATGATCTGGGTGGCCTCATGAGGGAGAATACACCACCGAAGAATCCCATCTGGTCCTCTTCGATACAAGTGGCCAAAAATCAGCTGATAAGGTCTAGCCTTCAGGATCAATTTCCACTGATCCGCCTTTGGTAGTGATTTGTCTGGTTGGCCCCGCATGAGATATTCAACAATGTCGATAGTTGTGTCCACGTAAAATAAGGCAACATCGGCCACTTCATCGTCGGGTTGGGTTGTGTGAAAAGTACAGTACTAAGGACCATAAATGGATCTTTGAATGATCCACAAGGTGATTGTATGCTTGTTAAACAATCTATCAGAAACTAGTCATCAGAAAACAAGATCTAGTTTAGCAGCTTGATAGGAAACAAGTAGAGACAATCAAAGCATTGATCAAATAGTCTAATCCAACTCCACACGTGTGGAAATAAGGCTGTAGTATGGTCTGTAGACAGTGTTTACAAAGTGCCAAAGCTGGGTTTCATTGGAAAAATAGAGTAATCACCATACAATGAGAGGAAACTCGAGTTTCTCCTTGAGGCTCCAAAAAGTTTCTATCTTCTCACTATGGAGAATGGAAATACATAGTAAAACACACTTCCTTTGCAAAGTTAGGTGAAAATACAGCATGTAATAAGGAAGTAGACTCCACTTTCTTGCCCTAATGTGAAAACCCTAGCCTAGATCCAAGATTCATGCTTGGTAGGTGCATGGTAGGTACAAATCTCATCATAAATCATGGTCTAGATCCTACAAAGTAGGAATCACTACCAAATAGACACAACCACTCCTCTTGACTCGTGGTAACCTACTTTAGGTGTGTATGTACAAGTGGCACTTTGGCCATTCAAGTAACCGACAAACAATATTGACAAAATGTACAATATTCTACATGGCTAGATTTGCCAATGTAGGCAATTTTTCACACTCCTCCTCAAATCTAGCCTTGGAGATCACAATGCTTTTATCAATGACTCCAATTGAAGATCTAAGCTTGACAAATGAATCTTTAGGTAAAGGTTTAGTAAACAAATCAGCCAAGCAACTTGATGATGGCACGTGTTGGAGCTTGATCTCTTTAGCTTGCACTTTTTCCCTCACGAAATGATGAGCAATTTCGATGTGTTTGCTCCTTGCATGGAATGTAGGATTAGTTGCAAGTGATTGGGCTGATTGGTTGTCACAATAGATGATAGGGATCTCCTCCTCCATGACATGAAGCTCCACCAATAGCCTTTTGAGCCACAAGACCTCCTTGCATGTTGATGTCAAGGCCTTGTATTCGGATTCTGTGGAAGATAGGGAGATGGTATCTTGCTTTTTGGAAAGCCATGATACTACTCCATCACATAGAAAGGTGGCAAAGGCACTTGTTGATCTTCTATCCACTTTGTCACCTGCAAAATCCGAGTCACTATAGGCTCTTAAGCCAAGATTAGTTCCTCTATACAAAATACCAAAATTCTTAGTGAATGAAATGTATCTAAGAACTCTTTTGGCCATCTTCCAATGTGAAACTAGAGGACTTTGCATGAATTGGCTTAACTTTCCAACACTATAACTAAGATTAGGTCTAGTTATAGTTAAATAGATCAAGGAGCCAATAAGCCTTCTATATAATGTGATGTCCTCAAAGGATGCTTCATCACAACCAATAGATGCTTTTACATGTTGCTCCATTGGTGTCTCAATGCCTTTACAATTCTTCATTCCAAATCTATCTAGGATGAATGTAGCATATTTAGATTGACAAATGAAGCTAAAATCACATCCTCTAATAACCTCTATTCCAAGAATGAAGCTCAATAGGCCGATATCTACCATCTTAAACTCTTTTGCTAAAGCAATTTTTACATCTCTAATTCCATCTAGATCATTACCACTCAAGATAATGTCATCTACATACAAAAAAAGAATAATGATCATGCCATCATGAAAACTTATATACAATGATGGATCATAGGCACTCATTACAAAATTGATGGAAATGAGAAAAGAGTTTAGCCTAGAGTACCATGCTCTAGGTGCTTGCTTGCTTGCTTGAGCCCATAAAGGCTCTTCTTCAAAAAACACACCTTTCCTTCATGCTTTGCCTTGATGAAGCCCTCGGGTTGCCTCATGTAGATCTCTTCCTCCAAATAACCATTGAGGAATGCATTTGTGAAGTCAAGTTGGAATAGCTCCCAATTGAAGGCTGTAGCAAGACTAATGATCAACCTGATAGTAACAAGCTTAGCCACAGGAGCAAAAGTCTCATCATAGTCAATGCCTTTGGTTTGAAAAAACCTTTGGCAACAAGCCTAGCTTTATGCTTGCTTATTGATCCATCTTGATTATACTTCAATCTAAACACCCACTTGCAATCAAGAGGTTTCTTCCCTTGAGGAAGATCCACAAGATCCCAAGTATGATTCTCAATAAGAGCATCATACTCTACTTGCATAGCATCCATCCAACTTTTAGACTTACAAGCATCTTCATAGCATGTTGGCTCATCTAACATTGAAGCAAGAAAGGTGTAAGATGTGAAAGATTATGAGCCTTCCCTTTGATCACCTTGACCATCATAGGTGAGCCTCAATGGCTCGGATCTTGCCCTTGTAGATCTTCTTGGAGTTCTTGGAGTTCTTGGAGTTCTTGCATCTTGAGGTGGATCCTCAAGTTCTTCTTCACTTGGAAGCTCCGCCTCCATCCTAGCATGATCCTTGGCATCAAGATGATTAGTAGCATTATCATCCAAATCACAAGCATGTCCTTCATCAAAAATAACATCCCTAATCACTATCACCTTGCTAGTGATGGGATTGAAGACTCGATAACCTTTGCTATTCTCACCATATCCCACAAAGATGCCTTTGATGGATGTTGCATCATCCTTCCTTCTCTTATCCAAGGATTGGTGTACATAGCAAGTGGATCCAAAAACTTTGAGATCTTTGAGATTGGGCTTCTCTCGAAATAGAGCTTCAAATGGTGTGATTCCTCCAATGGCTTGGTTTGGCAATCTATTGCACAAATAGTTAGCACAAGTTATTGCTTCACCCCAAAATGGTTTGGATAGAGAAGCATCTAGCCTTAAGGCCTTAGCACACTCACAAAGAGATCTATTTCTTCTCTCACTCACTCCATTTTGTTGAGGGGTGTATGGACATGACAACTCCCTCTTTATGCCATTAGAAATACAAAAGTCAATCAACTTATTGGAGACATATTCACCTCCATTATCACTCCTTAATACCTTAATCTTGGTACTAAGTTGATTTTCTACCAAAGTCTTGAACTTTACAAAAGAATCAAACACCATTGATTTGCTAGACAAGAGGTACATCCAACAAAATCTAGAATAGTCATCAATGAAGATTACATAGTACTTGGCACCACCATTAGACTCATGTGAAAAACTATGAACATCCGAATGGATGAGTTCAAGAGGAGAGTTTGATCTTGATGTAGATCTTGAGAAGGGTAGCTTGTGAGCCTTTGAGAGGCTGCATGCTTCACATCTCTTCCCACACTTTGACAAATGCTTGGGGAGTCCAACTGCAAGCTCCTTTGTAGCCATAGATTCCATGGCTTTGTAGTTGGGGTGGCCCAACCTTTTGTGCCACAGTTCCACCTTTGATAGCTCCACCTTTGCCAAGTTAACACTCTCCACTGCAATATTAGCATCAAGCTTAAACAATCTACCTTGCTTAAAGCCTTTGGCTATACATTCATCATTTCTAAGGATGGAACAAACTCCATGCTTAAATTGTACATCTAGGCCATTATCCATTAACTGGCCAACACTAAGCAAATTCTTGGTTAACTTAGAAACATAAAGAACATTATCTAGATTCATCCTTTTGGATGATCCCACATACAAGGGAATTGTTCCTATTCCACTTATCTTACATTCTTGACTACTTGCAGTATACATTGATCTATGTAAGTCATTGTAATAAAGTAAGGTGGAGAATATGTCCTTTTGATATGTCATGTGGGAACTTGCCCCACTATCAATCCACCAAGAATCATTGGTGTTGCTCTTGGATGATGGTGGTTTGTTGGAAACCATCAAGGATGACTCTTCATCCTCTTCTTCCTCCTGATGTGCAATGTTGCTTTGTTTGCTCTGTTGTGCCTTCTTCTTCTTGAGACATTCTGATGCAAAATGTCCTTTCTTTCCACAGAAAAAACATTTGTACTTGGACTTGTCTTTGATCTTGCCCTTTGAGCTGGAAGCCTCATCCTCCTCCTTGGTCTCCTTGAAGTGCTTCTTCTTGCCATTGGTCTTCTTCTTGCTTTTGAATGAGAAATTAGCTTTCTCATCACCATCCTGCAGAGAAATAGCATTCATTCTTGCATTGGTATGCAACATCCTACACTCTTCAGCTACTAATACACTGTGTAGCTTTTCTATAGTAGGCAAAGTGTCTTGGATTGCAAAGCTTTGGACCAAATTTGTAAAGCCACTCCCTAGACCATTTAGGACAATCTGAACAAGCTCACTATCTTGAATCTTCTCTCCAATGGAAGCTAACTCCCTATTAAGAGACTTGATTCTTAGCACATAATCTTGTGCATTCTCATCACTCCTCTTCATGCTTTGTAGAATCTGATTCCTAAGCATGAGAACCCTCGAAGTGTTACTAGACTCATAGATAGATTTTAAAGATTCCCAAGCCTCTTTAGCACTCTTACATGATGATACTTCTCTTAAAAGATCATTGCTTACATTCATCTTAATACAGTGAAGTGCAAGCCTAGATCTCTTCTTGTATCTCACTAATTCCTGTGCACCTAGAGGTTCATCTTCATCATCTATTAGAAACTCATAAAGATCCTGGAGCACCATTAATGACTCCATCCTCACTTTCCAAATAGCATAATTGGTAGAATTTAACCTCTCACTAGCTTCTAGAAGGTAGGCTCCCACTGATCCCATCTTACTAGCAAGATTCTACACACAAGATATAGATTTGTTTGGACCTGAAACTCACAAAGGTTTCTAACTTGCAGTGTTTCACTCAAATGTTGACTTCTAATCCAACAGATAAATTTGTAATCACAGTTCTATCACTCCCTCACAAGCTGGAATGAAGATAAGATGAGATGAAAACTACACTCAAGCAAATCTTGCCAATCTTGGCTATTCTTGGACAAAAACTGACTCTATCTCTCTCATTCACTTTGATGTACTTTCAAGACCTGGTTTCCACTTTAAGAAGGTCTGAAATCAGCCTAGATTAATTAGTTTTCATGAAACAAATTCAAAACTAATCAATGGCAAGTGATCTTGGTAGCTTATCCTAGGATTTGCACCAAAAATTACATCAAATTGACACCATATGAATTTTCTATGATCCAATGAATATGGTTATTAAATGCTGGTTCAGAGATTCCCACACGAGTGAACAGTACGGATTTTGATCCTGAAAAAGTTTGGGATCAAATCCCCTCACCAAAACCTGGATACCAGCTCGCCCTTCCAATACTAGCTTTTTGCACCAAAACCTGCTAAAAACTGGATTAGATTCAAACACAGATCAATGGCCTTGTACTTGGATCTGATACCATGTGAAAAGTACAGTACTAAGGACCATAAATGGATCTTTGAATGATCCACAAGGTGATTGTATGCTTGTTAAACAATCTATCAGAAACTAGTCATCAGAAAACAAGATCTAGTTTAGCAGCTTGATAGGAAACAAGTAGAGACAATCAAAGCATTGATCAAATAGTCTAATCCAACTCCACACGTGTGGAAATAAGGCTGTAGTACGGCCTATAGACAGTGTTTACAAAGTGCCAAAGCTGGGTTTCATTGGAAAAATAGAGTAATCACCATACAATGAGAGGAAACTTGAGTTTCTCCTTGAGGCTCCAAAAAGTTTCTATCTTCTCACTATGGAGAATGGAAATACATAGTAAAACACACTTCCTTTGCAAAGTTAGGTGAAAATCCAGCATGTAATAAGGAAGTAGACTCCACTTTCTTGCCCTAATGTGAAAACCCTAGCCTAGATCCAAGAGTCATGCTTGGTAGGTGCATGGTAGGTACAAATCTCATCATAAATCATGGTCTAGATCCTACAAAGTAGGAGTCACTACCAAATAGACACAACCACTCCTCTTGACTCGTGGTAACCTACTTTAGGTGTGTATGTACAAGTGGCACTTTGGCCATTCAAGTAACCAACAAACAATATTGACAAAATGTACAATATTCTACATGGCTAGATTTGCCAATGTAGGCAATTTTTCACAGGTTGCAACCTCCTTTTCCTTGATTCGTGACAATATGCCATGTAGTGTTGTTTTCCCTTGCGGAGTACTATCCGAAAATCAAGCTCCAACAACAAAAGTAGCCATCTAGTGATTCTCCCGGTTGCAAGTTTTGTTAACGAGATAGAGCAAGGGTTGATGGTCCGTATAAAAAGCGAAATGTGTGGCCATCAAGTAGTGCCAAAATTTCTTAACCGCATAGATCATTGCCAGTGCTTCCTGCTCTGTGGTTGAATGATTCATTTCTGTATCACTGAGCTGTCCGCTTGCAAATCGGATTGGAAAATCCTTTTTGTGTTGTCCTGGTTGGGTTAAGACTGCTCCAACTATAAAGACCACTAGGGACAATCCCCTAAGATGAGGATAGGAAAACACAAGAGAGACTGTGGAGCAAAACCACCCAACCAAACCTAGATCCCTCCTGGAGAATCCTTCTGGATCTAGCCCCCAAGCCATGCCAATGTGATAGCAAGAGGAAAAGAGCTCATCAGGTAACCTAGACCAAGTTGTCGACGGAATAATCACTACCTCAATATATAGAGAGTAGGATCCTGTGCATGAGCACATGCAATTCCCATGAAGGTCAACTATAGATAGGTTATAGCTCTACATGCATACCTCCTGCCTATATCAGTCACACGTACATGCACTACTCCATATGTCTCAATTAGAGTGTCTGGGTCCTCTCAAGGTCATTAGTCACCAACAGGCCTTGACTTGGAATAAAATCTGGGCGTGACCAATAATCTCGAACACTGGAGGGCCGGTCTACCATATTAGGACTATTCCAGGTCCTTAACCGAATATGGCCATGACATTATTCCTCCCTTAAACAGGTTCTGTCCTCAGAATGGGAAAAAGAAAACATGAAACTATTCCTTAAGCTTTCAAATCTTTCCCATGAATCATTATTCTTAGTCCGATCTTTCCATCTGAATAAGCACTCAGAGATGCAACAATTCTTTAATTGCTTGCCTCTACACATAAATACTAATTCAAATCCAAAAGATACACTAAGCTATAAATCTTCCAAATGGGTTGATCTATTCTAAAACAAAAGTTCATCACCTTCATGTAATCCTAATTACATGAACCACTTGGTGAATTAACTTCTTTATTTTAGAGATCAAATCCAAAAGCTAAAGAAATTTCATTTCAATTTCTTGTAGAAAATAATGCTTCTTGGTACAAGAATCTATTTGCTAGTCTATGTCAGATAAGTCAGTTACTATTCATTTTGTTGTCTGGAAGATAAAGTACCCTTTACAATCTCAAACCTTGACCAAATCATTTCATATTGGTGTTACTGGATGCCAATTCAATCCAATATCTTTGAATAACCATATTTTATTCTAATTATTACTCTCTTCATCTCTTCCATTTTCCTTTTGTACACTTATAATCCGAAAGAGGATATTTTTCTCTCTCTTGGGGAATGATAAACCTTTTATATTACATATTTTACAGATTTTGTGAAAATCTATAACAACTAGGCTACCACAGTGGGTGAAGCGATGGATACAGTTCTTGATAAACCAAAGAGGTAATGCCTTAAATCAAATGATTCATTGTCTCAGTTTGGCCACATTCTAGTCATATCCAACTCATCATTATGTTCAAAGAGAACGTTATTGTGTTGGAATTTGAACAACTCATCTTCATTCCATTGGAAACAAGGATTTTTATCAGTTTGTTTTCCAAAAGAGCTAGTCAAGAAAAAACCACCAAAACTTAAAGAAAATCACCAACTCTGATGGGGAAAGGATCTAATGCTCTGATACCAAATTTTCATGTGCCAATATTAGCATTAAGACATCTAATCCATTCATGAACATCAAATTACAATGAAAATGCAAGAAAACAAGAAAATATGCCAAGAATCAAGAAGATAGATAAAGATAGCAAACCTTCACCAAAATAGGCAAAGTAAGGTATCATTACTCATCATTAATGATCATTCATAAGATAGGGCCTGTAGCACATAACACACTCCTACTATCCCCATTGGTATGCCAATGACTATTCCTTTGGGATTGACACTTTTGATCTGCAAGTTTGATTGCAAATGAACTGGTTTAAGTCTTTTTGGACCCCATCTTTCATAAAGCTTTGTAGAAATTAGATGAATTCTTGAACCACCATCTATCAATGCAACACCTGCACAACATAATTGGTCTTCAATGGTTGCCATATCTTCTTTTTTCTAATCTATCTACTAAAATCTTCTAGAAATTAGGCATTATGCTCATAGACTCTCTAAATGTTATGTCCATAAACTCAATGGCATTAACTTAGTGTGTGGTTCCTCAAGTTCCACCATTTCAAAGTATTATGCATCGATTTTTGCAATAATCTTGATGGTCCCTCACTAGTGTTACGTGCCACTGGAGTTTTGTCAAGTTTTAAAACTCTTTGACCCATTCCTTTATCTTTTGGTATCTGTTTTAATTTGCCCTTCTATCATGATAATTTTGGGCTAATAATGATATTGCATTTTATTGTTCTAGTACAAACTGAGTTGGTATGGGTAGATCTTCTTTCATTCTTTCCTTGTCCTTTTGTGCCCTTGTTACTACTAGAACAAGTGCACTTAGAAACTGTGGATAGGCTCCCGACTCTCGGTCCACCATACGACCTTGCCAGGGTTGCGGCATTTTGTGACCAAAAGTTTTGCAAGTTTTTTTTACCCATGATCCAACAAAATGGTAGCACATGGTGTGCTATCTTTTTATGCCACTACATGACTGTTTATGAACAAGAATTGTGGTTTGATGGATAGTTAAAAATTTGACTATCCATCAACTTTTAGATAGGTCCATCACAAAATACTTTGTTACTCATCAAATATAGGTTTGATCAAGAAAAAGTGTTCATAAAGTTGGAAAAGCTAGCATGCCGACATGCTAGGCTACAAATCTTTTTTCAAGAAAATGAAGTCTTTTTTATGAACCTTTTGAAAAAATAAAACTTTATTTGGAGTTGATTTGATTAGCATGCTGATGTGCTAGTCGAGTAAATTATGAAATTATAGAGAAGCTATTTTGACACATTAGAAAACCAAAATTTGAGTAAAAACATTATTTCATAATATTTTTTGCAACCTCCAAACATAGCACATTGACATGCTCAGTAAAACAACTAGAAAAAAAAATTGCAGCCTTTAAAGATAGCACGCCGATGTGCTATATGAAATATGAATTTTTTATTTGCAGCCTCCAAAGATAGCACGCTGGCGTGGCAAGCAAAACCGCTCGAATTTTTTTTTCCTGCTATGTGTGTCAACGTGCTACCTTTAAAGGTTGCAAAATAAAAACAAAAATTTTAATTTTTTTATTACTTCGTGGGATTTTTAACTATCTACCAAATCACATACTAATAATAAACATTGAAGTAGTGGCATAAAAAAGGTAGCACACCATGTGCTATCTTTTTGTTGTAACATGGCAAGAAAGAAACTCGTAAAATGCCCAGACCCATCTTCCAATTGGCCTTGTTGGTCTGATTTATTATTGGGCCCAATTATTGCTTAAAATATGAGACATGGGCTTTGCACTTGTCTCATAAGCCAAAGGCAATGTAAAACTTACATTTTTACGAAGCTAACTGCAACAACACTCTTGAAGAAATCAAATGGAGAGAGAGAGAGAGAGAGAGAGAGAGAGAGAGAGAGAGAGAGAGAGAGAGAGAGAGAGAGAGAGAGAGAGAGAGAGAGAGTTGTGATGGTCAGAAAGGCCATTTATTAACATCCTTTAGGGTTTTTGAAAAATCTTACAAGTCGGGTGATTGACATGTTGGTTTGATTGATGACATGCCACCCCAAATGTGTTTGTATTGATGACTAAAGATAGCACATTCAAGATGTCAACATAATACACATTCTTGAAAACTGATGTAAATTACGATGTTTAAACTAAAAAATGAATGAAAAAAATCAGAAAAAAAAAAATTTAAGATGAGAAGTAACGGTGGGGCTAGCGACGGACAAAATCTCAGTGTTCATTGGCCCAAGTTGGTTTTTGGGGCTTTCTTAGAGATTTTAGAGTTGGGTGATGAGCAAATATGACATATGGGTTTTGCATTTGTCTCATGAGCAAATCTTGGATTGATGCCAAAGTCTTTACAAAATTGTATGCAAAAATAAGTTTGAGATAATCATGACAATAAAAGTTCTAAGTGAAATTAGGGACTTTAAGCTTAAAAAGTGAAATATAAATGGGGTAAAAGGCTAAAGTATGAGAGAGAGAGAGAGAGAGAGAGAGAGAGAGAGAGAGAGAGAGAGAGAGAGAGAGAGAGAGAGAGAGAGAGAGAGTAGGTTGTTTTGGAGAAAAGTTGAATCGTGTGTTTTGATTGGGCCACTTGTGCCCTAAATTTTTGTATACTAGCATATGTTCTGGGGGAGGCATTCACTTCACAAACTTTCTAGAAAGAGAAAGATGGAGAAGGTTTTAGAAAGAGAGCAAACGAGGTAGTGTTGGCATAGGAGCAACGACGGGGAAAGATCATGAGGTGCTCTCCTGATCGCTAGAGAGAGAGAGAGAGAGAGAGAGAGAGAGAGAGAGAGAGAGAGAGAGAGAGAGAGAGAGAGAGAGAGAGAGAGAGAGAGAGAGAGAGAGAGAGAGAGATGTTATACACCACATCTTGGATAGGTAATTTTTGAATTCCTTTTGATTCATTCTCCAAGTGAACAAAAACTGGTAATGTTAAGGAGGACCTAACAATGGCAATGAAGAATGTGGTCATCAAGAGACATGACACATATTGAGGGTCACATAAGAATTGAGCATATTCTAACCAAAACCTAAAAGGTTGACCGACATATGGCGGCTTCTTTTAGTGAGAACGAGCATATGAGCTTTACATTTGTCCCATAAGCCAATCTTTGAACATGTCGACAGAAATATGAATCATTTATGAAAGTGATTGTGATTAGAGATAGTGCAAGGGCTAAGAATCCTCAAATATGAAAGTGATTGTGATTAGAGATAGTGCAAGGGTTAAGAAGCCTCAAATGAGAACTTAGGGTTTGAAAATGGGTGAATAAGCCTAAGGTGTGGGGGCAAACATAGAGACTAATAAGCTTATAATAATAAAGTGATTGATGGAGAGGGGGAGAATGAGTGTGTGCGAGAATTCATCTAATGTGGGTCCCCCATTGTGTGCTCGTTCTGCTGTCCTACTCCTCCTCCTGCTGCCCAATTACTTGCTTGATCGTGATAGTTAAGAAATCGTCCTTCTTTTGTTTTGCTTAAGGGATGTGCAGCACTAGCACCGCAGCTAATGGGAGTGTGTTCCGAGAAGAAAGCTGAGTCCTTGGAGTTAATTTAACACTTGCCTTTTCTCTTATGAATGAATGAATTAAGCTAATCTTTTTAAGAAAAGCAGAAAAAGACATAGATGACTATTCAGCTCCATTTGCAGTGCAACCCAATAGCATGTGGATTAGTCACTCTACTACCAGTAGTATTGTTGCTTATGCAACAGCAAACAGCTGAGAATGGATGCTCAGAGCTACTGCTGCTGTTTCTGTGTTTTTGCGCTGGCTTCTTTTATGGGAAGCTTGATGCTATTGCCTATTTCTGCTCTTGATTGCCAGCCTCGGTTCTGTGGGCAGCTTCAGATCCAAAGCCCCCTTGATGCTAACTGCCCTGCCTCCAGTTCCAGCTTAGCAGATGCCATCAAATGCCTGAACAACAGTGTATACCTCACCATGCCCTCGGGGTCGTACCGAGTGGTAGACCTGGATTACGGTAACCGAATCCTTGTGCTGGAAAATCCAACATTCAGCCATCAAAGCACCAACTGCTTTATCAAGGCATTGGGGAATCTGATCCTGATTGACAACAGCAGCCTTCTTCATGTAGGTAACTCCTTTGGATCAGGATCAAGCCCACAGAGTATACAAGTCTGTACCTCCAAAAAAAATGCCACAGCTTGCAGTGGCAGCTCTATGTGCAGGGCTGATTACAACCAGTGCTTGGCTGCCATCCCTGGATCTGTTGCAAACTCACAATTTTGCTGTCCACCCGATGGATTATTCAAAACACCACCTGTCCCGTCCTGCAAGGCCTATTTGGCTACTTCGGTCAGTCAATCTTCACCTCGCTTCAACCTTACCTGGTCCTCGTTATTATCGAACGGATCCGCTGGCTGCAGCTCGGCCAGTTGTGCTATGGGGTGCCGCCCTGATTGCCAAGGACTGCCAGCTTGCGTCTCTGAAGGACATCAACTCAATTGTTCAAAGGGTATGCCTATGACTGCATCATCTTCTTGTTCCAGGAGCTCTTGAAAAGTTTTTTTTTAAGGCATTGAAGGGTGCACTATCTTAGCGTTAGAAAATTCTGCCCATCAGTGAGTTTATGTGCATTTTGAGCATCGCCCATGCAGTAGCAATAAAGAGATCATCTAAAAGGGTGGTTTTCCAATCATTTTATAAAGTTTGAGCTGGTGATGAAAAGTGCAGGGGGAAGAGTTTGAGGGAAAATTATGTTCATGGAAGAAAATACACTAGATCTGTTCTATGCAACCCACTGCAGTTGAAACATGGCCCGAATGGCTGTATATCGAAGGTTTTTAGCGTGGCAGAACCATTAGGTTGAACCTTAACAACTCAAGAAAGTTTTTTCTTGAAACCTTGTGGGCCTTAGCACGCGGCATTCTCTTATTGTTTGCATGTTTGTAGTTATGCCATGTGACTCTGGCATAGCATTCACGTGTGGATAAAATAGACTTTGCCAATTTGCTTCACAGAATAATGGAGGTGAGCGACTTACCCTTGCTCATTGGGGCCAGTATTTTATACAGGCTAAGTCCCTTCGCCTCGCAATGAAGCATGATCTTTATGAAATGAATGTGATCATTTGTCATTGCAAAAGGCTTTTTTTAGAGACGAGTAGTGGATCAATTTTTTTGCAAAGATATGTAACTTGCAAGCAGAAGAAGCTTATGAGCTCTACCCACAGTTCTTAGAATTGTTGTAGCTTAAGCAGAATTTTGGAACTATTCACTAACTTGAATCATAAGTTTTCTCACAACAAGAAACAAGACTAAAGTTGTACAACCTAGGAATGCAAAATG
This sequence comes from Diphasiastrum complanatum, assembly GCA_029204225.1. Lineage (NCBI taxonomy): Eukaryota > Viridiplantae > Streptophyta > Lycopodiopsida > Lycopodiales > Lycopodiaceae > Diphasiastrum > Diphasiastrum complanatum. Next base: position 8,161,642 of record CM055098.1, on the reverse strand, counting down.
TTACGATGTTTCAAATATTGGCTCCTCTGACACTGACAAAGTTTTACTCATCTTTGTCTCACTATCAAGGTCTCCTAGCCATATGATCATAGGATACTAGCAAGAAGCTGAAAGACAGCAAACAAGTCCAAGAAAAGCGAACCAGGACGTTGCACTTGTTACATATGCTCTCATAGGCGGCACGTATCAGCAGAACATTTCTCCATTATCTAAGTTTGCTGATCCACAAACTTCATGACAATTTGCTTCTCGTTTTACTTCTGTCCATTTGCCACATGCCACCCGTAAATTTTGTAAACTGATTCTCATGCCACTAAATCGAAAGCCTTTTGTAAATCCATGCAAGTTCAGTGCTTGCGCACTATAGATAGGATAGTTGTCGCTTGTTGAGTAAAAGTCCATCTTTACTACTCAGCCATTCCGTACCTGCCAATACAAATCCGCCTTTCGGACTTCATTATCGCATGCAAATTGCAGCCTACGAGTCGGTAATTGCCTATTCCCAGCAAATGTGAGAAAGCAATATTGGCTTCACCTTCTAAAGGAAGCATTTGTGTTTTACCTAGCCAGATAGGGTATGTGCTTGGGTCTTCACTCGAGGGTTCCTCTCTCATATTCTTCTTTTGGACCTGTTCAATGTTCTCGTGAACTTTGTGCTTATCCTGGGCCCCAGCCTGTTATCTATCTGGCATCACGAATGCTTGGTACAGCCGATATCTCATCTTACAACTGTACAAATGTATTCTTTGAACAATGGTTTTGACTGAAGTATTAAGGGTATTCTGTCCCATCGATGATCCTTTTTTTCGACACAAATTCAATCTGTATCTATCTATTCACAGGTGTCTATAAGAATGTACATATTCTGTTTGATGTGTGTGTGTGTGTGTGTGTGTGTGTGTTGTGAGAGAGAGAGAGAGAGAGAGAGAGAGAGAGAGAGAGAGAGAGAGCTTTGCAATCAGCTGCCTTCACAAAAGAGTTTCTACGGAAGGATATGCTCAAGAAGTTAATACTTAGGTTTAGGGTTTAGGGCAACGATAGTAAATGATTAACAAATTCTGACTGGTTCGCCATTGTGGTGGAATTAACTGGTGGTTCTCGTGTACTTTGCTTGTGAGCAACATGTTACAAAATGGCATATCTCAGGAAACTGTATTTAAACTAATCTTAACGTTAGGACAAGCAATGTCGGAGGGGATCTGAGAATCAGCTGGTATCAAGAAAGGAAAATCAACAGGAATATGGCCAAATGGGGCAAGTGTTAAGCTTGTAGCACGCTGGAGTGCCCTATAATGTCAAACACAATACACCCATGAGAAACGTTTCCTCACATTCAGAGACAAAATTTTCCATTTGATTTCATGGGGGAAAAAGAACCAAATTTGAATGTTCTGTTTTGTGTCGTGGAACTTATGTAGGTTGAGAGGAATCTCTCTATGCAGCCAGTGAGTCTTGAAACCCTTTGTTATTCTTTCTTTGAATTACTCATGAAAATCTTGGTAATTTGTTTTTGTTCATTTTTGTAGGGTGGTAGTTCTCATGAATTCCCACTTCTGCCATTATGCTGGAACCTGTGTCCATAAAAGTCCGCTAGTTTTCATTGCTGTGAAGAGCCTCGAGGCCATGAATCCCTAAAACTGTGATTCCCTCGACCACGACAGCAATTGATAAAGAATGTAAAAGGCACTTTCTAGTGGAAATTCGAAAGTCAATTAGAGGGACCATCAGCAGTTTTCTGCCATGTAAAGTCTATGCCCTTGGGACTTCTTCGTATTTGAGAACCTGGCCCCTAGGTGCTTCAATTCTGGGAAAAGTTGACAGGCCAGGATGTTCCAGTATAGTTTTGCTTACAGCTCACATGGTTTAACATTGTAGCATGTTTATAGCTAAGTATTCAGTCTTCATCTGACCATCGTTTTCTTTCTGCAGCAACTTGTAAAAAAAAGAAATGCAAGCATAAGTCTACCGCAAAGATAGCACTTATAGGTATGTCACTGCAGTCATTTGATTTTAATGCCTAAAGCAGCTCATTCCAAAACCTCTTCTTCACTTGATTAGCTGTAAAACATGACATAAGGCCATGGAATATTGGTTGCTACTCACATCATGTGTCAGATAGTTGGTCCTGTTTGTAGGCTCTTGTTAGTCTTGAAGGTGATGTTTCTGGTCAGTGGCATGATTTTTTCTCAGGAGGTGCAGTTGGAGCAGTCACTTTTGTGGGTTTGGCATTCTTGGCTATGATCTATCTCTGCAGACGAAAAATGGAATTTCGGAAAGACTTGAGAGCTACCAAGGGATCCCTAAAAAATAATGATCATCTGTCACAAATTTTTTCTGACAAAAAAGGATCACAATCACCCACAACACTATTCTCATTCAAGGAACTCAAGCTGGCGACTGCATCATTTGCAGAAAGCAGGCTACTTGGTGATGGAGGCTTCGGCACTGTCTATGAAGGTAGGCTCACAGATGGCCGGGTTGTTGCAGTGAAGAAACTGAACAAATGCAACAAACAGGGTTTGCAACAATTTTATAACGAGGTCATGATCCTTTCACAAGTCAAGCATAATAATCTAGTACAACTTCTAGGGTGTTGTTTGGAGGGGACAGAGCTGATGTTAGTCTACGAGTTTGTCGCAAATGGCACTCTTGCTGATCATATTCATGGTTTCAAAGGAAAGCATCTTTGCTGGGAAACACGTTTAACCATTGCAGTGGAAACGGCACAAGCTTTGGCTTATCTGCATTGCTTTGTAGAACCCCCCATCCTTCACAGAGATGTGAAATCCACTAACATTCTTCTTGATGAGAATTTTAAGGTGAAAGTTGCTGATTTTGGTCTCTCGAGGCTGATGCCTCCAGACACAAACCACATATCAACTGCACCACAAGGGACACCAGGGTACCTCGATCCAGATTACTACGAAAGTTATCAATTGACTGACAAGAGTGATGTATACAGCTATGGAGTTGTCCTCATGGAACTTATATCGGCGAAGAGAGCTGTTGACATGTCTAGAGAAAGAAAGGAGATCAATCTTGCTTCTATGGCTATATCAAGAATTCAATGTGGCGCACTTGAAGATCTTGCAGATCCTGAATTGGAAATAGAATCAAGACCTGAAGTAAGAGAAGAGGTGAGCCGAGTTGCTGAACTCGCCTTTCGCTGCCTCGCATCCCAAAAGGATGATAGGCCGTCTATGAGGGAGGTGGCACAAGAGCTTCAGAGCATTAGGAGTAGTCGAAGTATCATGCAGACATGCATGTACGATTCCAAGCAAAGCAAGGAAGCAAATATTATACAAACTTGTACAGAGAAGCTTACAGATAGTGGTAGCAACATACAAAGTGCGAGCTCTAGTGCTTGTTCTCACACTGGTGAAGAGGAAGCTTGATCTTCTTTGAGCAAAGACATCAATAGGCTCCCATGTGGCCTCATCAATAGGACTATCATTCCACTGCATCAAATACTGGACCTATTGACAGAGGCAACTGTTTTTGACATTATGTAGACTGCTAGTACTAATGTCAATAAAGCACTTCTACTAATGCCAATAAGGCACTCTGTGCATTTTCTATATTATTGACCTGACCCTTATTAACGTGCGTTGGTCAGCTTAACGATGTAAAATCTTCAGCACTGAGATCTATCCAATGCTGGAAGCTGCAATGTTGAAGGTGTAAGGTCTGATGTTGAAGGGAAGAACAGGGATGTAAAGATGGCTAAAGTGGAATATGGTAAACAGGATTATTGGTGGGTAAATTTCGTTGTCTGTTAGCCTGGCCATTCCATGGCATAAATAGCTAAAATCATATTTCTTCAAAATTTGCACATTCAAGCTACATAATCTCTCTACATACTAGTTTCAGCTTTTGAAAGAAAATAGCAGCCAGGAGTGTCCAACTATTGCAAAGATTTTTGCTGCAAATGTGTTGGTGTTTATCTCATGGTTTACTTCAAAGTTTAAACTATAGTTCACTACACGAGAATTAATGATTTTTACAATTTAAATTACCTGTCTTGAAAGACCTGCCATTTTGTCACGGTTTATTAATGGTATGGATTAAAGTACGATGACATTTGCATGGCGTTTTGAGGATTGAAAACGAATTTGTTGGTTATATGCTTATCTGGATTCATAAGTCGCTAATATCCTTCTCATTTCCCATTGTATTTGGAAACATTATTGACTAGCACTTAGTTGTGTTATCAGGCTCATAAAACCAGTGCATATCTTGTCCCCATTCGTAGGCAATCAAATTAAACGGTTGCTGGTGTTTCCAAGGTCCTATTTTAAATCAAAACAAAGGATGTGTGGAGTATGAAATGCTCCCGGCTGGCTTTTTGTAATACATAGTAATGTTTAGATAGTGTGCATGCTCTCTGTCAATTGCCACAAAAAGAATTGTACTAATCACCAATCGATTCTGCTAAAAATACAATTTTCCAGCTAATAGATGGAACTTTCCTTGTTCGAGACCCTTGTATCTTTCCCGATTGTCCTAGATTTGGATCTACCTTCAATTTGCATACCAAAATTAGCTACACAGTTGCCTGTGGAATGCAGAGAAGCACCAACTAAGACAGCGAATGAACTGAAGTTGGTTTCATTTGCAAACACGTTCAAGCTATGATTCAAAGCAAATATTTTTCCACAATAACTTGGTGACAACATGAAAAGAGGTCAATATGTTCTGTGGTATAGAAGATATTGAGAATTTGCAGAGAAATTTTGTCCTTAACCCACCTTCCACCTTTTATGATGTTGAAGCAAGGTAGTACATTTATTTTATTTTGTGGGTGCTATGGGAGCTTAGCCATGATTTCACTTCAATATGTTCTCACAATGTTATGGAACTACCGCGTTTTGTTTTATAGAGTTTGGTGCAATAGCTCACTCTCCACCTTCAAGTGCATTATCCATTTTTACTTAAGTATGCCAACCTCTTCATACAAGGCTGATGCTTTCCCTAACCAGATCTTTCATAACCATAAAAATAGGTCAATGAGGTTGAGTCCAGAAATTAATTATAGGCTATAGCATATAGTCTATTATCCGAGTTTCAGCTTAGGGGAGATAGTTGGATGGTTGAGGGTAGTTCAGATGATGGATCCAATTTGCCCCCAAAAAACATCACTTTTCAACACTTCACATGGGTAACTTTAGGTGCACTTATATATCTCTCTTATGGCAATTTGGCAATGGAGGCTCATTCATAAAGTTTCAAGTTACAAACATTCCAAGTGAGATGAAATATGAAAAAAAACAAGCAAGAACTAAATCAATATATGTTTGATTTCACACATGTTTGATATTTTTAGAGATAGGAGAGGTGGAAGTGTTAATCAATTCTTAAGATAGAGCAAATTAACATTGTCAAAATAGCAAGTTACATTCAAGAGGGAGTGTGAACGATAGGTAAATTGTCACTTGACTATTTGGAGGCCTATTGTTGAAAGTTGAGTTCTAGTTGCTCATTTGAGGTTTTCCACACTTTAAGCATGTGTTTAAATGTAAATGAAATCATAAAAACTTGTAATAAAAAAAAGGTGGCAAAAATTGCAAAAAAAAAATGGCATAATAGACAAGTTTTCTATTCATAAAAATTTTTTGCCACCTTTTTTTGTAGTGTGTAGCAGCTAACTAGAACATCTTTCACACGTAGCACTACCATGCATTTCTAACAAGTAGCTTAATGACATATCATTTTGTAAAAGTTTTGAGTCAAAGCATAGTAGTAACTTGTTTCCGCAATTTTTGCCATTTTTTGCCAAAAAAATTGCGGAAACGGTTTCCGCAATTTTTTTTTGGCAAATCCGCAATTTCGGTCCCACAATCTTTTTGGCTAATTTTTCGCAATTTTTATGGCTAAATTAACAATAAAAAAATTGCGGAAACCCACTCGCAATTTTTTGGCATAATAAATGCGGATTTATTTTTACAATTTGTTTCCGCAATTTATTTGGCTGATATTTTTTGCCAGATTTTTTGGGCAAAAATTGTCAAAAAAATTGTGGAAATTCATTTCCAAAATTGTTGTGGCAAAAATTGCGGATATTTTTTTTCACAATTTTTTGTGCAAAAATTGCGAAAAAAATTGCAGAAATTCATTTTCATAATTTTTTTTCAAAATAGTGTCAAAAATTTGCAGAAAATAAATTCGCAATAAAATATAAATTGCGAATTTATTTTTTGCAATTTTTATGCATTATTTTGAAAAAAAATTACGGAAATGAATTTCCGCAATTGTTTTGGCAATTTTTGCCAAAAAAAATTGTGAATAAATACCTGTAATTTGTTGGCTAAAATTGCAAAAAATATCACCAACCCTAAACCCTAAACCTCGATAGCAAGTTCTTTACCTCAGATAACGGTTGAGCTAAACATGACAGTTGTGGCGTCGGATCCTTCTCTATAGTTGCACGCTACATGACATACGAAAAAAAATTATGAAATTGTTAGAAAACTTATCTCTATCTCTCTAATGAGGTCCATACCTTTTATAAGGCTTTCACAATTTAGAGTATGACATCCCATGCATTGTCCTGTGTCTCAAAGTACATGTGTAATAATTAGACTCTTAGAAAGAAGTGAGGTTAAATCTCTTTAACTGTAGATAACGGCTGAGCTGAACCCAACTGTTGTAGCATTGGACCTTTCTCTACAACAACATGATGCATGATCAAAACTGAAATAAGAAATATATCTCATTCTCTCTCTCTCTTTCTCATTCTCTCTTTCTCTCTCTTTGTCTCTCTCCTTCTCCCTCTCTTTATGTAGATAGCTAGGACCGTACCAAGTTTTAAAAGAAAGAGATGGAGAGAGAGAAAGAAGAAATGAGAAAGCGAACTAACCTGGGATAAACTTTTCATCATCTTCATCTACATCTGTACAGTCTTTCGGAGTTTTTCCATTTCTTCACTTTGTCTCTCTATCTCCTTCCTCATTTCATCTACTTGGAAAGAATACTGCATCTCTTTTCTATAGACACTTAGGCCTCTTACTCTCTTTCGTCCCCGACTATTTTCTTCTAAAATCTTCATTACTTTGTCGTCGGGGTTTGTTCCTGACATATAATTGATTAAAAAAATTTTCTACAAAAAAAAAAACATAGCTAATCAAATTTAGATGCAAAATCATATACATGTTCATCATTACATTTTATAAAATTAAATGCATTTAGACCATAATCTCAAAAAATATATGTTATTATATCTCATGTTGGGTGTTACCTTCAAAGTCTCAGCCACAGGTCATGATCCAACTCGCCTGCTTTTAGTTTGCCAAAACCTTTATTAGTATGAGCATCCACATATATCTTGGCAACAGTTGGAGCCCTATTCTTTTCTTGTGTCTGGAATTTGGCACTCAACAATAGACAAAAATAAATGACATCATGAAAAAAGAGGTTCCGCATATCGGAGTATACAAATGCATGTTTTGTTGTATACACATATACCAGTCTCATATTGATGTCCGCATATCCAGCTCGACCAACATTCGGCATCTTTTTTTGTTTTGATCTGTTGATTTTGTTTTGTTGAATCAATTTCTAAACAAATTATTGTACACAATCAAGCAAATGAATAATAAGTCAGTAGTAAGATAAATAAATCATGCACTAACTAGAGATGACCAAGCATTCAAGTCAAATTTTGGTTTCAAAATACATAGATAAGACAAAAAAATGGAATACAACTTGGAAAGTTTTGCTTTTTAAGTATTGACGTAGAAGCTGCCATCTCTCTTTTTCCATCCACTCAGGACATTTTGGCGTTAAATTTTCTGCCTCTACTTTATCAATGTCGTTCTTGAGTCTCTGTCTCAATGAATGAAAACTGGACGACAATTTGTCCTTGAAGTACTGTGATGAAAACTGGCAATCATATTATGCCTGTGATATGAAATAAAACTCATCAAACTATCTCTCTCTCTCTCTCTCTCTCTCTCTCTCTCTCTCTCTCTCTCTCTCTCTCTCTCTCTCTCTCTCTCTCTCTCTCTCTCTCTCTCTCTCTCTCTCTCTCTCTCTCTCTCTCTCTCTCTCTCTCTCTCTCTCTCACACACACACACACACACACACACACACACACACACACACACACACACACCCTCTCACTTGAAACTCACACACACACACACACACATGATCTATATAAGATTCAAATAAAAGTAGAGTAGTACCAGCAATGCTTGACGAATTGCCTCGATTTGCACTTTTGGTACAATTGTTGGATAATGTAGATCCAACTTGGCCTTCATCAACATGAGCATGCACATCTTATCTATCATTACTTTATCGTTGAAGGTGTGCTCAAGGGGATTAGGGAATCGTCTCTTTAAATCATCTATGACCCGACGCTTCTCAGTGATAGGGACAGCCCTCCAGTCTCCGAACATATTCCTATTAAACGTCCCATGACAGAGCTCTCTCATATAAGCTAGGACCTCCTTCCCCTTAACATCCTCAACTATAGCCCCTGACATATCAATGTCATAGTATAATATCGGATCACCTCTAGCAGGTGGGGCGTTTTAACCAGGTGGTGGTGCGTCACGCATGGGTGAGTCATCTCTATATCTAGACTCCTCAAAATCATCGTCACCTCCACAAGCAAAAACACAACCACCTAAATTACTCTTACATGGTGCTGACCTAGCAACGCGAGGTGTGGAGGTCTGAGGAGTAGACCTATGTGGTGAGGGCCTCTATGATGGTATGGGTGAGGGCCTTTGTGATGGTACATGTGAATGTGCACTAGTGGGGGGCCTCTGAGGACTACCCTGCTGTGAGGCCGCTGGAGAGTTTAACATGGACCTATACTACTGAAGAACAACATCCATTTGTTCTCTCTGCCTAGTAGGTGCACTACTTAACCAGTTCATACACTCTTCATGAGACGGAGACCCAAGAGATGGAGGGTCAGAAATCTGCATATAAAAAATGAACTACGATTAAGATAACAATGATGAACATAAAACATAAAATTAACTATAACCACAAACCTAAACATAAACTTTATTCTCTTTTTATTCAATTTCTCTCTGATAATCCACGGTTTCTAAATCTTTAATTTAAATCTTTTACCCTAAATCTCTTATATCATGTAATCCAAACTCTAAACACTAAAGCCCTTGTCAACTGTCTTACTTGTTTTCATGATTTTAAAACGTTTATCTTTATCAAGCTATAGCATATGCTCTTCACATTATTTTAGAATGTTTCAATTGAAAGAGAATACCCACAAACAGAGCAACAAGATTTTAACAACACAAAAAAACAATATTTCAACAAAACAAAGAAACAAGATTCACAAATGCTCACCTTGTCTCCAAAAACTTTGTTTCAAAAGCTTTACCCCAAAAAACTTTACTCCAAACTGAGGATACTGTGATAAAAGTGAGAAAAAAGAGTGTCGATGAGAGAGAGAGAGAGAGAGAGAGAGAGAGAGAGAGAGAGAGAGAGAGAGAGAGAGAGAGAGAGAGAGAGAGAGAGAGAGAGAGAGAGAGAAAGATGGAGAGGGAGAGCAAGCTTTACTCCAAGCTTTACTCAAACTACTTTAACTCTAATGAAAGGGAAACAAAAGAGTGTCAATGAGAGAGATAAAAGGATAGAGAGTCATCAAGGTTTTCAAAAAACTTACTTTACTCCAAGCCCTACTCCAAGTTTTACACCCTTTTAAATAGCTTTACTCCTTTTGAGAAGCTTTCTTATGCTCTCTTTGAAAAGGTTTACAAGCTTTTAAATAGCTTTACCTCAAGCTTTTGAAAGCTTTTGAAAAGCTTTAACTCTGATGAAAAAAAAACAAAAGAGTGTCAATGAGAGAGAGAAAAGAACATAAACAACAATAAACATAAATGTAACAAAGCAAAACAAGTAAACTTTTGAATGTTGGCTATGGTGCTTACCTTTGTGTCTAATGCTCAACTTTTTGCTCAAGCCTTGGCTATGGTAAGAAGGTAAAGAGCTTTGGCTGTGACAAAAGAACATAAACAACAATAAACACAAATGTATCAAAGAAAAACAAATAAACTTTTGAATATTGGCTATGGTGCTTGTGAAAGATTTCAGATCCTTAAGATCCAATCTACTTGAATGATCTTTGGTTAGAAAGAGAAATACACTACCAATTTCACCAATGTAGAAAAATCAGCATCTACACACAATTTGAGATGCAAACACTAATAGAACTTGATCAAACTTGAATAAAATGACTATGTACTGTTGCAATCCGTACAAAACCAGCAAGCTATTGTATTTCACACATGTGGATCCAAAAATAGCAAATATAGATCATTCTACACATAGAATTGTAAGCAATCACCAAGATAGTGCACCAATGGATAGTAGAACCCAAGAAAACCATGTATAAGCATGAAATGAGATAGAGAAGAGAGAAGATGACTCTCTCCACGAGTTACATCCTTTTATAGCAGGTCCAAACCCTATTTGGCCACTTGGCTTTCCCACCAAAATGCTAACCCTACCAATTTTGGGTCTAGATTCAATGTACCCAACTTATTCAAATTGAATCTACTCAAACTCGCATTCTATCTTTCCGAAAAATGTTCATGAAGTTGTAAAAGCTAGCGTGCCAATGTGCTAGCCTCCAAAAGAAATTTAAAAAATAATAGAATATTAATTTTTTGACCTTGAGAAAAATTTAAAAAATGAAAAAAAAATTGAGACAACTCGAATCCAAAAGAAAAGGTCATTTTTCAGAAAAGTTTTCAAAAATAATTACAATCTCTTGAAGAAAAAATTTGTAGACTACCACATCAACATGCTAACCTTTACAACTCCATGAATTAAAATTTACAATCAAATAAAGCTATATTTAGAAGTTAATAAAGTGTCTTTTGATGGACATATTTAGGTCATTTTTGCTATTTTTCAAAAACAAGTATACTTCTATAGTGGAAAATGTTCATGAAGCTGTAAAAGCTAGCACGTCAACATGCTTGCCTATCCAAAAACAATTCAATTTAATATATATATATATATATATATATATATATATATATATATATATATATTCTAGAGCCAACTTGGTTAGCATGTTGACGTGCTAACCAAATCAACTCCAGTATTTTATTATTATTCTTTATTGTTAATATTATCTTGTCGACTAGCAAGCTGACGTGCTAACTTTTACAGCTTCATGAACGTATTTCCATAATACAAATAATCCTATATTCAAAAAATAGCAAATTGTATTTTGATGGACCTATTACTAGTAGGATTTTCAACTATGTACCAAACCACAATTCTTATTTATAAATCATGTAATGATTTAAAATTTTCTTATCATGTGCTATATTTATGTTGAATCCTCGATAGAGAGAAATTTGCAAAACTTGAAAAACATTTACTCATAAAATGCCAAGGTACGATTCAAAGAGGATCTGTGGATGAGAGCTTGAAATCATAACAATTTATAAGGCTACTTTGTTGACTTGAGATTCCTAGAACTCATGAATTTTGATTACAAGTTTATTGGAAATTGTAGGAGCTCGTAAGACAACTTGTAAACAAATTGGTAGGAACTAACTATATACTTTACGAGTTCATAAAATTCATGAAAGACTATAAGGTAATTCATTGGAGCTTGTATGGGCTCATATGATAGCTTGTACGAGCTCATATGATAGCTCTTGACTAGCTATTGACATACTTGTTAAATCAACTTAATAACCTTCTAATAAAATGGCATGTGAACCACTGTGACAAGCTATTCATTACTAGACTTATTATCATTTATAACAACTATCTAGTGCATTACTAAAAAAAAGTTTCACTTAGACTTATCATCGTCCTAACAAGTGCTTTCTAAAACATTTGTTGTCCCTTCCAATCATATCAATGATAATTATTGTATATTTTCAGCAAAATATACAAGCAAGTTGGAGCATTCATATTTTTTATGCTACATTTTCATACTTTTATGATAAGTATACTACGACATATGCTTATTTCTGGCACCGTTGTCAGGGATTGCTAACTTGTTGGATACAGATGATTACTTGTTAAAGATGAATTCCAACCGCACAGTACTAGAGTTGAGCGATTGGAACGATATCGAAAAATCTAAGAGGATTTCTTCAAAAGCCTTAAGAAAGCAATTCAGAGTGGTAGATCATCTTTCATTCTTATCAGGAAGCTTTAACTTTTTTCAACACTCTTGTTGATAATCCTGATACTATTACTCCCAATATCGATTCAAATAATCCTAACCCATCTGTGTCAGATATGGAGCCTCCTGCAACAAGATATACTACTAGTTCAAAGATCAAGTATGATTACTTCAAAGGCACATCCTCAGGCGATGCATATAGCTATGTCTCTCAATTCAAATCCATTGTTGTTTCCAAAAATGAGGGTACGAATGCCAACAAGTTACGAATATTTCCAAGTATGTTGTGAAAACAAGCCCACATTTGGTACAATCAAATGGACCATACCATTGTCACCACCAAGGAGTAGTTAAAAGAAGACTTTTTCCACCAATTTCGTGAGATCGGGTATTCAATTAGAGTGTTGGCCAATTAAACTCAATGCAAAAGAAGGAAAATGAATCTTTGAGACGGTACACTCGAAAGGTAAAGAACTTAATTGAAAAACTAGTTGGTGTATATCATGTTGCCATATAAATTGAGTGGTTCCTTGTAGGTTTGTCGTCAAAGATTGATCGATATTGTAGACAATGTTCTATGAATAGCCTAAACCAAGTGATCGCTACAATAGAAAATTATGAAACGTCAAAAATTTCAAGGAAACGACATTTAGGTCACAAGAGGAAAAAGAAGTCAACAAAATTATCCAAAGATTCGAGCTTTGATGATGATTTTTTAGATAGTTTGAAATTGACTAGTTCAAGTGACGAAGACCATCAGAAGAAAAAGGAAACAAAGTCTATTAAAGATCTACCTACCAAGACAAATAAAGTGTGGAAGAAGAATATTGCTGATCTGTCAAAGCAAATGTATGATCTGCAGGTTCAAATATTTGAGTTGGATAAATGACACAAAGCTCCAGCCTCCAGTCCTAATGTTTGGTGCACTAAGTGCGGTTCTTCAGGCCACACTAATAACGAATGTAAGGTAACACAAATTTCTTATGTGGAAAGTTCTTCAGGTGATATTTTATATGTCTATGAAGTAGATCCAGAAGAGGATTGCCATTATATACAAGGGCCACAGACTGGCTCAACCGTATAGACGAAACCAAAGTTTGCATCGAAATAATTCGTACCTATTTAGACTGTAAGTCAAAATCAGAAAATTGTTTATGCACCTGCAAACTTGTTGAAGAAATGAAATGTTTCCAACTACAAAGCCTTGCTAGCTTTCAGCCCTCAGCCCGACGAAGACATTCGCGAACTCGAAGATCTGGAGACACGAAGCACGAAAAGTTTCACAAACACGAAAGTCAAAGAAAACGAAGATGAACGGTTCGTGAACACGAAAGTCAAAGGAGACGAAGATGAACGATTCACAAACACGAAAGATCCACAAATGAGATTCCTTTGTGGTCCAGTATGAGAGAAAGGCATACGAGCAAAACGAAACTCGTTTTGCCCTCACACTCCAAAGAGTATCAGCTAAGATCACGCAAGTACCCAGAAGTACAGAGATCTGATCTGATGGCATGACGTCAGCAGATACTTCCTAGGTCGTGGCTAATCTGTCACTCTTGTTACTCTTTGACTAGTTGCTTAATCACTCTAATCTTAGATTTACATAGAGCGACCATGCTTACTGTATGATACTTGACATATAGATCAACAGAATACACACAGTGTAATAACGTAATAGTCTGATGCTAGTAAGCAATCAAGACAACAAATACAGAATACTTGTTCGCCTGCGTGCGAACACTATTCTGTCTAGGATCCGAAGATCCAATTGTTCGCTAGTAAAGCGAGACGATTACTCGTGAGAGAACCCCGTTTCTCTCACGCCAATGCAGTGCATGGATATGCACGTAATGCTCAAAGAATCAGACAAAATAAATCAATAGATGATATTGTAGCCTTCGCACACATATCAATTTGTGTTGTGTCTGATCTCGAATGCAAATGTTTCTGCTGTTAATCGCATGTCTGAGTTTCTTCTTGTTTATTTTGAATTTCGCACTTTGGTTGAAACCATGTTGAATGTTGTATTGATTTTATGAACGTAGATCACTAGTGACTGACTACACTCTGGAGGATTGTAGGAGTGATTCAGCTGGCAATGTCCAGTGATCGCATCTGAACTCCATCCAAGACGAAGAGAGTCATGCTTGATTCGCCTTCGCGAAAGTTTCGCGAATCCGACGAATTCATTAGTCATCACACCCAACAGTGGTATCAGAGCGCACCCTGTCAAATTTTGACATAGCCAAAGAAGCTAGCAGATTCAGGAGGCCAAGCATTCAAAAAATCAACCATCAACCATCAACAAGAAAACAGACTTCAAGAAGCAATGGCTTCAATCAGCAGCATGCAGAGCAAGATCTGCACGATACTTGATTCTTCAGGATCTAACTTTCTAGCCTAGAAAGTTAAGACATCTTTGATACAAGGACTCTTTCCCTGGGTGGATGGCATAGAAGAAATGCCTACAACAACAGGCAAGGAGCTACGTGAATGGAGGGAGAAAAAAGACAAGGCAGTAGCCTTGCTATCATCTTCCATCGAAGATAGTCTCACACTTGACCTGGCTACACTCTCCAAAGCTAAGGAGATTTGGGATGCATTACTCACCAGATTTTAGACGAAATCAAGAAGTCAGATCATGATGTTGGAAGATCAGTTGACGAATTTGTAGTGGGATGGAAAAGACCTCACGTCTTTTGTAAGAAAGATGAAGGATCCGTTTCTATCACTATATAACTCTGGAGCAGAGAATGCAGTGTCAACTAAGAAGCAGCTCACGTACCTGTTGAGAGCCTTGCCCAGATCTTTTCAGATGACACGAACCCTGCTCGTCATCAGACTCATGACGACTCGCCAGACACTCTGTGGCACAGAAGACTCTACCACATGAACTCAATGGCACTTTACCAGGCAAGCCATCATGGAGCGATAACAGGGTTCAACATCTCGAATGCAACCTGTTCGACCACCTGTGATGCATGTTTGAAGGCAAGATGTCGTGCACTCCATTTGTCAAAGACTCCTACAGAAAGACAAAGATTTTGGAGCTAGTGCATTCTGACATCTGTGGACCATTCAACGTGATCTAAGTAGGAGGTTCAAAATATTATATAACCTTCATTGATGATTATAGCAAATTTGCCAGAGTGTACTTTATTCAGAATAAGTCTGAAGTGTTCGATAAATTCACAGAATATGTGAATTGGATAGAGAGATGTACAAGCAGCAAGGTGAAGCAGATCAGAACAGATCGAGGTGGTGAATATATCTCGAATCGCTTCACTGACTTCTGCAATGATCATGGTATCATTCACAGAAGACCTGCAGCCTATACACCACAGCACAATGGTGTTGTTGAACGAAAGAACATGACCCTAATGGAAGCAGCCAGATGCATGATGGCCTACTCGAAGGCTCCAAGGGCACTGTGGGCTGAAGCAGTAGCTACAGCCGCATACATCCAAAACAGGACATGTAAGTCTGGTGTTCCTCACATGACACGACATGAGCTATGGTGGGGTAGAAAGCCCAACCTGTCTCACATCAGAATCTTTGGCTGTGCAGCTTATTCACATATTCTTGATAAGCTTCATAAGAAGCTTGATGAGAAAGCCGAAAAGAGATTTTTGGTAGGTTATGACAACAATTTGTCATACTACAGAATCTACATACCAGATACGAACACTGTGAAAACAGTGAGAAATGTCAGATTCAATGAGAGTAGGACAAAGGCCAATGATGATCCTGTCAGCTATGAAGTTATGGAGAGACAGTACTATGACCTGTCGCCAGTGACAGAGGGAGTAGCAGACGAACACAAAAACGAAGACTTTCGAGTCGTCTCCCATTCGAGCGACGAATCTGATAAAGAAAGATTTGAGAGGCAACTTGTCGCCGTAGTTCTTGTAAACCAAGATGGTTCCAGACCGAGCAGAGCAGACAAGAGCATAGCTGTTTTAGGAGGATCTCCCAGAAGGTCGACAAGACCACGAAGAGCGCCAGCAAGATATGTGCCAGGCAGCTCAGCTTCCACATCAAAAGAGGTTTACGGGTTCAGTGGCGAACCACATACTTTCGAGGAGGCGATTGAAGGTCCAGAAAAAGACAAATGGATCCAAGCCATGAACGAAGACATGGAGTCCATGAAGAAGAACGAGGTATGGATGTTGGAGCCATTACCACATAAGAACATGAAAGATCCACGAACGAGATTCCTTTGTGGTCCAGTACAAGAGAAAGGCATATGAGCAAAACGAAACCCATTTTGTCCTCACGCTCCAAAGAGTACCAGCTAAGATCACGCAAGTACCCAAAAGTATAGAGATCTGATCTGATGGCATGACGTCAGCAGATACTTCCTAGGTCGTAGCTAATCTGCCACTCTTGTAACTCCCTGACTAGTTGCTTAATCACTCTAATCTTAGATTTACATAGAGCGACCATGCTTATTGGATGATACTTGACATATAGATCAACAGAATACACACAGTGTAATAACATAATAGTCTGATGCTAGTAAGCAATCAAGACGAAAAATACAGAATACTTGTCTGCCTGCGTGCGAAGACAATTCTGTCTAGGATCCGAAGATCCAACTGTCTGCTAGTAGAGCGAGACGATTACTCGTGAGAGAACTGCGTTTCTCTCATGCCAATGCACTGCGTAGATATGCACGTAGTGCTCAAAGAATCAGAGAAAAGAAATCAATAGATGATATTGTAGCCTTCACGCACATATCAATTTGTGTTGTGTCTGATCTCGAATGCAAATGTTTCTGCTGTTAATTGCGTGTCTGAGTTTCTTCTTGTTCATTTTGAATTCTGCACTTTGGTCAATGTTGAATGCTGTATTACTTTTATGAACGTAGATCAGTAGTGACTGAATATACTTTGGAGGACTGTAGGAGTGATTCAGTTGGCAGTGTCCAATGATCGCATTTGAACTCCATCCGAGACGAAGAGAGTCGTGCTTGATTCGCCTTCACGAAAGTTTTGCGAATCCGACGATTTCATCAATCATCACACCCAACACCTGCCGCCTAAGTGAGTCACACTTAGTTGTTATAAATGTGGCACTCAAGGCCACTATTCACCCGACTGTCCATATTCAAGTTGACCAATCAGCTATGTTTCTTTATGTTCAAACTGTTCAGAAGAAGGGCACACTATTGTAGAATGTCCAAAACCTATAAAGCTTAAGAGTCTATATAAGTATGTGCAGACTCTTGGTGCAAAAGCTGATTCAAAGTTAAAATAGGATGATGCAGTTGTTGAAAGCATCTTTCTCAGTTGAAAAGGAAGAAGAAAATTACTCTTCTTGAGATATCATTGTTGGTTGTTGACCTTGGAAATCTCGAAGCTCCTGAAATCGATGTTACTATTTCAGGCTGTTTGATTGAGAATGTACCTGTTGACTCTAGATCCAGCATCAACATCATGAAAAAAAATACCACTTATGCACTTGGATTGACTGATATTAAAGCTACACAACGAAAATTCAATCTAGCTAATTCAACATGGAGGAAGCTTGTTGGAGAGTTAAAAGAAGTTACAATATATATCCAAAATAAGCCATTCATTATGAATTTTATTGTAATTCGACTAGTCGGACTTGCTAACTATTTTGTTCTTATTGTCCTGGCTTTCCCGAGCTAATGCCAGTGTACATTGGAAAAAGAAAGAATTGTGTTTTCGTATTGGCGAATATGATAATAATGGAAAGCTACATGAACACATGGCAGCGAGACTGTCATGAAGGTGAAACAACGTTGTCAAATGCCAACTTTACTTTAGAGGAGTCGTCTGATACTTTCAACATTTTCTCGGAGGACGATATTGAGGCTAACTTTCTGGATTGCTATGAAATTGAACAACCAGAGTTATTTGACCATGAAGATCTAGCTCACCCTTCATAAAGGGAAATCCAAGACTATTCATCGAACAATATGACCATAGGTATGATCAATCCAAACGATACACTATCTGTCAAAGTCATACCAAAAAAAGCCTTAATGATTTCCAAGGTTTTATCTGAACAAGAAATTTGAGATTATACTAAATTGCACAAAGAATATAATGATGTGTTTGCCTGGTCAATGGAAGATCTTAAATGCATAGACAAAAAATATGGTCAGCACCGTATCGACCTAAAGAAGCAGTTCCAATAAGGCAACAACAGTATCGGTTAAACCCAAAGTACTCTTTACTGGTGAAAGACGAATTGGATAAATATCTGGAGTCAACAGTGAGTGGATTTTACCAATTGTAGTTGTACCAAAGAAGAAAACTAAAAAAATACGTGTTTGTTAAGAAAGTCATTTTTTTAGCAAGTAATTTTACGTGGATCAATAAAGAGAGTAGATCAAGTGATTCTATGATGGATAGAAATGAGGTGCTTGATAGGCATGATAATCAAGAGGATGAGTCTTCTACCTTTTGTGATGTCGGTCAATTAGCCTTGCAATGGTGATCTAGATTGTGTGTCTATTGAGGAGTGGAATGGACTAAAAGGGACAGAAAGGATTAGGCTTTGACACTAATCTTCACATATTCTACTTCATTTTGGATGGAAATCATAGCATCTATCTCTTGCTTCATGGTGGCGTTGTTTTCACTATGGCTAGCAAAAGGGGATTTGGTGTGATTTTTTGTGATCTCAATTACATGATTGAGAAAATTTTTTTACAAAGGTTTATACCCAATAAGAAAAAAATGAGCAAAGGTTATGATGTTTTATTGGAGGAGCAAGAGGTATGGCTTGCTTCATCAACACCAACGGGAAAATGGCATTTTGGAGCTACAAAAAGGCATAAAGGTGGAACCCAAACTTCAAATAATTGAGAATAAATTTTTGCAAGATATTGAAGGCTTGAGCAAGGGCAAAGTAATATCAAGGAAGTGCTTTTATGTCCTACCTTATTCATCTTATCTCATGTTTGAGCGATGTCATATCAATGTGTGGAATTATCGAGTAACTACATCATTTTGATATTGAAGATGGACTAATCTTATTTGTTGGTTTTTCTAATGGAAACAGAGTAGAGGAAGCATCATTATGTCACTTATGTTTCTATGGTCATAAAGAATTTTTGAAAGCAGACAGCCAAAGAAGAGTTGTAAAAAGCACCTCCAAAAGAGCTGGAACTTTCTAGCATTCCTAAATGTTTCACTCTCTTATGATGTTTCTTTTCTTGTATTATAGACACTAGAAATTATAGCCCTTATGTATTGAATTCCTCAATTACAAACATAATGTAAGGTTTAGGAATGCCATCTTGAAAGTCTTGGGGATATTGTTATTGCTTTCAACTTTTATCAATCCTAGCAAGTGATTGTTGGTGTCCATTACTTTCAAGTCTTCTTGGCATTTTTATCATATTCAAATCAATAGAAAATTTGAGTGATCTTTAGTGATATAGGTCTAGTTCACTAGAATTAGGTTTTTGGCAAAGATCTCATACATGGATCATCATGCTTCAAACCAAATAGTGTTTTTTTTTTCTTGTACATGTCCACTACAATAAAAAAAAGAGAAAAAAAATGGCTCAACAAAATCGCAAGTCTAAAACATCTAGACTTCTATATAAGAATTACTTGCATTCAACAATTGCAAGCTAGGTTAGATCACAAGTATACATAGCTTCATATCATTTGAAGTATAGTTTCTAACATTGATTACTAGAAGAGTAGAGCCTAGAGTATGTACTTGGTTAACTGCATCTAGTTTAGACAAATAATACTCTAGATTCTTGAACCTTTCAATTCTTGCCCCAACTATTGTCATTTCTATTTTCTATACCATATAGTGTTGATTTTGAGATTGTTGTCTCTCACACTATATGAATATCATTGTGTATATGACATAGATCCCCAATTATTCAAAAGGATGGTCACATGTAACATACATGTCCTTATTAGCTTTGCTTGCCCTAATAGAACCTCATTTGATATATTAAAAACAATCAATTTATGCTCAATTAACTACAATAAGTGCTCCCATGTCTTTAAAGTCTTGTCACTTTCTCCCCTCAAGTCAATAATTACATCAAAAAAGAAAAAGTTGTCTTACTCGTTGTGCCAATTCAAAGGAAATTTGAGCAAGTTAGATTGGAAGCCAAATTCAATGTAAAAAACAAAAGTGTTATCCAAAGAGATTCTAATGAATACTCTTTCTAGGTCTAATTTGATAAAAAAAAACATAGCTACATGTGCAATATGAGGCCAAATCAATATTACTTCGAATGTGTAGGACATTATTTGTAATGCGATGAAGCCAAAATATTTTACATATACAATCTCATGAACAATGTAATAATTTTATTTACCAATCCACCTTGTAGATTAATTATTATTACATTGAGACTAGGAGCCTTTTGTCTTAGCTTTTATGAAACATTAGCTACATTTTTAAGGTAATAGAAGGTTTTTACATTTTTAGATGTTGGGTACATTATTACACAAATAATCTTATAATGTTATAATGAGAAGTACCCTACTAATAGTAAAGACAACTGTAGTACCTGACTAAATATAGAGTGAATATAATGAGAAGTTTGGAAATTATTACCAAACCATTCTTGGTTTTGGTAAACATTCTCTTAATTTGTAATTATTGATTCTTAGAAATTGTAAATACCTTTTATACTTGGCAGGTTCAAAAGTTTTTTGTATTTAATTTGACGATCATAGCATGTGGGAGCGACGATCATCAAGTTGATGTAGTATATTGAATAGTCTTGCTTATGTTTAGAACCTTTTGGGAAAATTACTTGCAATAAATTGCATGACTCCATTGTATATACTATTTTTGAGCTAGAAGGACTAAGAATGGTAAGAGACTATGCCATATGTGGATAAGATAACTATATCCACATATGGCATAGTCTCTTATCTTGTCTTTCATAGTATAAGGGACCTCCATGGAGACTTATATCACAATCTCTTCCATTAATAGATCTATGACATGATCCTATTGAACAAAATGGTTATGTTGGGCATGCTTCTTGCTACTAGCCCCATTTCTCATGTAAAAACATTAGATTCAAGGATTAAAGACATCAACATTTACTAAGATGGTGCTCTCTTATTTCTAAAAAATAGCATTATTTCATTTTCAAGATATTTGCATACCCCACATAATATACCATGATGGTTGACATTTTTTCCATCTAGATTCAATTGTCAAGTTCTATTTTTTTTTTTGTTTTTTTTATACTCATTAAACAAAATCTCTAACCTAAGATCCTACTAGAGCATGTCCATGCATCACATCAAAAGGAGAATTTTTTATGTCTAGAAATAGGAGGGAAGAATCTATCCCGTATAAAATTTCTATATCTTAGGTTGTGGACCAACAATCTTTTCTTGAGTTTGTTCATTAGAAAGTTCTTTTGATATAGATTGTACTTGACTATTAGTTCTCATCTTTAGAAAAAGAGCAAAATAACTAGGTCGAGCTTTCAATCCAAGATAAATAACTAGGTTGACAAAAAATGTCTCACATTGTAATTGAGCCCCTTGTATAGCTTATACCAAAAATATTGGTGTTTACATCTGGTTTATGACAAAATTTGTCTTGTATAAAGTTGATATCAAGTAAAGTATGTGATTAATAAAAAAAAGCATCTCTTTATCACCCAAATTAAGTTTTATGAATGTTTGGAACATAAATTAAGCAATCGAATGTAGGCTAAATATCTGCTCATGTCAATTTGTATTGTTACAAAATTTATTAGGTAGAAAGACATGACAAAAGCATGTGATTTGTGATGTCACATCATGCATGAAATCCATACACAATGTGTTGAAAATGTTGAACAATACACACAAATAAAGCAAAAAGTGTTTTTGGCTTCTTAGCTTCCCCTACCTTGTTTTATATTGCATGCTAGTGAAGCTTTTAATAATCTTGATAATTCATAGCCACTCATAAATCTCATATCCTAAGAAACATGTATGTCCATTATATTTCTAGTAGCAAAGAATTTAGCCTTTTGAGAAATTCTATAGATTTTCGTACATGTTGACTATTGTTGCTTGTGAATGGTAGCTAATTAAAAAGGTAACTGACTTGTGACAAGCACAAAGCATAAAAAGGAGAAAACTACCCAAGAAAAGTAGATGTAGCATAAATATATGTGAACTTTAAATTTGGACATAAAAACCACATCAAGACACATTGAGGATGACATATATGCAAGAATATTCTTGATGGAACCAAAAAATGTTCCTATCTTTTTCAATCAAAGTCACAAAATATGCTTTGCAAAACAATTATTCAATTCTTAAATATTTCAGGGCTAAAATGGGAATGTGTGATGTGACTTTTGCATATCACAATGTTGTGCTTTAGTGCTTGCAAAGTGTAAGTAGCAACAAATAATCTAATTGTTTTTATAAAAAGTGTGTGCCAATAACTCAATATGTTGTGCATGATATAAGCATCAAAGTTGAATTTACATTAAACAAGAATAGTAACCAATATACAAGCTACCTAACATTTACAATATAAACAAATAAGAAACTAATTGCAAGTGTTATGGCTCTCAAAAAATAAATTTTGAATAGATTGACTTGGATCTTCCAAATATCAACTTGTTCTTTACGGAATCTATTGTTGTTTACAAACATTTGCTTAATATTATGGAACATTGTACATGCCCATTGCTTGTTGTAAATAAATACTGAGGGCTCTCATAGCCTCAATTTTGTAAGTAGCCTGTAATTTAATAGAATTCTAACACTGTATAACGGTGCACTTGTATTAAGCAAAGTGCCAATAGCTGTAAATACGGCTTGAAGTGTCAAAAACAATAAGCAGCTAATTTTTTTTAAGTGCCTCGAAGCATAGTAGGGAATTAAGTGGCGTGGCTCAAGTAGATTATTACCAAAGCATTGTAAAGTCAAGTTACTTGCAAAATAAATAAAAGCAAGTAAACTTAGCCTCTCAAGTTCCAGACATGAGACAATAGGAAAGTACCAGCTCATTTGGACCCAACTATATAAGGGCCAAATCCTTTGTATTTTATGCTCACAATTTTCATTTGATCAATAAAAGAGTTGAGCTCCCTCCTATAGTGTGTCTTGTGAATGCTTAGAGAGAGAGAGAGAGAGAGAGAGAGAGAGAGAGAGAGAGAGAGAGAGAGAGAGAGAGAGAGAGAGAGAGAGAGAGAGAGAGAGAGAGACTCAAAAACTCACCTTAATTAATGAAGGAAATGAAAGTACATATAGAAACTCGTGGAGATCCACGCTTGATTCTTATTGGACTCCTTAAACATAGCCTCTCTAATCCTATTGGATGTGCGATGCAACATCCCTCACTTTTGATTGGACCCTTCCAACAGATTTCTCTCTTATGTTGGACCCTTTGACTTTTGCCACCACATAGGGTGCATTACTCATCAAACCTAAACTTGACATGTGTAAGCAACCTAACTAGCTTGAGTTACATCACAATTGAATTTTGGCCTAATCATGACAAAACATGTGTACTTGACCATTTTGACCTCTAAAGCCAAAATTGGCCCTATCACCTAGTGACACCAAGATGCTTGACTAGCAATCTTTATGATTCCCCTAACGTCAACATTATAAACTATTTCTAACTATTCTACACATGTGGGAACATGCTCCACACATGTGAAATGTACTCACAAACATAAAGTCATAAAATAACCAAGATAGATTTTTGACAATTTTTCACACTCCTCAAAAACTAGCCTGGTAAGTTCAAGGAGTGTGAAAAAAAAATTTGAGTGGGTCCTTTGGTATGCATAATATGAAGTAAAAAACCAGCAAAAGGATCCATCATGGTAGCACCCTCACCATATCCATGATAAGATTAATTTGGTAGAAATCATTTGCCAACATCTTTGAAGAGTATTCCACCAATTTGCCATTATATCCAAGTGCTTCCTTCATGCTTGATAACGATTAATAAAAGTGACAAAGCACATTGAAAATTTGCTCGGCAGTGCCGGCTAGTATAATCGGGCCAATTCTAAGGCCGTAAACTATTTTATGGGCCATTTTTAAGGCCTCAAAATTTGCTCTAGCCACATTTTGGACGGGCTGGGACACATTTCTACGGGCAACTGTGTGTTGATTTGACCATAATAGCTGGGTTTTACATGCCAGTTTTTATACAAAATTGTGAAATTGCTCTAAAAATAGCCCAATTTTTTGTACGAAAATATCGGCTAACAATTAGCAAGCAGAAGGAGCCAACAAAGACAAATGGAAGAACAAAGGAAGGTCGAAACAATAGAGTGGAGACAAAAAGACATGTGTGAGATGCAAACGCGGAGGACATACTATCGATTTGTGTTGGCTAAATTCAAAAATCAAGTGTATCCACTGTCATAAGAAGGGTCATGCAGCCATGGATTGTCACTAGAACCCAAGAAACAAATCAGCTCAATGCAGACAAGAGAACAACAATAGGACAAATGTCGAGAATCCAGAGAGCTCAAAGATGGGTGAAGAAAGATCGAATCACAGAAATTCGACTGCCTACATCTGTGCAGACATGTGTGCAGTATCAACACCTAACACACATGAGGTAATCCTTGATTCAGAAGCTACCTCACACTTCGTTACATCAAGATGGATCATGTATGATTTTTGAAATGCAGATCCATCAAGATTTATCGTTCTTGGAGATGGATCAAAGCATCAAGTGAATGGTATTGGTTCACTATGGCTCAACACAAACGACAGAGACAGACGACTCGAAGATGTTCTGTTCGTGCCTACACTGCAGCAGGACTTGCTATCAGCGGCAAGAATAGCTGATGCAAGGATGCGTGTAACGTCTTGAGACGAAGCATGCAACGTTGTTGATGCAAGTACCAGTACACTGATCACTCAGGGTAGAAGAAAAGGCAACATGTATCACTTGAACATACGCCTACCTGCAGATCAAGTGCATCAGACTCATGATGATTTGCCAGATACTCTATGGCACAAGAGACTATGCCATATGAATTCAATGGCGCTATATCAAACACGCCATCATGGAACAATCACAGGGGTGAGCAGCTCGAATGCAACCAGCTCGATGACCTGTGATGCATGTTTGACTCCTACAGAACTACAAAGATTCTGGAGCTTGAACATTCAAACATATGTGGACTTTTCAACATGATCTTAGCAGGATTACAATAAATTTGGCAGAGTCTACTTCATTCACAATAAATCATAAGCTTTTGACAAATTCACAGAGTATGTGAATTGGACAGAAAGATGCACAGAAGCAGATTAGAACAGATCGGGGTGGAGAATACATTTCAAACCAATTAATTGATTTCTGCAAACAAGAGCATTGTAGTTCCAGAAGGATCTCCTAGAAGATCAACAAGAGAACAAAGAGCGCCAACGAGATTTGTGCCAGACAGCTCAGCTTCTACATCAGAAGAGTTTTGTGGATTCAGTGAAGAACCACAAACATTCAAGGAAGCGATTGAATGTCTAGAGAAGGACAAATGGATCCAAGCCATGAATGAGGAGATGGAATCCGTGAGGAAGAATCAGGTATGGACATTGCAGCCATTACCAGATAAGCGAAAGACTGTAAAATGCAAGTGGGTATACAAACTGAAGTATGGACCGAATGGAGATATTTCTAAGTATAAAGCAAGACTTGTAGCGAAGGGGTTTTCTTAGAGATGTGGTATTGACTATGTTGAATCCTTCTCTCCTGTCGTGAAACATTCGTCCCTACGTTTATTGTTTGCATATGCAGCTACTTATGATCTCAGGATTCACATCGTGGACAAAAAGACAGTGTTCTTCCTGGTGAGCTAGATGAAGAAGTCTACATGGATCAACCTCCAGGCTATATTTCGAACTCACTTCCTACTTATGCATGCAGAATGCATGGGAGTATCTACAGTATGAAGTAGTCAACGCAACAATGGTATAAGAAGAAAGATCAAGTCCTGAAATCCTTAGGATTGAAGCCACTAATGGTTGATTCCAATGTTTATGTCAGAATTACAGATGGAAAGATCATCATTGTAGCTGTATATGTGGACGAAACCAAGTAGCACTTGATAAGGAATTTGATCGAGAAGACGACGTTGCAGACTATTTTCATTGGAACAAAGGAGATGGTGGCTGACACAAAGGTCTTAGACAAAGGTTTGTTCGAGAAATAGAGGAGCAGTCTTGGAGTCATCAAGCTACCAAGCTTTGAGAGGGAGCTGAAGAAACAAAACGTTTATGTTTCCAAAGCTTTGCTGGCTTTCAGCCCTCAGTTTGACGAAAAGACACGAAGAAAAAATGTTCGCAAACATCCTAACGAAAAAGATACGAATGCAAAATATTCACGAAAGAAAAATGTTCGTGATACTACAAGAAAAAGTCAGACGATGTGAAAGTCAAATGACTCGAAGCGACACAGAAGTCTTCACGACACTTTTTCAACCTTCACGCTCCAAAGGATCAGGAAGATCATGCAAGTACTATGAAGTACAAAAACCCTGATCTGATATGATGATGTCAGCGGAAGAGCGTTAGAATGTGCCTAACCCACCACTCTTGTAATCCATAACCAGTTATAGATTGTTTAGTCTATCTAATCTGATATGCTACTCTGAATGTATGCGATTACGAGATGTATAAGATACATACATTAGCAGATAGAAAATATACAAGATAGAAGCCCGCCTATGAGCGAGACAATTTTGTAAGCAAGATCTACAGAGATCCAAGAAGTTCGTTAGTAAGCGAGACGCTACTCATGAGAGAACACTATTTTCTCTCAATGTACGAGAAATTCAAAAACCAAACGGTTTCTCAACTAGTGATGACGAATGTCAACAACTTTTTTAGGTACATTAGGAACAAAGGTAGATAGATCCTCTAACTCAACGAGTTCACCTTCCGAAATTAGGAAATCCTTCCTAGTAAGTTGTTCCTTTAAACGACTTACATGGAAAACAGGATGAACCCCAATCCCAATCGAAAGATCTAGCTGATAAGCGACCGAGTTGATTTTCTTTACAACCTTATAAGGTCCGCTGTATCGAGGAGATAGCTGACGACATTTTCCCGTCTGTAGTACCTTTGAATCCTTAGGGATTTTAAGATATACCCAGGTTCTGACCTCAATATCCGATGTGAGCGACCGCAGTTAGCATAAAACTGAGCTCTATCCTGAGCAGTTGTCATGCTTTCTTTGGCCACTAGCAGCATTTCTTGCATATCTTATAGGAAATCTACTACAGCTTGCACCTTGAGACCTTTGAGTCCGACCGAAACTGGAGAACACGGCTGAAAGCCATACATCAACATAAAAGGATTGAATTTGGTAGCAGAATGCTTGGCACTATTGTGCATGAACTCAACCAAAGGGAGATACTTTTTCCAATTAGATTGCCGGTGAGAAACATATGCTCTAAGCATATCTTGCAACGTCTGGTTGACACGTTATGTCTGCCCATCAGATTTTGGGTGATCCGAAGAACTAAGACTAAGGGTTGTTTCAAGTTTTTCAAAAACTGCTTGTCAGAACTTGCCAGTGAACTTGGAGTCACGATCAATAACAATATCATTCGGCAGACCATACAATCTGAACAACTTTTCAATGAAAAGCTGGGCTAGTTCAGATGCCTTGACAGATAATTTAGTTGGTATAGCACCATCTTGGTTGGCTTGTCAACCACCACCCAAATGGCATTGTGATCACTCCAAGTTTTAGGGAGTCCAATCACAAAATCCATTGAAATACTTTTCCATTTCTTACTGGGAATTTCCAAGGGATGTAAAAGACCCACAACTTTGAGACTTTTTGCTTTGTTTTGCTACCATTGTTCACAACTTTGAACGTATGCCTCCACATGACCTTTCATCTTAGGCCAGAAGAAATTTTGCCTAACAAGGTCAAGTGTCCTCTGTATGCCTGGGTGACCAGCACAAGGGTTGTCATGACACTGCTACAGGATTTGGGCCCTTAAGTCCTCCCGATCTGGCACACAAAACTTTCCCTTTCGAAAAAGCAGGCCATTCCTTAGAATAGTCTTCAGGTATCTTATCATTACGGGATTGCTTGGGATCCTACTGTTATGTCCATGACCAGTACATAGGATACAGTATACTCCTAGTCTTGGATACACTGTACTCCAGTGAAACAAGTTGTTAGTTATGCCACATCATATTGAACGTGACCCGAAAGTAACTAATATCCTTGTGAGGCCCAAAACACACTAAGTGGAGTTTAGACAAGGTAATGAAGGAGACAATGTATGCATGTGTAGAGTTATCCATAGCAATTCTATGAATAGTTGGTCCATGCATGGGACTCTATTCTAGGTGAATCTATGTATAAAGGAAAATTGTACACATGCTAAAACTCCAAAAAAGACACCAAAATTGATTTCCTAGCACAATTTACCACAAACACAATGAAATTTGAGAGAGATATGGAACATGCAAATTGAATTTGGGAAGATCCACCAACTTGCAACCTTGCTCCTCTCCTTGGATGAGAATACTAGTTAAATACCACCAAGCTCCAATGAAAAGCACCACCTCTCCAAGCTTGTAAGCCTCGCTCTGATACCACTTTAAGGGAAACTCCTTAGATCCTGCTTACAAATCCTAAACACAAAAGGATAACACACTGTGGAGAAACCACCCAACCAAGTAGAAGCATCCAATCAATCTCTAGAAGCCTCACCCCCAAGCCAAGGAACAAGAAGCATGAATGTAGAGTGAGAGCCTGGCAATGAATCAAGAACCATGATGAGGAGTAGGGCGAGTTTGGTCCTCTTATATAGAGCCTAATGCATCCTGGGCACATAGCCATGCACAGCCCTATGTTCCTGAAATTTTCAGCAAGTTAATTCACTTTGAAATAGTTGAAATTCAGTTTGCATGTTGGATCTTCCCATGTATTTGGATTCTAGGCTCTTTTGTGGCCAAATTTGGCTTGTTTTCCATGTTTTTGGCACAAAATTGAGGGTAGAAATCAAAATCCAGCAAGATCGGATCAATTGATTGTTGTAACTCTGTATTTTTGATTGCATGTGGATTTGGAAAACGTTCTTGCCATTAATTTCCAATTGTGCATGGTGAAAAAATCTAGAAAGGCTAAAATTCATGATTTTTGCATGTTTTTTCATGAAATTGGATGGTAGGAGGTTGTTAAAAATCAATTGAAGCTGGGAAAAGATGAATCATAGTCTTTTGAAGCTGTCCTAGAAGTTAGAGCCAAGAATTCCAGCAATTGAATTTGTAGGAAGTCAAAAAGTGTCAAAAATTGACCAATTTTGGTGAATTTTGGGGGATGGATTTCCCTAAATCCATAAGAGGATCATTCTGGATTTTTTCCAGCATTATTTGTATTTCTTTTTTAACTTCCCAGCAAGCTATCAGACCTGTAAATTGATGGGTTGAGGCTTATGTTTCAATTCCATCAAGTTTGTAGCAATTTTGACTTCTAGAAACCAAGAAATCATGGTTCTCAGTCCATACTGCTTCATAGGATCTGTACGAAGGCTTCATGGAACTCTTTTCGACCATTTAATATTGTTTGGATCATCAATTTTAGGCTTGGTTGAGTGTTTGTATGTTTTTGGACAGATTGTTCTAGAAAAAGTGCACCCTCCTACAGTCTAATTGGTTGTTCTGAGCTCGCATGTGTGAGTCCTAGGTGGAAGGCTGATGTGGCAAGTGTCTTGTTCAGTGGGTCTCCCTCTGTACTGAGCTTTACAGCACCCAATTTGGTGTCCTGTAGCCAAAGATATGAGCATTTGAAGTTTTGCAATTTTGTGAGCAAAATTGGCAAAATTTCCAATTGTTCTGATTGCATGCATGACAATTTCATTTGTTGCATCCGTTAGATATCCCAAATAAGAAATGGAAAAGCATATCTATGGATTTTGTAGTTGGACTTCCAAAGACCCAACGGCAAAATGATTCAGAAAAGTGGCTCACACAAGTGGTACCCCAGTACCAGTGAACCAAAACATCTTTTCAAGACAAAGGGGGTACCACTTCAAGTCCAATCACAACTAAGAGCCATGTACGAAGCGGAACACTTTCAGGAAAGGCTTGAAGATTAAAAACTTGGCATTGTGAAGGGAAAGCTTGGAGGGATGCCTATAAAGAGAAGAGGCTCCCTTTGCATTAAGAGAGAGAATGCATGAACACGAGAGAATGGAGAAAATGTGAAAGGGTGAAGGAGTGAAGATTTTGCTTCATAGGTTGAATGAGAGGATGTTACGTGAGGGAATTCTTGTGAGAAGATGATGTGAAGAATTGAAAAAGATTATCTATGTTAGATATAGGGGTCTTATGTTTTTTATATCAAGCATCTAGGTGTAGGATGTTGATAGGACCAAATTTGGCATAGATGGCAAATTACCCATTTCCACTTGTAATGCCACTATTTAGCCAAAATAGAGTAAGAGGCTAAAATCGTGCCAATTAGAGTGTAGACAAGTGTAATACTTCTGTTGATGAAATTTAAGAGGTCCAATAGGATTTAGAGGTGGAACCTTGAGGGGTCCAATAGAATTTGAGGTTTGCTTGAAAATGGTCCAATAGAATTTAGAGACGAATGGATCATTGGTCCAATCGGATTAAGAGGTGGCAAAATTGTGGTCCAATCATAGTTAAGCATAGTGGTAGCTCGTGGATCTACTAGTATCATTGTACTCCTCATTTGGATCTAATTGATTTTGAGATTGAGTGGATTTTGTGAGTAGTTGGTTTTCTAGCTTTCTCTCTCTACCTGAGAGTTCACGATGATTTTCTCTCTCTACCCAAGGAGAGCAGCTTGTTTTTACTTAGATTATTTTTGGAAAACTTCCCACACGTGTGAGTGAGAGTTGGACGTGATTGAATGCATGTAGTAGTGTGTTTTTGCCATAGAATCAAAGATAAATCTTGAATCTCAATCTAGTCTTGATCTTGGTGCATCTACACACCTTAGGAGATCACAAGTACATGTTGTGGACAGTCCACACGTGTAAAATCAACATGGTATCAGAGCCTACCTAAGGTTACCATGCATTTTGATCCATTTAAGTGAAAAATTTTCATCAATCTTGAGCTAGAAATTGTCAAGATCCATTTTCCTAGCTATCTTGTCTAATTTTGGATCAAAAGAGATCAATAGGGCATTGATTGGGTCTGACCTGGTACTGTATGGAATCAGGTGCTCAGACATGTGTGAGGAACATCCAATTTTAGATTGAGAGTTCTCTCTCATGCTTGATCCATTTATCTTTCTTGATAGCCTGTTTTGAAGCTATTTTTGTCTAGTTTCTGATGCAATCAGTTTCATCATTCCATTTTGTTGAGCCAATCAGAAGTTATAAGCTTTTGAAGAGGGTTAGGTAGGGCACCTAGACCTGGTTGGACACATTTGTTTTGGTCAAGAGATTGCTTGTTAGATCTTTGTTCACAGTTCTATGGTTACCAATCTCATCTATAGGTGATTTAGACATTGTTTTGAGATCATAGCCAATTTGTTTCATGCAATATCATTGAGTTTGTTACTTAGTATATTTCACACGTGCTAAGAGTAAATGATGCTAACTTTGTCTATAGTCCATCATTTGATGTGAAGTAGATCTTGTTTTAGAGAGATTTGAGTAGCTAGTGAGAATTAATTCACAAATAGTTGCAAGATCTTTCATAGGAGGAGATAGTACTTCATTATTGGATCCTATTGAAAGTGTGTAGCAACACTTATTGTTCATCATTTGAGTTTTCTTCACTTCAAATGTCTTCAATGAGTTCACCTTTGTTGGAACCAAGTGAAAGATTGAACCACAAGTTCTTCAAGAGGTTAAAAAATACAAAAAGAGAGCTAGGATGGCTCTCCACTACATTAAGATGAATGTCTCTAATGAGATATTGAGGGAGATAGGTACTTGTACAACAACCAAAGAAGCTTGGGATTGTCTCAAGACTATATATGAGTCTAAGAACACCTCTAGGCTCCTCACTCTTAGAAATCAAATCTTTCAAAGTAGCCAAAATAGTGATGAGAGTGCATCTAGTTATGTTTTGAGAGTAAAAGATATTCATAGAGAGCTTGCTTGCATTGGTGATTCCATCATCAAAATGAGCTAGTCCAAGTCATTCTCAATGGCTTGAGAAGTGAATTTGATAACCTTGTCCAATCCTATGCCATTAAGGAAGAGCTACCAAGTTTGGAGGCTCTCCAAAGTGTGCTGATTTTTGAAGAATCAAGACAAGAGTACAAGCTCTTGAGGATGAACAAGCTTTCTCTCACTCATAATGATGGCAAAGCCCTCTTTGCCAAGGACAAGCACAAAGGGAGGAGCAAAAACCAATTTCAACAATCCTCAGGCAAGGACAAAGCCAAATCCAAAGACAAAGATGAGGAGGAAGATGATTCCTCTAATGCTTCATCATCCAAGCTCAAGAAGAAGAAGGTCAAATGCTTTTATTGTGGCAAGAAAGGCCATTATGCCACCGATTGCTTCAAGAAGAAGAATCAACTCAAGCAAGACAGCATCACCAATGAGAAGGAAGACACTATTGCAAGTGATGGAGAGGGATCTCTTATGGTCTCTAGCTTCTCATCCACTCCTTTCAAGAAGGACGTCTTATGGTATATTGATAGTGGAGCCTCTTCACATATGTGTAGCTCCAAGGATTCTTTCTCTTCTATTGCACCATATGATGGAGTCAAGAAATCAATATACACTGCAAATGATTTTGAATGTCCTATTGAAGGCATAGGGAAAAGCTTGCATCCTCTAAAGTTCTTTCTCTTTCTAAAGTGCTTTATGTGCCTAAGCTTACTAAGAATCTCATTAGTGTTGGCCAATTGCTTGATAATGGCCTTGATGTAAAATTCAATGTTGATACTTGTACTATCAAGAAGAATGATGAGATACTTGCATTCGGATCTAGATTTTGAGGCATCTATAAACTAGATCCAAATGAATATGTGAATGCTTGTAACGTTGCTCTTGTGAACAAGCTCTCTATGGAGGAATTATGGCATAGGAGGTTGGGACATCCCAACTACAAATCCATGCTCTTTATGATCAAAGAGGCCAAAGCTATTGGCTTGCCAAAGTCATTCTCCAAGAAGAGCAAGCCTTGTGAGGCTTGTGCTATTGCTAAATCTCACAAAAAGCCATATACAAGATCTTCTATCAAAAGCAAGCATCCTTTGGAGTTAATCCACTCGAATGTGCATTTCTCATCAACTATAAGCAAGGGAGGAGCCACTTGTTTTGTTACTTTCATTGATGATTTCACAAGATTCACTTGGATATATCTTCTTACTTCTAAATCTACGGTGTTTGATCATTTCCTTATTTTCAAAGCTTATGTAGAGAAGCAATTCTCATTCAAGATTAAAGCTCTTAGATGTGATGGAGGTGGTGAATATATCTCCAATAAATTTCATGATTTTTGTGAGCTTGAAGGCATTAAAAGAGAGTTCTCTTGTCCCTATTCTCCATCTCAAAATGGAGTGGCCGAGAGAAAGAATAGATCTCTATGTGAATGTGCAAAATCTATGAGAATTGAGGCATCTTTGCCCAAAGATTTTTGGGGAGAAGTCATTAACTGTGCAAATTATCTTTGTAATAGGCTCCCACATATAGCTCTAGAGGAAAGTCACCATATGAAATCTTATATTTGAAGAAGCCTAAGGTTGATCATCTTAGAGTTTTTGGATGGATATGCTTTGCCCATATTCCCTTGGAAACAAGGAAGAAGGAAGATTCTAGTGCATGCAAAGGGATCATGGTTGGATACTCATCCACCAAAAAGGCCTATAGAGTCTTTGTACTCTCTACTTCTCAAGTTATTGAAAGTAGAGATGTTGTCTTTCATGAAGATCAACATTCATCTTTTGAAGAGGCCGAGATCAAGAAGTCTATGGATGCATCACCTATTATTGATTTTGAAGACAATTATAATGTGATGGGGTCGAGAATTGAAGAAGACTCTCCTCGGATTTTCTCACCAAGAAGATCCATGAGAGATAGATCTGAGCCTAAGAGGCTCTCATATGTTGATAAAGGCAAACAAGTGGATCTTAATTCCACTAATTATGTTTTTTATGTCTCTCATGAAGAGCCAAAGAATGTAGAAGTGGAACTCAATACCAAGGAGTGGTATGATGCCATGAAGCAAGAGTATGATGCATTGATCACCAACAATACTTGGGAGCTTGTGGATCCTCCATTCAACAAGCATGTGATTGGTTGCAAATGGGTATTTCGGATCAAGTACAATCATGATGGCACCATCAACAAGTATAAAGCAAGATTATGTGCCAAAGGATTTGCTCAAATCCATGGCCTTGATTATGAGGAGACCTTTGCACCCGTTGCAAAGATGGTGACAATAAAAATCCTTATTTCTCTTGCTTGTTTCTTTAAGTGGAAGGTGTTCCAATTAGATGTATCCAATGCTTTTATAAATGGTTATCTTGAGAAGGAGATCTATATGGAACAACCTCAAAGTTTCATCAAGGATGAGTTCAAAGTGTGCTTGCTCTTCAAAAGTCTTTATGGACTCAAGCAAGCACCAAGATCATGGTATTCAAGACTTAATTCTTTCCTTATCTCACTATGATTTTCTCTTAGTGACTATGATCCTTCCATGTATCTAAAGTTTGTTGATAGTAATATTGTCGTTCTTCTAATTTATGTTGATGACATTATTCTTTGTGTAAGTTGTATCAAGCTTGTTGATGAAACTAAGCTAGCACTTGGATGTGAGTTTATAATGCAAGATCTAGGAGAAATACATTACATCCTAGGCCTAGAGATTGATTTTTATGAAGATCATGTTTTTATATGCCAATCTAGATATGCTCACTCTATGTTGAAAAAAATTCCATATGGAAAATCCTAAGAGCATAGATACTCCAATGGAGCAAATTGTAAAAGATCCCAATAAAGGTGATGAAAGATCCTTTGAGGACATCACACTTTTTAGGAGTCTTGTAGGCTCCTTGATTTGGCTTACCATTACTAGGCCCGATTTAAGTTTTTGTGTGCACAAATTGAGTCAAATATGCAAGATCCTAAGATTCATCATTGAAAGATGGCCAAGAGGATTCTAGGATATGTATAATGCTCTAACCGCATTCCTGTACACACTCCAACTCAAGCTACACTCTTTTTGCATGCTCATGGTTTCAGAAATCTCACGCTTGCACAGACACCCCACTCATTCAACATCATTTGCACAATACTAAAGAACCTCTTCCTCCCAGCATACCTCCTCTCATCTGTTGATTTCACACGTGTGGACTGTCCACAACATGTACTTGTGATCTCCTAAGTGTGTAGATGCACCAAGATCAAGACTAGATTGAGATTCAAGATCTATCTTTGATTCTATGGCAAAAACACATTACTACATGCATTCAATCACTTTCAACTCTCACTCTCACGTGTGAGAAGTGTTCCAAAAATAATCTAAGTAGAAACAAGCTGCTCTCCTTGGGTAGAGAGAGAAAATCATCATGAGCTCTCGGGTAGAGAGAGAAAGCTAGAAAACCAACTACTCACAAAATCCACTCAATCTCAAAATCAATTAGATCCAAATGAGAAGTACAATGATACTAGTAGATCCACGAGCTACCACTATGACTTTTGCCACCTCTTAATCCTATTGGACCTTTGATCCATTCACCTCTAAATTCTATTGGACCATTTTCAAGCAAACCTCAAATTCTATTGGACCCCTCAAGGTTCCACCTCTAAATCCTATTGGACCTCTTAAATTTCATCAAACAAAAGTATTACACTTGTCTACACTCTAATTGGCACGAGTTTAGCCTCTTACTCTATTTTGGCTAAATAGTGGCATTACAAGTGGAAATGGGTAATTTGCCATCTATGCCAACTTTGGTCCTATCAACATCCTACACCTAGATGCTTGATATAGAAAACATAAGACCCCTATATCTAACATAGATGATCTTTTTCAATTCTTCACACTCCTCCTAAAAAATTATCTATGAAGATTTGAGCATTGATCTTGATATAACTCCAAGATTAGATCTATGCTTGATGAAAGCACTTTTGCTCAAAGGCTTGGTGAGTACATCGGCAATACAAGAGGACGAGTTGACATGCTCCAAGTAGATTTCTCCTCCAATAAGCTTTTCTCTCACAAAATGGTGTGCCACTTCTATATGCTTGCTTCTTGCATGAAATATGGGATTTTTGGCAAGAGCTTGGGCCGAGATATTATCACACTTGATCATTGGTAGATCATCTTCCTTGATGCACTTTAGATCCAATAATAATCTCTTGATCCAAAGCACCTCTTTGGTAGTTGTAGTGAGTGCTTTGTACTCGGCCTCACATGAAGAGAGAGATATAGTATCGTGCTTTTTGGAAAGCCAAGATATTAGATTGCCTCCAAGAAAGATAGTGTATGCACTAATAGACTTTCGATCTATCTTTTCACTTGCAAAATCCGAATCCGAGTAGCCAACAATGGATAGATCTTCACTTTTATAAAGTAGACCATAGAAACAAAGGGGAGCTATGAATCTTTAAGAGGATGGACGCTGCTATGCATAGCATTTTGTTTTTCCTTATGATCTCTCCTCCTCCAGTTTACCAATGAGATGGAAGCACGCTGATGGCCCGTCGTCACTACTACTATCTGCATCGCATTCTAGTGAGCATAACGCTGTGTTATAGCTATCTACAGCTACCAGTTCTTTCTTGGTGTGTAACTCAGATTCCTCACTGATCGAGACTAGATTTACGTCGTGAGCAAGAAAGGATCTGGTTAAGTTCCCTGTCTGTTGTCAGAGCTGCAGGCTGACTGTATCACTGATGATCTTTTACAAATTTGCAGAATCTTGAACATGATATAACGCCAAAAATTATAAGAGAATGCACCTGACCATTCTTGCTTGGGTCTGTTCCGGGTATGACAGATGAACGACCTATGTGTCGTTGGCTGTCTGGCCAAAAATATCCTAAATAGAAATCATAAAGGCCTGTGCTATCTGATCTGAATGTGTCCATACTGATCTATCCCTCACAGCTCTCTTTCCGGAGGCCTCCGATTCTGCTCAAGAGGAAAAATTGTGAAGTTGACGTAGGTCCGCGCCTACTCAATCTCCAAATTGCTCCACTGCTACTAAAGAGCGCTCCCCACCTATTCATCGCTACTTGATTTTTGGTTGTCTTGATCAATACTCACTACTAAAATCTGACTACAACTTCTACTGACGCGCTACCTGGGCTCGCATTGTATACATTGACCCTGCTGCCTCTTAGCACTGATCTCGGGCATTCCACTACAACGACTTGGAATGTAGCAAAGCAGTATGATAATCTCCCTGATCGCAATGTAGCAGAACCCAATCTGGAGCAGAAGGATAAATATGTGCTCATGACTTGGGGGCTTCAAATCGACAAAGTGGTTTTTCTTCAGACAAGGTATATTTCTCGCAATTTTTCTATGTGGTTTTGTTAGTCCACTCATTTGCGATTTCTGAGCTATGAGGCACGACTTTATGGCTTACGCGTTATTAGTATTGCTAGTAAAGCATAAACTGGATTTGTCCTGATTACGTTCTTACTCTGGTTTGGATCGGCCTAGTAATGACCATGTTCGCTAGTATGTTGATTGCGGCCTCTCATATCATGTTCGTAATCATTGAAGATTGAAAGCTTTACGTCTAAGATGCTTAGTTTGCAAAGTCCCATTTGACATTGTACTTGGCAATTAGTCAGTTTTGTGTACCTGAGTCACTGACCCGACCTCTTTGAAATAGAAGAGCAGGCCGTCACCGTACGTGGGTGAAATACACCACCTCGGTTAGGGGTCGTCATAGTCACCTCCATCATTGGAACCGCCTAGCGAAATATTTAGGCCTGACGTTTGGCAAAATACCACCGTCTATCAAACAAGGCGACGCGTATAATTGGCACCCTCACACTGCACAAAATTAATCATGAAATATTATAGTATACTCATTTGATGACTGTCTGTTTATTTCACCATGCTCGGTTGAACACTTTCATAAAAAATCACGGAAAATACCCGGCAATAGACGATGACTTCATTTCATTGGACCTATGATCGCTAATAGAGTACCCGTACATAAATCCCTATGGAATTTGTAAGTAGTTACTCTCGTGTGACCTCTAATGAAATCTTGACCATTGTGAAGTACCAAAGACACTAGCATAGGTAATACCACCCGAAACCGCACTCTGAGTTATAGACATGATCCCATCTCGACAGTAGTAGATACCTAGGATGGAGAATGCGCCGAACTACTCCCTCCCTCGTAGGGGGTTGGACCCTTGAACATGATGGGGCGCTCCACCCTCACTTACGGGTAGGAGATACCATATTTAGAATACAACATTGTGGGAGTTATAGTTACTTCAAAACGTATGAGTTCATTATTGAGGGGTTCTGGCATCTAACTTACGCCGTTTCCACCGACTACACGAGACCCACCCAGCCTTTCATACCATTTGGATCACCAGTGCAATCACCCGGACCAGCTAGCAGTACTAACAGACCCCCAGAACTAGATCCACCAGAAACAGAGAGAGATGAAACCAGTAGCAATGACCCCTCTACGGACTTCTACAAAGAGGGGTGGACGATCTAGAGGACAAGAAGTCTAGGCATCAAGACCGATAGGACTGAGATTGCAATTACACCTTCCTGTAGCCGTGTCTCTGGGGGCCTGGGAAACCCTCATCGGCTGGGGAGCACAGGGTCGTGGGGATGGCCCTTGGGATTGGAAGCGGCATTCCCCAATCGCTCACATAAGGGCAGTGTGGGCCCTTCCCCTGTAGGGCTTCTTGGCGAGACCAATCCCCCGTCGGGAATTTTTTTCCTATCACTGATCTCGAACATGCCTTTGATCTGACTCCCTCTTAGGCTTGAATTCATCTTTGTCTTTTCTTGTTGTAGAGGGCTTGGTCAGAAGCATCCTTGTGATCAAGGTGCTCTCGAGCTTCGACTTCTTCTCGAATCTCGACAACAGCCTTTTCGAGTGTCATAGTAGGATCTTTTGCTAGCAGCATTCTGGTTGTCTGGAAGGATCTTGGTAAAGCTCTCAACAGATAAGTGAGCTGTTTTTTTACTGATACTGTATTTTCTACTCCAAAATTGTGTAGTGAAAGGAATAGATCTTTCATCTTCCTAATGAAAGAAGTGAGGTCTTTACCATCCCACTGTAGGTTTGTCAATTGATCTTCAAACAACATGATCTGACTGCGTGATTTTTTCTGAAATATTGTGAGTAACGTATCCCACATCTCTTTTGCTTTAGAGATTATAGCCAGGTCAAGAGTTAGGCTATCCTCAATGGATGAAGATAACACGGCTACTACCTTGTCATTCTTCTCTTTCCATTCACATAGCTCCTTGCTTGTAGTTGTAGGCATCTCCTCGGTGCCATCTACCCAGGGAAATAATTCTTCTCTCTTTAGTATCAGCGAGGTCTTAACCTTCCTTGCTAGGAAGTTAGATCCTGATGAGTTGAGGACTGTACAGATCTTCGATTGTATACTACTTATTGTAGCCGTTGCTGTGAATTGTGTTCTCACTTGCTGATGGTTCCTTGTTTGAATACTTAGCCTCCTGGATCTGATAGCTTTGTGGCTATGTCAGACTATGACAAGCAGCTTTGATATCACTGATGCGAAAAAAATGTGGAACGCAAATTGCAGATATCAATCAGGCTCTAAATTGAAACGAAATGAAACAAAGTGAAACTAGGAAGCGAAGCGAAACTTGAACGAGCTCTGATATTAACATTGCTGAAGTAAAATCAAATTAAGCGCAAATGCAAACAATTCAGATGAATTTCAGATATGATTGCTGGTCACTGCCTGTTATATCATTCCTACAATCCTCCAGAAAGTAGACAGACACTGCTGATCTATGTTTTAGATTAATACAACATTCAACAAAGTTGAACCAGTGTGCGAAATTGATAAAACAAGTAAATAAGATACACAAGCGATAGCAGACAGTAATTCATTCAAGATCAAACAAAAATTGAGAGTGATATGTTTGTAATAGCTACAATATCATCTATTGATCCTCTTGATTTCGAGTGATGTATGACGGATCCACACAGCACATTGGCGTGAGAGAAAATAGTTTTCTTTCACGAGTAGCATCTCGCTTACTAGCGAACTTCTTGGATCTTTGTAGATCCTGCTTACAAAATTGTCTCGCTCACAGACGGACTTCTATTCTGTATATTTTCTATCTACTACAGTATGTATCTTATAAATCTAATAATTGCATACATTCAAAGTAGCATATCAGATTAGATAGACTAAACAATCTATAACTAGTCATGGATTACAAGAGTGATAGGTTAGGCACGTCCTAACACTCTTCCGCTGACGTCATCATATCAGATCAGAGTTTTTGTACTTCATGGTACTTGCATGATCTTTCTAATCCTTACGTGAAAGTTGAAAAAGTGTCGCGAAGATTTTCGTGTCGGTTCGAGTCGTTTGACTTTCGCATCGTCTGACTTTTTCCTGTAGTATCACACACATTTTTCTTTTGTGAATATTTCGCATTCGTGTCTTTTTCGTCAGGATGTTCGCGAACATTTTTGCTTCATGTCTTTTCGCCAAACTGAGGGCTGAAAGCTAGCAAAGCTTTGGAAATAGAAACGTTTTGTTTCTTTAATTAGAAGGCCTCCAATGCTTTGGAAATAGAAACGTTTTGTTTCTTTAATTAAAAGGCTTCCAATGAGGCCAGGATTCATCTCTAAAGTGAGCAACATTTGGCTACCATTTGACAAAAGTTGAGCTGCTTTGAGCACCAAAAATCCGTATACAACAAGAAGAAACAAATTTCCTCCAATGTTGGTCGAGCGAGACGAGAACCCGTAACTCTCCTCACAATCATCTTGCTTTCCTCTTGAACTAACGCTCCAGAAACGTCTCTGTACACTTCATTCTGAGATTCTATTGTCCAGGCCAAGATCTTTCTTAAACTCCAACACTTGATCTGATCCTTGCAGGCCTACATGATTGTCAATGAGATTTGTGTCATTTGGATCTACAACGGTAAAGTTCACCTCACACCCGTGCGTTTCAGGAGCACATTTGATTTTTGAACGACTCAAATTCTGGATATCCACTTCGAGCATATCCTTCCCATGAAACGGAAGGATATCCTTTCATGAATGCTAGACATGCGGTTATCTTCTGAGCCATTAGCATCCACAGGTGTCGCCGAGATGACGATGCTCAGACTAAACAAAACGATAATGCATTTCCATATTTCTCATTGATGATGGTTCCTAATCTGAAAACTTGCTTGCTGTTCTGGGCTTGGATCTGCTGACAGCAAAAAACCAAACAAATTCAAAATCTGTTGTTTGCTACCCTGAATTCTAGTTGTTGAATCTGGTTTGCGAAAGCAAGAGCCACGGACAGTCGAAGCTTCTTCTGTTGATGGAATCTGAGCCTTCAAGTGGGGACGATGGATAGTGGATCTGGTTCGCAGAAGTAGTCGCCGCTGGAGTGGAAACATTAAAAAATCACAGGTTTCGTCCTTTTGTTGTGGGGATGTTTGCACCTTTGAATTTGTTTTGGTAAAATATGGAAATTATTTCAAGAATTCAAATTGCAACAAAACTTTGGAAAATCAAACTTTAAACTACAAGCAACCCTGATATGCCTCGCATACCCGCATTTGGTCGTGTTCGCACATGCAACCCTGCAAGAAGCCTTTTGCGATTCTTTCACACCCGGGGTTTTATGTTCTTTTTTCTTTATAATATTAGTTGGGCGAGCCAGTCATAGACTGCCCACAACCCCAATGTACATTCTTCTTTCCCCTTTGTTGTACTTAAGCTAAATCTGGGCTGGTTGTAGGCTGCAACCAACACGC
Source organism: Diphasiastrum complanatum (assembly GCA_029204225.1). Taxonomy (NCBI): domain Eukaryota; kingdom Viridiplantae; phylum Streptophyta; class Lycopodiopsida; order Lycopodiales; family Lycopodiaceae; genus Diphasiastrum; species Diphasiastrum complanatum. Next base: position 8,119,633 of record CM055098.1, on the reverse strand, counting down.
CACATTGGTCAATGGTGACTAATGCAGCATGCAATATAGCAACAACAAATTTTTCTTAAGGTTTCCAATAGCACATAGCAATGTGTAGCCATTGCACTACACATCAGCCAGCCATTGCAAATTTGGAGCACACAGGCACTAGCTTTCCACACCCAGTCCCCAACAATCCGTAGTTGTCCCGCGTCGGGTACCCCACTAATTATTGTGTACCACAACTGTGTGTATTGATGGTCTATAGTCTGTCTGACTTAGTCATGCACAAGCCTATCAGTTCTTTTTTCTTTTTAAATTGTTTGAAGGCGGGGGACCTAATTTGTAAAGTCTATGGTAGTTGGAGGTTGCTCCTCAATTCCTCAAGTTGGCTTCATGTTTATTTATTTATTTTTAATGGTTGAAAATTGGAGGGGCCCCTAGGGGTTAAGTCATTGGACTTTTCCCAAAGTGGGATATCCTTTGTACCCAAGCCCGCTGGATACAATATGTGATGGTCCCAAAACACATACATACTAAAAAAAACAACTAATGATTGGGGATCTAGTGTTCGAGACACCTTATTGAGGTTTCCCTCAAAAATTTCATATGTTAAAGGAATTTTTTGGTTCCCAACAAAAGCTCACATGTTAAAGGAAATTTTTAGTTCCTAATGGGAGATATGCTTCTAATTGCAGGTTTGCCCATATAAAACTTAAGATTTATGATATAAAAAATCTTACAAATTTTCTTGACAATTTTCAAGACATGATGCCGATTCAATTCTTGAATTATGCTGATTTTCACAACACTGCGGGGATCTCTTCCACCCCCACCCCCCCTTCAAACACACACATGAAAATAAAATAAAAGTAAAAATAATGGAGTTGAGCCCCGAAGAAAGAAATTAAAAGAAACCCCCCTTCGAATAAAAAGACAACAACAACAAAGTAACTTGAAGCTCCCATGCTTCGAAAAATAGTTGGGGATCCGGTGTTCGGGACATATTTTTGAGGTTTCCTTCGAAAATACCATATGTTAAGGAGTTTCTCTCGGCTTCTAATGGGCAATATGCTTCTACTTGCTTGTGTGCCCATATAAAACTTGAGATTTATGACATAAAAAATCTCACAAAATCTTTCGGATGTCGATTTTTAAGAAAAGATGTCAGCTCCATTCTTGATTATGTTGGCTTTCCCAAACACTACAAAAATCTCTTCCGGCCCCATCCCCCTCCAAACACACACATGAAAATAAAATAAAAATAAAAATAATGGAGTCAAGGTGCCAGCCCAAAACAAAAAAATAAAGGAAAGCCCCCCTTCAAAATAAAATAAAATAAAATAAACAACAACATGGTAACTCAAAGCTCCCGTGCTTGAAAAAATATTTGGAAGCCCTTCCCAAATTTTAGAAATCAAATAAATGTAAGGGGATTGGAGCGTCAAGGTCTTGCACTCCGTAAATTGAAAAGAAAAAAGACGACAAAGATAGAAAAAGAAAAGAAGCCTTTTCTTCAAATGGGAATATGCTTGTCGCAGACACATTTGGGGCTGTCCAAAATGCCTCCTCCGTCCGTCCGCCATCGATATATTACCCCAACATGCATCCTCTCTCTCTCTCTCTCTCTCTCTCTCTCTCTCTCTCTCTCTCTCTCTCTCTCTCTCTCTCTCTCTCTCTCTCTCTCTCTCTCTCTCTCTCTCTCTCTCTCTCTCTCTCTAGATATATATATTTTTAAATATAATTCTTCTTAGTATAACATTTGCATCCAACCCCCCCCCCCCCACCAAACACACACATAGACACACACGACACTCTATATAAATGAAGCATTATGAAAATTGCCAAAATATCTTTTCAACATCTCCAAGACGAGAGGAGCATGTGTCTGCAATGATTGGATCATGAACTTGAGAGAACGGATGGTGATGATCTTGCCCTTCAAATGTGAAGGGCTCAATCCAGGACGCCTAGGAAGGTGTCTTAGGATTTTGGTGAAGATCTTTTCCATTTGAGAATTCTGACTCATACCATACATCCCACATCACTAACAAAATCAAAAGTTTAAGGGAGATTGTGAGCAACTAAAAGAGAACAACGCTTTCCAAGGAAGAAATAATGGATCAACGAAAGAATGAAAAGGAAGACTCTAAGAAGAATATAAAAAAAAATCTTCTCTCATTCTTCCTCAAGATTATCCAAAAACTTATTCTTGATTTGTCCTTTATTCCTCAAGAATCTTTAAAATCCCAAGAATTTCTCCTTTTTTTTTCTCCGTGTCCATAGAGAGAGAGAGTAAAGAAAGATGATCCTATAGGCATGTGCATACTCGATCCATTCATAAACCCCCACACGTCAACCCCTCTAGGATCAAACCAGTAGAGGTTACTAGAAACACCATTTCTTGAACAAGTGCGGGTCTGTAGTGATTGCCACACTGCTACTAAGTTGATTTCAAAAGTTATTAGCAAATCAGCGATGGAGTGCTCTATCAAGCAGCAATGGAGGTTGATGAAGGGGGTGTGTTGGAGATAGATAAATGATTGTGTGCATACCTTTGTAGTAAGTGATAAAGAACACTCACAAATAACTAGGATTCAAGTTGGGAAAGGCTCACGGCTATACAGGTCTATGTAGGGACATCATTTGTCATTCGAACCCTAAACTCTAAAGCCAATGCTATATCCGATGGTTATTAAACTATCAAAACTGACGATAGATCCGATACACACAAATACACACACACACACACACACCCTCCATAAACACACACATGGCAAACACACAACACACACATAGCACATGCACATGCACATACACACACTCGCGCGCGCGCACACACACACAAAGCCATTAGGACACGCACACACACGCATGCACGTGCGCGCTTTCACGTCCGCCATCGACGGACATCCACCATTGCCCGTCAACAACAGGCACAATCCACTAGTATATATATATATATATATATATATATATATATATATATATATATATATATATATATATATATATATATATATATATATATATACATATACATATACATACACACACACACACATACAAATATACATATACATACATATATATATATATATATATATATATATATATATATATATATATATATATATATATATATATATATATATATATATATACATACATACACACACATACATATATATATGTATGTGTATGTGTGTGTGTGTGTGTGTGTGTGTGTGTGTGTGTGTGTGTGTGTGTGTGTGTGTACACATAGTAAATGAATTTGGAGTTTGAAAGTGAAATGGGAACAATTTGGTTTCCTTTGATATTCTTTACCATAGTCACTTGTTAATCCATTGACAAGTCTGTAACAAAGTGTGAAGAAACTACTTTGATAGATAATTGCACCATTGTGTTGCAAGAATGCATACATTCAGTACAATTTGTATGTCTTTGAGAGAAAATCATCTATATAGAATGTGATAGCAAGTCCTTAGCTTCTCCATTTTGATTTTGCTTGTTGTGTTGGGTCTCTCTTGTAGATTTGGATACAACCTTGTCCCATGTTGCATTGTATTTGTTCATGTTGCATTGTCCCATGTTGCATTGTATTTGTTCAATGTGGAATGTTGGGAATCAAGCTCTGACTACTACTGATGAGGATCGAGCTCTGTGCATTGGAATAGGTTGAAAGAGAAGGATCAAGTCATTGCAACATGGCTACATCAAGTGGATGTACATGTTGGAAGGCAATGGTAGGCTTACCTCAAGCAACTATTCATTGTGGAAAGTGAAGATGGAATCGCTTCTTGAGGTGAATGATGTTTTGGATATTGTTGTAGGTTTGGAGGAGAGGCCAACAACACAACAAGAAGAGAGCTAAAAGAGCTCTACACATGATAAATATGAATGTTACCAATGAACTCTCAAGGAAGTTAGTAAGTGTACTTCATCAAGTGAGTCTTGGGAAGCTTTGAAAAAGCTTTGTGAATCCAAGTCTACATCTGTTGTGTTGACTCTAAGAAGACAAATCTTTCAAAGTTTGCAAAAGAATGAAAAGAGTCCAAATATTTTTGTTTTGAGAGTGAAGGCTTTAAATGATGAGGTATCTTGTATTGAGGAGAGCATTAAGGAAGGAGATCTTGTTAAAGTTATTCTTAATGATTTGTTGGATGCTCATGCTAACATTGTACAAAATATTGCCATTCAAATAGCTTTTCCAAGTTTGATGGATTTTCAAGAGATCTTGGTCAATGAAGAATATAGGCTTCAAGTAGGAGGTGGATCTTCATCAACATCTCAAGTTGGAGAGGAGGCTATGTTCATCAAGGGAAAATTCAAGGGCAAAAGCAAAAGTAAGTGGTCTAAAGGGCAAGATCAAGGGGAGGCTTCTTCAAATGGAAAAAGTACAGATAGGTCAAAGCTAAAGTGCTTCTATTGTGTGGATGTTCAAAACTCAAATGATGATGCTTTTGTGATGTCTTTATGTATTCTTGCTAATGATGGAAATCTAGATCCATGGTGGATTGATAGTGGTGCAAGCTCACACATGACTTTTCACAAGGGGTACTTCACTTCTTTGTTGGCATATGAAGATTACAAGAATGTGATCTACACGGCCAATGATGGTGAGTGTGCAATCAAAGGGACTCGCACAATTCCTATTTCTCTCTTTACAAATAGGAATGTTCATTTGAAGGATGTTTTGTTTATACCTTCCATTAGCAAGTATTTATTTAGTGTGAGTCAATTGCTAAGTAAAGGTTTCAAAGCTGAGTTTGAAGGAGATGCTTGCATGATCAAAAGGAAGGATACCTTGATTGAAAATGGAGGTTTGGCATAAAAGGATGGGGCTCCTCAACTTCGTCATTGGAGGTAATGGCTAAGAAGCAAGTTGTGATCCTAGAAGCAAGTTGTCTTCAAAGATCCTAAAGTAGCATCAATCATGTTTGTGAGTATTGTGCTTTGTCATAGTCACATATACTACCTTATGCTAGATCTACAAAGCCTTTTCAAGTTGTACATTCGGATAATTAGCAATAGTAGAGCTCAGATGTATGTAACTTCATTGATGATTTTAGTAGATTTTGTTGGATCTATCTACTAAAGAACAAAGATGAAGTGTATGATGTCTTTGTGAAGTTCAAGAATGCAAAAGATAAATTTTCCTATTGGGTTTGATTCTCTCCAATCTAATAACATCACCTTCATGTACCTCAATTTACATGAATCACTGGGTGAGTCCTCACCTTACACTGGAAATCAATGTTCAAGAGTTAAAGATCCAAAACAATTACAGTCCAAGACTATCCACAAATTACTTGTAGACCTATCATAAAAGCTTCTAGGTACAAAACTCATCCCACCAAAATCTCTTAGGAGATCCATCAAGATAAAAATGACTTCAACTCAGTCATGAGTACCCCAGATACTCTCCTGAGATAAGTGCTCTATCCCTAGCATCATATACCAGAAAATAGCAACCATTCAATCTTGATAGACTTAACTGCTCCTAATTAACCAGAGATTTTAGGCTGAAAAATAGTACACAAGCATTCCTTGACTACAATCTGAAAAGGTAAGCAAATTCCTCATAAGTAAACAATTACTTAATGAAAATGCCTGTGAGATCCAAACAATCTCAAGTTTGTACACAAATTTAGAGTTCAAATAACAAATCTAAATTTTAACTCCACCAATTGATCCATCATCTTAAGAAATATCATATTTCTCATATAATCATCTAATGACCTTTAAGTATCAATTTATGATCCGTCAATCATAAACATTTAGAATCTTATGATTCGTCAATCATAATCTATCGGATTCTAAACCCATAATCATTTAGAGATACCTCGTCATTCTGGGCTTGGCCTGTAAAGTAATGAATAATCGTATGAGGGCCCAGACCTATAATTGGACATAGGAGCACATGCATAGTGAATGACTGCTTTAATGCAAAAATAGGAGGTCAATAGCTCAATATAGGCTGCATGGGAATCCTAGGGAGAATATTCTCTCTCTCATAAAGAGAATATGTCCATTGGAAACTCGCCCATCCTCCTATTGGAAATTCAGTTGCTTGAGCCAGTCTCTCATCCTCTCTCTTAGGTTCTTCACTATGGCTTGGGGGCTAGGTCCAGGAGGAAACTCCAAGAGGGATCTAGGTTTGGATGGGTGGTTTTGCTCCACAGGTGTCCTTTTGATTGTTTTGCAACAGGATCTAAATCGGAATAATTCCTGACGTGGATAGCCGGTCACTCCAAATGTATATGGACGTAACAGCTATCATACCTTACTTCATCATGATCTAGTGAACAGTTTTTCTATATTTGCTACTATAACATGTAAGATTTCTCAAAAAGGTCAAATAACTCTGTGAGTGATTCAAAAGAGAAAAGATCAAGTTGTGAATAGTCAAATTACTTGTACCTAGACTTGTCGAAAATACAAAAATCACATATCAACCTAAGTAATCAAGTGAAAAATATCCCCAATAACTCTAGAGATCTCTTGGCAATATTAAACATAAAAAATAGTAGCAAGAACAACAAAAAAATCTCTAAATTTGATGAACTTTTTGAATCAAGCACTCTCTTTAATATCAATGCCAAAAAGATGTTGCTTGATAATTTTGCTCCCTAGACTCCACCATACATTTGAGCTATTCTAGACTAGACTTTCTATGACATTCGTAAACCCCAAAAACCCTCAAAAACACATTTTCAAAAAAAAAAAAATACTAACAAAAATTTCCTGTTTCGAACCCGAACCATACGTTTCATACGCGTTTCGGGCATGTTTCAAAACGATGTACGAAATGCGCCCATGAAACATTGTTTCCATAAAACTGTCCATTATCTTCAAACGACATCTGTTTCTCGTCTAGTCTGTTTCGACCAGTTGACAACGTCGAGTGGAACCCATGGGAATAGACAGCACGTCGAACGGGCATACATGCAGCCCGTAACCTCCGTTCAAAGTTCGGCCCCGAAATGGGCTTCGGGGACAAGTGGCCCATCGGGTTCCAGAATTGGTCGGATTTCCAGATGGGGGGAGTCCCTAGGTTTGCAAACCCGATGAAGCCATTCTTTTCCAATTCCGACATCGTTCGGTCATAACAATCGTTAGTCCAAGGAAAAATGCTTTTGGGGCAATGGAACTAACCTAGTTTGGCAATTTTCCGTAAAAAAATCCATTTTCTCCGAACGACGTCGGTTTCTCACGTCGTTTGTTTTGGCCAGTCGGCAACGTCGAGGGGAACCTGTGGGGATAGACAGGACGTGAACATGCATACAGGCAGCCCGTAACCTCCATTTGAACTTTGGCCCCAGAATGGGCTTCGGGGTCAAGTAGACTGTCGGGTTTCGGAACTGGTCGGAATCGTCCAGACTTCCAGACGAGGGCTGGCCCCAAGTTTGCAAACCCGATACGGACCTGGAAAAGCTATTCTTGTCTGGTTCCGACATCGTTCGGTCTAAATAATCATTTGTCCCATGGAATACGCTTTTGGGGCAATGGAAATGACCTAGTTTGGCAATTTTTCGTGAAACGGTCCATTTTCTCCCAACGACATCGGTTTCTAGCGCTGTCTGTTCCGGCCAGTCAACAACGTCGAGGAGAACCTGTGGGAACAGACAACACATTGAACGGGCATACAATCAGCCCGTAACTTCCGTTCGAAGTTTGGCCCCGAGCTTTGAGGACAAGTTGCCCGTAGGATTATTGAACTGGTAGGAATCATCCGGATTTCTAGACGGGGTGTGTCCCCAGGTTTGATACGGACCCTGATGGAGCCATTCGTGCCTAATTTCGACATCGTCCGGTCATAACAATCCTTTGTCCCAAGGAAAACGCTTTTGGGGCAGTGGAACTGACCTAGTTTGGCAATTTTCCATGAAATAGTCCATTTTCTCCGAACGGCATCGGTTTCTCGCGCCGTCTGTTTCGGCCAGTCGGCAACGTTGAGGGAAACTTGTGGGAAGAGCAGCACGTCGAACAAGCATATAGTCAGCTCGTAACTTCCATTCGAATTTTGGCCCAGGAACAGGCTTCCAGGACAAGTTGCCCTTAGGGTTACTGAACTAGTAAGAATCGTTCGGATTTTCAGACGGGGTGTGTCCCTAGGTTCGCAAACCTGATACGGATCCGATGGAGCCATTCATGCCCAATTTCGACATCGTCTGGTCATAACAATCATTTGTCCCAAGTAAAACACTTTTGGGGCAATGGAACTAACCTAGTTTGGCAATTTTCCGTGAAACAGTCCATTTTCTCCGAACGACATCGGTTTCTCGTGTTGCCTGTTCAAGCCAGTCGACAACGTTAACTGGAACCTGTCGGAAGAAACAACACGTCGAACGGGCATACAATGAGCCTGTAACCTCCGTTCGAAGTTTGGCCCTAGAATGGGCTTCAGGGACAAGTGGCCCGTCTGGTTCCTGAACTGGTCGAAATTGCCCAAATTTCTAGGCGGGGGGTGGCCATAGGTTCACAAACCCGATACAGACTTTATGGAGCCATTCATGTCCAATTCCGACATTGTCCACTCAAAACAATCATTCGTCCCAAGTAAAACGCTTTTGGGACAATGGAACTGACATAGTTTGGGAGTTTTCCGTTAAATGGTCCATTTTCTCCGAACGACGTCTGTTTGTCATCCCGTCTGTTTCGGCCAGTCGATAACGTCGATTGGAACTTGTGAAAATAGGCAGCACGTCGAACGGGCATACAATAGACCTGTAACATCTATTTGAAGTTCGGCCCGAAATGGGTTTCGGGGACAAGTGGCCCCTCAGGTTCTTCAACTGGCCGGAATCGTCCGGATTTCCAGACGGGGGTTGGCCCAATGGCCCAATACGAACCTGATGGAGTCATTTATGCCCAATGGTCGAAATCGCAAGGATTTCCAGAAGGTGGTGGCCCCAAGTTCGCAAACTCAATAGGGACCCAATGGAGCCATTCGTGCCCAGTTCCGATATCGTTTGGTCAAAATAATCATTCGTCCCAAGGAAAACGCTTTTGGTGCAATGGAAATGACCTACTTTGGCAATTTTACGTGAAACAGTCCATTTTCTTTAAACGACGTCAATTTTTTCTGTCGCCTGTTCCGGCCAATCGACAACGTCGAGGGGACCTGTGGGAATAGACAGCACATCGAACGGGGCATACAGACAGCTCGTAATCTCCAATTAAATTTCGGCCCCAAAAAATGACTTCAGGGACAAGTGGTTCGCCAACCCATTTGTGCCCAATTCCGACATCATTCGGTCAAAATAATCATTCGTCCCAGGGAAAACGCTTTTGAGGCAATGGAAATGACCTAGGTTGAAAACTATTCCATTTTCTATGCCCATGCCCTAATAGCGTCCTTTTTCAACATGAAGGTTTTCTGGCAAACGAAGTCGGAATTGAGCAGCAAAGAGTCCCTTGTGTTTGTATCGGTCACACGGATCTGGGGTCTTCTTTCTCCGATGTTCCGGAATGTACCAGCTGATTTCGACTAATTTTTGGTCCAACAAAACTAGTTTCCTAAAGCCCTTCTTGGGTCTAGACTAGTACGACCGTTTCTCTATTATTGATTTGTTCAAGAGTCTAGGTTGTTCCTAGGTTTGCGTCGACGTTGCCCATTGGCCGAAACAAACGGCTGGGTAAATTGAAACCATTCGACGATAGTGCACCACTATTCGGGACGGTGAAAAAGTAGTCTCTTTCATAATGCCCTAATAGCTTATTTTTTGGCACGAAGCTTGTTTCCGGACAAACAAAGTCATTATTAATGGGCAGTGGAGGATAACTTGTGTACGTATTAAACGCACAAACCTGTGGCCAAGATCCATTCGATGTTTTGGCATGTTTCAGCTGATTTCCCCCCGTTAGGCATAGACTTTGCACAACCGTTTCTCTGTTCAGTGAGGTAGTATGATTTAAAATGGTGTATTTCGAACGTCACTAAGTTTTACTTTAAAAAGTACAAGACATTTGTTGAAATTTGTACTCAACTGGGAAACACAATGTGTTTTTATATCCTACGTAAATACTTAAAGTTTCTTGTTTTTGCAGCGAGAGGGGGGAGGGGGGAATGAGTGTCCAATGAGGTGGTATGAGACGTTTGCTGAAATTTTTACTCACTAGAAAACACAATGTGTTTTTATATTCTACTTAAATAGTTATTATTTTTTTTGGTGTAATTCTATATAGCTATTTGGAGACATGACTTCTCATAGCAATTATTTGGCTGATATGTAGGTTGTAGGGACTCCTTGTCACGGACTTGAAACCTAGCAAGCAAGCTCATATTGGAAAGGTTTGAACTTTTTCTTTAATGCACATTTGCAGTACTTTAGTATAATCTTATAGTCAAATTTAGCCATTTTTTGAGATCCTATGATATCCACATGGATATATAAAAGAATCCAATGTTGGGTTTTCATTACATTGAAACCAGAACAAGTCAATACATGTTAGTAAAGCCACATACTCAAACAATGATATTTTGCCTAAGACAATAATTCGTGTATTATCGGCTAGACAAGCCATTCAATCGTAACTCTGGTAATTTCTATTTTTTTTTTGGCTAGTGTTGCCACTTGCTATAGATAGTGGTAGTCATAATAACCGCAGTTCAATACTCCACTTACAAGAATGTCAAGAACCAAAAATATTATATGTTATTGACTTTACATTCTTTTATTAAGGTGTGTCTTACTGGATCTTATTGCATTATCTTAATTTGATTCATATATTATTGCTTGTTTAGTATAGGGAATGGATCGTAACAATAGTTTGAGTCCTTCCTATAATCCTTTCTATTTTTTAAAATTCGAAGGCTAGGTCGACTTTACAAAAATAGTTAGTCTCATATTTATGCCCATGTCCAATTTTTCAAAAAAACAACAAATACATGATGTGACTGTCCAAAACTAGTCAATTAACCTTACAATATTGTAAGGTGTTTATGAGACTTTTTATAAAAAAAAACTAACATTACAAATTGTAAGGTATCTATTACTCTCATGTATTTTTAAATAACAATGTAAAGCGTATAATTATGCCATTTAATACTTACTCCAAATACAAAGAGAGCAAACTTGTATGTTGTTATGAATGTGAAGTGAATCAAAGGAAGTTTCATATTTAGCATGATTTTTAGTCCTGACATAGTTTGCAACTATGTGATACCTACGTGTTTAGGTTTGATAGTGCAAGTGTTGACATAATAAGGGCCTTATGATGACTATTTCTCATGATAATCTGCTAAATAATAGTTGTGTGAAAAGGACTATTTGAAAAAATAATTATAATATATAAGAAAGGATATAAAGAAAGATTAATTATTATTTTACGATTACTTCAAGATTTTATTTTTGCATGAGAGTTAATGAATTGAGTTCGTCAACAATACCAATGTTATAGAATAGAATGGAAATGAAAACTTCAATTGCTTTTAATGAAAGTGCCCACATCTAACATTATAGCTATGTTGTCTTTATTTTACACAAAGTGAGTTCAAAAAAATTCCAACAACCAATTACACTCAACTTCTATGATTATTTATAGTAAATTGCTATTTATTTGTGGTAACCATGTGAAAAATAATTATTGCTTTATATGAATGGCAATGTTTCTATTATGAGTGATAGTTGACGAACCAACATTACCTATGGTTGTAGTATAGAATGCAAACGATGAAATCATAAGCATGTCCAGTTGACGAACCAAGTTCACCAAGATTATTTCAAATACGACAGAAGTGTTGAGTAATAATTATATGGTCAGCATTATTGATAAGTACCAAAGATCTTATGATAGCTTTTTTTTTTGACAATTTGCTAAATAATAGCTGTGGAAAGGACCATATCAACAAAAGCTATAATATATAAGAAAAGTTATTTATTATTTTTCGTCAATAATACTAATGTTGTATGAATAGAATGGAAATGAAAACTTAATTATAGCTATGTCTAGTTGACGAACTAAGTTCAACAAGATTGTTGTCTTGATAAAACGCTATTTATTTATGTGGTAAGCATGTGAAGAATAATTATTTAATATTTAATGGCAATGTTTTTATTATGAGGATAGTTGACGAACTCAGTTCGTCAACATTACCTATGGTTGTGATATAGAGAATGCAAACGATGAAATCTTAACCATGTCCAGTTGACGAACCAAGTTCATCAAGATTATTTCGAAAATGACATAAGTGTTGCCTTAATAATTATATGGTTAGCGTTATTGATAAGTACCAAGGGTCTTATGATGACTATTTTCTTTGACAATTTGCTAAATAATATTTGTGTCGAAAGGACCACATCAATAAAAGCTATAACATATAAGAAAGGATATAAGAAAGATTAATTATTATTTTAGATTACTTCAAGATTTTAATTTAGCATGAGAGTTGAGGAATTGAGTTCGTCAACAATACCAATGCTATAGGAATAGGATGGAAAGGAAAACTTAAATATAGCTATGTCTAGTTGACGAACTAAGTTCAACAAAATTGTTGTCTTGATAAAAGTATATTGGTTTCAACAATTGCTTACAATGAAAATGCCCACATCTAACATTATAGCAAATGTTGTCCTTATTTTTCACAAAGTGAGCTCAAAAAAATTCCAACAACCAATTACACTAAACTTTTACGATTGTTTATAGTAAAACACTATCCATTTGTGTGGTAACCGTGTGAAAAATAATTATTGCTTTATATTTAATAGCAATGCTTTTACTATGAGTGATAGCTGACGAACTCAGTTCGTCAACATTACATATGGTTGTGCTATAGAATGCAAACAATGAAATCATAACCATGTCCAGTTAACGAACCAAGTTCATCAAGATTATTTCAAATATGACATAATAGTCGAGTAATAATTATATGGTCAACGTTAATGATAAGTACCAAGGGTCTTATGATGGTTATTTTTTTAGATAATCTGACAAAAAATATTTGTGTGGAAAGGACCATATCAACAAAATCTATAATGTATAATAAAGGACATAAGAAAGATTAATTACTATTTTATGATTACTTAAATATTTTATCTTTGCATGAGAGTTGACGAACTGAGTTCATCAACAATACCAATGTTGTAGGAATAGAATGGAAGTTGGTGACTATGATACCCAATTTGGCCAAAAAAATGGAGGCAAAAAATGATGGAAGAAAAAACGTAGATCATCAACAATCACAAGATAAAGTTGCCACTTCCTCAATTGTGCCTACGAATCTTCTAGAGAACATAAATCTGAATGATATTTAGCAAACACAATAGGATGACGAAGAAAATACATTGATAGAAAGTATTCCTAATCATGAACTCTTGCTTGCAGATTTCCAAGAATAACAAATGCCATCAAATGAAGAGAGTGCACATCTTGATGGTATGAAAGGAAAAGAAGATGTTGTGGATTCTGTTGACCCAACAGCCAAAAATGCTAGTAAATAGGACAAATTTCTACACAAACTTTGAATTAAAAGTGGTCTATTTCACAAGAAACATTTTTTTCAAGCATAATCTAGGATGTTTTTTCTTTTTAATTTAGATTGTCAAGATATTCAAAAAAAAAAATTCAAAACAATATTTTTTATTCAAATACTATTTTGCTTCTGTTGTAAAGCTGGTTTGAAGACAATACTTTTTGAAGAACATATGCCATCAATTAACGAGAGTGCGCACCTTAATGATATGAAAAGAATATAATATATCATGGATTATAGCGAGACAAAAGTTAAACAATGCGGTATTTAGTACCAATATTAGTACTGAAAATAAGATTACAATGATGCATTCCACAAGAAGCACTTTTGACAAGCATGTTATGAAAGATTTTTTCAAATAATTTTGTCATAATCTTTTTTTGAAATAATCATAAACAAAATTGTTAATTGAATTGTTTCGTTATTTTTTTTTGTACATTTGGTTTGATGACAATGAATTTTGCAGGCGAGTTTCAATTTCCAGAAAAACAAAAGGAAAGTTTCTATAAACTACTGCATTTAAGTTTTGTATATATACTTTTTGCTTTCTCTAAATAATAATTTTAGTTAATGTTAATAATTTCATTGGATATTTATGTGGTGATTAATATGAATGTACATTTTTTTAGCAGAAGTGTGTTTTTTGATTAGTTTGCAAATTTTTACTTTTCTTATGACATTCGCATAATATTAGACCTAAATGGCATTCTCATAAGACAATGTGATACTGGTCCACAATGCTCAAGGGATAAGAAATGAAAATCAAAATAGATCAGATTGCGACATGGGTGGCTGAAATTTGTAAAAAAATGTTTTCACAATTAAAGATTGGCACTTGGTCCATTATGAACTATGAAACCGTGCTTAATAACCTGCTCTTTCATGGAAAGGGAGGCATGTCAAAAGCTTCCGTTTTTCCATGTTGTGGAGCCAAGAAAATTGCTACCAACATTCACGTATAATGTGTCCTGAAAAGCCTTTTGTAACTGCTAATTTCAAACCCTTATGTTATATATGGCATCATTTCTATCTTAGACTCAAGAAACACAACACGGTGCTTATTGATTATTCACCATACAAATCATGCATGAATAGTTCATTGAATTGTATATTTCTAGACCGACAACAACTATCTTAATGATGTCCTATGGCCATACTTACAACAAATGAAAGAAGCTCCAAACATTGAGAGCTATGTAGATTCACATTCCATTGGACAAGAAGCGGTTACTACTAGTCATCTGTACTACAATTTGCTTAGAGAAGTGATAGAAGTTCCTTGGGACTCGTGGAAATCAAAAAAATTTACGTAGGAACAAAAATTGCACCAACTTGGAGGTTTGGCTACTGGGATGGCACACGAGCAAACTTCATTATGCGAGGTGTTGGAATTAGAATAGGTGGAGCTTCTTTATGCTCTTATGCAGAAACCCAAGCCATGGAAGCTTTCAAGAGGAGATGTATTTGCTATTTGTACACATTTGGGGCTCCAACAAGATAAATTTGGTGAACAAGCAATGAGAGCGTACATAATCAATTTGGTGAATAGACTCAAGCAAGAAAGAGCAATGTAATTTATTCATTTGTTTTACCATTTTGGCATATGACATTCACATATAGAAAATACTTGTTGGATAACTTCTATTGATCGTCACTTTTACATTGTTTTTTTTCAATTTAGATACTCATGACTATTTTAAACAAAAAGTACGCACTATGAAATAAATTTTTTGAACATTGTATGTTTGTTTATTTGTTTCAATGATCTTTGCAATGATTATAGCATTAATTGTAGATAATACCAGCACTATATAAATATCATGTAAAAAAATTGATTTTTATGTTTGTATATATTTTCTTGTGTAAATTGTACAATGTTTGGATGAATCTATATTCACATTCTACAATGTTTAGAAATAAGTTATGCTTGTGTTGACGTGAATACTACCACCTAATAAGTCTAGTATGCTTACATAATATCCAAGATTCAACATTAAAAAAAAAATTGCTAATTAAAATTACATGATAATATATTTAGGCAACTGAAAGTACATGATTCAAGTAAAAGTTAGTTCTAAACAGAATATATAGTTCAGCAAGAAAAGATTGCAATTCAAGCATGTTGTCAACAATAAAAATAGAAATTTCGTGTATGAAAAACATCAATTCATCATTCTATAAGGGCATTTTGCAACTACCATACTAAATTTTTAAAAAAAAAACTATCAAATCGAAATATCTTCTTTTCATATTGACAATACATGATTTAAAATAAATTTATTTTCAAAAGACCTATTTAGTTCAGTTAAAAACTTCCAATACAAGCATGTTCTCAACAATAAGAATCCAAATGAATTATGAATAGATGGAAAACATTTGTTTATAATTCTATAATAGCACTTAGCAGTTTTCAAAATATTAAAAAAGAATCAATATTTATCAAAGTAATATATCTTCTTCTAAAAATGAGACTTGCAAGAGTCTCAAAATTTTCTAAAACTATCTTTATGGAGGGAAACCAAATTCATTAACGAGTCATGGATCTTATATATATAGCTATACACTCATGGGAAGAGACACATTCTCTCTCTCTCTCTCTCTCTCTCTCTCTCTCTCTCTCTCTCTCTCTCTCTCTCTCTCTCTCTCTCTCTCTCTCTCTCTCTCTCTCTCTCTCTCTCTCTCTCTCTCTCTCTCTCTCTCTCTCTCTCTCTCTCTCTCTCTCTCTCTCTCTCTCTCTCTCTCTCTCTCTCTCTCTCTCTCTCTCTCTCTCTCACTTCATGCTTATACATGGTTCATCTATCCATTGGTGCACTATATTTATGAGATCCTGCAAACTTGTGTGTAGAATGCTTATTTTATGCTCTTTTTGGATCCACACGTGAAATACAGTAGCTTACTATTTTTGTACGGACAGAAATTTCATCATATCTTATGTTTGATGTTTGATCAAGTTCTTATTGAGTTTTCATCTCTTTCATAGAGTAGATGTTGATTTTTCCACATTGGCAAGATTGGTAGAGTTGATCTATTTCTAACCAAAGATCAAATTATGGAATTGGATCTTAAATGATCTGAATTTCTTCATAGCTATAGCCACTAAAACCATCTAGAAAGCTATAGGCTTATGCTCAGGTTATTCTCTCTAACACATTTTTCATAAAGGATAAGGTAAAATAGTTTTTACTGGTAACGACATTAAGCTTCTTGTAGTCCACACATATTCTAAGTTTTCAATTTTTATTAGGCACCACCACTATCAACGACACCCAATCTGTGTGCTCAATCTTGTAGATGAATCCTACATCATGAAGCTTCTTCAACTCTTCTTGAAGTAGTTGGGCATAGTGCGAATTAGACCGATAAGGCCTACTAACAACAGGCAACCAGCGGAATGGTGTGAACCACTACATCTGGCGATATTCCCTTTAGCTCATTATAATTCCATGCTAAACAATCACGGTATTTGTGAAGAAGGGCTTTAAGATCCTCGAGTTCCTCTCCTTATACATCACCTCCAACTATGCGACTGTCTTCTCTCTCTTCTGCTAGATCTATCTCTTCGTATGGGCTGAACCTTTGTAAACATTGGCCCCTTGGGAGGTGTCTTACACTGGTTCTCTCTTGGCTCTAGCCATGACCACTACCACTTCATCCATCTCATAGTTCTTGAAATATTGTGGCACGGCATGCACAGGCTTGGGTTCTTCTATATCATCTTTTCAGATTTTTTTGTGCATTTCCTAGGTGGTCATCAACTCAGTCTTGATTTAACATTTATCACTCTTGGCCTTCCACTCATCGGTTTTAGCCTTATGAAAGGGCTTGCATTCTCTGAGTGGATTGGTGGTTGGCTTTGCTGGGAAAAATTGCAAAATGGATGTCCCGACGACGACAAAAATCGGTCATGTTGGACGAATTGAATCGGGATGATCTTACTACTGCTCAAAGGCAAGGTTCGACGAGCTCTCTCGGTGCATGCACTACTGATAACTAAGTAGGCGAACACGATAATAAATTTGATGTGCGAAAGCAAAGAACAGACAATTAGATAAGTCAATCAAAAAGTCAGACCAAAAGTGGAAAGCATGCAATATTGACAAAGAATCAGAACACAGAACCAAACAATAGTTTATTCAGATTAAATGTAATGAAATACAAGTCAGTGATGTAGGTGAGCACAAGACAATTGAGGGTGAAACCACGTGCTCACAAAGCTAACTACAATCTGTAAAAGCTATGAGCTTATTATTGACAATCCGTCCAAAGAAAGAATTGATGCATGAAAGCATCTATAGTATCTGTCTCGTTAAAATCTATCTTTGATAATGGATTATAATGATCTATACACAATTTTACATTTGTGCAGATGAAAAGCGAGGAGCCGTTATGCTGTCTGTTGGAGATCGTGGGCGGCTGCTATCATTGTCAAGTTAGTTTGCACAGTACATGAGCGAGCATGAAGTTTGTTAATATTTGGCTATCAAGGAATGGCTTTAGTCATTTTGTGAAAAAGCCGAAGGCCGAAGGTATTGCAAAAATCTGAAAAAATCGAAGGCCAAAAAGGTCGAATGTTTTTCTTGAAAAGACTTCGATGTCGATGACTTCGATGACATGGAAGTTGAGGACTTCGATGTCGATGGAGTTTGATGTCAGAACGTCGGTGACTTCGATGTCGAAGACATGGACTTTGATGTCAATGACTTCAATGTCAACTCTGCTTCTTACAAGAGCTCCATTTTGAACCTTCAGCGATCGTCGAAGACTTTGGACAAGGAAATGTCGGGTAAGTCAAAGTCAGAAAAGACGAGGGAAGATTGTCATCGACTTTCTGTGTATTTTTGCAGATTGTGCAACAAAGCGAGTAAAAATGTAACAATGCGAACGGAAATAGATTAACATTGGATTTAAGGAGAGGAGAGGAGATAAATCCAACACCCCCCGTTAATCTGGATCCGTGAATGCCCTGCCTGATCTTCAGACTAAGCAATGCACAAAATTTGTCATGTCAATTAATACTCAATGCCTTTATAAAAACATCTGCAACCATGTCATGCGTTTGGACAGTACGTTAAGCCTATCTCTTTGTCAAGAATCTTGCCCCTGACATAGTGATATCGGATCTCAATGTGCTTACTCCTAGAGTGAAATCTAGGACTAGCCGATAAGACAATGGCACTCTGATTATCACAGAACATGATTGTCGGGTGTACTGATTCAAACTAATGTCTGACAGTAAATTTCTCAACCAAAATGTTTCTTTAGTAGATTGAGAAGCAACAATATACTCTACTTCTGTAGATGAAAGAGCAATAGAGGTTTGCTTACGACTATTCCAAAAACTAGGACTACTGTTGAGGAAGAATGTAAATCCAGATGTGGATTTACAAATATCTATATCTCCTCTCAAGCTTGCATCTGAATATCCACTTAGTTGATGAAGATTGTCATTATTGACTTCTCCATAGCATATGCACTGGTCCATAGTAGCTCGAATATATCTCATGACTCTTATGTGAGCCTTCCAATGGGTGATGCCAAGATTAGCCATGAATTGGCAAAGTGAGCTAACTACAAAAGAGATAACAGGTCTTGTGCAGACCATTGCATACATGAGAGATCCAAGTATCGATCAATAAGGATACTCTCTCATTTCCTCCTCTTCCTGCTTGGTCTGAGGACATTGGTCCTTCGACAATCGTAGGCCTGGATCCATTGGTGAGTGAGCTAACTTACCATTAATCATATTATATCTTATGAGAATGTTGTGAAGATACTTTTGTTGAGTAATATAGATCAGCCATCTCGTTCTGTCTATGTGGATTTGATTGCCAAGACAAAAGTGAGCTTCGCCCAGATCGGTCATGTCGAATTCAGAAAACAGCATTTGTTTAACATTCTTCACCAGATTGGTACTGAAAAGCAATGTATCATCGACATACAAGGTGATGATTATAAAGGATTGTTGCACTAACTTGAAGTATACATTTGAATCGGAAGTGCTTGGTACAAAACCATATTGATGAGGAATGTGTTGATCCAAGCTCTGGCTGATTGTTTCAAGCCATAAACTGCCATGTGGAGTTTACAGACATGATGCTTCATACCTTCGTGAATGTATCCTTCAAATTGTAGCATGTAGATGTCTTCTTTGATGACTCCACTTAAATAAGCTATCTGTACATCGAGCTGATGTACTTCAAGGTCGGTTACTGCAACATACGATAAGAGAGCTCAGATCGATGAATGCTTGACTACTGGACTGAAAGTCTCGTTGTAATCGATGTTGGGGATCGTATCCTCATGCTACTAGTCGTGTCTTCATTGGATCAATTGATCCATTGGTATTGTGCTTGATCTTAAAGACCCATTTGCAATCGATAAGATTGCAGCTAGCAGGAGCTTCGACTAGTGACCATGTCTAGTTCTTGATTAGAGAGGAATACTCTCTATCCATCGCTTCCCTCCAGAGATTGGAGTCTGGTAGGCTAAGTGCCTCTTTGACAAATCTCAGTTCCAGCACTAATAGACAGGCAGACTCAGTAGTATACCTTGTGGCTATGTGTGCACTTGGCTTGATCTTCTTGGAGGAGCTGATGCCAGCTGATAATCCACTCCTTGAATTTGTCGTTGCTAAGTACCAGCAACTTCTTTGCCTGACTCATTGTCGATTAGTTGATCGACTATGGTCATGCTTGAGCTAGAGACTCTGATTGTGGTGTCAATGGCAGGTGCATGTGCCATCATGTATTTGGCTAACTTGACAAGGGTACAGTTCTTCATCTTGGCTAAGCCATTTGACTGAGGCAAATAAGGAGTGATAAACTATTGTTCAATGCCTTGGCTCTGGCAGTACTTCTTGAATTTGGTAGAGATGTATTCTTCACCATTGTCGGACCTCAAGGCTTTGATTCTCTTATCAATCTCTTTCTCTACATGCTTCCTTGAAGATTCTGAAGCAATTGAAGGCTTTTGATTTCTTCTAGATAAAATAAACCATAGTCCATCTGGAAAATTCATCAATAAAAGCTATAAAATACTTTGCATCCTTCAGTGAAGGATTTTGCATTGGGTCACAGATATCTGTATGTACAACATCTAGTAATCCTCTAGCACTATGTTGATGGCTTGGTCTAAATGGTTTCCTAGTCTGTTTATCGACTAGACAGTCTTGACAGACAGATAATTCGACTTTCCCATCAAGATAGTTGAGATCAAGAACAATGGATTGCTTAGAGATTTGTTGTACAGAAGCATGATACAAATGACCAAGTCTATAATGCCAAAGTAAACTTTATTGATTTGAATAGAAGTACTAAGAGTGACTAGAGGCAAAAAAGCAATTACTTAATCTATACAAGTATCCATGTCTCTTTCCGAGTGCTAGGATGTTGCATGTCCTATCGACTACTTTACATTGATCACATTCAAATTTCACTTTATGTCCTAGATCTGTAATTATGCTAATAGAGAGCAGATTTGTCAACAGATTTGGTTGATGAAGGACATTTGAAAGTAGCTTACATTGATCATTGGAAAAGCTTAATCTTCTTGTATCTTTATCTTTGATAGCTTGTGTGCTATTGTCACCTAGGTGAACCTATCTCTTGGTACTGGAAACAACTGATATGGCTGGTCATATGTTGTGTGGCTCCGGAATCCAGAAACCAAGAATTGTCGTTGGATGCTTCTTGATGGTTTGTCATGAAGGCATCATGATCCGCTTCTTGAATCGGCTGTGGTGCTTCTGTAGATGCATTTTCCACTTGATTCGACTGTCCCTTGCTAATGTTCTTTGTTTGTAGTATGCGACAATCTTGGAGTTTAGGCTGAAAACAGTACACAAGCATTCCTTGACTATAATCTATAGTAGAATTTCATCCATTAAGGTAAGCAAATCCCTCATAAGTAAACAATTACTTAATAAAAATGCCTATGAGATCCACACAATCTCAAGTATGTGCTAGAGTAAACAAATTTAGAGTTCAAATAACTGATCTAAATCCTTGATTCATTCAATTAATCGAGAATTACTCATCTCTTAAGAATCATCACTTTTTTATAATCTTTTAATTACCTTTAAGTATCTTTTTTATGATCTGTCAATCACAAATATTTAGAATCTTAAGATTTGTCAATCATAATTTACAAGATTCCAAAACCATACTTCATCATTGAAAGATACTGGAGTATAGGTATAACATACTACTCAGGAAATATAAGAATTATTCTAAAATGTTTCTCCCAAAGAAAATTACTAGATTTCAAGAATATTCTTCCAACCCGATTCTTAACCAGATTATGAGCTCCAAACTCTACAATCAATTAAGTAATTAAAGACCATTTTAGCACCCGTCTTTAACAATCATAAACTTCAGACAATCACCTACAAGAACATCTAGAGATTACATAGTTCTGTTGAATTTCAACTGCATTCAATAACTATCCTTGATATTAGTTAGACTTTGTCATCCAATATGAGCTCACTGGGATACAGTCAATTTAACTAAGGATATATTTCTCATTCAAGAAATATTCTATATCAAGAATCTTCTATATTCTATGCACACAACTCTCATTGATGAATCCTGATAACTCACAAATTATGTGTCTTATAAACAATATAGATCAAAATAAACAGTTCCTGGTGAATTCTCTTCACATTGCTTATTTAGCCAATTTACTTCCAATCAGGAGTAATCCAATTACTCAAGTGAATTATAAATGCTTCAGAACTCTTAATTGTCTAGGTATCAAATTCATATATTCTAGAACAATACCACATTTAGATCCTCATCCAAACCATCAATAAGTTAATGAATTCTCCTTTCACACAAAAAGAACTGTCTCTGTTCTATCGACTGCTTGCTCCATCTATGTATGTTTTTTAATCCTTCCCAGAGGGTTGGATGCATTTTGAGTAGGGTGCCTAGTGCTATTCGAACATCTCCTCTCAATAGATCCGGTCTCACAGATGAACTACAGTAACCTTGGATTCACCAGGGAGTGGGGAGGAGCATTTGGCCTTAGATGGTTTTCACCCTCAAGATGACCCTTGTCATGCTCTTGGACTACCTCTCTGGCTTGATCTAAGGCTTGGGCTTCTCTTACAGATTCCTTCATGCATCTATAGTTTCCTTGTTCAATTGTGGGATTGGGCAACATATAGTGAAATTGATGAGCCACTAACATGCCTTGTAGTAGCGGACTTGGTTGGTTCTTTCTCTAATTGCTTCTGTACTCTAGTCTGGATAAATATAGACATTGTAGATGCCTTGGGTTCTCCTACCACACTCATTAGGTGTAGTGGGCAAAAACCTCTCCTTGTTTTTACTTTCTCATTGGACATGTTAAGTATGGGTGGACGTCCATACCCACAATCATGACAAAGTGGCACGAAATTACCTTGCGTCTTGTTAGGGCACTCGATAATTCTATGATTCTCTCCACATCCATAACATTTATTGGGATGTCTGAATCTAGTACCACGAACCTGGCTTGCATACATTGGTATTAATTCTCCATTCGTTCCATCTATGAAATGCATTGGAATAGAGTCCGGTGCTTCCTCCTCGGGATAGTAGGGTTCTTCGGTCACTTCGACCATATTCAACAGCTGGGCAGCTGGTTGCGGGTTTCTCACTACTACGCCTTGGGTTCTAGGAGAAATGAGTGGCCAGTCTAGGTGGTGGTTGGGGTAAGTCACCTTGTCATTGTGCCAATGGGACGAGATTTGTTGTTGGGCAAGCAGCTTGATTTCGTAGGTTGTATCCGCAGTCAGTTGTGTCATCATGATTGCTCATATTACAAATATGGCAATATCGTGCGGGCCGCTCTAACCTTTGTATCAACTGCAGGCATTCATTCCCTAAGTGGTTGCAAGGGCAATGAGGACACCAAGTGGACTCTCTCCTAGGATAGTAGGCATGGGTAGGTCCTGGTTGCAAGCCTTTCAACTTTTGGTCAACAATCGTGATAAGGTCAGTAGTGAGCTTTCTAAATTGCTCAGTACTCTAGGTGTGCCACTTCTCTATGGCAAATATGATTGTGTCTGTGCTATTGGCCATAGAGGTGGAAGCATCATCGTGTAGCTTATCCTTACGCTTGGCTCTTCATTCCTTTCGGCGTCTTTTCTCCTGGTCAGAGTCATCAGAGTCCAAGCTAGTGCTTTCACTATCGTCGACTCTCTTGATGGCATCAGTGCAAGCCGCTTGGAAGGAGACGTACTTGTCTCTTCTTTTCATTTGTTGTTTGATTCCCTTGGGTAATTCTACCATGAACCATGTCAAGATACTATGGCCTGAAAAACTCTCAGGGTCGCATCCTCTACATAATTTCTTGATCTGTTCAATATATTTGTGCAACGACTTGTTCTTCTTGTCCATGTAGATACCTCCTAGTTGTAGGAAAGAATCAGAAAGGAAATGATTGGTCTTGAAACGGGTGATAAATTCAGCTTGTAAAATATTCCAATTGTCACGTTCGTTCAGCTCAAGATTGAAATACCAATCCTTCGCAGTATCCGTTCAACACAGATTGAAGTATCTTAATAGCTCTTGTGGGTTGCCATCTCCATAGGCTCTACATGCCTAAAGATAGATCTGCAAGAATCGTCGTGGATCTCCTTTTCCATCAAACCTTGAGGTCAATCTTAGGAAATTTCTTGACGACATGAGGTACGAATGGCCTAGGATTGTCCATCGGTGGTAGATCTACGTCAACGTTTTTGTGATGTATTTTGATCGGTACGTTGACAAGTACATTGTCAAATTCTTCAAGATCAGGGGGATCGAGGGCCGATAATCTCCTATTGGATCTGAGATGCATACACTGAAATGGAGGGTGAGATTATTCTTGGTCTTTTTTATATTTTTGTTCCTCAGATATTTTTGTGAATCTTTTCTATATTAGGGTGATCAATGAATGGATCAGGATGGGGATCAAAACCGAAATGGAATCCAACTTAGATCAAAACCAGATCGGAATGTAAAGAAATATTGGATGAAAAGGAAATAAGCATTTGAAAAACTAAAAGTTGATCGAAAAAAATATCAGAAAAGACAAATGGATTCAAATGGTCAGTCACTCAGATCTGTACCAATTTTTTTTGGAATTCATCTGATGGCAAGTAGTAGGCAGTGGGTGAGTAATAGGCGAGTAATAGCTGATTACTCATCGAGCTCCCCATGTATAGTGAATGATGATCAAAACACACTATGAAGAGGGCATATAAAGTTGAGTTGTTGGCGAGTAATACAAAAAATCAGATCATTAATCGTTGGTTTGGCATATGGTAGATCAATTATCATACTTGTTATTATGTTGATGGTGATTAATGTTACTGAGTGGATTGAAAGAAATCTCAGTTGTCCAGTAATAGACAAAAGACAAAAAAATTGAAAATGGACGAGAAATTTGAATTGGCAAAAAATAGATGAGTAATAGCTCATTACACACCGAGCTCCTAAATGCTAGATCTGAGAATCATGTGCGCACTGTACTGATGGCGAATAATGATACTGAAAAAGAATACAAAAAATGGACTTGACGAGTAATAACTGTAGGCGAGTAATAGCTTGATTACTCGTCGAGTTGTCTGATGAGAGTTCTGGCCTAGCAGAGGGCTCTGTGCAAAGGGTGAGTAAAGTTACTTTGAAAATCTTGATATTTTGAGATCGACAAGTAATAGACATTACTTGTCGAGCTAACAGATGATGCAGCTAGTTTTGCTCTGCTCTTTGGAAAAGTGGGGAGTAATAAAAAAATAGAAACTTAAAAAAATCCACTAGGGCAAGTAATAAACCTCTAGTGTTTCACTCAAATGTTGACTTCTAATCCAAAAGATGGACTTGTAATCACAGTTCTATCACTCCCTCACAAAGCTGGAATGAAGATAAGATGAAGGAAAAACTACTCTCAAGCAAATCTTGCCAATCTTGGCTATTTTTGGACAAAAACTGACTCTATCTCTCTCATTCACTTTGATGTACTTTCAAAACCTGGTTTCCACTTTAAGAAGGTCTGAAATCAGCCTAGATCAATTAGTTTTCATGAAACAAACTTAGAACTAATCAATGGCAAGTGATCTTGATAGCTTATTCCATTAGAGGAGTTTTAAATCCAAAAAAGACCCTTTGTAAAGATTCTTTTTATATTTTTTCTTAAATTTTTCCTACACATGGACCAATCAAAACACTCAAATTTGAAATCTACGTAACGTAACTTTTTGAGTCCACATTTTGATTCCACACTAAAAATGACATAACTTTTTAGTGGTAAGTAAATTTAGCGGAGTTTGGTGCATTGGAAAGAGCTCAACAAGGGCTTTCAATCATATGTTACATGACATACTTCTAAGATATGATTAAAAAGTTATGGCAAGTCAAAAGTATTAGTGTTATAATATTTTAATAATATAAAAGACATCTTGCACGAATTCTTAAAGGGTCTTTTTGGAGCTCAAAACTCCCCTAATGTAGGATTTGCACCAAAAATTACATCAAACTGACACCAGATGAAATTACTGTGATCCAATGAATATGGGTTATTAAATGCTGGTTCAGAGATGCCCACACGTGTGAACAGTATGGATTTTGATCCTAAAAAAGTTTGGGATCAAATCCCCTCACCAAAACCTGGATACCAGCTCGCCCTTCCAATACTAGCTTTTTGCACCAAAACTTGCTAAAATTGGATTAGTTTCAAACAGTGATCAATAGCCTTGTACTTGGCTCTGATACCATGTGAAATGTACAGTACTAAGGACCATAAATGGATCTTTGAATGATCCACAAGGTTGATTGTGTGCTTGTTAAACAATCTATCAGAAACTAGTCATCAGAAAACAAGATCTAGTTTAGCAGCTTGACAGAAAACAAGTAGAGACAATCAGAGCATTGATCAAAAACTATAATCCAACTCCACACGTGGAAATGAGGTTGTAGTACGGCCTGTAGACACTGTTTAGAATGTGCCAAAGCTGAGTTTCATTGGAATCAAAAGTAATCACCATACAATGAGAGGAAACTCGAGTTTCTCCTTGAGGCTCCAAAAAGTTTCTATCTTCTCACTATGGAGAATGAGAATACATAGTAAAACACACTTCCTTTGCTAAGTTAGGTGAAAATCCAGCATGTAATAAGGAAGTAGACTCCACTTTCTTGCCCTAATGTGAAAACCCTAGCCTAGATCCAAGAGTCATGCTTGGTAGGTGCATGGTAGGTACAAATCTCATCATAAATCATGGTCTAGTTCCTACAAAGTAGGAATCACTACCAAATGGACAACAACCACTCCTCTTGACTCGTGGTAACCTACTATAGGTGTGAATGTACAAGTGGCACTTTGGCCATTCAAGTAACCAACAAATAATATTGACAAAATGTACAATATTCTACATGGCTAGATTTGCCAAGGTAGGCAATTTTTCACAAGAGTGAAATCTAGGGTTGGCTGATAAGGCAATAACACTCTGATTATCACAGAACATGATTTTTGGAGCACACTGATTTAGACTAATGTCTGACAGTAAATTTCTCAACCAAATTGCTTCTTTAATGGCTTCAGAAACAATAATGTGTGAAAAATTGTCAACTAGTTTGGTTATTTATTTGGCAATTTTGAGGCCAAGTTGAAATCTCAACTTAGAGATAGGTTCGTATTTGTCAAACAAGGCCTAAAAGTGTTTTTACTATTTTTGGCAAAAAAGGATGAGGTCGAGTTTGGACCCATTTCAATTGGCTAATTTTTGTACATTGCATCTAGACTAGAATTTCTAGGTCATTTGGTGAGATACCAAGAAATTACCATTTAGGACAAGTTTAGGACAATTGTCCAAATGGCAGTTGAGCAGATATAAATAGCAGTAGCAGCATGGAGAACATATTATTGTATTCTCTTTTTATGTAGAGCATTCATCTCTTTTGATTCTATGTCTATCTCATGTGTATTTCTCTTGATATCTTGAGTTTCTATGTGTAGAATGTTGATTTGGTGATTGATCTATTGCTGATGTTGTACGAACATGGATAGTACTTTATTGTACTTTCATGCTTATGATCAAATCTTAGTGATTTATGCAATTCTAGCATGCTAAAATTGATGATTTCTATCTTGTAGTTAAATCTAGATGTGCATCCAAATTTGGTCAAGATCTTGTTAATCCATTAAATGTATTTTGGATCTGTATTTTTCACATATGGTATCAAAGTAGATTGCATGCCAAATTTGGTGTTTATGCCAAATATAGAGGGGGATTTGAGGGAACCAAAATTCTATGTGGATTTGGAGGTGTTTCTAGATCAAATCTTGTATTTTTAAGTATAGAAAGTGGATCTTTGTGGTCCAAACATTATTTTAGGTCAAAATACTTGTGTATGGCCGATTTTGTAAACCACTTACTGGAATGTGGAGATGAAAATTGATTATGATTGTGGATGGTACATTCTATTAGATGAGATATCTAGATTTTAGCTTTTGCATGTAGATTTTGCGTGATTCAATATTTTGCATTTTTGGAGAAACCCTAAATTTGATAGGATATCTTGATTTTAAGTTGCTGGAATTTTTCAAGAGTGTTTTTCAATCTTAGATGTTGGCAAAAGTTCATCATGTTGTGTTTAGATCTATTGAAGAAATCAAGATTCTATGTGTTAGGATTTGCTCGAAAGATAAAAATGAGAGGCTAGATTGTTTCCATATCTTTGTGATTTCTTCTTGAGTTTCATTTGTTGATTTTCAAGGGAGTGGTAAGTGCATTGGAACAGCTTCAAAGAGAAGATCAAATCATTGCAACATGGCAACCTCAAGTGGCTTTATGTTGGAAGACAATGATAGGCTTACCTCAACAAATTATTCTACTTGGAAGGTGAGGATGGAATCTTTGCTTGAGATGAATGATTTGACGAATATTGTTGTAGGTGTGTTAGAAGATCTAGTGAAGATTCTTCTAACCGATTTTGGTTGTCATAAGAGTATAAAAGATATCAAAAAATGGAGTCGAGCTACAATGGAGAGCGTTGACAAATCACAGATAAAGGAGCCCTAGAATCTATGTACATCAGGATCACCACCATCATCCAAGTGGAACACCAATGATTCTTGGTGTATTGATAGTGGGGCTAGTTCCCACATACATATCAAAAGGACATATTCTCCACTTTACTTTCTTACAATGATTTACATAGATCACTGCAAGTAGTCAAGAATGTAAGATAAGTGGAATAGGAACAATTCCCTTGTATGTTGGATCATCCAAAAGGATGAATCTTGAAAATGTTCTTTATGTTTCTAAGTTAACCAAGAATTTGCTTAGTGTTGGCCAATTAATGGATAATGGCCTAGATGTACAATTTAAACATGGAGTTTGTTCCATCCTTAGAAATGATGAATGTATAGCCAAAGGCTGTAAACAAGATAGATTGTTTAGGCTTGATGCTAATGTTTTAGTGGAGAGTGTTAACTTGGCAAAGATGGAGTTATCAAAGGTGGAACTGTGGCACAAAAGGTTGGGCCACCCCAACTACAAAGCCATGGAATCTATGGTAGCAAAGGATCTTGCGGTTGGACTCCCCAAGCATTTGTCAAAGTGTGGGAAGAGATGTGAAGCATGCAGCCTCTCAAAGGCTCACAAACTACCCTTCTCAAGGTCTACATCAAGATCAAACTCTCCTCTTGAACTCATGCATTCGGATGTTCATAGTTTTTCACATGAGTCTAATGGTGGCGCCAAGTACTATGTAATCTTCATTGATGGCTATTCTAGATTTTGTTGGATGTACCTCTTGTCTAGCAACTCAATGGTGTTTGATTCTTTTGAAAAGCAAGCTTAGATCTTCAATTGGAGTTATTGATAAAAGCATTGTAATTTCCAAGACTAGATTGGAGGACGAGTGTGAAAAATTGCCTACATTGGCAAATCTAGCCATGTAGAATATTGTACATTTTGTCAATATTATTTGTTGGTTACTTGAATGGCCAAAGTGCCACTTGTACATTCACACCTAAAGTAGGTTACCACGAGTCAAGAGGAGTGGTTGTGTCCATTTGGTAGTGATTCCTACTTTGTAGGAACTAGACCATGATTTATGATGAGATTTGTACAACATGACTCTTGGATCTAGGCTAGGATTTTCACATTAGGGCAATAAAGTGGAGTCTACTTCCTTATTACATGCTGGATTTTCATCTAACTTAGCAAAGGAAGTGTGTTTTACTATCTATTCTCATTCTCCATAGTGAGAAGATAGAAACTTTTTGGAGCCTCAAGGAGAAACTCGAGTTTCCTCTCATTGTATAGTGATTACTTTTGATTCCAATGAAACCTAGCTTTGGCACATTTTAAACATTGTCTAAAGGCCATACTACAATCTCATTTCCACATGTGTGGAGTTGGATTATAGTTTTTGATCAATGCTCTGATTATCTCTACTTGTTTTCTATCAAGCTGCTAAACTAGATCTTGTTTTCTGATCACTAGTTTCTAATAGATTGTTTAACAAGCACACAATCAACCTTGTGGATCATTCAAAGATCCATTTATGGTCCTTAGTACTGTACTTTTCACAACTCTAGGAGTAAGTACATTGAGATTCGATATCACTATGTTAGGAGTAAGATTCTCGACAGAGAGATAAGCCTAACGTATTGTCGGACGTAGGACATGATTGCACATGTGTTTACCAAGACATTGAGCATTGATGCACATAACAAATTTTGTGCATCGCTTAGTCTAAAGATCAAGGCATTCATGGATCCAGATTAAGGGGGGTGTTGGATTTATTTCTCTACTCTCCTAAATCTCATGTTAATCTAATTCCATTCATATTGTTGTAGATTTTACTCGTATTGTGCACAATCTGTGCTCTATTATCGAAGTCATGCATCAGAATGACAATCGACTTGTCCAACTTGTCGAGGGAGTCCGACTTTTTCGACTTGATCGACTATCGGTAGCAACCCGCTCGACTCCAAATAGTCGAAGGCTCCTCATGCCCACTTCATGTATTGTGCAACCACTTGGACAATTATAGTAGCCGCCACGATCTACTCAGACGGCGCAACGGCTCCACACTACCTCCTGTGAAGAATTGCCAAAAATTGGCAAATCTAGCTTGATCAAAAACCATGTAGAATAGTGTAAATTGTGTACACAAGTGGGTCCCACACATGTGAGGCCATGATGCCACATGGGAAACCCATCCTAATGTAGGTTAGGTCAAGTCAAGAGAGTTGGTCATGTCTATTTGGTGGTCATCCCTACTTTATAGGACCTACACCTAAGTTTAAGGTGAAAATTTGACCAACTAACTACCTACCAAGCATAATTCTAGGAAATAGACTAGGGTTTCATTTTAGGTCAAGGAGAGTGAGTTAACTTCCTTATTACATGCTGGAAATCCACCTAACTTCAAGAAGGAAGTCGAATTTGCTATGTATTCCCTCTCTCCATAGTGAGAAGAAAGAAAATTTTTGGAGCTCATTGGCAATCTCAAGCTAGTTCACTATGTACATTGAGTTTTTGTGATCCAAATGAAACCAAATCAATTTCTACTTGTTTCTCAGGTTGAAGGCCGTACTAAAGCCTGTAGTACACACGTGTGGTCTCGGATTTCAATGTTTATCAATGCTTTTGATTGTTAATGCTTGTTGTTTGTCAAATTGCCAATCTAGATCAACTTTTTTGTGTCTAGTTTTTTGATAGATTGTTAAGCAAGCATCCAATCACTCTTGTGGATCTTTTGTAGATCCATTTATGGTCCTAAAGTACAGTACTTTCACATGGTATCAGAGCCAAGTACAAGAGCATAAGCCATTGATCTAATGCAAATCCATTTTTAGCAAGTTTTGGTGCTAAAAACTAGTATTGAGAGGGCAAGCTAGAATCTTGATTTTGGTGAGGAGATTTGATCCCAAACTTGGTAGGGGTCCAAATCCATACTTTCCACATGTGTGGGCACCTCTGAACCTGCATTTAATGCATGGTATTCATTTGATCCAAAAAAATTCAATTTGTGAGCTGTTGGTGTAATTTTTGGTGGAGATCCTAGGATAATCTACCAAGATCATTTGCCATTGATTAGATTTGAATTTGTTTCATGGAATCTAATTAATCTAGGCTGAGTTCAAGTCCTATTAAGGTTAAAAACAGGTCTTGAAAGTACACCAAGAAGGAAGGAAGAGATTAAGCCATTTTTTTGGTCCAAAAATAGCCAAAATTGGCAAGATTTGATTGTAAGTAGATTTCACATCATCTTATCTTCATTCCAACTTTGTGAGGGAGTGCTAGAACTGAGATTATAAGTCCATTTGTTGGATTAGAAATCTAATTTGAGTGAAAAACTACAAGAGAGAGACCTTAGTGAGTTTCTAGAGACAATCAAATCCATTTCTTGGCAAGATTTGTTTGAAAGTAGTTTTCACTTCATCTTATCTTCATTCCAGCTTTGTGAGGGAGTGATAGAACTATGATTATAAGTCCATTTGTTGGATTAGAAATCAAATTTGAGTGAAAAACTGCAAGTGTGAGACCTTTGTGAGTTTCAAGTCAATCAAATCTATTTCTTGTTTGTAGAAGTCACTAGTAAGATGGGATCTACTTGAGCATACCTTCTAGAAGCTAGTGAGAGGTTGAATTCTACAAATTATGCTATTTGGAAGGTTATAATGGAGTCACTCTTGGTGCTCCAAGACCTTTATGAGTTCTTGATTGAAGACGAAGATGAACCTCTAGGTGCACAGGAGTTAGCTAGATACAAGAAGAGATCTAGGCTTGCACTTCATTGTGTGAAGATGAATGTGAGCAATGATTTGTTGAGAGAAGTATCAGTTTGTACTAATGCTAAAGAGTCTTGGGAGTCTTTAAAATCAATCTATGAGTCTAGCAACACTTCTAGAGTTCTTATGCTTAGAAATCAAATTTCGCAAAGCATGAGGAGAAGTGAGGAGAGTGCACAGGATTATGTACTCAGAATCAAGTCTCTAAATAGGGAGTTGGCTTCCATTGGAGAGAAGATTCATGATGAAGAGCTTGTACAAATTGTCCTTAATGGTCTAGGAGATGACTTTGCAAATTTGGTCCAAAGTTTTGCCATCCAAGACACTTTGCCAACTATAGAAAAACTTCATAGTGTTTTAGTGGCTGAAGAGTGTAGGATGCTCCATGCAAAATCTAGGATGAGTTCCTTGTCGTTGCAGGATGGTGATGAGAAAGCCAATTTCTCATTCAAGGGCAAAAAGAAGACCAATGGAAAGAAGAAGCATCCAAAGGAGGCCAAAGAAGAGGATGATGCATCAAGCTCAAAGGACAAGTCAAAGCAGAAATGCTTCTTTTGTGGAAGGAAGGGGCATTATGCATCTGAATGCTACAAGAGGCTAAGAGCACAAGTGGAGGAGGACAAACAAGGAAACCTTGCAAAGGAGGAGGAGGATGAAGTAGATGTATTCTTGATTGCATCTACATCCTCACCAACAAGCAATAGCAATTCAAGAGACAATTGGTGGATCGACAGTGGGGCTAGCTCCCACATGTCTTGTGAAAAGGACTTTTTCTCAACCTTACACTCTTTCAATGATGCTAAAAAGTTTGTCTTTACTGCAAATGATGAAGAGTGTAGGATAGATGGTGTTGGCACCATCTCTTTGTATCTAGAATCCTCAAAATGCATGGATCTAGAAAATGTCCTTTATGTACCATCAATCACCAAGAATATGCTTAGTGTTGGTCTACTCTTAGAAAGTGGTTTGGATGTCCACTTTAAGCATGGTGTTTGCTTCATCTTGAAGAATGATGTTTGCATTGCAAAGGGATTTAAAAATGGAAGATTGTTTAAGTTGGAAGCTAGTGTTGCTTTTGAAAGAATGAGCTTGGCAAAGGAGGAGATCACTCAAGAGGAGATCTTGGCAAAGTGTGATCTTGCTTGCATTGAGGAGGAGCATCAAAAGGAGGAAGATCTTGAGGATCAGCCTCAAAGCATGAGAGTTCCAAGGGAGTCCTCAATGACAATGTTCGAGTCATCAAATTGCATGCAAATTGTCCATTCAAGTGTGCATCTTGCAAGGGTGGTGAGCATTGGAGAGTCTACTATCTTTGAATACTTTTTGGAAAGTATTAATAGACATGAGGTGACTTGTTTCTTACCTTTAAGATTCATGGTGTTTATTACTTTGTATGACAAGACAATGAAATGGGATGCTTTGAAATCTACATTTGTTGTTGATTAAGCAATTTCATTGGATAACTATTTTTGTAATAGTTTGAATAGTGTCATAAAAGATGAAACATCATTTGTATTGGAAATCTTTGGGTCCACATGCTTTGAGCATGATCACTCCAATGTAAGGACCAAAGATTATCCTATTTCAATGATAGGAATAATGGTAGTGTTTTGCTCTTCAAGTAGAGATTGTAGAATCTACTTGTTTTCAACCAAAGAATTTGTCAATGGTGGAAATGTGATCTTTCAAGAGTGGAAGATTTGTAAACTTGAAGAAGCACCTTTGGATCAACACATTATTCAATTCATTGATGTTTTGGAGTCAAGTCAAGTGGAGGAGCAAGCTCAAGACCCGAGGACTCCAAGAAGAACCTTGAGTATCAAGATGGAGCCATCTAGGCTCAATCATATGGATCAAGCAAGACAAGTTGTCTTTGGCAACATGATTTATGCACTTAATATTTTAATTGATATATCTTCAAGTGCACAAAATGCCATGGCATCCATGGCTTGGCATGATGTTTAGTTTTGAAGTGTGCTACATGTATATAGAGACACATTTATGGAACATCTTGTAAGGGATCCTCTAAGAGGTGGTGAAAGTCCTTCATGGACATCATTCTCTATTGGAGTCTCAAAAGTTCCTTCTTTGTAGCTGGATTTTTTAGACACTTCTAAAAGCTTTCATTGATCTATCAAGAGAGTTGTAAATAGATCAAGCTAAATTTGAGGAGGAGTGTGAAGAATTGCCAAAAATTGGCAAATCTAGCTTGATCAAAAACCATGTAGAATAGTGTAAATTGTGTACACAAGTGGGTCCCACACATGTGAGGACATGATGCCACATAGGAAACCCATCCTAATGTAGGTTAG
The DNA here is from genome assembly GCA_029204225.1 of Diphasiastrum complanatum. Lineage (NCBI taxonomy): Eukaryota > Viridiplantae > Streptophyta > Lycopodiopsida > Lycopodiales > Lycopodiaceae > Diphasiastrum > Diphasiastrum complanatum. The sequence continues at coordinate 8,085,103 of CM055098.1, read as the reverse complement.
GTCAAGTCAAGAGAGTTGGTCATGTCTATTTGGTGGTCATCCCTACTTTATAGGACCTACACCTAAGTTTAAGGTGAAAATTTGACCAACTAACTACCTACCAAGCATAATTCTAGGAAATAGACTAGGGTTTCATTTTAGGTCAAGGAGAGTGAGTTAACTTCCTTATTACATGCTGGAAATCCACCTAACTTCAAGAAAGAAGTCGAATTTGCTATGTATTCTCTCTCTCCATAGTGAGAAGAAAGAAAATTTTTGGAGCTCATTGGCAATCTCAAGCTAGTTCACTATGTACATTGAGTTTTTGTGATCCAGATGAAACCAAATCAATTTCTACTTGTTTCTCAGGTTGAAGGCCATACTACAGCTTGTAGTACACACGTGTGGGCTTGGATTTCAATGTTTATCAATGCTTTTGATAGTTAATGCTTGTTGTTTGTCAAATTGCCAATCTAGATCAACTTTTTTGTGTCTAGTTTTTTGATAGATTGTTAAGCAAGCATCCAATCACTCTTGTGGATCTTTTGTAGATCCATTTATGGTCCTAAAGTACAGTACTTTCACACCTCCTGTACATACATCTGCACAATTGTAAATTGTATATACATGATGATCATTAGAACATCAATATACTAGAACACAAGAAAACAAGATATCAGAATTCTTAGAGACAAGACATTGTAAACGCTTTCATGCATCGATTCTTCCTTTCATAATGATGTCAATAATAAGCTCATAGCTTTTACAGAGCAGAGTCAGCTTTTTGAGCATGAGATTTCGCCCGCAATTGTCTTGTGCACATCCGTTTGACTTGTATTTTCATACATATCAATTTGAATCGACTATTGTCTTGTTGTTGCGTTCAGATCTTTGTCAATATTGTATGCTTTGCTATTCTGTTTTCTGTCTACCTTCTTATTGCTTTGTCTGACAGTATGCTCTTCCGCTTCCACAGCACAAACAAATTCTATTTTGTTTGCATACATGATCCATTGTGATCCATGCAATGCACGCACTGAGGAGATTATTTCTCACCATCTCCCGACATATATTCACAGATGTGGTCATTGTACTATGTCTTACCCCAACTTTTTTTATTAGCCCTTGTAACTGAATTTGAAGATTGCAGGCTAAAGCTTGGCATTGAATTGGCATCTTGAAAATCGTGCAAGTGTTGGGACACATTTTACGTCTTGTTTATAACATAGTTATGAAGAACACTTTACTTTTAAGTTGCAAGTAACTATGATATCATGGAGGCATGTTCCAAGAACAATTTACTTCTTGTTTCTGTTAACGCTGATTATTGAGGGAGAGAGAGTTAAAATGGGCAATACTTAAGCTGTACGAATATCACAGTTACTTGCCATATTTGATGGTTACTTTCTCTCTCCTATTTTTGGACAGTGGCTTAACGTTGTGTTGTGGCGATTGTGTCGATCGATTTGTTGTTGTCAACTTTCTCTACAGTTTACTACAGATTAAAGGTTTATATCATCTCGTAGAATCTATTGATATTATGACAAGATCTTTTTGATAATGAAAGAAGAAACAAATCAAAGGCTAAAAATTGGCATTATACCATATGTCAGGTAATGGTCATGGGTTGAACAATTCTCACAATAATGTAATGTGGAGAGAGAACAAACAATTGAGAAAAAAATAGTTGATCTAATGGCCATCGATTGGGGGTTAGTGGACATGTCTCAAAATAATCTCCCAACGTTAACCATGGCCTGTGACTCTCGCTACTTGCCACCTTGACATATTCATTTGAGGACAAATTTTACATACAAATTCACCTTTGACATTGAAAGCTTTCTTTTAATTTTAACTTTCATATGATATGAATGCTTGAATTTTAACTTTTAACGTAAAAATGTAAGAACATCTCTAGACATGATATTGTTGTATTGTAAAAAAAAACCTTAAATTTGGACCTTATATGAAATTTGACTGTTCAAATTTTCAAATAGAGTAAATTTTTTTAAGTTGACCTTTCAATATATTCTATTAAATTTTTTCATTTATTTAAAAAAAAGGGAAATAGGCCTTCATTGTGCACCCAAGGTCATAAAACATGTCTTCCTCATGGCCATCAATCACTACGTAGAAAATGGGTTTAATGTAATCGTCACTACCAATGAAATGCATGCATGGCCCCACCTTATCTGTTATTGCACAACCTTCATCCAGTGTACAAGACATCATGAAAGTAAGAAGATAATCATGTCATTTTTTATATTACTGCACCATTGGTGGATGAGATGAGCGGTGTACAAGACATCATGAAAGTGAGAAGATAATCATGCCATTTTTTATACTACTGCACTATTGGATAAGATGAGCCTATGGGGCCTTGCACACATCATCACCATTGTGAGAAATAAATGAAGAAACAAAATCACAATTTGGCTTGTTTGGAAATAGCATAACACAAGTGCTTAGATCCAATATGCCACCCATCCAAGAAGCGCCTTGTCATCTATACATCACACTATTTGCCATGTCAACATTGGCCATATGATGGATATTCACATGGCTGCCCATTTCTTTTGATAAACTCCCCACCCTTGGATGTGTGTGTGTGTGTGTGTGTGTGTGTGTGTGTGTGTGTGTGTGTGTGAGAGAGAGAGAGAGGTGATGGTGGCAAGAGCACATGCAACCTGGTGATAGATATAAGCTTGTATTGGGTTGGCCATGGCCCATGGGTATGAACAGCCTTGTAGTTTGACTGTCGAGGTTGCCTATCACGCTTTTTTACAATGACGGTTTGATAAATCATTTGCCTTTCAAATCTAAAATGATGTTTGATAGTTTAGAGATGGGTACTAATTTGAAAGATGAGCCACCAAGTTGGAAGGGCTAAAAGTTGAATCATGAATGTGAAAGTTTGTGTTGAAATTTTTCTAAAGTTTCATGTGATGTGTATATTATTTTTATTGTGAATTCATACAAGTGAAAAAAAACAAAGGCACATGTCAAAATGACATTTTTGAATTGTATGTGCCCATAATGTATGACGTCCAAATTTTTGGAAATCCTGTATTTTATGGCCAAAATGGCTTTCGACGGTCAATACGGCTGTCAAACTGCAAGGCGGTATCAACTTTGAGGTGTTCTTGGTGCCTGTAGCCTCCATGTGGAAAGATTTGGTACTGTCATATTGTATTGCATGGACAGTGGGGGCCACCACCACCTGATTTATTTTGCCTTTTCTTTCATTTGGAGCTTTGTTGCTGTTGCTCTTGGATTGGACCCATGCGGAATTTGGAGTGGAAATTTGGATATAACCTGACCCAGCTTGTCTCCTCTGCCAAGACAAACCACACATGGGGAATGGTGATGCGGTAGATCCTCCCAGGGGATCTGATCTGATCAATCAGAATTGCCTCACTGATTACCATCCCCCATGCATTAGACTCTAACAAGCAGACAGATAATGACTGTTGACATTTGTAATGTCATCAAAAAGGCTAGGGCACAGCCCACAACACTAAGATTGCTGAATTGACTTACATCCGTTCTGGTATCTCCTAAGGATCTCTCCGTCTTAAATTTACCATTTCCTGAAACATCCTGCTTGTCTTACAAAACTGTCACTGGATCCAGAATATGTACTACTCAGAATTATTCTGGATTACATTGATCCAGCAGCAATCAATGGCATTATATGGGTTCCCAAGATGCTTCTCCTTTTGTTGAAGGAACAACTTGCTTAATTGAATTAATTGGAATAATGAGATTACCCAGCTGTTCATTTCTGTTGGCGTCAATTCAACACTCTGGGAAGGGGACAACGAATCCGGAGGAATTATTATCTCTCTTATTCATGTTTTTCTGCAAATCATGCAGGTCTCAGTCCGGCGGGCGCTCAATCTATAGAACGATCTGCATCTTCGCATCATTGTAATAGAAAGAAATACAGAGGCATCATTGGATCATTATACTCTTCCAACTACTAGCTATCACGCCTCTCCAACTTTTTCTTTGATAACTAAAAGGGGAAAGTGTTGCCAAAAGGTAATGTCTAAATTTTTTAATGCTAAAAATCATGGCAAGGTCCTCCCGTTTTGGTATGTAGTTAACTTCGGCTTTCATGAGCTTACGGCTCGTGAAGCGGATGGAGAAATCTTTTTTTTTCTCACCTGGTTGGGTCAACACGATCCCTATTGCATACTTAGATGCATATGTGTGCACGTGAAATTCGATGCTCCAATTTGGAGATCGTAGGATTGGGGCGGTGACCAAGGCTTGCTTAATCTTTTCGAAGGCGTCTAGGGCTTCCTGTGTCCACTTAGGTTCAACAGTGAGGCAGTAGAGTGGCAAGGCCAATAATGCAATAGTAATATAAAACATCTATAGTAATTGGCATGGCCCATAAAGGTATAGACATCACGCACTGTTTTGGACAGGGTCATCTCAATTATTACTTTGATCTTATCTGGATCAGTAGCAATTCCGTATTGCAATATGATATGTCCTAGCACGATGCCATGAGTCACCCATATTTGGCATTTGGCTGGGTTAAGGGAAATGCCATATCTTCGACATTGTTGCAAAACTCGTTCCAGGCGATTTAAGTGATACCTACGGGCTGAATGTACACGCAAATCATCAAGGAATACTTCTAAAAATTTCTGAAGAAACTCCTTCAAGGCATGTTGCATAACCCTCTGGAAGGTGCTTGGTGCATTACACAACCCAAATGGCATTATGCGAAAAGCATAAGTCTCCCATGTGGTTGCAAAGGCAGTTTTATGCTAGTCTTCAGGTGCTATTTGCACTTGGTTATACCCACTGAATCCATCGAGGAAACTGTAGGCCTCTCCTCCTGCTATTCGTTCGAGCACTCCTTCGGTAAAGGGCGAGGGAAAGTGGTCCTTCTTGTGACTGCGTTAAGTTTCTTGAGGTCTACACAAATGCGTAGTTTCCCGTTCTTTTTAGGCACAATCTCAACTGGGGATACCCAGTCGGTATGCGCAATCTCATATATGAATCCAGCTTCTAGTAACTTTTCCAACTCTTGTTGATTGAATCAGTTCGGAGTAATGGGGGTTGCATCGATAAGGTCGACTCACTTTTGGTTCGGCACCATCGACTAACGGAATGGTGTGCTGCACTACTTCAGGTGGTATTCCCTTCAGATCCTTGTAGGACCATGCAAAACAATCACGGTATTCTCGTAGGAGGTCTCTTAGATCGGATAGCTCTTCAGTTACATCATCGTGCAAAGGCTCAGCCGTCGATTCTGAATCATGTCTTAATTTTGGGATGGAGAAGTGGATGTTGTCGAGACTCTTTTTGAGACCTTAGATGCAGCGTCTATCGGTTGAATTTTGGTATTCATGAGTTGTGGACTATCACAACCCATCGTAGCTTTTCCCTTTAAATTAGCAGGTATTTTGGAAGTTGGTTTCTTCACTGCCACCGTATTGACAGAGCACGAGCAGCTAGGAGGGTTTGAAGGAGAAACTATCTTCTCAAGGGGGTCCCACAACATGGTGTCCACACTAGTTATGGCTTCATCTACTGGATTGTCCCATGGGCTTATCTTGGAGGCGAGGCTCTTTAGAGACCTTAGCTAGGGATGATATTTTAGGGACGTCTTCTAGTAGTCGTCTTTCTCCATAACGTTGGGGATCGAAGTAAGATAACGCTTGTTTGTCATAATATCCCACATCATCTTCCAAGGTGATTATTGAGCACCAAGGAAGAAGTCCTTCTTCACAGGGTTCTGGGGGTGGTTCTAATGGAAGCCATAATAGTTCAATCATGTTCACCCTGATTTCGATCTCATCATCAAGGGTGACAGGCTTTTGGTTTGCAGGTTTTGACTCTTGATTGGCTTCTCGGAGTAGGGAGATGGATCCTTTTATGGAGCTCATACAATCGACTATAGCTAGAGCATCAATCCAATTGATGATATCAATATCAGAATCTTGATGGATTCCCAATGGCTTGTAGCGCTTCTTTAGATTTCGATCGATCGTGTGATCGGTAGTGGACGAAGTCGTTTCTTCTAACGGGTTCGCATGCTTAGTGGTCCAGGTATTTGGATCGACTCTCATGGGTCGATCTCGATTCTCCAATGTGATACGATCTGTACCTCAGTCATGACGTACTTTGGCTAACTTTAGCCAGGGTCTTCCTCATAGAAGTCGGTAAGATGAGGCTGTTTTCGAAGATCTAAGACTGTGAAGTTAATGACAAAGCAAAGATCAGCGACCTTCACATGTACATTTTCGACAATTCCCATGGGTTTGACACAGCTCTAATCAACAAGTTTTATAAAAAAAACCTGCGGGCTTTAAGGTACTCAGCCCCCACTCTCGATATATGTGTGATGACATGATGTTTACACCACTGTCAATAACAGCAGCTACTGAAGGAAAGTTCTTGTGCTGAACAGGTAGGGTAACATTATTTTTCTCATTTTTCCAAGTAGCACCAATGGCCATTACGAATTGGTCATCATCACTCTCTCCATTCATGGAGGGTCCTATAGGTGTATTTTGATCTTCTAACCAGACGGTTAAGGCTTGGCGTAGGGGTTTGAAATTCTTCAAAACATCACCTAAGGGCAGGGTGACATGACTAGACAATAAAGCAATTAAGGCTTCAGTCCCCACTCCCTTCTGGTTCTAGGGAGGCGACAGGTTCTTCATCAAACTCAGGTTGGATAAGCCCTTCCTGGTTCATGGTTGAGGTAGGAGCATTCATAGCTTTGTTCGAGTGTACAGGCGAATCCATAGGTTCTATTGGCCGATGAGATCACCAATAGGGGCCTTAGCTTGCTCCTCTTGTATCCACTTTTTTACCTTGATATAACGATCTTTTTCTTTTTGTGGGTTGGGATACTCTCCTGGTTAGTGGATATAGTGTAATGGCTTATGCTCCTCGTTCAAAATTCTCTCTACCACTGGGAACTCTTTCAAGTGTTGGGCACGTGTCTGAACGTAGACAGGGGCTTCTAGTTTTGTGGATTTCGCTCTCCTATCATGTACAATAGTTGCAAGGTTGACAGGTGAGTCAACTTGTGGCTCTACTGGTCAGGATGGGCAATCTCTATAGCAATGGCCATGGCCACATTCCCTACAGCTAGGTGTGTAGGTGCCTTTATATGGGCACTCGGCAATGCGGTGGTTCTCTCCACAGCCATAACATTGGATAGGTGCTCTATTTCCATAGAAACGTTGTTGTGTGGTAAATAAAGGATAAATAGAAGCTTCAGTTCCATCTGAGTAAAAACAGGGGAGCCCTTGATCCTCAGGCATATAGACATTCTCAAGGCTGAACTCTAGCTGAGGTTGAGGATCATGACTTGTAGTAGCAAGGTTTGTTGGGATGATTTGACGGTTCATCAAAGGCCCATGTTGTCGCACTACTAAGGCTGGTGCTACATTATTCGGTCCAGGCTAAGCATTGTTGGGGTGCTTGTTGGAATGTGGGCCTTTGGTAACTCGTAATTTGGGGACCCTGTTGTTGCATCCTCCATTGGTATTGTCGTGCAATGGCTTGTTTTCTTGGATTGTAGATACAAGTAGATGTATCATGATTGTTGGTGTTGCAAAAGATGCAAAACCTTTGGGCTATCTGTCTATTCTATGGACATTCATTCGTCGTGTGATTTTGTTGATATGTGGGACACCAAACATTATCACGCTTGGGAAATTGGTTGACAATAGGCCCTTGTGGTGTGGTATTTTTCAATTTCTGTTCAAAATCTTTGGATATCTTATCCATTTGTGCCTGGTGGATTTTATTCATTGTTTCAAGTTGCTATAACAACAATTGTGTGGCAACATCGGCAGAGGATCCTTCACCTTGAGATCTATGGCTTTGGTCAGAGACAATGGCTCGAGAACGTTGGAGTTCGTATTCTTCATCGGAGCCTTCATCCTCTTTGCAGATGGCATCATCCATAGCATCACGTAAGGTAGCATAGGATTCTAGAGGTCTAAGTTCACGCCATATAGATTTCGGGAGGCCAGCCATGAACCATATGAGCATGGCCTGATCAGGTGCTAAGTGGGCAAGGCATTCAGTCTTAAGACATTTGAGTTGTTCGATGTAATCGCATACCCTCTCATCCGTTCTCATTTTGATCTTACTAAGCAATAAAAATGGGCTTTCAAGGAATCTGGATGATTTGAACCTCTTAACGAAGGAGTCCTTGAGTGATTCCCACTCGTTTTGTTCGTGATGCTCAAGGTTGAAATACCACTCGCGAGCAGCATCAGTGAGGGTCATACTAAAGAGTCGGAGTTTTTCTTCCAGAGCTGTCTCTCCATAGACTTCACATGCTTCCTCATAAATCTGAAGGTAGTATGCTGGGTCGGTAGTACCATCATATCATGGCAGATCGAGTCTAGGAGCTCGTCGATTATGTGGAATGTCTCCTGATAATGGTACAACAAAGGCTAACGGGTTGGGGATCCTTTGGGCTCCTGGTGCCTCAGGTGGTACTGGATTCTCTTGAGGTTGGTTTGGATTATTGGCAGCCATGTTGGAGATTCTGGGGTTGGGGATGGCTAGTTGACGGTTCCTGGTCTCCAAGTGAACTTCCTTCCTCTCTTGAGATCCTAGATTTAGTCTTTTGACCTGATCTTAGTTGCATCCAAACAAAAGATCTTGTCTAAGTTCGCAGCTAAGAAAAGTATCTTGTTTGGGGATCTAAGAATTCAAACTCTGGGAATGTGAGATTGGGAATGTATGAATGTAAGCTTTGGAATCTAGAATTGGGGAATGAGATATGGGGAGGTGGAATTGGGGATTCCAGGATTTTTGGGATCCTAGAATTTGGGTGCTGGGATCTGGGGAATGTAGATCTGGGATTTGTAACAAGTCTCAAGACATGTGGTCCTCTTGCCTATATCCGTCACACAGACATGCAATGCTCCAATTGTCTCAATTAGAGTGTCTAGGTCCTCTCAAGGTAATTAGTCACAAACAGGCCTTGACATGGAATGAAATCATGGTGTGACCAATAATCTCGAGTACTGGAGGGCCGGTCTACCATATTAGGACTATTCCAGGTCCTTAACCGAATATGGCCATAACATAAGAAATTATCTATTTTGTATAGTTTACCATATTGGCAGGTATATAATTTCGCCTTAATATGAGTTACACAATAGTTAATATTTTGATTTGTGTTTATATGTGCATGTACATTATCATATCATCCAACAATATTGGTGTGTGTATGTGGCATGTACAACATCTTCTGATTCGAAATACATTGGATGTTATGCATGTGGAAAAGAATGTAGTCGAAAACATTCTAAAGACTATTCTTAGAATGGGTGACAAAGATTCAATCAAAGTGTGGAAAGACATGAAAGAGCTCGGTATTAGACAATCTCTCTGGCCAAGGAGATGTGAAAATGATAGGAAGAAGATTTTTTTGTCGTATGCACCATACACATTCACAAAGCAAGGAAAGGAGACCTTTTTTTCAATCGTAAAATATATGAAAACTTCGACAGGATATAGTGCCTTTATGAGAAAACACATTGCAGGTTTTTTTATACTCAACTTATTCTATTGCATGTTATAACTCAACTATGCAGTCCTCATTGTGCCTAATTGGTGTCTCGTATGCATGTTATATTGATACCAATTAAATGTATCGTTCTTGTTTGAAACAGACGGAAAGCTTAAGAGCATGAAAACTCACAACTATCATGTCTTCATGCAACAAATACTTCCAGTGGTTGTACGTTGCGGCATATCTGACATAACACGAGCTGGCATTTTAAAGATTAGTCATTTTTTTAGAATGATATGTGCATGAACTATAGACCTTGAAAACTAGAATCTCTACAGCTAGAAGTGGTTACGGCTCGTTGTGTTTTAGACAAATCTTTTCCACCATCATTTTTTGATATTATGACACATCTTGTTGTCCACCTTGTAGAGGATATTAGAATTTGTGGGCCTGATAGTTTGCGATGGATGTATCCATTCGAAAGAATCATGAAACCTTTAAAACAATATGTGAAAATTTTAGCAAGGCCAGAGGGTTGTATGGTGGCAACTTATGCAATTGAAGAGGCACTTGGCTTTTATACAAAATACATCCAAGCCTATGAAGGTACTTCTCGTAGAGTATGGGATGGAGAAGAAGATCCACGAATGAACAGTGTGGTTTTTGAAGGAAAAGGCACAATCTTTTATCTTAATGCAATAATGCGTCATCAAGCTCATGTATGTATCGTGGACAACTCAACAATTATCAAAGAATGGAAGAGGTAATCAACTCGCTAATTGAGCACCATATTTTACAATAATATAAGTTTTCATTCTTTACCTTGTCTTTTTTAGACATCATTGAAAGAAATCATATAATGTGTTTGTTGTATTAACAGGAAATTTGAAAAAGATATGGCTACGTTGCAAAAGAAAAGGACTAAAGATGCCATCAGCTTCGATTACAATGCAAATGATTTTCCGAAATGGCTCTTGAAAAAGGTTTTTTCTACTTTATGTTCTCAACATGATATTTCGAAATTCTAACGTTTCATTTATTTTCACTTTGTCATGGAAAATATTATTGACTATTTGTTCTTTTGAATTCTAGGTAAATGAACTCCATGAAGCAGACAAGATGTTGGATTCCATGTTGATTGATTTGGCAATAGGACCAAAGCACCGTGCAACATCATATATAGGTCTCTGGGTGAATGGCTATCATTTTCGTACTAGGGATGAAGACTTGAGTAAAGCAACTCAAGACAGTGGTATTACAGCATGCTTTAGAACTTGGAGCCACAGTAGTGTGAGGGATAGAAATCCTATTTCAACCAATCTTCGTAATTTTGGATGGATTTGCAAAATTTTGGAAATTGAATATGGTTTCAATTCAGTTATTCTTCTTTATGGTAAATGGGTGAACCAAATATAGTCGGAAAGCATGCAAGCATGAGGATGGACAACAATGCTTTTTGCTTGATAGATGTAATCCGACAAACTAGCATGGAAGATCAGCCATTTGTTATGCCTGAGCATGTACAACAAGTGTTTTATGTTCAGGACTCGATGGCAATGAATTGGAATGTTGTATTGCATCATTATGCTAGGGGAAAACGTGATGGTAAGGATGGGAATAATGTCATGGATTTTTCATTGGTCGAGGACTTTTGCACGACATCAGTAGATCTTATCGTGGATGAAGAGGAATGAACATCTCATGTGGATATTGTTGAAGGACATGTTATCGATCTCCTCACAAGATCCCCAAAGTAGTGATGATTTAGAGAGAAAGTGATCTCGAAATGTACGTTGTAAATATCTGTCTAACTATTTTATCTAAGAAATTTGAAACTATTTTCTCTATTAATTCTAGTAATGTTAGCACATTGTGCAATCATAAAGTTTTTTCTAACAACCCACATGTTGTCAAAACCCGTATAGATCCAGTAAATGCATATTTTCAAACATTAATGTATGTACCTATGTGTATCAAGCAATCATAAAGTTTAATCCATATGGCATGTGCTTGTGTACATGCAACTGATCATTTGCATTATGCATATGCGCTTATATATCATGCACCAATCTCCCGGCTCGAGACCTTCCCATGGGAGTGCATTTGCCACGTCCTTGGCCCTATCCCTAGGTATTGCTAGCTCATGATGCCATTTTTTCATAGAAGTTCTCAATAAGTATACCTTGCACCACAACTTTCATTGGCACAAACCATGATTGAACTCAAAGTCAAACTCCTAAGTGGCATTAAGTCATTGGATGTAGAATTAGGCATGTGCTAGGGTATCATTCCTTCAGAGGTTTTACATGAAAGTTTGTGCCACATGTCATTCCTTCATTGGATATCACATGAGGGCCGAGTGGAAGGCTTAACATGAAAGTTTGTGCCACATGTCATTCCTTCATTGGATATCACATGAGGGCCGAGTGGAAGGCTTACAGAGAGGTAAATTAAGCTATCTATTAGAGGTGGCAGCAAAAGGACAAGCAATCACTTGGTACTATATGAAAGAAAAAGTAGGGAGATGGGAACCCTCTTAACCCAATTCAATAGGATTTAGTGTGATGGGCTTGTGCCCATTTCTGATATGAATGTGATTCTAAGATTGAGATCTGGTATATAATCTAATCGAATCGAAATTGTCAGCACTCGTTAGCTACCTGCTGATGCAGCAGCACTCATCTTATCTCATGTGTGGTTTGCTTTGGTAGAGAAGACAAGGAAGGTGGGTTGGATTGCACTACGCCCCCTAGTACTCAAATGAGTCAAATCCAAATTCCAGAGGGGGACCACAAAACACAGTCCAGCAAGAGCAGCAGCAACACTCCAAACCTCTCACAATTCCCGAAATTTGGAAGACATCATGCAGCTACAAGAATCTGATTATGTGCTCTCTCCACCATCGCGTTTGTCTTTTCTTGCACCCCATACTCCCCAGAGTCCAACCCCACAAAAGAAAAAGAAAGGGAAACAACAAAACACTCTCTTTCTCTCTCTCTCTCACACACACACACACACACACACACACACAATTCAGTCGCTTTACGGCGATTAACCAAATGGAACATTTTCAGCCAGCCCCGTCGATGTACGCCACGTTTTAAGAATTCAACTAATCAATGCCCCCTTCACAAAACGTGGCAAAATCTGAACGTTATATGCATAATCCAACGGTGTCCCTTTCAAGTCTGAATTAATTTTGTACTAGTTTTCAAGGTGAAAACATACACGTGCCATGTTGTGGTTGGCTAAGAGGACAAGCCATAGGAAGGCTTCACAAACAAGTTTAATCTGAGTGATCCCTTCACAACTACTATGTTAGGTATCCTTCCACCGACGGTTGGCTAGAGTCTTGTAGCAAGCTTTGTATGTTAACACTCTTCATGAAGGATACATAGTGAGTTTCACATTTGTCCACCATCAAAACCATTTAAATGCATACTTAATGCATCTAGTAAGTTTCACGTTTGTCCACCATCAAATGGTTCGCAGAAGAAAGGAGCCATGCCCCATGGCCACAAAACTGAGAGTCCATCCATCCATGTCTCTGGAACATCATTCACCGTGAGATAGTCAAGGAGCCTGCTCCATAAAATAGTGAGTTCAAAGGGCCCTTCTACCCACCTTCTAGATGTCCTCAACTCCAAAAGAAAGAAGCAAGTCCGAGTCCGTTTTTCCGAACCATGGAGACCTGCTCTAAAGGCATTCTTTGTATTTGTTGCTCTTTTTCTTTTCAAAATTAGTTATTTTCTTTTCTTGCCCTTATTTCCACTAAAAAGGCAAGTTTTCTCGTACACACATTTGTCCCTAATTTTAATTAGTGGGTCAAAGATAAAATCAACTAATCAGTTGTAGGATTTTGTCACTATATTTCAAGAGCACTAATTGGTAAACCATTCAAAAAATGCCCGAGTGAAAGTCTTACAACCAAGTTCAATTTCAAATCAATGGGTTAATAGTTTATTGCGACTATAGTAATCATGACAATTGCAGAGATAATTTGTGAAATGTCGACCTATCCTAGGAAAAGCAATTACTCTTTTAAGTAGGTGCACATATCCTCATGTAGAGCATTGTTTTTTCCAAGAAAGATGCAATGTGCACCCAATTCTCCAAGGAGAAGCTTCTATGTCGTAGGCACTCCTCTAAGCCTAAGGACAATCATTTCAACAGGCCAACTCCTGCAACAAGCTAGTAGTAGCTTCCCCTATAAGCCCAATGCCAACTATGTCCATGAGTAACCTCAAGTTTGGTCACATGACAAGCTCTCATTAGCTAGAAACTAGCTCATTTTCTAAAGTTTCAATTGCAAACACCTCATAGTCGCGCCCTTTGTAAGAGATAATGGCTTTGAGTAGTGACCATTGTCTAGACCCTACTAGTTTTGTTTTTGCAAGGATATATTTAGTAGGCTCTAAACTATTATTTGTTTTGCAAGCATGTGATGTGCTAATAACTAACTCCTAAACTCTACAAAATCAATCAGTAGAATCCACGATATCATAAAATAAAATGTCATTTTAATTTTCACTCAAAGTATACATGCAAAGTTCTCGACATGCATGAAATTAGTAGGTTGTTAGATATTCTCTTTTTTAAATTCTTTGACGAATGTCAATGTGTTGTGAATCAAAATAATTGTAAATAACATTTTTGGTCTTAAAATCAACAAGACAATTGGCTTCATAAACTTTTCAGCTTCTTTGCTTTGGTTCTTTTACCATAATAAGAACAAAATATCCCACATGTCTATCTCATACAACAATCTAATGATACTATCATGAAATTGCTTGAATAAAAAAGGAGATGATGAAATGTGAAAAGCTATAATATGAATGCAACAAACCTACAAACACAATCTTACTTGATCTATTTCCATAGCGATTGCTTGCAAAATAGAAAACTAAACGATCAAGGCTTTCTCAACACCCAGTTGTGAATGTCACATCGACAACAATCATAAATAGAGTCGAACTTCCTAGAATGGAAGGTTAAGACCTCTCTTATACTAAAGGGAGAAGGATTATTTCCCTGGGTAGACGACACCAAGGAGATGCCTACAACTATAAGCAAGGAGCTACGCGAATGGAGAGAGAAGAACGACAAGGCAGTAGCTGTGTTGTCATCATCCATTGAAGATAGCCTAACGCTTGACCTGGCTACACTCTCCAATGCAAGAGAGATGTGGGATACTTTACTCATAAGATTTCAGACAAAATCATGCAGTCAGATCATGCTTCTTAAGATCAGCTGACAAACCTGCAATGGGATGGCAAAGGTCTCATCTCCTTTATCAGAAAGATGAAGGATCTGTTCCTTTCATTACACATTTCCAGAGCAAAGAATGCAGTATCAGCATCCATAATGGACCAAGTGCCAATCTTTAATTGTGAAAACATTTTTTTAGAAATTTTAGCCACCCATGTCGCAATCTGATCTATTTTGATTGTCATTTCTTATCACTTGAGCATTGTGGACCAGTATCACATTGTCTTATGAGAATGCCATTTAGGTCTAATATTATGCGAATGTCATAAGAAAAGTTAAAATTTGCAAACTAATCAAAAAACACACTTCTGCTAAAAAAACGTACATTCATATTAGTCACCACATGAACTAAAATTATTATTTAGAGAAAGCAAAAAGTATATATACAAAACTTAAATGCATTGGTTTATAGAAACTTTCCTCTTGTTTTTTTGGAGATTGAAACTCGCCTGCAAATTTCATTGTCATCAAACCAAATGTACAAAAAATAAATAGCAAAACAATTCAATTAACAATTTTGTTTATAATTATTTCAAAAGAAGATTATGACAAAATTATTTGAAAAAATATTTCATTACATGCTTGTCAAAAGTGCTTCTTGTGGAATGCATCATTGTAATCTTATTTTTAGTACTAATATTGGTACTAAATACCGCATTGTTTAACTTTTGTCTCGCTATAATCCATGATATATTATCTTCTTTTCATATCATTAAGGTGCGCACTCTCGTTAATTGATGGCATATGTTCTTCAAACCAGTTGTACAACAGAAGCAAAATAGTATTTGAATAAAAAATATTGTTTTGAATTTTTTTTTTTTTTGAATATCTTGATAATCTAAATTAAAAAAAAAAAAAACATCCCAGATTATGCTTGAAATTTTTTTTTCTTGTGAAATAGACCACTTTACCCTTAATTCAAAGTTTGTACAAAAATTTGTCCTATTTACGAGCATTTTTGGCTGTTGTGTCAACAGAATCCACAACATCTTCTTTTCCTTTCATACCATCAAGATGCGCACTCTCTTCATTTGATGACAATTGTTATTCTTGGAAATCTGCAAGCGAGTTTATGATTAGGAATACTTTCTATCAATGTATTTTTGTCGTTGTCCTCTTGTGTTTGCTGAATATCATCCAGATTTATGTTCTCTAGAAGATTCGTAGGCACAATTGAGGAAGTGGCAACCTTATCTTGTGATTGTTGATGATCTACGTTTTTTCTTCCATCATTTTTTGCCTCCATTTTTTTTTTGGCTAAATTGGGTATCATAGTCACCAACTTCCATTCTAGTCCTACAACATTGGTATTGTTGATGAACTCAGTTTGTCAACTCTCATGCAAAGATAAAATATTTAAGTAATTATAAAATAGTAATTAATCTTTCTTATGTCCTTTATTATACATTATAGATTTTGTTGATATGGTCCTTTCTACACAAATATTTTTCGTCAGATTATCTAAAAAAATAACCATCATAAGACCCTTGGTACTTATCATTAACGTTGACCATATAATTATTACTCGACTATTATGTCGTATTTAAAATAATCTTGATGAATTTGGTTCGTTAATTGGACATGGTTATGATTTCATCGTTTGCATTCTATAGCACAATCATATGTAATGTTGATGAACTGAGTTCGTCAGCTATCACTCATAGTAAAAGCATTGCTATTAAATATAAAGCAATAACTATTTTTCACATGGTACCACACAAATGGATAGTGTTTTACTATAAACAATCGTAAAAGTTTAGTATAATTGGTTGTTGGAATTTTTCTGAACTCACTTTGTGAAAAATAAGGACAACATTAGCTATAATGTTAGATGTGGGCATTTTCATTGTAAGCAATTGTTGAAACCAATATACTTTTATCAAGACAACAATTTTGTTGAACTTAGTTCGTCAACTAGACATAGCTCTATTTAAGTTTTCCTTTCCATCCAATTCCTACAGCATTGGTATTGTTGACGAACTCAGTTCCTCAACTCTCATGCTAAATTAAAATCTTGAAGTAATCTAAAATAATAATTAATCTTTCTTATATCCTTTCTTATATGTTATAGCTTTTATTGATGTGGTCCTTTCGACACAAATATTATTTAGCAAATTGTCAAAGAAAATAGTCATCATAAGACCCTTGGTACTTATCAATAACGCTAACCATATAATCATTAAGGCAACACTTTTGTCATTTTCGAAATAATCTTGATGAACTTGGTTCGTCAACTGGACATGGTTAAGATTTCATCGTTTGCATTCTCTATATCACAACCATAGGTAATGTTGACGAACTGAGTTCATCAACTATTCTCATAATAAAAACATTGTCATTAAATATTAAATAATTATTCTTCACTAATTAAGTTTTCATTTCCATTCTATTCATACAGGAATAGTATTGTTGACAAAAAATAATAATTAACTTTCCTTATATATTATAGCTTTTGTTGATATGCTCCTTTCCACAACTATTATTTAGCAAATTGTCAAAAAAAAATAGCTATCATAAGATCCTTGGTACTTATCAATAATGCTGACCATATAATTATTACTCAACACTTCTATCGTATTTGAAATGAACTTCGTGAACTTGGTTCGTCAACTGGACATGGTTATGATTTCATCGTTTGCATTCTATACTACAACGATAGGTAATGTTGGTTCGTCAACTATCACTCATAATAAAAACATTGCCATTCATATAAAGCAATAATTATTTTTCACATGGTTACCACAAATAAATAGCAATTTACTATAAATAATCGTAAAAGTTGAGTATAATTGGTTGTTGGAATTTTTTTGAACTCACTTTGTGTAAAATAAAGACATCATAGCTATAATGTTAGATGTGGGCACTTTCATTAAAAGCAATTGATAATTTTCAATATATTACATAAACAATACACTTTTATGAAGACAACAATCTTGTTGAACTTAGTTTGTAATCTAGACATAGCTATGATTAAGTTTTTATTTCCATTCTATTCTATAACATTGGTATTGTTGACGAACTCAATTCATTAACTCTCATGCAAAAATAAAATCATGAAGTAATCGTAAAATAATAATTAATCTTTCTTTATATCCTTTCTTATATATTATAATTATTTTTTCAAATAGTCCTTTTCACACAACTATTATTTAGCATATTATCATGAGAAATAGTCATCATAAGGCCCTTATTATGTCAACACTTGCACTATCAAACCTAAACATGTAGGTATCACATAGTTGCAAACTATGTCAGAACTAAAAATCACGCTAAATATGAAACTTTCTTTGATTCACTTCACATTCATAACAACATACAAGTTTGTTCTCTTTGTATTTGCAAACTTCCTTTTGAATGTGTTGAGATGGCTGGACATGGTGTCTGCATTGGACATTCTGAGTGGGAAAAATTTCTTCCTCAGATGTAGTTTGGAAAGCATAATTATACGCTTTACATTATTATTTAAAAATACATAAGAGTAATAGATACCTTACGATTTGTAATGTTAGTTTCTTTTTATAAAAAGTCTCATAAACACCTTACAATATTGTAAGGTTAATTGACTAGTTTTGGACAGTCACATCATGTATTTGTTGTTTTTTTGAAAAATTGGACATGGGCATAAATATGAGACTAACTATTTTTGTAAAGTCGACCTAGCCTTCGAATTTTAAAAAATAGAAAGGATTATAGGAAGGACTCAAACTATTGTTACGATCCATTCCCTATACTAAACAAGCAATAATATATGAATCAAATTAAGATAATGCAAT
Organism: Diphasiastrum complanatum; assembly: GCA_029204225.1. Classification (NCBI taxonomy): domain Eukaryota; kingdom Viridiplantae; phylum Streptophyta; class Lycopodiopsida; order Lycopodiales; family Lycopodiaceae; genus Diphasiastrum; species Diphasiastrum complanatum. The sequence continues at coordinate 8,066,569 of CM055098.1, read as the reverse complement.
AAGATCCAATAAGACACACCTTAATAAAAGAATGTAAAGTCAATAACATATAATATTTTTGGTTCTTGACATTCTTGTAAGTGGAGTATTGAACTGCGGTTATTATGACTACCACTGTCTATAGCAAGTGGCAACACTAGCCATAAAAAAAATAGAAATTACCAGAGTTACGATTGAATGGCTTGTCTAGCCGATAATACACGAATTATTGTCTTAGGCAAAATATGTATGTGGCTTTACTAACATGTATTGACTTGTTCTGGTTTCAATGTAATGAAAACCCAACATTGGATTCTTTTATATATCCATGTGGATATCATAGGATCTCAAAAAATGGCTAAATTTGACTATAAGATTATACTAAAGTACTGCAAATGTGCATTAAAGAAAAAGTTCAAACCTTTCCAATATGAGCTTGCTTGCTAGGTTTCAAGTCCGTGACAAGGAGTCCCTACAACCTACATATCAGCCAAATAATTGCTATGAGAAGTCATGTCTCCAAATAGCTATATAGAAGTACACCAAAAAAAATAATAACTATTAAAGTAGAATATAAAAACACATTGTGTTTTCTAGTGAGTAAAAATTTCAGCAAACGTCTCATACCACCTCATTGGACACTCATTCTCCCCTCCCCCCCTCCCCCTCTCGCTGCAAAAACAAGAAACTTTAAGTATTTACGTAGGATATAAAAACACATTGTGTTTCCCAGTTGAGTAGAAATTTCAACAAATGTCTTGTGATTTTTAAAGTAAAACTTAGTAACGTTCAAAATAGACCACTTCAAATCATACTACCTCACTGAACAGAGAAACGGGGGGGACCACTTGTCCCCAAAGTCATTTTTCGGGGCCCAAATTTAAACGGAGATTACGAGCTGCTTGAATGCCCCGTTCGATGTGCTGTCTATTCCCACAGGTCCCCTCGACGTTGTCAACTGGCTGGAACAGACGGCAGAAAAAATCGACATCGTTTAAAGAAAATGGACTGTTTCACGTAAAATTGCCAAAGTAGGTCATTTCCATTGCACCAAAAGCGTTTTCCTTGGGACGAATGATTATTTTGACCGAACGATATTGGAACTAGGCACGAATGGCTCCATCGGGTCCCTATCGAGTTTGCGAACTTGGGGCCACCACCTTCTGGAAATCCTTGCGATTTCGACCATTGGGCATGAATGACTCCATCAGGTCTGTATTGGGTTTGTGAACCTGGGGACACTCCCCGTCTAGAAATCCGGACGATTCCGACCAGTTCAAGAACCTGACGGGCCACTTGTCCTCGAAACCCATTTCGGGCCGAACTTCAAATAGAGGTTATAGGTTTCTTCTATGCCTGTTCGACGTGCTGCCTATTTTCACAGGTTCCAATCGACGTTATCGACTGGCCGGAACAGACGAGACGACAAACAGACGTCTTTAGGAGAAAATGGACCATTTAATGGAAAACTCCCAAACTATGTCAGTTCCATTGACCCAAAAGCGTTTTACTTGGGACGAATGATTGTTTTGAGCGGACAATGCCGAAATTGGACATGAATGGCTCCATAAAGTCCGTATCGGGTTTGTGAACCTATGGCCACCCCCCGACTAGAAATTTGGGCAATTCCACCAGTTCAGGAACCAGACGTTCCACTTGTCCCTAAAGCCCATTCCAGGGCTAAACTTCGAATGGAGGTTACGAGCTGCCTGTATGCCCGTTCGACGTGTTGTTTCTTCTGACAGGTTCCACTTGGCGTTGTCGACTGGCCGGAATAGATAACACGAGAAACCGATGCCGTTTGGAGAAAATGGACTGTTTCACGGAAAATTGCCAAACTAGGTTAGTTCCATTGCCCCAAAACTGTTTTAATTGGGACAAATGATTGTTATGACCAAACGATGTCGAAATTGGGCATGAATGGCTCCATCGGATCTGTATCAGGTTTGCAACCCTGGGGATACACCGAGTCTGAAAATTTGAACGAATCTTACCAGTTTAGTAACCCTAAGGGCAACTTGTCCTTGAAGCCCGTTCTGGGGCCAAACTTCGAATGGAAGTTACGAGCTGACTATATGCATGTTCAACGTGCTGCTATTCCCACAAGTTTGCCTCCACATTGCCAACTGGCCGGAACAGACGGCACGAGAAACCGATGTCGTTCGGAGAAAATGGACTATTTCATTGAAAATTGCCAAACTAGGTCAGTTCCATTGCCCCAAAAGCGTTTTCCTTGGGACAAAGGATTGTTATGACCGGACGATGTCGAAATTGGGCACGAATGGCTCCATCGGGTCCGTATTGGGTTTGCAAACCTGGGGACACACCCCGTCTAGAAATCCGAAGGATTCTTACCAGTTCAATAACCCTACAGGCAACTTGTCCTCAAAGCTCGGGGCCAAACTTCAAATGGAAGTTACAGGCTGACTGTATGCCCGTTCAATGTATTGTCTGTTCCCACAGGTTCTCCTCGATGTTGTTGACTGGCCGGAACAGACGACACGAGAAATCGATGTCGTTTGGAGAAAAAGGACCGTTTGACGAAAAATTGCCAAACTAGATCATTTCCATTGCCCCAAAAGCGTATTCCATGGGACAAATGATTATTTAGACCGACCGATGTCGGAATTGGGAAAGAATAGCTTTTCCAGGTCCGTATCGGGTTTGCAAACTTGGGGCCAACCCCCGTCTGGAAGTCCGGACGATTCCGACCAGTTCTGGAACCCGACAGTCTACTTGACCCCGAAGCCCATTTTGGGGCCAAAGTTCAAATGGAGGTTACGGGCTGCCTGTATGCATGTTCAACATCCTGTCTATCCCCACAGGTTCCCCTCGACGTTGCCAACTGGCCAAAACAAACGACGAGAGAAACTGAAGCCGTTCAGAGAAAATGGACTTTTTCACGAAAAATTGCCAAACTAGGGTAGTTCCATTGCCCCAAAAGCATTCTTCCTTGGACTAACGATTTTTTTGACCGAACGATGTCGGAATTGGGAAAGAATAGCTTTATCAGGTTTGCAATCCTGGGGACTCCTCCCATCTAGAAATCTGACCAATTCTGGAACCCGATGGGCCACTTGTCCCCGAAGTCCATTTCGGGGCCGAACTTCGAACGGAGGTTACGGGCTGCCTGTATGCCCATTCGATGTGCTGTCTGTTCCCATGAGTTTCACTCGACGTTGTCGACTGGCCGGAACAGACTAGACGAGAAACAAATGTCGTTTGGAGAGAATGGACTATTTTACGGAAACAATGTTTCATGGGCGCATTTTGTACGTCGTTTCGAAACGCGTCCAAAACGCGTATGAAACGTCTGGTTTGGGTTCGAAACGGGAAATTTTTTTTAGGATTTTTTTTTTTTTGAAAATGTGTTTTTGAGGGTTTTTGGGGTTTACAGATGTCATAGAAAGTCTAGTAACAAGTAGATACATCCAATTTCATGAGAATGCTCTAGAGAATGCAATCTCAAGAGGAGAAGCTTGTGAAAAACTGCCTACATTAACAAATCTAGCCATTTAGAATATTGTACATTTTGTCAATATTGTTTGTTGGTTACTTGAATGGCCAAAGTGCCACTTGTACATACACACCTAAAGTAGGTTACCACGAGTCAAGAGGAGTGGTTGTGTCCATTTGGTAGTGATTCCTACTTTGTAGGATCTAGACCATGATTTATGATGAGATTTGTACCTACCATGCACCTACCAAGCATGACTCTTGGATCTAGGCTAGGGTTTTCACATTAGGACAAGAAAGTGGAGTCTACTTCCTTATTACATGCTGGATTTTCACCTAACTTTGCAAAGGAAGTGTGTTTTACTACGTATTCCCATTCTCCATAGTGAGAAGATAGAAACTTTTTGGAGCCTCAAGGAGAAACTCGAGTTTCCTCTCATTGTATGGTGATTACTCTTGATTTCCAATGAAACCCAGCTTTGGCACTTTGTAAACACTGTCTACAGGCCGTACTACAGCCTTATTTGCACATGTGTGGAGTTGGATTAGACTATTTGATCAATGCTTTGATTGTCTCTACTTGTTTCCTATCAAGCTGCTAAACTAGATCTTGTTTTCTGATGACTACTTTCTGATAGATTGTTTAACAAGCATACAATCACCTTGTGGATCATTCAAAGATCCATTTATGGTCCTTAGTACTGTACTTTTCACAAAGCTGTGTATGGTGACTATGGTGACTTTCCTCAATCAATTATTGATTCTGTCATGGATAGGTTATTAGGTTGCGAGAATCTGTTCATGCCCATTTCCTGTACATACTACAAAGCTTATGGCACGGTTTTTGGAGTTTACAGATGTCATAGACAGTCTAGTAACAAGTAGATACATCCAATTTCATGAGAATGCTCTAGAGGAATTAGAATGCAATTTTAAGAGGTGAAATTGTGTATGGTCATTGGTGACTATAGTCACTTTCCTCAGTCAATTATTGATACTATCATGGATAGGTTATTAGGTTGCGATAATCTGTTCATGCCCATTGCCAGTACATACTACAAAGCTTATGGTGCGGTTTCCAGAAAAAAAAAATTGGTCTTTTTTTTTTTCAGTCATTTCGAACACTAAAACGACGTTTCGAAACGGGGTTGTTTCGTACATCCCGTTTCGAACACGTTTCAGCATTCGAAACGTGTTTCGAGGAGACACTGCAGGGAAAATTGCCAAACTAGGTCAGTTCCATTGCCCCAAAAGCAGTTTACTTGGGACGAATGATTGTTTTGAACGAACGATGTCGGAATTGGATAGGAATGACTCCATCGGGTCCATATTGGCTTTGCGAACCTGTGGCCACCCCCCCTTTGGAAATTTGGACAATTTGTACCAGTTCAGTAACCCAATGAGCCACTTGTCCCCGAAGCTCGTTTTGGGGCCGAACTTCGAATGGAGGTTACGGGCTGCCTGTATGACCGTTCAACATGCTGTGTGTTCCCAAAAGTTCCACTTGACATTGTCGACTAGCTTGAACAGACGACAAGAGAAACCGACGTCGTTCGAAGAAAATGGACCGTTTTACGAAAAATTGCCTAACCAGGCTAGTTCCATTGCCCCAAAAGCGTTTTTCTTGGGATGAATGATTGTTTTGACCAGACGATGTCAAAATTGGGCATGAATGGCTCCATCGATCCGTATCGGTTTTGCAAACCTGGGAACACCCCTCGTCTGCAAAACCTGGCGATTCCTACCAGTTCAGTATCCCGATGGGCCACTTGTCCCTGAAGCCCGTTTCAGGGCCAAACTTCGAACGGAGGTTACGGGCTGCATGTATGCCCGTTCGACATGTTGTTTGTTCCCACAAGTTTCACTTGACATTGCCGACTGGCTGGAACAAACAAAACGAGAAACCGACGCCGTTCGGAGGAAATGGATCGTTTCACGCAAAATTGCCAACTAGGTTAGTTCCATTGCCACAAAAGCGTTTTCTTGGGATGAATGATCATTTTGACCGGACGACATCGAAATTGGGCACGAATGGCTCTGTTGGGTCCGTATCGGGTTTACGAACCTGTGGACACCCCGTCTGGAAATCCGGGCGATCCTTACCAGTTCAGTAACCCTATGGGAAACTTGTCCCCGAAGCTCGTTCCGAGGCTGAACTTCGAACGGACTCTACGGGCTGCTTGTATGCCCGTTCGATGTGCTCTTGGTTCCCACAGTTCCCCTCGACGTTGCCGACTGGCCAAAATAGATGGCGCGAGAAACCGATGTCGTTCAGAGAAAATGGACCGTTTTACAAAAAATTGCCAAACTAGGTCATTTCCATTGCCCCAAAAGCGTTTTCCATGGTACGAATGATTGTTATGACCGAACGCTGTCAAAATTGGGCAAGAATAGCTTCACCAGGTCACTTGTCTCCGAAGCTCGTTCTATGGCCGAAGTTCGAACCGAGGTTACAGGGTACCTGTATGCTTGTTCGACGTGTTGTCTGTTCCCACAGATTCCCCTCAACGTTGTTGATTGGCTGGAACAGACGACACAAAAAATTGCTAGTCCGTTCCTTGTCCTATCTATTGCCACAGATTTTTCTGAAGGTTGCCCATTGGCCGAAATAGACGGCACGTGAAATGGATCCTGTTAGAAGAAGCTGGGTCGTCACACGGAAAGCAGCAGAACTAGTAATTTTGACCAAACAACTTCGGAAGGACCTTCCGGACCAAACGAGTCAGATGGGCCATTTTGACCATACGACATCAAAATCAAGCAAGGCTGGATCCGTCTGGTGCGTATTGGGCTTACGAACCTTTGTACAATATTTAAGAACATTCCAAACGAATTCGAACGGTTCCTGGACAATCAAGTACAAGGTGGTCTAAAGAACTACGATTTTAGACCTAGGTAGAATATTATGCCACTTGATGACTACCTAGTTGTTTCTATCTTTGATCTTTCCACACTGTATGGCATTGCTAGCCCTTACAAAATATCCACCCGAAGTTTCAATGAGAAAAGCATAGAATCCACTTGAAGTACTTCAAGCAACATTTGGTGTCAATGATTCAATGATTAGAAATGATTCTAGGTCTGAAAGAGTCAATCAAGGGAAGCAAGGCAAAGAGAGGTGCAGTGGATCATCTCTAAATATAGAGACTGAAGATAAAGTGATTTTGGCTGATGCCCCTAGACCTACGAGTTCATTGGCTGAAAATAAGGGGGGCAAGAAGAAAGGAAAGAAGGGAAAGATGGCAGTACATCATAATTTTCTAGGGTTCAGTGTTACAACCAATCATATCTTGATGGGAGAAATACAGCGTATCGAAGATTGACTACAAGGTGTAAGGACCTGGTGGAATCCTTCATTAATTCTTCTCAGGAGGTTGTTTTGAGTTCTGTGGAAACAATGTACAAAGTAGAGAATTTTGCAATACAATCGAAGAGTTTGAGACCCAAAAAGGCCCTCGGGTGTATTATTCCTCGACTGAGGTACTGTTTAGATAAAAAGTAGTTGTTACAAACTGGAGTTTTAAAAAAAAAATCACTACCAAGAAAGAGTAGTTGCTCATTTTGATTTACTGCTACATACTGAATCAGGGCATCTGTTTTACGCTTGCAAATGATTACGTCCGAATAAAAAATTGGCTTGACTTAAAGAGCTATGAAAAAAATAACATAAAAGCTTTTGAAAAAACTTATTGGGCCAAAAATAAAACACATGCAAGTGATATTCAAACGGATGCTTGACTTTCTTATGCCAGAGAATCATACGAAAATGAGCTCACTGTGTATATGCCACCAACCAGCCAATGACACTGTAAATCAAGCATATACCTATGCCAATTACAGTGCCTTAGTCCTCCGAAAAGCCTGTAGAAGTTCAAGAGGTTCTGATAAGCAACTATTGATTAAAAATCCAGCACATAAAAGCACAAAAGTATTTGAGCAAGCATCGATAACTTGAAAAGTAATGAGTATTTTTTAAATTTGATGATTGATTAGCTTCAAAATGGTTAGAAACACTTACATTCAACTCAGCCAAATCCTTGGTGTACCAAACAAGGGAATAAAAGCTCAAAAAGTGAACAACTGGAGAGCAAAGAGCAGGAAAGCGAGGATCAAAGTGCAAATAGCAGGAGAGTGAAGAGCATGAGAATAGCAGGAGAGCGATGGAGGGAAAGGCAGAAGAGCAATGGAGGGAACAACAGAGAGTGAAGAGCAGGCAAAGTAGAGTGATGGAGGAAAAGGTAGGAGAGCGAACAATAGAGAGTGCATGCTATCAGAGAGTGAATAGCATGCAGAGTAGCAGGAGAGCGATGGAGGGAAATTAAAGGTAGGAGAGCAAAGGAGGGAACAACAGGAGAGCGATGGAGGCACAGGAAGTTGGGAGATAGAATGACGGCAGTTGGCTGTGGACTCTGACCCCTTAATTGTTTCCAAAATCCACAAGAAATGGTGCCCATGTGGCATGGCCTATTTGTGATAATACTACTATTTATTTGCAAATGCATATAGAACGAGCGTTAAACTAAATGTGACCCAAAAAAAAAATTGGTATTCTGAAATTAGTGGTAGCATTTTTTATTTTTTTTGCAACTCGCCCCAAATATAAGCCATGGGCACTATTTCAAAACCTAGAAAATCTTCGAGAAAAAAATGAAAATGCATGTCACAGATAATGCAATGCACTGCGACTGCCTGTAACTCTATCACTCTACCTGCAATACTAGCAAGTACATGTGAGGAGGTGAAAACTATATCTGGTAAGCTGCGTCTGACAGATAGAAAACCTATGCAATACGTATATACACCATCTCTCGGAACAATTCAAAACTATTGGGTGCATGTGCTAAACGATCCTCATGGTTCCTATAACAACAAACGAGCATGTGCGACAAAGTGCGCCACATTTGCCCACCTTGTGATCACTGCATCAGTCCAGTACTGTTTACCTCATAGGCGAGCTCAACTATCAACCCAAAGCAAAAAGTGGCAGTATCTCACCTTTGTCAACATTGCTATCTCAGCTTGAAATTCACTAAGCCCTCTACTACTCACCACAACAACTTCCATCAAAGTGACATCAATGTTGGCGCCATCATGTAGCTCACCCTTGTACATGACTCCAATCTCCCTCATGACATTACACCCTTGTATCTCAAGGTCTAAAAGAGAGGTAGTAAAGATGGTGGCGACTGGCAATGCAAGTGTGACTGAGACACAATGGAAGCGGTCCAAGTGACATGCAAGTTATTGGAGCTGAAAACCTGGACATTTCCATACATGTTCTTAATAATACAACAAATAACTTCAGTGAGCAAAAAGGAGATAATCGTTCATGGTATCACAGCTTTCGGATCACCCAATGGCAAGTTGCAATGTAATTTGCACCATAAACAAAAGAGTGACTTGAAATTGCAATTAATTCAGATTCAATGAGAGAATGACTGAATTCAGATTTCTTGAATCCAGATGGTTTTTTATTTAATAGTTGATTATTGAGAAGTAAAATACATGTCGTTCAACATAATATACTTCATGATTTGAAAAATGGTCCAGTTGTAATAGTGCTAAAAAAATATTAAAAATGGGAATGGTGCAATGAGGAAAGTGTTCAAAGTGCAAGAAGTTATGTCACTTACTCAAGGTGGAAAAATTGTGTCACGAGTCCATGGAAATGGTTGCACAATTACACACTTTGTAGATGATATATTGACAAAATTAGCTACTAGAGAGGCTTTGTAAATGGACCTTTTTAGACTAATCTAACGGATTTTGAAATGATTTATTGAACAAGTAAATAGCAAGAGGAAAGTTTTCAAAGGTGAAACCCACATGAATACTTGCCTATGATAAGCTGCCATTTTTGTGGATCCCAAAGTAAAAGAACATACATATGTCTAACACCCATCACAAGCATCATGAGATCAATAAGGTAATTGAATTTGGAAAGCAAAGCACCAAATAAGCATTTCATATACTCACATGCTCTCTTTTCTTTGTCACACTTTTGGTGGAGACTCTTGAGTCTTGTATTTTACAAACGAGCTTAAAAGATGCAAAGTGTAGATGAAATGGACTTGGACCCATGTTGCACCTCTTATGTTCACCCACATACCCTTTCCAGACCCTTGTTGCCTCTAGAATAGCTCAAATGTATGGTTGAGTCTAGGGAGCAAAATTATCGAGCAACATCTTTCTGGCATTGATATTAAAGAGAGTGCTTGATTCAAAAAGTTCATCAAATTTAGAGATTTTTTTGTTGTTCTTGCTACTAATTTTTATGTTTAATATTGCCAAGAGATTTCTAGAGTTATTGGGGATATTTTTCACTTGATTACTTAGGTCGATATGTGATTTTTGTATTTTTGACAAGTCTAGGTACAAGTAATCTGACTATTCACAACTTGATCTTTTCTCTTTTGAATCACTCACAGAGTTATTTGACCTTTTTGAGAAATCTTACATGTTATAGTAGCAAATATAGAAAACCTGTTCACTAGATCACGATGAAGTAAGGTATGATAGTTGTTACGTCCATATACATCTGGAGTGACCGGCTATCCACGTCAGGAATTATTCCGATTTAGATCCTGTTGCAAAACAATCAAAAGGAAACCTGTGGAGCAAAACCACCCATCCAAACCTAGATCCCTCTTGGAGTTTCCTCCTGGACCTAGCCCCCAAGCCATAGTGAAGAACCTAAGAGAGAGGATGAGAGACTAGCTCAAGCAACTGAATTTCCAATAGGAGGATGGGCGAGTTTCCAATGGACATATTCTCTTCATGAGAGAGAGAATATTCTCCCTAGGATTCCCATGCAGCCTATATTGAGCTATTGACCTCCTATTTTTGCATTGAAGCAGTCATTCACTATGCATGTGCTCCTATGTCCAATTATAGGTCTGGGCCCTCATATGATTATTCATTACTTTACAGGCCAAGCCCAGAATGACGAGGCATAACCAATAACTATATACATCTGGAGTGACCGGCTATCCACGTCAGGAATTATTCCGATTCCTTTATATAGGACATGGATGTAACATTCTTCCCCCCTTAAACTAGTTCTGTCCTCATAACGAGTAATTAGGAAAAATCCAATTTGTATACTTTTAACTCTTCCCATGAATCATTATCCTAAGTTATTGACTATATCCCAGTGAGCTCATATACATATGTTGGATGACAGAGTCTAACTAATATCAAGGATAACCATTGAATTCAGTTGAAATTTAGCAGAAATTTATAATCTCTAGATGTGGTTCTAGGTGATTTTATAAAGTTTATTATTTGTTAAAGACAAATGTTATAATGGTCTTTAATCACTAGGTTGATTGTAGAATTTGGAACTCATAATCTGGTTAAGAATAGAGATGGAAGAATATTCTTGGAATCCAATAATTTTCCTTGTGGAAAAGATTTCAGAATGTTTCTTATATTTCTTGAGTGGTATGTTGTGCATATACTCCAGTATCTCTAAATGATTATGGGTTTAGAATCCGATAGATTATGATTGACGAATCATAAGATTCTAAATGTTTATGATTGACGGATCATAAATTGATACTTAAAGGTCATTAGATGATTATATGGGAAATATGATGATTCTTAAGATGATGAGTAATTCTTGATCAATTGGTGGAGTTAAAATTTAGATTTGTTATTTGAACTCTAAATTTGTGTACAAACTTGAGATTGTTTGGATCTCACAGGCATTTTCATTAAGTAATTGTTTACTTATGAGGAATTTGCTAACCTTTTCAGATTGTAGTCAAGGAATGCTTGTGTACTATTTTTCAGCCTAAAATCTTCGGTTAATTAGGAGCAGTTAAGTCTATCAAGATTGAATGGTTGCTATTTTCTGGTATATGATGCTAGGGATAGAGCAGTTATCTCAGGAGAGTATCTGCGGTACTCATGACTGAGTTGAAGTCATTTTTATCTCGATGGATCTCCTAAGAGATTTTGGTGGGATGAGTTTTGTACTAAAAAGCTTTTATGATAGGTCTACAAGTAATTTGTGGATAGTCTTGGACTATAATTGTTTTGGATCTTTAACTTTTGAACATTGATTTCCAGTGTAAGGCGAGGACTCTCCCAGTGATTCATGTAAATTGAGGTACATGAAGGTGATGTTATTAGATTGGAGAGAATCAAACCCAACAGGAAAATTTATCTTTTAGTGTACTTCTAAAGGTCGTATAGTATTTCAGTGTAGAAACAGATAATTTGAGAATTATCCCATCTCTAAATACTTATTTGATATTGAAGTCAGACTAAAGATTTATTTTCAAGGTAATTGTGAAAGTTAAATGATTAATTTGTTAGCTTTTAAACTTAATCTTCAAGTTTGGTCGACTGCTCATCCGATGTATCATGTAAATTTAGTTTATATGATGATGACAGTTTGATGTATTGAAGATTTTGCCCATTTGGAAGATTTATCGCTCAATGTACCTTTAGACCCTGCATGAGTACTCAGCATTAGAGACAAACAATAGAGAAATTGTTCTATCTCTGTGTACTTGCTTAGGTTGGTTGGTCAAATTGAGGATAATGATTCATGGGAAGAGTTAAAAGCATACAAATTGGATTTTTCCTAGTTACTCGTTCTGAGGACAGAACTAGTTTAAGGGGGGAAGGATGTTACGTCCATGTCCTGTATAAAGGAATCAGAATAATTCCTGACGTGGATAGCCGGTCACTCCAAATGTATATAGTTATTGGTTATGCCTCATCATTTCGTGCTTGGCCTGTAAAGTAATGTTTAATCATATGAGGGCCCAGACCTATAATTGGACATGGGAGCACATGCATAGTGAATGACTGCTTTAATGCAAGAATAGGAGGTCAATAGCTCAATATAGGTTGCATGGGAATCCTAGAGAGAATATTCTCTCTCTCATGAAGAGAATATGTCCATTGGAAACTCGCCCATCCTCCTATTGGAAATTTAGTTTCTTGAGCCTGTCTCTCCTCCTCTCTCTTAGGTTCTTCACTATGGCTTGGGGGCTAGGTCCAGGAGGAAACTCCAAGAGGGATCTAGGTTTGGATGGGTGGTTTTGCTCCACATGTGTCCTTTTGGTTGTTTTGCAACAGGATCTAGTCAGATCGTCATTTGGTGATCCTTACAATAGCAGTACCTTTACAAATCATGGCCCCGTCGACCTTTGTTAGTTTTTTCCTTTAGGACAGATGATAACTGCAAAAGTAGAGCAGATAACATACACCTCTTATCCCCCTTAATCACTGGTGTGCTTCGCTTATGAAAGTTTTGGTTCTTCCTTAAAGTGAGGGCATGGCAAATGACTGACTAAATTGAAACATTAAATGGAGTTGTAGGTATCATGGAGTCTATGAATGCAAATGATACATAATCCAAATTGGCATGATAAAGTACAACTTCGTGCAAGGCTTTGAGATCCATCCAAGCCTCCTTACTGTCTTGAAATAACATCATACCTTTCATTATTGACTATGAAAGTGTCTGTAGAACATTATGTAATAAAGAAAAGCTTCTAAACTGAGTCCACTTTTGATTTCATAAAAAAAAAATAACTCCTTGCTTACTCAGCCCAGTCCATAAGTGATATTTTTTGATAATTGAAGGGCTTTATTGATCTTGCACAAGTCGACTTTGTTATCTTGAATATTAGCAATCAAGTCCTTACTTGACTTGTAAGTTCCTCGGTCTCATCTTCAACATTGTCGTTGTCCAAAGCATCACCAATGGAATCTGATATCATCTATGTGCAGCAACATAATAAATTTATCCTAATTGTTAGCAAAAACATTTATCAAGGAAGCTCCAAAAACATCTACAAGAAAGTTAATCAGAGCATGATATATTGACAGAGGTATACTTGTCAACAAACACTTCATCGTCACAATGATTTTGACTTTTAGAATAACCAGACTGCTATAGAAACTTGCTTCCAGATGACAATATAAAAGATTATCCTCCCCCTCTCCCTCTCTCTCTCGATTGGAAAAACTACACAAGTAATGTGGTTTGTTGTTCTACATGCTACCTTTGCCCACAACCAATAGATAATTTTAGAAGGAATTACCATCATATTCATTTGTGTTAATTGCTTCTGAAATTTTTCCACTACTTTAGCCTGCTTGCAGACAACACACGCCTGACATCGCTTATGCAGTGTTCATGATGAGCCAATTCTGCACGAATCCAGGCTCGACACACTAGAAGATTGCAAAACGAATTTTGCAATATCTTCAATTAACGAGAGATTATGGCTTGTGTTATTGTCGTGATGCAGGGTTCAAGATGCTTTCCTACAGTGATGCTAGCTGGGCATCCCTCAAGGACGATTGTAAAAGTGTCCATCGCATCAGCAGCAGTGATTCTCTGGGTCAGCAAGTAGCAGACGATTGTGGCTCAGTCATCCTGCGAAGCAGAGTACGTTGCATCAACAAAGATGGCCAATGAAATAATTTGGCTCAAGCAGTTTCTAGACGAATTGGGCAAAACAAGTAACGAGCCTCTGGTTTTGCAGATGGATAACACATCTGCAATACATCTAACGAAAGATCATGTGTTCCACTCAAGAACGAAATACATCGCGATCAAGTACCACTTGATCAGGGATTTTATTGAGAAGAAGATGTTGCAGACCACCTTCATTGGAACGAAAGACATGGTTGCTAACATTTTCACGAAAGCCCTAGACAAAGGTCTTTTTGAGAGACAGAGGAACAGTCTTGGAGTCATCAAGCTATCATGCTTTGAGAAAGAGCTGAAGAAACAAAACGTTTCTATTACCAAAGCCTTGCTAGCTTTCAGCCCTCACTCTGACGAAAATGTTCGCAAACACCCTGACGAAAAGACACGAACGAGAAAAATTCGTGAAAGAGAATTTTTTGTGGTACAACGGGAGAAAGTCAGATGATGTGAAAGTCAAACGACTCGAAGCGACACAAAAATTGTCGCGAGACCTTTTCTACCCTCACACTCCTAAAGATCAGGAAGATCATGCAAGTACCTAGAAGTATAGATATCTGATCTGATATCATGACATCAGCGGATGCACTCTAGGTCATGGCTAATCTACCACTCTTGTAATTTGTGATTAGTTGTAGATGTTTAATCAATCTAATCTAGAAGTTACACGACGTGACTATATACTTTCTGGTTAATGAATGATACAAAACGAAGAAGTCTAATGCTAGTAAGCAAAAGAAGACGAAAATACATAATATGAGTCCGCCTGCGCACGAGACAATTTTTGCATAGGATCTATAGATCCACAAGTCCGCTAGTAAGTGAGACACGAATTCGTGAGAGAACTGTATTTCTCTCACGCCAACGCACTACGTGGATCTGCATGCAGTGCTCAAAAAATCAGAATAGATGATTTTGTAGCTGTTGTGCACATTATTAATTCTTATGATTGTATGATCTTGAATGTAAATGAGTCTGCTGCTATTCGTGTGTCTGATTCACTTGTTCATTTAATTCCGCACCTTGGTTTGATATTGTTGAATGCTGTGTTAAGCAAAAACGTTTAGATCAGCAAAGTCTGTCCACATTCTGGAGGACTGTAGGAATGATACAGTTGGCAGTGACCAGCAATCATATCTGAAATCCTTCCAAATTGTTGCTTTTCGCGTTCGTGATTCCTTCAATTCGCATCAGCAAATTCAAATAAGTACATCACATCTGAATCGATATTAAAGTCTAAGAATTTATCTAGCAAGCTGCTACATGATGAACTAAAATTGACCTAATCGATATTATCCCCTATGCGAATATTTGTGAGTGTCCATTCAGATTCGTAGATAACATGATCTTACATGTTATAGTAGCAAATATAGTGAAACTGTTCATCATTAAGTATGGAGGATTACCTAGAACGTTGTACTTCAAAAATACTATAAGTAGTGGATTAGCATAAAATCGATCACAATTTGAATAAATATTGGCATGATTAGATAAAATACCCAAAAATCTCACGTCAAGTGTATGGAAAAAAGTGAAATTTAGATAGATGGTCTTGCATCCTTTGCTACCACTGATGGAAGGATATAATATTTTCTGTGAGCTAGAATATGGCAGCACAAAGACAACATTGAACTTCTTCTAAAATACAAGATCTCAATGTAGTAGCAAGTGGATGGTCTTGTGACTCACCAATCAACTAGTAATGCTAAGTTTGTGCATGAAACAAAGTAGAAAAGCTTACTAATATCAAATCTGAGATGACATCTAGGATTTTCTCAAGCGAGCTTTGCACTCACATTGACATCATTTGAGCCTTTTGACATTGATGCCTACACCCAAGTTGAGTAGTGATTTCACACTTGTCTATTGATGAAAATCCAATGGATTATATTGATTGTACTTGCTATGAGTTTCATACGAAAAGTTCATCACGTGGAGGGGCCATTAAAGATCAAGGTGTTTGTGGAGCCGTTGCCAAGACTGTTACTCTTGAATGCTAGTTTGGCAATCTCGAGTAAAACCAGTTTGATAGTGGTCAAAGGATAAAATTTATTTTTCCAAAATTCATCTAGAAGTGATTCATGACTATTTATTCAAGCTTTTATTATGGTATGAGAGTTGAATCAAAGCAATCACATTCTATCTGAAGCAAGAATTTTTTTGGAAAAGTGGTGCTTTGTGTGCCTATCTTGCACTCGACCAATCAATAGGGACCAAACTTGATTCCTTGTTTGAAGGTTGATTTTGGAGTCGAGTAATTTTTTTTCACTATCATAAGGACATATTAAAGAGCAAAGGACAGTGACAGAGATTCCGGAAAACTTCAAATGGAACGATGTCTATCCTTGAGAATGTAGGAGCAAGTCAATGCTAACTAGTATCAAGTGCATGCTCAAGATGCTCAGGAAGGTGGTTGGGTGTATCCGTGAATCTCAAAGGATTCAAGTGTAATTTGGACTGGTAAGCTTAAATTATTAAATGAGTGAACGATGTGGCTTAAAAGCTAGAACTTCTAGTATGAAGCAATATGCATATGATATGTAATCATGAAAGGCCAATCTGCATGAAAGTGATTCACAACATTGAAAGTGTGAAAATGCTTGTGCTTGACTTCAATTTTGAGGATGTAAATGTCTTGAGAGAAGGAAGTCTGCTACAAACTTTGATAGTCACCGTCAGTCAATGTTGATAACATTCTATAACATTTTTGACGTTTCAAACAAAAAACACAAAACACTTCGAAACATGATCGTTGGGCGGCAGGGCCGAAAAGAGAAGCAACATTGGTTATAGGGTTTTGCAACACAAAATGTGTGGGAGGCCCACGTAATTCCTCAAACTTACTCATGTTGGAGACATTGCCATGAAGCAATGTTGACGCAGAAAACTCGAAAAGCGTATTTTAAAAAAAAAATGACAATCTTTATTGAGGGGAGCATTTCAAAAGAATTTGAAACACTCCACATTGGCGCGAGCCTTTCAATGCTCTCTCAGCTCACACCATCGTTCTCCCAGTCCTATTCGTTGCTGCTCTTGGATTTGAATGCCCTTTTGCTCTCTCAGCTGCGGTTTTGCTCTCGGATTTGGTTATGCTCTCTGATTCGGTTGTTGTTTTGCTATCTCAGCCTGATTCGGTTACAGTATTGCTCTCTCAGCTTCGTTAGGCTGCTTTCCGTGCTGCTGGTGCGCTCATTCACATGTCTTTAGGCTTTCCAGCTTTCCATCGCTGTTTTCCATCACATGTCTTCAATCCATTAACACTCATTTTTTGAACGCTAGCTCAGAAATGTTTGCAGGTTAGATAATTTGCAGGTTCCATGAGATTCTTGATTTTCTATAATTGTCTTTAACTTGTACAGGCACACAAAACTCTTGGTTAAGTGATAAGGAAGATTTTCGAAGTGGATTTGCAACTACTGCAGCTTTCGTCTGCTGTGAGTTTGAAAGGCCATTCTTCCAGCTTAGGTTTGTACCAAAATCTCTGAATTGATCTATTAGATGCTGTCTTTTATTATGCAACTGAAAAAGAAGCAAAAATTGCATTGCTGAGGATGGGTGTAGTTGATTGTTGGCTGAAGAAGCCCACAATCCATTAAGAATAACTTGAACAAGTTCTACTTCCTTAATGCTCTCATCAATGCAAGCTAACTCATAGAGATGAGCTCTCACCATGTGAATCCTCCAAATATTTAATTGATGGCCAATGAGTTGGCAAGAGGGTTCTTATTCTGCAAGATTTGCTCTGCAAAACAAATTGTTGATAAACATAATGCATAGAAAGTATCGTTAAGAAGGTAGATTATTGCAAGGAACAAACTCTAGATAGCCTGCTGCTGATGTTGTGAACCCGCAGAAGATAGATCGTCTTCAGAAACGCCACCATTGTAACAATTGCTGGAGGTGATAGTGTGTAGATAATGTGCTCCCAAACAACAATTGCTCAAAACTCTTGAAGAATCAGGGGATTGAAACTGCATTAGTATTAGAGATGTATCCCAATTAGCAATCATTGTTGGAGAAGAATATGGGTCAACCATTAAAAAAATTGAAGTCACCGTGAGCCCCCAAAAATGCACAGATACCAAGTTATGAGCACAATCCATGGACATGGCATCCCAAAGTTAAGACAGCAATAGATGATCACAAAGCAAACTCAAACTAAGATTATGAACGAACTATAATCTGATATGAGAGATCCTTACAAGGACCACAGATGTCACTTAAATGAAATCTTGAGTTCATTGAGTTCTCATAACAGATTATAGTCGGTTAATGAACTTTGTCTCACTAGCAATCTATACTTGAGGGCCAAAGTGGAGACTTTTAAAATTTATCAATTAGGGCAAGGCTGGACCCAAATGATGAAACACCGGCCTGCAAGTTATTCTAGAAAGGCCCAAACCTTTCACTAAAAAATGAATATGGAGCCCTTAGGTGATTAATTGGCTTAGAAGTGGAATAAAATGTCCAAGGATCCCATATAATATATGCATAACTAGAGAGGGCTTTGTATTTTATTCAAACGATAATGATAGAAAGTGGGAGACCAAGACTTGTAGGTTATGTAATTGCATTGTGTAGATAAATCTTATACATATGTCCAGCCTAGATCAGGCCATTGTATTGTGATATGGCATAGCTTTTGTATCAGAGATTCAGATTTTACTTTTTTACTTATTGTATGGCCAGTGCCAAACTATCATTTTACTGCCCCTATAGCATCCTTTCTGGCACGAAGGCAAACGAAGTCGAAATTGAGCAACAGAGGCATGACTTCTTTAGAAAGAAAAACTTGAATCAATTTTCTTATAATTTTCTCAATGAAGAATGTCTAGGAGCGTAATGATGCATGTCTAGGAGCGTAATGATGCATGTTTTTAGTATCAAATGGTTATCTGACTTCTTATAATTTTCTCAATGAAGAATGTCTAGGAGCGTATTGATGCATGTTTTTAGTATCAAATGGTTATGATGCTCAAAAGTAAAGTTATGCTAAATATGTTCAAGAATCGATGATGAATGTATGCAGAATTTTGTTGGGGATATTGTTAAAAATTCCGTAGAATTTTGTTTGCCTCTTTAAAACCCTCTTTTTTAATTTCAAAGTAAGAGAATCATTATCATGTGTCAATTTTTGTGTTCAGGATTGGATGAAGGAGCTACCAAAACAAATGAAGACCTTTATTTAGACTGGATAAAAAGCACTATATCTTTCGAAAACTCTACATCAGTTTGTTACTAGCCAAAACTTCGAATGGAAACAGAGCAAGGTATTCAAACATTGTACAGAACATTAGCTTCAAGAGCGCATGAATTAGGAAAGCACTTAGTTTCTTTTCCGTATCAGGTTTTTGGCTTGGACGCACATTTTAGTGAATACTAGACGGTTTGGAATCCGATTTGGTGCTGCGGGTTCGTTTAGGTGTGCAACACAATACGAAACAGACTGTCGGCCAAATAGACTCCGTTCGACGATATTGGACCACTTTTTGGGAATGCCAAAAAGTAGTCCATTCATTTTGCCCTAATGTTCCTTCAGACACTAAGGGCATTTTCAAGCAAACGACACCAAAATCGAGCTGCAACTAGTCCAATGAATTTGGGTCGAGCACATGAACATGTAGCCACCTTGTGTTCGAAGTTCTGGGGGTTTCGACGAGTTTTTGGTTCGACATGCCTAACTTCCCTATACTACTTTCAGGGTTTCTAGCTTGGATAGACATTTCTTAATGAATACTGCACGGTTGGGAATTTGATTTGGTGATACAGGTTTGTCTTGACGTGCAGCACAGTACAAAACAGATGACAGACACAACAGAGTCCGTTTGATACTGAACCGCTTCTCGGGAATGCAAGAAGTAGTCCATTCATTGTGCCCTAATGGCGTTCCTTCTGACACGTAGGACATTTTCAAACAAACGACATCAAAATTGAGCCGCAACTGGTCTAGTGAATTCGTGCCGAGCACATAAACTTGTAGCCACCTTCCGTCCGAAGTTCTGGGGGTCGGTCGAATCCGACCAACTTCTGATTTGACATGCCTAACTTTCCTATACTACTTTCAGGGTTTCTAGCTTGGATGCACGTTTCTCAGTGAATACTACACGACCCTAAACCCGATCTGGTGTTGTAGTTCGTCTCGACGTGCAACACAGTACGGAACAAACAGCAGGTACAACAGAATCCGTTCGGCGATATTGGACCACTTCTTGGGAATGCCAAAAAGTAGTCCATTCATTGTGTCCTAATGAATAACTTCCTTATACTACTTTCAGGGTTTCTAGTTGGGACGCACGTTTCTCAGTGAATTCTGGACAGTTTGGAACCTGGTTTGGTGTTGTATAAATCTGGTTTGCACTTTCATTTTCCAGAGTTTTGTATGAAATGGTGTTTCGCACAGACTCCGGGGTTATTGGTTGTTGGTTGGACTTTCCAGACATGTACTTAGTTTGACTCTATTAAAGTGGTTATTTCGACGACCATTTTGACATCTACAAATCTCTGTTTAACTTTTATTTTTTTTGTTTATGTAGTATTCTTGAATGTCTATAATTTTTTCTTTTATAAGTTCTACTATTAGTATGTTGCAAATGGGTTGATGAAGAGAGCATGTGTAGGTTTTTTAGAGGTAAAAGATACAACAAATTTGTAAGAATAAGAATAAAATGAATGAGAGAGAGAGAGAGAGAGAGAGAGAGAGAGAGAGAGAGAGAGAGAGAGAGAGAGAGAGAGAGAGAGAGAGAGAGAGAGAGAGAGAGAGAGAGAGAGAGAGAGAGAGAGAGAGAGAGAGAGAGAGAGAGAGAGAGAGAGAGAGAGAGAGAGAGACTTTTTTTATGCATTTTTTAAAATGTTCGAACATAGGTAGGTAGGAGGTGATATTGGGTAGTAGGTAGTGTGACAGAGGTTAGGTAGGTAGTATGACACAAGTAGGTAAATAGTCGCTTTCTAAAATAATTTGAACTATATAGACTAGTGAACCATAAATCGTGAACCTTAATTAATGTTGGACATTAATTGATTCTGGAAGATTAAATTTGTATCTGTCTACTTCTAAGGCCAAACTCTCTATTTTCTAGCCTCATTAAATCCAACACAATATAAAATCATTTGTTTGATTCATCCTTATCATGTTCATCTTGTTCGCTACTTGGGCACTCCATGCTTTTGTAGATGAGTCAACAAGAACCAACTCATTTTCATCAAAGATATCAAATAATCCTTAAATATTTTTTTTTTTAACAATGTCTCTAATTTTCCTAAACAATGAGATATTTTGATGAACTGAGTTCATCAAGTTGGGTTCTAGTACTGAAGAATGTCACTATCTTATTCCAATAAGAATATTAAGATCAGACTAGTGAACCATAAATCATGAACCTTGAACTTCATGATTTATGGTTCACTAGTTTGATATTAATATTTTTATTGAAATAAGATAGTGACATTCTTCACTGTTTAGGAAAATTGGAGACATTGGTAATAATTTCTAATTTTTTAAGAAATATTTGATATCTTTGATGAAAATGAGTTGGTCCTTGTTGATTTAATGTCAAGGTTCAAGGTTCAAGGAATGTTGGACATTAAATCTTGATTCTGGAAGACTAAATTTGTATCTCTCTACTTCTAATGCCAAACTATCAATTTTCAAGCCCCATTAAAACCAAAACAATATAAAATCATTTGTGCGATTCATCATTATCATGTTCATCTTGTACGCTGTTTAGGCACTCAATGCATATGCAGACGAGTCAACAAGGACCAACAATTTTCATCAAAGATATTGAATATTCCTTGAAATATATGAAATTATTAACAATATCTCCAATTTTCCTAAACATTCAAAAAGTCTTATTATGTTTTTCTTTCAATGGTTGAATCTCTTTTCATGGTATTACCGAATTAGGATTGATTAAATGAATTTTGCCTTTGTGAACATTTCTTGACATAATTTGGATTTTAGACATAAATTTATGATAATTACATAATTTGATGAGCTAGTTTCATTGAATTGATTTTTACTACTAAAGAATAAGACTATCGTGTTTCAATAAAAATGATATTTTGGCGAACCTAGTTCATCAAAAACACTAATTGTAAATGAATCTTTAGTTATGAAATTTTAATGGTAGATGAGTACATGCTCAACTAATGTACTATAGAAATTTGTACCAAGAGAACATCTATGCTTGTACAAAAAAGTTGAATATACTTTTGAAAAGGAAATATTAGTGGTGCTTACAATAAGTATCACAGAATGAGTTCTACTATTGAAGAATTTTACTATTTTGCTCCAATGAAAAAAATATCTTAGCGAACCTAGATCATGAATGTTGTTAATTGTAAATAAATCTTCAACTATGAAAATCTAGTGGTAGATGTTGGCATGCTCAAATTGATATATCATGAAAATTTCTAATAAGAGAATGTCTTTACTTTTACAGGTGTTGAATATAACTTGAAAGTGGAAACACTAGTGGTGCTTGCAATAAAAGAATGTGGACTTGGTGAGATTTTTTCATCGGATTCAAATGCAACTTGTCATGGGAAACAAATTGGTATCGGATGATGCTCAATCATAGTTCAGGCAACCACTCAAAAAGGTAAGTTATTGCTTGTTCCTACAATGGATGTCGATACTTTGGATGAAGCAATTGGCAATTTCGTGATTTGGCATATTCAAGATGTGAAAGTCAAAGATAATGACACATAGAACAAATCGACGAGAGTACAAACAAATGCCAACATGGAAGATGATGCTATTGAAGATCCAAGTGAGGAGATTATTGAAGAAGCATTGATTCAAAACGAGCCAAAGAGACTTACACATCAGGATTGGATTGACAAGAAGGTAAAATTTTTCAATGCAGGTTGTGAAACTGTCCTAGGAGAAGGATACATTTTGCTTGTATTCTCATATGAGGCAATTGACTTTGAGGAGCTTGAAAAACAAAAACAGATATGTTTTTGCTTTTCTCTCTTTATTCACGGCTGTAGGAGTATTTGAGATGGTGCAGTTGGGATTTTTTATAATGGGTCACACTCATGAAGATGTGGATGACATGTTTGGAAATTTTTCTGAACGTGTAAGAAGAAAGTGTTTTCACATTGTCACATTTAATGGAGTGCTTTTGAAATTGCACAAAAAAACATCCGGTGCCTTACTTGGTGCAAGAAGTGCCTGATTTTAAGTCATTTATTGAAGATTTTCTTTGTGACAAAGAACAAAGGTGGGTCACTCGAAGCCTTTGCAATTCCGATTCTTTGTGAAAGATGGCATTCCAATCATGCAAAAGATGATGCACCCAAATGCAAATGAGTGGATTCCTCGGGAAGGCAGTCAAATATGGAAGGTTGATGAACAGAGGCGTTCTCTTCTCCAACTAGAAGTCTTAAAGCACTACAATTGTTTCCTTTTCTTAAAGATAGAGACATAATCAATGGCGGAATTCATAGGTACTTGAAATATTGGGAGGGTTATATTTTCAAAATCAATTGAACCCACTTGAATTAACAAAGTTCATCACTCTTGTGATTACCTATTGGAGACAAATTCGTGCTCTCATGAATATAGAGAGCAAACAATACAAGATGGTTTTTGGTTGAATACTCGTTGGAGAGATTCTACAATTTTTGAAAATGATGCAAATTCAGATGCTAACGAAATAGAAAAATAAGAAAAACATTATTGCGAACCAGCATACCGGAGACCAGTGGAAGCATTCAGGCCTCAAGTAGATGTTCATATGATTTGTATACTATTTGGTTAGGAGTCACATTATCACAAGTTGAAACAAATAAGCAATCCAATAACTACATGAAAATATTGGTGCAATGGTGGGCCCCATGTTCTAGAGGAAACATGTCAGAAAAAGAACGCTATCAAGATTGTTGGAATAAGCAATGGAAAGTGAACCTTAATAATCGGAACAGATGGGAAAATGTTTCAAGCATAGTTTGGAATTGGAAACCTCGAAAAGATCCCCATCAAATAAAAAGCATTAAGATTCCTAAGATGGCTATACTAAAGGCAAAACAAGGATTGATCATCGAAAATGATAAACTCTTCAAATAATAGCTTCAAGTTTTTTAAAGGTATTTTTTAACACCACCTTTGAATGAAGTTTCATCAACTTTGATGTTTGCATTATATTGTGCTAATATACAAAAAGTATTGATTTTGAAAATATTAAAATAACCTTTCAAAATTATAAAATAATATAGCTTACATTTTTAGTTAAATAACATGTGTTATATTTGCTGAATAATATCAATCTAATATCTTAATATTGAGAGAGAGAGAGAGAGAGAGAGAGAGAGCTCACTAAGTTCCTATGTGGGTGTGTGTGAGAGAGAGAGAGAATTAGAGCTAAGTTTGTGTGTGTGTGTGTGTGTGTGTGTGTGTGTGTGAGAGAGAGAGAGAGAGAGAGAGAGAGAGAGAGAGAGAGAGAGAGAGAGAAACTACTTATACAAATAAGAACTTGTTAAGTTCGTGTGTGGGTGTGTGCATGTGTGAGAGAGAACAAGTCAGCTAAGTTTGTGAGTGTGTGTGTGTGTGTTATATTTCTATTTGGGTGCATACATTGTGTGTGCATTACCTTTGTATATTTAAAAGGAAAAAAAAAACTTCGTTGCTCATAATCAAATCTCTCTGCATCGATATTGCACACTTCACAGACTTTTGGATTAACAGCAATTGAAATCACGACTGGGCTGGCTTGCTATTCAACAAAGGGTAAAGCAAAAGCAACCGGAAATTCAGCATATCCATTGACTGTTGCCGGATCAAACGAATAATTCTGTATACTTGAGCCAGCTACCAGGCAGTCTATTTCAGAAAGGGAAAGTAGGGGGCCCTGATCAGAAATAGCAACTAATTCAAATCAATTCAACAATGTTAGTGTTGTGGGCTCTGCCCTTCTAATTTGACGTGATTTTAATTAAGATGTAATTCAATCTAATACTGCAGAATTGTCAACATTCATAAGTTTTGTAGTGTCTGCTAATGCGTCAGCATCCCCCCCTGTTGGAGCTATAGAAGACAAGGTGGGTCAGGTCTCAGGTGCTCAAACCTCTTACCTCTACCTAAATCTTCAAATCCAGATTCCAACGGGGTCCACTTCAGCACCTGCAATACTCCAAACCTTTCTCATTTCCCAATCTGCAATGGCAAAAGGCAATAGTAAGGTATTGGGTGGACCGTGTCACCATAATCTTGTCACATGGCTAGAGGTATTTGCCACCATAACCTTTTGTCTTTTCTTGCACCAAATTCTCTGCAAAACCACAGAAAACAACAAAAACCTCTCCCAATACTCCAAGCGCTTTCTCTCTCTCTCTCTCTCTCTCTCTCTCTCTCTCTCTCTCTCTCTCTCTCCCCCCCCCCCAAAAAAAATTGCCCCCATGGCGATTTCAGTGCGCCCCGTTGGATGCCAGCCACGTTGCAAACTGTGATTGGCCGAATTCTAACGAGCAGAAACGGTGTTGTGTCCAAAGGAAAACGTCGCGACGACATTTGCCTCGATACCGATGACGTGGCAAAGCATATAGCTGATGTGGCGTTGAAGCGTGGGTGACGTATGGCAGAGAGTCACGGATCTAGGGAGTGACCGGGGTTCCTTGTCATATGCATATGCTTTGTCAGGACTTAGGGCCTCATTACATTTCACAGATAACGTCAAAATAAGGAAGTACAAACATTCTTTTGTGTGGCACATTTTACTATGCTCTCAAAGGACCCTACAACTTACAAGAATGCTCATCAGTGCTTGCGGAAAACTGTTTTTTCAACCTAACACGAAACCTATTAAAATTTTTTCTTTAGGCTTTTTAACAACTCATGGGCCAAAAGCCTACTATTCTATTTCGAGAAGGCTTAAAAAAAAAAACTTTCAAAAAGGCTTTGATAAAAGTTTGGCTCATTGTTCGATAAAGTCAGCAAGTATAGGATCTTTTTCCAAAAATCGACTGTGTAAAAAAATTATAGGAAATTAACTTTTAAAAAATCAACAACATTTTTTAGATGCAAGCAAAATTTTGTTTAATGTTTTCAAATGCAAGAAATTTTTGTGTAATAAAGTAGGTGGATTCATATAAACCTTATGTTACATAGCTTTACTAAACCAATAGAATTAGTTAATAATGTAAATTTGTAATATTTTGCCGGAAGCAAATTGAGATGCAAGATTCAGAAGAGAAGATTTTTGAAAAATCGACAACTTCTTAAAAACCACAAGAAATTAGGGTGATGCAATAATCAATATCAAAATGTTAAAAAATTTTACATTTTGATTTTAATAATGATGAAGAAATACTTGTATGATTATTGTATTTTAAAAGAATTAAAATGAAATGCATTTGTTAACACTTTATTATAGGCCACTTAAATAATGTATTAAAGCCTAGAGCCATAATAATCATTTCTAAAACCTTAAACCAAAATTTTTTTATCTGAAAATAAAAACTTATAATTTAATTTTTGATAGGCTCATAACCTATAAGTGCTCAAACATGTAGGTTATGAAAACCTATAAAAAAATTTCTTAGTAGGTGATTTAAAAATCAAGTAGGCTTTTTTCAATGGATTATAGGTTTTTGGCAAGCATTGATGCTCATTTTATAATACTTAAGTTATTAAAGCTTTTGGCAAAGAAAGGGTATCTACTAGCAAGCAAGTAGAGTGTCTCTTGAACTTGTCCCCTCCAAGGCTCTTGCAAGAAATGCTATGAGTCCCACTAGCCACTCCGTGTCACACAAAGAAGGCCTTGATCCGGCCCATAACCATCCTCTCCTCTCACCTTCCACCTCCCATCTCCACTTATTGCACCTACCTCATGTTGGGCCATTGGAGGAGTAGGCATTGGTCATGTCCAATGTGATGCTATTTCAAGAAAGTCCCCTCACATCTACAAGGCCACCTCATGAGACATGGGGTAAATGTGGGTCCATGTGAAAAAGACATGTGAAGCTTGCCATCCTAGAGGAAGGCAATAATATGAGGTTGGAGATTTGGCCCCTTCCCATCATCTTATAGATACATTTCTTGCAACCAAATTGCTCTTTGGATGATATTTATCATTGTGTACAATATTTACAGTGTATATCTACAATATGCAATATAAGCCTTACAATCAATACCAATATTGAGCTTGGGGTACCTAGATTTTACTCACAAACCAATACTAATTCAACTTGGCTACAATGAGAGGCACCTATTAGAACCAAGGAAGAAAATAACCATTTGAAAATGAAAAAAAAGTGATTAAGTTAGTCTTGGTATCAGTTAATCATGTTTCTAAATTAAACATACTAAACTCAACCCTTGAGCAAAAAATGTGTCTAAAGACATCGCGACCTTCTCTCATACTAACCTATCAAAAATTACAAGGACATTTTGATTCTATCCAAGGCTTCTACAACATTGAATTCGATTGACCCTAATTGAAATATGTGGACCTGTTGTTGACCACTTGTAAAATCTACAATTTACTCACTTTGACCACAAGATCTACACATTACTCACAAACCTTTTGTAGAAGGCTCGGTTCTAATTTGTAGCAGGACAAACTAAGATAGAAAGACTTTAGACATTCTCATCTCAAATTGTAGAGAAGCAAAGTTGTTGACTCCAAGACACTATCGAATAAAATAGATTCTTATCAACATTGTTGGACGCTCCTACAATATCATACAAAATTGAAATTTACATATAAATAAAGAGCCTATGTTCAGGTAGTTACTACCACACGCACACACACACTTATTTAATTATTCTCTTCTCTAAGATAAATGGTGCACTTTTCCTATTCTCACAGAATTGCCTATCTAAATTCAACAATCTGCTTCTCTTTCATTTTTATTCAATCCTACTAGGGTGTCTAGATTTATTTGCCATTACTATTTTGAAATTATCGAATCAAATCAACTCACCACTAGCTATAAAATTCGATCTTATGGCAATTACACTTGCTCATTAGCTAGTTATGGTTACCAACTCAATAGAGACCTAAGGGCATACACATGTCTAGGCCACATTTTTTAAGAGAGACGAAATCCAAGCGACATTATCTCATTGGTTGCCTCTGAAAATGGTTACAAAAGGCTTGCTTTTGCTTGAAATATTCATATAAAAATATAGGCCATACACTCTTTTGGTTATTGATTGTGTAGCAATAACTTAAGCTACAAATGTCTTCTGAAGTGTATATCTAGTAAAGCACCTTTTCACTCATCATTCAATCTCTTTTTCTTTTTTAAGTTTGCAGATTCTCTCTCTCTCTCTCTCTCTCTCTCTCTCTCTCTCTCTCTCTCTCTCTCTCTCTCTCTCTCTCTCTCTCTCTCTCTCTCTCTCTCTCTCTCTCTCTCTCTCTCTCTCTCTCTCTCTCACACACACACACACACACACACACACACACAATAGATAAGAAGAAGGCATCGTGTTAGTTTATTGTGTAAAATCTTGAATTGTAGTTGTTCTATGTTGGCCATCCATACTATGATATGTAAAGCATTGTTATGATGATCTACTGTTAGAGATGCTACATTCAGGTTTAAGAGGTGAATCAAGGAGATACATAAGAATAATTGGAGACTTCTCATACTTTTTATGTATGTTTAAACTTGGATTTGTCCTTCTTGCTCTTGCCCTTTGAGCTTGTAGCTCCATCCTTGATGGAATCCCCATCGTCATTTCGGTCATTGCTAAAGCACAAACGCTATGTTACTGCCCAACCATAGAGGTACTACCACCTCACCCCCGTGCACTGGAGCTATAGACCACCATCAAGCAAGCTCAGATTCCATGGTGTCCCATACCACCATGTCTTACCCTCGAGCCTCGCCTACCTACATCCTGAGGCCTAGATACTCGTCTTGACCTGACCACTACTGGAAGAGCTCTTCATTCTCCAAGAGAGAATGAATGTCAAGCTTATGGAGATCCACCTGATACCAAATGTTAAAATCTCCATCGTCATTCTGGTCATTGCTAAAGCACAATCAGGTGACGACCACCATCAAGCAAGCTCAGATCTCCGGTAAGCCATGGTGTCCCATACCACCATGCCTTACCCTTGACTCTCACCTACCTGCATCTTGAGACCTAGATATTGGTCCTGACCTAACCGCCACCAGTGGAAGATCTCTTCATTCTCCAGGAGAGAATGAATGCCAAGCTCATGGAAATCCACTTCTATATAGTCCAGGTGGGGTCATCTCCGACCATAGGAGTCACGCATGACCAACGACACGCAGCAGTTGTGCACACTGACACAGGTGCATAACAACGAGTCATTGCACTCCAATAAGATATTGACATGTGGCACCCCAAAGACCTATAGCTCCAGATCAATGTTTCGTCTCATAACTGAGACCGTCATCTCAAATTTTCTGTTGCGTGCCCTTAACGTAACAATCCTTCTCCTTGGCCTCCTTAATTTTATTCTTCTTGGATGGATTAGTCTTTTTTTTTGTCCTAAAATGAGAATTTGGCTTTCTCATCACCGTCATTGCCTTGACATGTTGCATTATACTCTCCTCTGCCACAAGCACACTATGGATCTTGTCAATAGAAGGTAGTTGGCCTTGGATGGAAAAACTTTGGACTAAGTCTATGTACTCATCTCCTAGTCCATTTAGAATAACTTGCACAAGTTCATTATCTTGGATCTTGTCGCCAATAGATGCCAATTCTTTGTTCAAAGACTTGATCCTTAGCACATATTCGTGTGCACTTTCTCCACTTCCTCTCATGATTTGGAGTACTTAATTCCTAAGCATAAAGACTCTTGAAGTGTTTTTGGATTCATATATCCCTTTCAATGAATCCCAAGCCTCTTTGGCCGAGAAGAGGCCACCTCTTTTAAGAGGTCATTTCTCACATTCATTTTAATGCAATGTAAGGCCAATCTTGTCTTTTCCTAATCTTACCAACTCTTGCCCTCCTTGGGGTTCCTCCTCCTCACCAAGGACAATGTCATTGAGGTATTGGAGCACTAGTTATAGTGACTCCATTCTCACCTTCCAAATGGCATAGTTGGGAGCCTCTCACTAGCTTCAAGAAGGTATGCACTATAGATGCCATCTTAGAATGACTTGACTCTAGAAGTTCAATAAGACTTCACTTTAGGATGATCCAAGATAGACTTCTATCTCTTCAAATGCTTCTAGTCTCGGCCCAATCACTCTTACGCAATCAATCAATCCTTGATGCTAGCAAATCACTCACTAGATCTTTGATTATTGGCAAACAATGCTCTAGTTCTCTCCACATCCAAAAAAGTACATCTAGGTCTGAAAATTCACTTTTCTTAACTTGATCCAAGCTCTCATAAACTCACTTCAATGATTCAAAACAAGATTTAAACAATGACAATGAAACTATGGAGCTAATTCTTGATTTTACATCAAGAATCTCATCAATTGGATATGTGAGTGAATTATTAGATCAAATTGAATCTTGCCATCACTAAATTTAACATATAATGAAGGCTCATAAGAGCTTATCACAAAGTTTAAAGAGATGCAACCTAGAGTACCAAGCTCTAGGTTTGCTTGAGTCCATAACGACTCTTGTTCAAGAAGCACACTTTTTTTTCATCTCCTTCCTTGATGAAGCCCTCGGGTTCTTGCATGTAGATCTCTTTTTCCAATTTTTTTTTTTAGAAAAGCATTAGTCACATCAAGTTGGAAGAGCTCCCATTTGAAGGTAGTAGCAAGACAATTTATCAACCTTATTGTAACAAGCTTAGCAACAGGAGCAAAAGTTTCATCATAGACTATTCCTTTTGTTTGCAAGAATCCTTTTGCTACAAGCCTTGCTTTGTACTTATTTATAGATCCATCTTGGTTGTACTTCAAGCTAAACACCCACTTACAAGCAAGTGGTTTCTTCCCATATGGAAGATCAACAAGCTCCCAAGTATGATTATCCATAAGTGCATCATACTCAACTTGCATTGCATCTTTTCAACATTGTGACTTTATAGCTTCTTCAAAACAAGATGGTTCCTCAAGCATAGTAGTCAAGAATGTGTAAAAAGTAAGTAGATGATTGTCTTCCCTTTGTTTACCCTTGTCAATATAGGTGAGCCTTGATTCCATCTTAGCTCTCTCATATTATCTTTTGAATTATTAGCCTCCACAATAGATTTTTGATGAAGTTTAAGTTTTTGATTGAAGAGTTGATTGCACCCATTTTTCACATTCAAGTTTTGAAGACTTCCAATTTATCAAATTTGATTGAAATTTTTAAAACAAGAACACATAATATTTTTTAAGGTCATGAATCTTCATGGAGGACTAGATTTCTTCTGAAAGGAATTTTTTTTTTCATGAGAAAATCCTTAACAAATCTTCGATGATCAAGATTTATTGACATTTGATTTAGTAGCAAGATCAAAGATATTCACTACAATGTTTTGATGTTTTCCAACAATGCCCCTACAATGTTGATTTTTCTCTCATTGAACATAGATTGGGCACTAATCCTTATAAATGAAATATGATTGGAATGGAGCTTAGAAAAGAACATGTAGCATTCAAATACTTTTTGCCAAAACATGAGTTCTCAATGTGGGTGTCTAATTGATTACCCACCAAAACTTCAAGAACGGTGCTTCCCAACATCTTTTTTTAGCAATAGTTGTCTTCACACTTCTTTTTGGATAAAATTTGGTGTCTATCCTATCTTTCAAGAAAGAAGTAAAACAATTGAACAAGCTACAATTAATGCAAGTAGGATCACCTAACTTCGTGCAAATGGGCCTCAAAAATTGAGTATGTACACACTAACTTTAGCCCATAAAATCTATTGCCACTTTTTTTTTCCCTCCACCTTTTCATGCTTAAGTTTGGGTTGCAAGTAAGTGATACTTTTGTAACTCCTCGTAGGTTAGAGACGATCGAAAACATTAATGTTAACAAGATATAAATAATTTTCTAAGAGAATTTTATTTGATACACGTTAATGTCTTGTATCCATTGAAAATCTACTAATGTTTGACTATAGCAATCTAGACATAGCAAGTATTGATCATAATAAGCTCTAATACCATATTGATGATCAAAGCACATAACAATGCATTCACATCATAATTTTAAAAGAGAGGAGAGGTAAACTATGTTGTAATGAAGCATCCACATAATATATGAGAGAGATGAGGTTATGTAAGATGTTGTGTCCCTTCACATCTAGTCATAGATCTTCTTTTACACATTATAAAGGCCATATCTTATTGATGCTAGTTTATGAGGCACTTAGGTCTATAATTCATTCATTATATCAAGCACATTGTGTGTACATTGTTAGAATAAGCAAGCCCAAGTTTATCTTACGGTTTTATGACCATTTCTTGTTTTAGGAGTATTTTTAAGTTTTTTCATTTATGTGACAGTTTGCATGTGTGCCAGTTTGACGGTATGTACTGAGTACAATCAGGACACACGTCGAACCATAACAAAGATCGTAACACCATGTAGCGGTGCCCCCAAAAATAAGACTGTATATGTGTACTTTTTAGTTCTTATGGAAATACAATTCATAAAACATTCTCTTAGTTTGATAGCGACCGCGGAGGCGGTGCTCTCCACTGACGTGAACATAGAGATGGAGCTCCTCCAAGGTGGCGACGCTTTGACCACGGATGAGGTTGCCACTCCTCACATGGGGGATGGCACGCTGGATAGTCAGTACACTTATGGCCTCTCGATGGCTTCTCCTCTGTTTGCTTGATCTGATTATGCTTCAGCCCTCTCTGAGGACGTTGTGCTTCGCGTTCCTACTTTGGATCTTCCTGCTCTCTCAGAAACTCTGCTCTCAGGTGCACTCCTGCATCTTGCTACCTCCTGCCAGGCGGAGAAGCTATCATCATTCTTTCCGCCCTCCGTAGCTGCTTTTCCGCCCTTGGTCATGTTAGAAAGTGTCAAGGCTATAGCCCTTGCACAACACTCTTGGAACACAAATGGATGGGTAGCTCAGTGGTAGAGCACCCCACCGGAATGGGGGAGGTCCTAGGTTCAATCCCTAGCCCGACCACACACACCAAGTGTAAAAACTTTTCACATGGTATCAGAGTCATGGTTGTGGGTGTGGTCTAGGCGGGCGATAACTAAAAAGGGCTATGCCTTGAGGGGGAGTGTTAGAAAGTGTCAAGGTTATCGCCCTTGCACAACACTCTCGAAACACAAATGGACGGGTAGCTCAATGGTAGAGCACCCCACCGGAATGGGGGAGGTCCTAGGTTCAATCCCTAGCCCGACCACACACACCAAGTGTAAAAACTTTTCACAGGTCACCTCTCTTGGATAGGTGGGCCCCCTTGCAGGTAGCTTTGGCATTAGTTTGCCCCCTCCCTCCTCCCTTTGTCTAATTCTCAGCCACCATGGCGGAATTGAGCCTCCCGCCTCCATCTCCACAGCCTTTGGCCCCTGCATCAACCAACTTGGTGGGCGGTTTCAAACGCAAGTATACCAAGCGCAGTTGTCACAGATCAGCATGGCTGTAGCAGGTAGTTCCTTTTGTTCTGGAGCACGTCGGTCGCCCCCATCTACGCAAGAATAGACACAGGCGTCAGAAGGTACAGGCTCTACCTTCAAGCTTATCGGACAGGAGCAGTTGTAGACGCATCACCCCTGTTGCGTTCAAAGCATCTACCAATCGCTACTGGAGCAAGCGCAGGCCCACCCTCCAGTCGATCAGGCCCTGCTCTCATTGATCCAGATGGCAGTCTAGGCGGCAGATTTGCTAGCGGATATGTCCATCCCACTTCGCAAGATGATTTGAAGGTGCGTTCATTCTAGCTTCATCCTACTCTTTTTAATGGCTAATGCTCTCAGTGGTTCCTTCGTTCATTTTCTGACAAATTATCCTCTTGGGGGGTCGTTTTATGTCCTTTCCCTCTTGGACTTTGGTTGTCCGCCACATCCTCTCTGCTTTGCCAGTATTCTTTTCTTCTATTGTCATTGCTACCCGTTCTTTCCATGATTCTATTACTAATGCACTTCGTCGATTCCTTTGGGCCAGGAAGCATCCTCTTCTTCCTTGGTCTATCTGCTCTGCCCTACTGAGGACGATGGTGGCTTAGGTATTCCCGACCGTGCCATTAAAAACCACTCTTTGATCCTCCGTC
Organism: Diphasiastrum complanatum; assembly: GCA_029204225.1. Classification (NCBI taxonomy): domain Eukaryota; kingdom Viridiplantae; phylum Streptophyta; class Lycopodiopsida; order Lycopodiales; family Lycopodiaceae; genus Diphasiastrum; species Diphasiastrum complanatum. The sequence goes on along the minus strand of CM055098.1, from coordinate 8,032,555 downwards.
ATCTTTATGCTCTTGCTCTCCTGTCTCACCATTGGCACGCTTTTCTTCTCTCCTTCATGGCTTCTTCTACTGCTATGCCTCCATTGCTGCGTCCTTCTCCCAGTTTGGGCCATCTCCTGGCTTGTGGTTGCTCCTTCCGTTTTAACCTTTGATTTTGACTAGCCTTGCTCAGTTATTCCTTTTGCTCCATTATTTTTTCTCCTGGCGGGACGACTCCACCCTTCCTTCTACAGAATCCATCTGGACCTCTTCTCTTTTTCCGACTAAAGCTCAACCTCTCTTCCGCTCTCACCCCCATCTTTCCTTCTCTTTAGCCACTAAAGGCTATCTCTCCCTAGGGTAGTTGGTCCATGTTCCCCCTTGCCAGGTTCTGTCTTCTTTTGCCCTTTCCAATGCCGAACGTCGACTGCTCTTCCTGGCCTCCTCCTGTGTCATTCCTATGCATGTCGTTCAAGTTTCACCCCTCGAACTTTCAGGCTGGGACCCCCCCTTTTTTGCTTCCCTCTTTAGTTACTCCACTTTGCATCGTCAACAATTCCCCTCCATTTCTTCAGACTATCTTAACCATCTCTGGTTTGCCTCGCTCTCCTTGTCTACTTGGCGCTGCTGCCTTAAAACCGCCTACTCTCTTCCAGTAGGGAAGCTCAGATACCTTGATTACCGTATCCTCACTCAGTCCTTACCCTTACTCTCCAAGTGGCCCTTCCTCCTTTATCGCCTTTGCCCGCTTTGCCAGCTGGCAGAAGAAACAGTGGAGCATCTGTTCTTTCATTGTCATCGACACCTATGGTTGGAGTTGGGTCACATCTTTTCGACCTGGGGTTTCGTCTTTTCTCTGGACATTGACACTATTCTTCTCGGTGATTCCCCTCTGACAGACTCTTCTACTCTTACTTTCTGGCATGTGTGCAGGCTTGCGATCTTATGAAAAATCTGGACAACAAGAAACCTGCAGGTTTTTGAAGGGGACCCCTCTTCTTTATCAGCTGTGGCATGTATCAGACTTGCTATGTTTTTTTTGCGTACTACATAGGTTACTTTTAGTTTGTTACCCTGTGAGGTATGCGAGATTCGTAGCCTTCGGGCTTTGTAAGTTCTCTTGGAGTTCAGACTGACTACGACTTGAAGCCGTCTTTTGTACTTGTACATTTATGAATATATATTTAGTGTTGTTAAGCCTTTCAAAAAAAAAAAACATTCTCTTAGGTTGTGGTGTTAACTCTCTTTCAGTTTGTGAATAAATTTAATTATTTGCTTGCTAAAATAACTAACTACACTGCTAGTAAGATCTGTGACATGGTATCAGAGCCACAGGCGTGGTACAATTAGATTCGAGGAACCGTTCAACGATTGAGTGAGCAAGTTCATGGGAGAATTCGAGGAACCGTTCAACGATTGAGTGAGCAAGTTCAGAGGAATTTTAAAGCATACAACTTTAATTTAGACCTTATCAGAGAGTTTAATAGCTACAGGCTTGAAGAAAAATTTAAGAACTCTATGAGTCTTTTAGTTTCCTTCAAGCAGGCTACGGATCCTTCCGATGGAAAATCAGACTGTTTGCAGCCGATACTACACTAGTTTACATTCCGAAGGTTTCTACAGTTAATGTGTAGCAGGGCGACCTTAGTCAAGAGGAGAGCTGCAATAAGAACCACTGAGAATTGTGGGAAAATGGCCAGGAAATCATCCCTCTTCTCTAGCTAGGGTTTTTAGAGCGAAAAGTGTGGATCTTTTTCCATAGAAAGTGTTTTTTGGATCTGTAAATTCGTGATGGTGGGCACCCTGGTGTAGAAGAAGAGATGTCAGAAGGCCATAGACAGTAGCGGCCTAGAGAGAGAGAGAGAGAGAGAGAGGGGGGGGGGGGTGAAAAACCTCACGTTCTGCCAAAACCATCAACAAGCTTGAAGCTTGAAAGAGCAAAAAGGAGGAATAGGAGGGAAGCCCGTGTTCAATTCAAGTGGTCGCTCAACGTTTCGAATTGATTCGCACCTCAAGGATAGTAGGTTAGCACCAAAGTGTGTCTAGACCGTCGGATTAATAATGAAGAGATCTAAGGCCCACATCAAGTTGATCTGAACTGTCGGATTGCGACCCATCGTTGGATTTCCAAGAAAGATGCTTTTTTGAAAGGTTGAAGTGGACCTGAAGTGCATAGCACCATTGGACTTCATTAAAAATCTTCAGGTTGAAAGGGACCTTGAAAGTCAATTTCGTTTGAAGGGTGGCTTCTCTTCACAATGAAGAAATAATGTATTTTTTTCAAAAATCCTTAACTTTTGGACCTTAACTCCGTCTAAGGTTGTCCAAAAGCCAAATTCAAAGTAAGGGCAGAAAAGAAAACTTTTCCCAAACAAAGTGTTTGTCGTGCCGTAGGGAGAAAGTGCGTCAAGGGGCAAACCATACCATTTCAAGGGCAAGGTAGTTGTCGATCCCGCATTGGAGTGATTTTTGGAGATTCCACTAATTTCGGCATGTTAGGCCAAATGAAGTGGCACGAGGGCTTGGAACATTTTTGGTCAGACCTTGAAATTGACTTTTGAAAGTTCTAATTGCTCTATAAGCTCGTCATTGGGCCTCATTAAGGTGTTATAGGAGCAATTTTTGGCAAATTGGCAAGATTAGGGGAATCCATGCTTGGAGAAGCCAACAAATTGGGCAGGGTGTCCAATTATTTTATTTGGAAGTTTAAAATGAAAAGCATTTTAATGGAAAATGAGTTGTGGGACATCATCACTGGGGTGGAGCGTCGCCCAAACACAACTCCATCCGATATTCATGCTTATGACAAAAGGGCACAAAAGGCCTGATCGTTGATAAACTTGCCAGTCGAGGAGCACATCATTGCCCACATTAGTGAATCTATGATAGCAAGAGGTTCTTGGGAAGCACTTAGAACACAATGTCAAACAATAAACCCATCACGAATGATGTTTTGAGGACCAAAATGACCAGTGATTGGGTCTTATTTCACACGAATCAAGAAGTTGCAAGATAAATAGACTACCATTGGTGAACCAATAAGAGATGTGAAACTCATTCACACGGCCATATATGGCTTATCTGAAAACTTTTTGCAAGTGGCTTTGTCTCAAGTGAGAGGGTACCAATGTTCAAGGATCTTCACAGAATCCTATTACAAGAATAACATAGGAGAGAAGTAGTGAAATCTCGACAACCTTCATCGGGAAAGCAAGCAATCTAGCCAGAGGCAAGCACAAGGACAAGAAGTTACCCAAGAAATCAAATGCCGAAGGCGAAGATCAAGGATCCTCATCAGACAAGAAGAAGAAAGGCAAGTGCTTCTATATCATTCAACATGTAACACAAAAAACAAATTTTGTCTGACATGACAGCTAGTTGGTCATTGAATTTTGACAAATTTCATATTCATCATATTTCAAAAGACACATAAGTAATCGAGACAGATCAAAAAATTTGAGTTGGTGTTTCTAGGATTGGAAAGCTTCAAAATTCGATAGATTTTGGGCCCATCAGATTCCAAAGTCTATTTGGAATTCCAATTTTCGTGATTTTTTAAAAAAAATTTCACTCTTTTGCCTTGTAGATTTTGTTTGCTCATGTAATTTCATAGTGGGATCTTATTGCTACTACTTGATTTGAATGCTTGCAAGTATTTTTTTTTTTTGTGAAATAATACAAGTATATCCTAGCTTTGGCAAAATTAAAGTTTGAAAAAGAAAGATATAGAAATAGGCTCAAAGTGATTGTGCTTGTGTTTTTTAGAAATATTGTATGTGAATGATAGGAATAAAGTGTATGTGTATGTGTATTGATGAGATTAAAGAGGAGTGAATTTTATGATGAGATTTGTATATGTTTTTGAAATGACGAAATGTTGGTGAATGAGAGTGAAACCTATGAATGAAACTAGAGAGAAAAAGAGAGAGAGAGAGAGAGAGAGAGAGAGAGAGAGAGAGAGAGAGAGAGAGAGAGAGAGAGAGAGAGAGAGAGAGAGAGAGAGATGGTTTTGGATTCATTGCCAGGCTCTCACTCTATATTCATGCTTCATGTTCCTTGGCTTGGGGGTGAGGCTTCTAGAGTTTGATTTATCCTAGCTTCAAGAGACTTATCTAGTTCTTCTTTTACCATTAGGGAATATTTAGGGTTCAGTCTGTACTACCTTTGTTGAATTTGTAGAGCGTCTGCCTTTAAATCGATTTGGTGGTCTCCAAATTTACTAGGAATGCTTTTTAAATTCTTCAAGTCCCAGGCAAAGACATCTATAAATTCTTTTAATAACTTATAGTATAGACTTCCATCAAATTTTGTATAAGTGAGCAAAAATATTCACTTCCCTTCCCTGCTCAAGTGGTATCCTTCAAATTTCATCTGCATCAATCATTCCCATAGTAGAGTTCATCTCGCTTTTCCCATGTACTTCTCTATTTTGGGACTCACTTGGCTCAACTTCTTCTTCTAGTTCATAACATTCTAGAAATCGAATATCTATATAATTGGATGTTTCTGTTTCCGTCTCTAAACTAGAAAAAGACGATCTCGAAGTATAATTGGAATCTAATTGAGTCTCACCTTTATATTTGTCATTTAACCAACTCATATGGACTTGCTTGTTAGTTCCTCTTATAGGAAATCAGAATTCCCACTTTTTTCAATGAGTAATCACATCAGTTTCATATAGCCATGGTCAACCCAATAATAATGGCTATGTAGGGATTGCTACTGGTATAATTACCACAAAATTTAGTAGAAACGATTCTCCTTCGATTTTCACCTCAACATTATTGAGCAATCCCACTGGCTTTCTCCTTGTTTGGTGTGCTAACCTTAAGAACTTATGAGTAGGCATGATATGAGTTAATCCAAGTTCCTGACCAACTTCTACTGTAATGATGTTCACTCCAGATCCTGAATCAACTGGTACGTTAGAGATGATACATCCTTTTATCTGTAATGTGAAGAATTGAAAAAGATTATCTATGTTAGATATAGGGGTCTTATGTTTTTTACATCAAGCATCTAGGTGTAGGATGTTGATAGGAATAAATTTGGCATAGATGGCAAATTATGCATTTCCACTTGTTATGCCACTATTGAGCCAAAATAGAGTAAGAGGCTAAACACGTGCCAATTAGAGTGTAGACAAGTGTAAAGCTTTTGTTTGATGAATTCCAAGAGGTCCAATAGGATTTAGAGGTGGAACCTTGTGAGGTCCAATAGGAAATTGAGGTGTGCTTGAATATAATCCAATAGAATTAAGACGTGCATGGATCAATGGTCCAATAGGATCAAGAGGTGACAAAGTATGGTCCAATCATAGTTAAGCATAGTGGTAGCTCGTGCATCTACTAGTATCATTGTACTCCTCATTTTGGATCTAATTGATTTGGTGATTTCATGGATTTTGTGAGTTATTGGATTTCTAGCTTTCTCTCTCTACTCGAGAGCTCATGATGTTTTTTCTCTCTCTACCCAAGGAGAGTAGCTTGTTTTTACTTAGATTATTTTTTGAATACTTCCCACACGTGTGAGTGAGAGTTGGAAGTGATTGAATGCATGTAGTAGTGTGTTTTTGCCATAGGATCTAAGATTGATCTTGAATCTCAATCTAGTCTTGATATTGGTGCATCTACACATCTTAGGAGATCACAAGTACATGTTGTGGACAATCCACACGTGTGAAATTCAACATGGTATCAGAGCCTACCTAAGGTTACCATGCATTTTGAGGATCTAAGTGAAAATTTTTCATCAATCTTGAGCTAGAAGTTGTCAAGGCCCATTTTCCTAGCTATCTTGTTCAATCTTGGATCAAAAGAGATCAAAAGGACATTGATTGGGTCTGACCTGGTACTGTATGGAATCAAGTGCTCAGAAACGTGTGAGGAACATCCAATTTCAGTTTGGAAGTTCTCTCTCATATTTGATCCATTTATCTTGCTTGATAACTTGTTTTGAAGCTATTTTTGTCTAGTTTTTGATGCAATCAGTTTCATTCCATTTGATTGAGCCAATCAAAAGTTATAAGCTTTTGAAGAGGGTTAGGTAGGGCACCTAAAACCTGGGTGGACACATTTGGTTTGGTCAAGAGATTGCTTGTTTGATCCAAAATCACAGTTGAATGCTTACCAATCTCATCTATATGTGATCTAGGCACTTTTTTGAGATTTTAGCCATTTTGTTTCATGCAATATCATTGTATTTGAGTCAAATTTGGTTTCTTAGTGTATTTCACACGTGCTAAGAGTGTTTGATCCTAACTCTGCCTATACTCCATCATTTGATGTGAAATAGATCTTGTTTTAGAGAGATTTGTGTAGCTAGTGAGAATCAATTCACAAATAGTTGCAAGATCTTTCATAGGAGGAGATAGTACTCAGAGTGTGTAGCAACATTTATTGTTCATCATTTGAGTTTTCTTCACTTCAAATGTCTTCAATGGGTTCATCCTTGTTGGAACCAAGTGAAAGATTGATCACTTCAAATTATTCAATTTGGAAAATGAGGATGGAGTCCATCTTGATCCTTCAAGACGTGATGGACATAGTTCTTGGCCTTGAAGAAGAACCACAAGTTCTTCAAGAGGTTCAAAAATACAAAAAGAGAGCTAGGATGGCTCTCCACTACATTAAGATGAATGTCTCTAATGAGATATTGAGGGAGATAGGTACTTGTACAACAGCCAAAGAAGCTTGGGATTGTCTCAAGACTATCTATGAGGCTAAGAATACCTCTAGGCTTCTCACTCTTAGGAATCAAATCTTTCAAAGTAGCCAAAAGAGTGATGAGAGTGCATCTAGTTATGTTTTGAGAGTAAAAGATATTCATAGAGAGCTTGTTTGCATTGGTGATTCCATCAATCAAAATGAGCTAGTTCAAGTCATTCTCAATGGCTTGAGAAGTGAATTTGATAACCTTGTCCAATCCTATGCCATTAAGGAGCTACCAAGTTTGGAGGCTCTCCAAAGTGTGCTGATTTCGGAAGGATTCATGAAGGATGAGTCCAAAGTGTGCTTGCTCTTCAAAAGTCTTTATGGACTCAAGCAAGCACCAAGATCATGGTATTCAAGACTTAATTCTTTCCTTATCTCACTAGGATTTACTCTTAGTGACTATGATCCTTCCATGTATCTAAAGTTTGTTGATAGCAATATTGTCATTCTTATAATTTATGTTGATGACATTATTCTTTGTGGAAGTTGTATCAAGCTAGTTGATGAAACCAAGCTAGCACTTGGATGTGAGTTTAAAATGCAAGATCTAGGAGAGATGCATTACATCCTAGGCCTAGAAATTGATTTTTATGAAAATCATGTCTTTATATGCCAATCTAGATATGCTCACTCTATGTTGAAAAAATTCCATATGGAAAATTCTAAGAGCATAGATACTCCAATGGAGCGAATTGTAAAAGATCCTAATAAAGGTGATGAAATATCTTTTGAGGACATCACACTTTTTAGGAGTTTTGTAGGCTCCTTGATTTGGCTTACCATTACTAGGCCCGATCTAAGTTTTTGTGTGCACAAATTGAGTCAATTTATGCAAGATCCTAAGGTCCATCATTGGAAGATGGCCAAGAGGATTCTAAGATATGTATCTTCATCTTGTGATTATGGTCTACTCTATAAAAGTGAAGATCTATCCATTATTGGCTACTTGGATTCGGATTTTGCAAGTGACAAGATGGATCGAAAGTCTATTAGTGTATACACTATCTTTCTTGGAGGCAATCTAATATCTTGGCTTTCCAAAAAGCAAGATACTATATCTCTCTCTTCATGTGAGGCCGAGTACAAAGCACTCACTACAACTACCAAAGAAGTGCTTTGGATCAAGAGGTTATTAATGGAGCTAAAGTGCATCAAGGAGGATGATCTACCAATGATCAAGTGTGATAACATCTCGGCCCAAGCTCTTGCCAATAATCCCATATTTCATGCAAGAAGCAAGCACATAGAAGTGGCACACCATTTTGTGAGAGAAAAGCTTATTGGAGGTGAAATCTATTTGGAGCATGTCAACTCGTCCTCTTGTATTGCCGATGTACTCACCAAGCCTTTGAGCAAAAGTGCTTTCATCAAGCATAGATCTAATCTTGGAGTTATATCAAGATCAATGCCCAAATCTTCATAGATAATTTTTTAGGAGGAGTGTGAAGAATTGAAAAAGATTATCTATGTTAGATATAGGGGTCTTATGTTTTTTACATCAAGCATCTAGGTGTAGGATGTTGATAGGAATAAATTTGGCATAAATGGCAAATTATGCATTTCCACTTGTTATGCCACTATTGAGCCAAAATAGAGTAAGAGGCTAAACACGTGCCAATTAGAGTGTAGACAAGTGTAAAGCTTTTGTTTGATGAATTCCAAGAGGTCCAATAGGATTTAGAGGTGGAACCTTGTGAGGTCCAATAGGAAATTGAGGTGTGCTTGAATATAGTCCAATAGAATTAAGAGGTGCATGGATCAATGGTCCAATGGATCAAGAGGTGACAAAGTATGGTCCAATCATAGTTAAGCATAGTGGTAGCTCGTGGATCTACTAGTATCATTGTACTCCTCATTTTGGATCTAATTGATTCGGTGATTTCATGGATTTTGTGAGTTATTGGATTTCTAGCTTTCTCTCTCTACTCGAGAGCTCATGATGCTTTTTCTCTCTCTACCCGAGGAGAGCAGCTTGTTTTTACTTAGATTATTGTTTGAATACTTCCCACACGTGTAAGTGAGAGTTGGAAGTGATTGAATGCATGTAGTAGTGTGTTTTTGCCATAGGATCTAAGATTGATCTTGAATCTTAACCTAGTCTTGATCTTGGTGCATCTACACACCTTAGGAGATCACAAGTACATGTTGTGGACAATCCACACGTGTAAAATTCAACATGTAATTCGATCTCTGGAGCTCCACGATCATCCATTTTCACCTTATGAATGTTTACTCAGAGGTAGTCTTGGTTTCCTCTTTCATTTTCTTACTAGTGATTCCTTTAGTTGTTTTTGATAGAAGACATTGTCTTCCAAAAGTTGTTTAAAAGTTATACTTGGTCGTAGATTACCAAGATCTTCTATTATATCATAAATTGATCTTAATGACAAGGATTTTTCAATCTTTGGTCTTTTTAAAACCATAGAATTCAAAGGTTCTTCAAATGTGACTGTTTTCTTTGATTTATTTAGCTCTTTGTTAAGAAGTTATTCTACTTCTTGCGTTATATCAGAGCAAAATATTTCCTGTCATTTATATCATAATCAAGATCGTTTTTAATATCTTCCTGGATAATGGATTTGTTGACTTTTTCTTTTGAATCAGTCTTTATCTTTGAAGATTTTTTCTTTCTCTTTGGCGATTCTATTACAGGTTGAATTTGATTTTGTCGTTTCTGTTTAGTCTTACTTCTTGTACTTACCTTTAATACTTCAAAATCAATATCATTCGGCCACGTTGTTTCTTCTTCAGAAAATTCGACCTGCTGTACCACTTCATCCTTAACTTCTTTATCTTTGGCGGCTTCAAACTTCACATACTTCACCAACAACTTTTTAATTGGTGGTTTAGAACACTCTAAAGTTACATGTGCTTTTGATTTACAATTTCCACACAAAAGCACATATCCAACCTGCTTCTTTGGTTCTAGACATTCATTAGAATAATGTCCAGGTGTTCCACAATTATAACATGTAGGTATAGATTTTGTCCTTTGAACATCGGTCTTCTGTTGATTGGGTACATATTTTTGTATTGGAATAAACTTCCTTACAAGAGGTTCAAATGAAGTAGAGGCTGGTGTAGTATTTGTTTTCACACTAGTAGTCTGTACTTCATATACATTTTCACCAGGATCCACCTCCATCAAATACACAACTTCATTATTGAAATTCTCTTCCTCATAGCTTTCTTCAACATAGGAAACTTGCATCTTAGCTCTACATTCCGAATAATGGTGTCCTTCCTTGTTATACTTTGTACACCATACATTCATAAAAGGAGGTCCAAGCGCTATAAGGGCCCTTTGTAAAGATATTTTTTTTGACTTTTCAACTATTCGACATCCACATGTCCCAATAATATTAGTTAGAAATCAGCTTGTGATCTTATTCATTAGTATAAGCTCTAAATGTGATGATGTCATTAGTGTACAATTTATTTGGTTTACTGTATATGGTTGTGATCGGGACGTGACCCGTTAGGATATATTGATCGGGCACTGATCCCGTAGATGGCTACTTGGGTTAGCCGGGTAGCCACACATAGGAAGAATTAGCCTGTACATAGTTATTTACAGTACTTGATATACTTGGGGGCATGTCCCAAGTTTGTCGGTCGAATTTGGCCATATTGGGCCCGACCTTAGTTTGACAGGTGGTAGGCCAATTTTAGGACACTTGCCTTTTCATGCAGTTTGTGAATACTGTATATGTACAGTGTTTCTTTGTAATCTAATAACTTTGTTGTGCCATCTTTGAGAGCTTGTGAGGAGTGGATATGGTGATTGTGTGATGTGATTTGCATACTGCACTAGATCCTAACAGAATTTCAACTTGGTATCAGAGCGTCAGGGTGTTGCAGCTATGCACGATCTGGTGGAGCTATGGGATAACGTCTTTCACCAGGAGAAATAACACTCAAAGATCACATGAGAGAGGACTCCATACGGGGTATTGGCAGTCCGGATGGCTAGAGACAACAAAATTCCTTCGATCGGAGCTTCAGGGAAGATCGGAACGATCGTCGTAAGTGGATTCCAGAGAGAATTCACGGAAAATCTTGCAGTTTCGATGGTTTTGGGGAAATCATCGGTGATGGCTTCAAAATTCACTATGTGGACAACCGTTTGGCGCAACGGGGCTTGCATGGGTATGCAAAGAGTAGTGATGGAGAGCCATAGCAATTTACAAGATCAAATTTGATTGAAAACGGAGGAAATTTGGAAAATTTCCAATTTTGTGGGGTGTTGACGGATTTCAGGGAAAAATTTGCTTGTTTGTTGTCAATATCGCATCAATTGGAGAACTGTAAATTGGTTCAGAACACCTGAGGGAGGGCAACCTCAATGGTGTAGGAGCTGCAACTGAAATCTTAGTAAAAGACTGATAAATGCCCAAGAAATCCTCTCTTAGAGCTATGGTTTGGAAATCGGGGTTTACAAAGTGAAAAGCATAGATCTTTCTCTGTAGAAAGCCTTTTCTAATGCTGTAAAATCATGCAGTAGGGCGCCCTAGTGCTGCCAAGGTGTGGCTAGGAGGCCACAGTCAGCCATAATCTACAGAAGGAGCAGTTTGCTTTGAAGCCATGGATGGTTTATAAAGTCTAGGATTTGAAGAGGAAAAAGCCTGGATCTTTCACCATAGGCAACACTTTTGGTTGCTGGAAAATGGTACAGAGGGGTGCTGTAGTAGCTCAAAGAAATCTGTAGGAGGCTGTAGGCAGCCACATGCCAGGAAGAGCGTTGGATCAGATTTTTTGGAGTTGCCATAACTATGGAAATTAGCAAGCAAAGGAGAGGAAGAGAGAGAGAGGCTAGAACAGGCCGTGGAAGACCCTTGCGGATGTTGTGCACAGCCAGCCAAAATGAACACTTAGTTGCCATAAGTGTATGGTGTATGGAGGGCTGTAGGTAAATGCACGAGATGGAGCGTGGCCATTGGATCGGGCTTTGGCAATTTAATGGTGGAAGATATTCAGTTGTGGGCCTTAGGATCAAAAAGGGCCATTGGATGGCTTGAAGGGGGCTTTAAAAGGGCCCATGAAGAAATGAAGGGCAAAACAACCTTCATTTTCATTAAAAAATTTCAGAAGGAAGTTTTAAAAAGGACTCGAAGGGCTTGAAAGCCTTTTCTTCATTAAAAATTTTCATTGCAAAGAAATAGTTCAAAATTGCAAGTCACCCTTTGAAAAGGCCTAACCTTGGCTAGAGGGCATCTTTTTTGGCCATCCTTGGGCCAAAATGACCCCTGAAACTAGTTGCTTAAAGCCAGAGAATAGAGCAACGTCACAGAGCAGGGAGAAACGTGTTTCAGGGAGATTTTGTCACCATTCTATCGAGCGGAGTGCGGGTGACCTAGTGATGGGCTACATTCGCTATCTGGGTACCGTAGGGCCAAATTTGGAGAAATTTTTGGCTGGTGAAACCTGCTACAGGGCGGTACAATGAGGCATTATTGCTTCAGAATCACTATTACTTACTCTTGACAGGGTAATAGGGTGTTTGGAGGCGGTAAATGTAGTATGGGGGCGAATGGTAGTGGAATTGTGTGGAGAAAGCTAGTTTTGGCGACGGAAGTGCAGTTTGGCATCGTGACTACTCATCATTGGCGACAATTTTGAGAGCACAAGCAATCATAGGTGAGATGGTATGCCGATTACAGATGGAAAATTCTTGTGATCAGGTTCAACTCTTGGGGTTAGAACCAACCAACATCAATTGGCATTTTGGGATAATGCTCTCACAGGTATGATCGGTAGTGGCATTGTCGAGTCGGGTGATAGCTGCATTGACACACGCATCTGTAGCTTGGAAATTTCTCGTTCGGAGAGAAATATGGACTAGCTTGGAAGTACACACATATTGGTGGTCACAGGTGATGGAAGTGCGAAGTGGTGCCAGTTGGAAGCCATTGGGCAAGATAGCGGACTTGCATTGGACGAGCTATGTGTGGAACATGCAGAGGATGAAGAACAGGTCAATAATCACACTTTGGATGCTCTTGGCGAGTGGTAAGTGTGATGATTTTGCGATTTTACAGTCGATAAGTCAATTTTGATCAAGCCATTGTAGTTGTGGAGCAGTGTATCAGGTTTGTCATCGAGGAGATACACTTCAACTACCAGTTTGGATAAGTCAAGTCAATTTGCCATATCAGGATTGCATCAGGGATGTAGATTCTAGTGATGGCAAGGTGCAGATCATTTGGTTTGGGCCATGGAAGATCTCATGTGAGGGACTTGATGGTGGCTTTGGAGTTCACATCTCAGTGTATTCTCAAGGAGTGGTTTGGAACCATTCACAAGAGCATCTTGGAGCTAGCTTGGGGGAATACAGGTGGGCACTATAGGGTAGATGCTTAGATCTTTGTGATCAGGGATGGCATTGGGATACCTGGTAGGGATAGCACTGCATGATGACATGGGATGATAATTAGGGGACAACTATTTCATATTGGACTTGAGTCATTGGCATGGAAGGACTTACAGGTGGGATTCATGATGGAGTCAGAACAGTTCAAACGCAAATGGACAAAGCGTGAAGCTTTGAGAGCCAACTCTAGGTTGGAGAGCTGATGGAGATCGCACGGGGTGTGATCAGAGGGCAAACACTGTGGTGAGTGTTTTGCTAGAGATCTACTAGAGGGGACACTGATGGTGAGGACTTCATGGTGTGCTCATTTGGGAGTATAGGATGGCATTACAGCAGAGGGCCAGTCATTGGCATTGGCATCGATGGGGAGGCATCTACCATCACGGACATGGATAAGCTAACTATAGCTTTCATGCATTTGCCTGTATTTGCAAGAGTCTAGGCTTGGCATAGGTGTTGGAATTTCCATGGTGCAGATTCTCAAGTGGTGAGATCAGGGATAAGCCTAGAGGAAGTCACTCGAGCCATATACCTCAGTACGATCAGGGAGACAGTAGTCGCGAGATCCCGTGAGCAGCGATTCAGGGATATGCTTGCGTTGGCATGGTGTCAGGTGGCCATTAGCCAGGGAGAGCGAGCAGATGCTAGGAGCCAGGTGATGCTTTGGAATTCGGCTTGTCTAGCAAGATGGTGACCAGGATCGGAGACATCAGATGAGCATAGTATGTGGATGACGAGTCCATTGGGGTGGCAGTCAGGGAGATGCTGCAGTTGCTCAGGTATGATATTCCTCAATTGGTGCATCATGTGATGACCAAAGGATGGGTCATGCTTACTTGGAGGTAGGTGGCATCTAGTGTACCTAGGGTGGTACATATCTTGAGGGCATGGAGTGCAATACGGGGTGATGTGGATCTAGCATGCCCATGGTTGTGAGCCAGCAGGGATGGAGATGGTTGCTCAGGGAGTGACAGCTGACACTTTGGCGAGTAATCAGGTGAGCTGCATGGTCATATGTACAGTAGTCTCCAGGTTGACGTCACATGTTGTTGTTATCCATCATTATCTGGTAAGCAGGATATAGTTTTTGGTTAGATCCAGTTGGAGTCTAGTTGCACTACAGGTGGACAGATTCTTGGGGAGCTATCAGCAGGTAATGGATACTTGGTGATTAGATGGTACAGGAGGGTACAAGATTTTGGAGCTACCCTACTTGATATGCTATGGATCGTGGGTAAGTTATTCATCATGATAGTGGATCTAGTTTGCATTTGTTTTGGCTTGGACGCTATGATGGATACAGTGTTGTGGTGAGATAGGGTCCTTGGTGGGAGGCCTATGTACTGGTCAAATCATAGTTGGCAATGTCATGCATGGAAAGTTGAACCTACATGGGATGTAGGACAGTCAGATCATCATCAGTATCTCTGGGAGGTAGGCGAGCTACTCAGGTATAGCTTATGGTGAGGTTTGTGTACATTCATTCATTGATTCCTTGGTAGACTCTTGTGCTTGGAGCATGGGGAATGGATGGGGATCAGCTTTCAGGACATCTATGTGATATGCTTGGAAATGAGAGCATCTTGGTACAGGTGCAGGCCATGGTTGAGGACCTAATTTGGTGACCAGTGGTGTAGCAACAGATCTACAGGTGGCACATGTGTTGGTACGACAGAATACCACTTATGGGCAGGCCTTGATCATGTATTTGACACTTTATCATTCGTGTTGGTTTTCATGAGTGTGTGGGGGCTTGCTGTTGCCTTGTCACGAGAGTCTGGATCTGAGTCAGAGTTTTATGTGGCTGTGCATTTGCTACGTCAGGAACAAAGTAGTCATTTTATGCTCATTGACTTGTCATTGTCTACTAGCTGTTTATCTGGTTAGGATGCAATCTTATGGTGGCAGTAAGATTTCCTCAGGTTGAGCCTCAGTCGCTCATGTATGTTAGCTTTATAGGTCTGTGCTTGTAAGTGTCTGATAGGATGTCAGCCTAGCTAGATGGAGGATGTAAGTCTCATGGTCAGCTTGCTATACTTGGGGGCATGTCCCAAGTTTGTCGGTCGAATTTGGCCATATTGGGCCCGATCTTAGTTTGACAGGTGGTAGGCCAATTTTAGGACACCTGCCTTTTCATGCAGTTTGTGAATACTCTATATGTACAATGTTCCTTTGTAATCTAATAACTTTTGTTGTGCCATCTTTGAGAGCTTGTGAGGAGTGGCTATGGTGATTGTGTGATGTGATCTGCATACTGCACTAGATCCTAACAGAATTTCAACTCCAATAATATTTTTACATTTGTGCAGGATGATAACTGTGTTTGCCGGACAATTTTCTTTTACAATTTCTCGGGCATATTTTTAGCCAATTCAAAACTCTGTCGGGCAGAGTCTAGATATGTGATTGGATAATATATTGTTGCACGTCGACAAAAGACTGCTCGAGTTTAACTAACTGAAGTTAAACTAACTTGCATGGATGGTTCAACTAACTGAAGTTATCAATCGTTTTGTATCTTGGATGTTCATTATTGATCGTTTTGTATCTTGCACTGTTATGCAATGGCCGCTTGCAATCGAAGACCGCGTAGTGCGATCAATTCGGTCACTGTCTGTAATGAAAGGAATTCTGAAGGGTTATGGATACCATGCACATACAGAAAGTTTCAATGGGTTGTGATGCATCCCTCATCAAAAGGTGCATTTTGCAAAAAAAAGAAATCAAATATGGATTACAGAAACTTTTGGAAAGGAAGAATTTTACAGTTCAAAGTTTCAAAGGGAGGTCAATTCATTTCAGAAGTCTTGATTCAACATGTGTATATGCACAATGAAGTTATGGTGGAGGATGTCGATCCCGTAGATCGACTCAAATGCAATTGTATGTGATGCAACTTACACTGGTTTTTCTATGTTAATGATCCACATTCATTATTGTGATATATTTGTGTTAAAATAGAATATTGTCTTTTGCAGACTTGTATCCATCAAGCATAAGCGAATGGCAACCAATACAATCACTTGCAGACATCATAGACGTCATTCATTCTGATATCGGTTTACTCTAGTACAAGCATCGTCCTTTAAAGTCACTTTTGGATTCTGGCATATTTTTTTTACGATTCTCTTTACATACCATGCAAAAATGGTTTGAACGGCAAACTAGAAAGTCTACCTCTACCACATTTTTTAAGTGAGGAATGGGTTCCCCTCGATTCTACCATAGCAGAAAGTTTTAGATTGAAGTTTTTTATGGACATTCAAAACTGCATGAAATGTAGCACAGGTTCAAAAACCAATAGACTATATTGGTATTTACCATTTGCAATTTTCGTAGATTTTTTTGCTAGATGTAATGTTCGTAAAAGAGCTACAATGTTCATTGCTAAGGATTTAATTGATGAAATGATATCAGAACTCCTTGATGATCATTGGGATGTGAAAACTGATGGCAACATTCAATGTAGAGCTAACGAATCATTCATGATATTTCGATATCATATAGAAAAACAAATGCTTTTTTTTTTATGTTTTATTATAGAAGATGGATTAGAGATAATAATGAATGGAAAGCATTAGATCAAGACTTTACAATGAACCATCAAGAGCAAATACAAATAGAGGTGAAGCAAATTGAGGTTGTTATTGCAACAATTGAAGTGGAAAAGGACTGGAGTCTAAAATATATACGATCGGAATTACAATGCTCCAATTTGAAATACCTCAAAGCTATGGTTTTTGAGTAAATGGAAGAATGGAACGTTTTTGTATTTAAATAGTCTGTTATGTAATTGTTATCCTATTATTTATTAACAATTAATTATTGATAGACCATTTGCAATGTTAATGCAGATTAGAGCAAGGCAAGAAGATCATATCCCATGCAAAGATTTAGTGTCAAGCATAGAATTGTCGAAACAAATTAAAGCTTTCATGAATTAGTAACTCTACAATATTGGTGAGCTTAACTTTCCTTGTGAAATTTTAGATTGCTAACTTTTGGCTCCTTTTATATTAACCCACATTGTTTATTGATAAATGTGATTCCATTGTTTTCATGTGCAGGTTCAACGAAAGTGAAATGAAAGATTGAAATAGCAACAATAGAATATCAAATGATGGAAATAGCAACAATCGAATATCAAAATACCCGAAAGGGTCATCATTTGTACATTTTTGAAGTACATATTTTTGTATTGGCCTTTCAATAAGACCATCTATCTATTTTTCTATATAAATTTCTTTTCCATGAGCTCTTTCAAGTGTAAGCTCCCCAGCTTCTTGATCTATTGTCACCGATGTTGCATTAGAGAGAAAAATCTTAATCATCTCTTGTCGAAATTCAAACAGGTGAACTGCAAATCATCAACAAAAGACAATTTGATAGTGATGACTCTATACGAATTTAATTTACTTTAAGATTCATATGCACACACACACACACACACACACACACACACACACACACACACACACACACACACACACACAAAGTTTCAGTGCATGAAATAAGTGTATCTCCTATCGTGGATGTGATATTTATCATTTAATGAAATCAATTTTTAATTATGTGGATGCTTTCTATATTTGAAAGCACTGGAAACAAGATCATGATGCATAACAAATTGCTAATTTTGCATCTATAGGTTTCATAGTTAGAGATTGTTTGGATCTGGACACTTTAGGGTCTTCTCAGTGTTTGAAACATTCACATGGTATAAGAGCTTTGGTTGTTGATCTCCCAACTTCATTCAAGTGATCCAATCTTTTTTTGTGAAAGGTAGAAGATTTGCTTAAATTGGAAGGCTAGAAAGACAATATTTAGTACATTTTTTGGTTTTCTTTTTGTTTTGTTATTTCTATATTTCCATAGAGGGGTCCACTTGCAAATAGGCCTAGTTTCTCTTTTGTGAAAATTTCATTTATATTTATGAAAAGAGCAGTAAAATATAGTGCAGAACACTAACATATAAGTGGCTTGGACCAGCACATGAAATTTGGGGAAAATCCATGCCATAAGAAAATTTTACTTGTAAACAAGTCATGTGTGGTTCTCGTGACTTCTTGGGCACATCCATGCCATACAAGAGTCCGCAAGCGATCTTATTATTAGATAAGCTTATGAACCATGATCGTAATTTACTATGCCGTAGAGCACAATACTCGTTATCATAGACAAATGCCTTTATTTATGTTGTTTATGAGGACGATTGTTTATGCCAAGAAAAATTATATATACTATATTCAATCATGCCAAAGATGAGGGTAATTGCAAAGCATATTTTCCATGAGTACAATAACATTCATTCTTTATCGCATTTCATGTACCCAACTTTGAATCTTTAATGTCAGAGTAATGCCGAAATATATGAGAAACACTAACCTGAATGGTCGACGCAAGTGATTCCTGTGAACTAGCCATATGAGCTTTTAAAGTCCGTATGCAAGTCTATTTATAGCATTGCATATTAATGCACACGAAAGATATACTATGGTTGTGATCCATACCATTTTACATAACCCATTATTGAAGCATGCTTACCATGTAATTCTTGCATGGTAACTGTTAAGCAAGTGGAGATCATACCTTATCTCTTAGTAAGTTGGAAACTGATGGTGTAAAGCTCAATGCTTATGTGATCTTGCTGCTATACTATTGAAAGCCAAATACGATAGCAGATCTGGTTAAAACATAAAAGTATTTCAAGAAATCATTGCAATAATACAACTCATACATTCAAACATCATTAAATAAGTGCATTGTTTTCAAGTTGATTGAGCTAGGTATAGTAGCTCATCGCTGGTCTATCATGATATACCTCTCCATATCAAGTTCTCCAAAGAACTATCCTACTATACGTAAGATAGTCCACTAGATAGGCAACGTTGAACTGCATTGAATGCTATAAGCAACATGCTCATGTATCATACATGCAAGCTATATAAAGAGAGCAAGTACTTCTTTGGTCATCGATAGGTTGTGGGATCGCGATTGAGCGACATATATATCTTTTTCAGGGCAGCGATTAGCAATGTATATTGCCTATACATGATGCTCTTGATCAGCGATCAAAAGGATTCATACACAACCATGCTTTCTGGCTAGCGATGGCATAGTTTACTACTCTGACCAGTGGTGTAAAACCACAAATGAAAGTATGCTAAGAATCCATATCTGAGCAACGATTGCATACAAAGTAATCTCATGCAAACTTTTTGCTAAGTAATAGTTTATACTACGATGCTGTAGGCAGCCAAGAAGCGCCATTCAAAACTTATGCAATATATTTTCTATTGAACATTCAGATAGCAAGAATATGAAAGAGTTGAATATACATACCGTATGTGCAATATCATTGCCTCCAAACATAGGAGGGAGGGCATAGAGAGCTCCAAAACTGTCTTGCCAGAGGAACAAAATGAAGAAGGAGCAGGCAAGCATGAGAAGAGAAAGTAGGAAGGCGTGGGAGGAGAAGCTGAAGCGCCTCACCACTAATATAGTTGTATCTCATTGAAATTAGGATGGCCATTTGTAGCCATAGGATGAGAGGCAGGTGATCTTGGCCCTTGAAAAGGTCATAAATGTAACTGGATGTTACCCACCAAAAAACTTTTTTAAGGGTTTACTATACCAAGCATAAGAGTACAGTAGAGTAGTACAAGAAAGTGAGGACCCTTGTAGATCATCTTACCACTCGACCATATGTCATCTTAGCTCCTCTATTTTCATCAATGGTCTAGATGAATCTAAATCTAGCCAATTGAATCACTTAATTTCTAGACTAAGTAAATGAATGCCATTGGTGGGCAATTTCAACCCCTTGTTGAAATTCACGCATGGGAGGCCCTCTATTTGGCAAGGGGTGCGTTCCCAAGTTGGCCCCCAGGTTTGGCCTCCAATATTGACCTAAGTTGGTACTTATATATTTTCATAGATTTGAGTAGAATTGTCACTTCATATCTCCTATATAGATTATCATTTTCTTCAAAAAATTAGCTTAAATATATTGCTGGGCTACATCCACTCAAATATTCTTTCATCATGACCAAATTGATCCAAGGTTTCTCTCTGTTATAAAAATGAGAATTTATTAATTCAAGAGATTGAATATTTCTCTTCACAGGACTTGGTAACATAGATGATGGTGGGATGAAGGCCATGAAGAAAACAAAATTGAACTATATGATATTATAAAGGTAGCAAGCCTAAAATCAATGCCATTACCAATGTTTTTTTTAACAAGGTTTGACCATTTATCAATATTTTGTAAAAGAATGCAATACTTAGATGAATTACACAAAAATGAAATGGAGCTAGAGGATGAAGATGCATGAATGGCCATTCTATGTTCTGAATCTAGAGGAGAGCTTAGGTTGAATCTAGAACTAGACGAGGAGAAGTGGCAAGTGATAATGAAGTAAATGAAACGTTGTCTCAAAATGAATCCTAATTGTTTTTGGGTCAAAGAAATTGCAATTTCAACAAATTCAATAACAATTTGTACTTTTGCAAACATGTTCAAGTACATTCAATATCAATCTTGCAACTTGTTGAGCTTGAACTATCATGAACAATAATCTATCACACAATCAAGTTTTTAACATGATCTATTAAAATAACCTATCACACAATCAAAGATTTTGCATGCAACCAAATAGACATTACATATAAGAAACAAAACTTCAATCTACCACAGACAGGGACAAAGAAGACTAAAATCTACTCACCTACAACCTTCCGAACTCAACTATCTATTATTATGTCTTGAACACCATCACAATCTCCAACCATGGCAAAAATGCCGCATGCTAATAAGAATTAGCATGCCCACGTTTTCATATACAAAATTTTCTTTTAATTGAAGGACATGTTTGGTTTGTAGATTTTTCTAACTTTTCTGATTTTCAATCACTTGCATAAAGATCCATACATAACACAAAATCTTCTAGAATCAACTCTTTGTAATTGCCTCTTGATTAGTGTGCCTTTTTACTCACATTTTTGTAGTTTTGACTCAAGTAGTCATGGATAGTCTTTCAATCTCTAACATTCTGTCTAATGTAATCTAGACTCTAGCACACTATTATGGATAAATCTATGAAGGCAATAGTCATTTTTTGGTATTATAATAGCGCTGATTCATATGTTATTGAGACTACAGGCTTATATCCATGAGGCAGACCAATATAAAATTAAACTAAGTGGTGCATAACAACAAAAAAAATCCTAGCCCACAATTGAATTAGATGACATATTTTAACCTTCAAAATTTAGAGCATGGTATTGAAATGGCATAGTCATTAAACAACTCTATAACTATTTCAAGAAAAGTCCAAGAGAGTGAAGTCTTTCAATTGAACTTTCTGTGACATCTAATGATGGAATTACGCTTACCATTTGGAGTAATTCTATTGGTTGTCCACATTAAAGTTCAAGTAGAAGGTCCAATGGAATCAAAAGTGCCACTTTTATCAATTTGATAGGAATTTGGTTTGTATGCAAGCACTTTTTTTCCAATCCAAGTCTTTAACACCACATTCATTTTGTCAACTTGAGACATTGCTTAATCTTACATTATTTGCACACCAAAAGACATTACCTAATTTAGTATATGATGACAAAAAGTTTTAGCGTAACATTTAGACGACATCATTGAAAACCATATCTACAATGATGTAATGAAGTTGCAATGGCTAGTGATGGTAAAAGCATCGTTGCCACTTCATCGTTTTATGTGTCACTCAATGCCATTCTGAACATGCAACACAAGAGCTCTGGTAATGAGGGTGCTAAGTGACATACATACTAATAACTAGTGACCGACCTTGCTTTGTTGCAATGACATCACTATACACATAAGCATCGCGAAGTGTCACAAGCATAAATGTGCTAGAATGTGGCTTTTTGTTTGTCCCTAGGAGATGCTAATAAAGTCTTTCCACTATGTGGTGATATAATATCGCGTAGCGATGGTTTCATGGATTCATCGCTATAATAATCATATGGCAGCACTATCAACATTGATTTTTTTGTAGCTAAGTTTCATTGCAAAACTTCATTCTTGTAGTGGTGTTAACTTATTGTCAAAGGACGCATTGTGAAGTTGGGGGATATTGGGGTGGGATGAGTTTGCATTGTTGATTGATTGATGAAGGATGCATGCACCATGGTGTACGTGGGGCCTATTGAGATTTCGAGTTTGCATTGTTAAGTTTCCAAATCTCCATTAGTACATACCATGATGGTGCGATTGTTGTATTAAAGATGTTGCGTGTCTCCCTGGCCACTCATTCAAGGTTAGACATTTAGAATTGAGTAATATTCTCTTGACTTTTTTTTCTATGTATCTTATAATAAAACATTTGAAGCATTTTCTTGCATCGATCGAGCATTATGCTTGTATAGCCCATCGGGGCTTCCTCGGGTTCTTATAATCGAGAAAGCTTTAGTCGGCTTTTTCTTATAAGTAAACTTCACTAGTACCATATGGAAATTTCAAAATTCCAATCGCTAGTACCATATAAAAATTTCAAAATCCCAAGTTAACCCTTGCTAAGGGCAACTTCCATGTAACCCGCTCATCCCAAGAGAATGATGCCAATAAACAAATACCAACATAGGTCATAAATGTCTCGGAGTTTGACCCACATCCCCCTCGACTCTACTTGCTCTAGACTTGAATGGGTTTGTAATTGATGTTGAATATGATTTCTTAGGATCACTGTGTCCCATGCATTCTCTTATGTAATCATAGCATGTTGATTTTGTAAGCACTTGACCTTCAACTTTGGAGACAATCCGACAAGTTGCCATATCCTACATCGCATATGAGAAGTTGCACATAGCAGCTTGTTCACCCTCTACCTTTTCCAGAACAAGCTGTGGCGAGATCTCTAGCCTAGGTAGTAATGAGGTGAGAGTGGGTCACCCTCTACCCTTTCCAGAAGAAGCTGTGGCGAGATCTCTCGCCCGGGTGGTAATGAGGGAGCGGGTCACAAGGAAAGAGGCCCATGAAAGTGATGTAAGGAGAAGGAGAAAATTTGTCATTGGGCCTGGCTCCGAAATTGTCCTTGGTATGAAATCTATGTGGGGCGTGAAATCGGGAATGGCAGCTCTCGAGTAAGTAGAGTGGGTGAAAAGTAATTTTCAAAGAGTTACTTCCAACTGTTACACTCTCTGGCTCGCACATGCATAGAAAAAGATAGCCCTTTCAAAATTGGAACGTGAAAGAGCATTTATTCCCTCCTTACTTCTTTTAGCCCGCACTGTTGGATGCCTCAGAATTTGCCACGTATTCATCGCTGACCGTTGAGTGCTCTCCAAGTGGAAGCCCAACACGTGGCTAGCATCCAAGTGGTCGACAGTAAACTATTGCGTCCCATTAAGCGCCGTTGCATGCCTGATTGGCCTAGAAGTCTCGGATCTTAGTAGCACGACTTATCGTGATCTCGCAACCGGTGGATATTTTTTGTAAGCAATTCAGATTCTGACACGTGGCTAAATCCGATTTTGCGAGTGGATCATGACGCGTGGCTGTCATCTAACGGGTCGGGCTTAAGAGATGGTGTCAAGGAGAGGAAGGAAAAAGAGAGAAAAGACAAGGGAAAGGAGGCGTTGGAGAAGGAGCAGCAGATGGAGGAGGAGAAGGCGACGAAGGCAGCATGGCAGCGCAGATCCGGCCGGAGTGGAGGGTGCGCGCATCAGCAGCGACATCAGCAAGCGGTGCAAGATGATGTTGTGTGTGCTGAGTGCGTGAGAGAGAGGTGAGAGAAGAGAGTGACTGAGGAGGGCCTGTTTTGGTTGGTAGCAGGCTGGTTTTGTCAAGAGGGAAAGCAGGCGTCGGGCATGGCTACAATTATTTTTTTGCAATATATTGGCTATATATCTTTTGAGAAAAGAGATTGTGAGCTCTGATTTAGATCGAAATAGCCTTGATTTTTGCTTCGCTTTTTAGAATCGGTATTAGGGGATTGTATTAAGGGGAGGCTGCATCTTTCTGGAAAATAGACGTGTTAGATTTGGACTGAGATTGAAAACAAATTCTGAATTTCATCTCTGCTCAAAAGAGGCCGTTACATGAAGATTAGAAGTGAAATATGAGTGTTGAATCTTAGCAGAAAGTGGTTTCAACTGGAGCTAAATTCGGTAAGTGACGAACCGCATGTCTGCTTGTAAAGGCTAGTTAGAGTAGGATTTGATTCATAGAGGCTGCATATTTAAAGAGGATTTAGTTTAAGATTGAAATTGGCGACAGAAGCCGCGTCGATGTTAAGAAACTTTTGTCAGTTTATATCGAGATTGAAAGAAAGACGCAACATCTCTGTATTGTGTGCACGTAGTTGTGTGTGCGTGTGGGGATATGGCTGGATCTTTGCTAAGAATCTTATCTCATGACTGCTGCAAAGCACATAAATAAAAAGTCGTCAGGTGAATTTAGCATATATGCATGCCTATCGGCTGAAGGTTTCTCTAGAAAGGGCGATTAGGTGAACTCAGAGAATCTAAATCTCCATGTTATGAGTTCAGCACTATTGTAAGCAGCACATGTGATCGAGACTGTTCAGCGCTTTTTGTTACTTCTCCATCACATCGAAGATCTCGCAATGTTGATCAATATTAGCGATATGCTGGAAAGGATTTTAAGGAGAATAGAGTTCGCACAATAATATTCTTCCGCATGTCGAAAACTGCTGCAGGAGAAAACCATTTGCATTTCTAGCAGCAATCTGCTGCGATAATTGCCATTGTTCAAAAAGGAGAGCTCACTTCTACAAGAAAAAAGTAGAGCTCACGTTCGAAAGGGAAAGCAGCGAGAAACATAGTTTTCTGTGTAGGCCTTACAACTGCCTGTAACTATGCCGAACATGGAGGTTATTAACAGGAACAGATCTGGAACTCTTCAGCTTTCCAGCCAGCCTGAGGTAACGTCACGTCCATCTTCTCCCACAGACGTCGTGCAGAAACTTGTGGCCGAGAATCCAGTGGTGGTGTTCGCGCAAAGCTCTTGTTGTATGTGCCATGTTGTGAAGCGGCTATTCTTCAGCCTCGGCGTCAATCCTACGGTTTGTGAGGTGGACAACGAACCAGGAGGAGCGGAAATGGAGAAGGTGCTGGTTAGATTGGCTGGCGGCCAAGCGCTGCCTTCAATATTCGTTGGAGGGAGGCTTATCGGAAGCTTGGACAGATTAATGACAGCGCACATCAGCGGTACACTGGTGCCACAGCTCAAAGAGGCTGGAGCTATGTGGCTCTGAGAATAACATTATAAAAAGCCTTATCAATATCTCGATTCTGGTTACATAGCTCTCAAGGAAGCTTGAGTCATGTGGTTTTGAGAATGGTATCATGAAGGCATTCATCAAGATCTCGATTAATGTCCCTCGCCTGTAACTGATGGTTGTAGGCTTTGGCAAGATCTATTAAGAGAGCTCTGGTGTGTGTATTCGATGATACGTTGTTGTGTGTATTCGATGATACGTATCACGAAGTTTCGATTTCCTGAAATATAGAAGGTAATAGATTATTGAAAGGCTAGTTCTGCAGCAATATCTGATCTGAGATTAGTTCTCTTTTTCTCAAGGATCATTTCTGGATCGTGGCCCGTCGCTTGAATTTTAGATCGTGTTTCGAACTTTTTGGTAATGAAAAATACATTAATATGAGAAGGTCCATCCCTGCATATACAACTTATATCAAACTTTGATGTTGCACGTTTATCTTAGAAAGCTGCTTGTTCTGACACGCGTTACACTGAATTGCACAAGATAGAAGCGATAGATGGTTGCATCTACTATATTATACGAGCAAAAGATCGTTGAATGTACGAAAAGATAAAGCAAGAAAAGGTTGCATGTGTGATTTGCTTAGGCTCACATCTCTCTGTCTCTCTCTCTCTCTCTCTCTCTCTGGCTGGATCAATAGGAAGGATATAAGCCTCAGCAAATCGAAAATGCAAACTTTCTCTGACTTGTATAATATTGTACATGCAATTATATGTTGCCTGAATAATATCGTACTTGCAACCATCTCTTGCTTCTACCATGCACATACAGTTTCATGTGACCCGTATCAGATCAACAAGCAATTCGTAAGGTAGAGAGAGCTCGTGTGGTGGTATGACATTGGAATCCAATTCGTCCTGTTTTGTGTTTATGTTTTTTTCTCGAAATCATGGACGTCCCAAATGAATTAGTCCGGCTTAAATTATTGTATGATCCTTGATCTTTCTCGATGTCTTTTATCTTTGCATCATAGACCAAGAGACAAACATGGAAGCATTGGATCACGCTTCCTTCGTAGAGCCGTCATTGTCTCCACTCTAGTTCTGAACTCGTGCATATATCATATATCATATATCATATATAATGTTTAAATATAGTTTTATTTGCTGCATGATGATGCACTTCCTAGGACACTTTCTTGGTAAGAAGTTTTTAAGTTTTTGGAAACATGCCACAATACTTCAGGTTTTTCTTGGAAGATGGATGTTTCTTTATGTGAATGATTGTAGTGCAACTTTGCTACCTAAAAACCTATTACATTAAACAAGGCTAGTCAATCTAAAGAACTTAATAGCTTTTCAAAAGCCACATATCTCATGCTTATTATAATTTGTTTTATTTTATGATGATAAAGTATAAGGAAGGAAACATCATGTTTTGAACCTCTTCACATTATGACCTTACCTACTATAGTGTTTAACCTAGATAATTATGTTAACTAGTGTTTATCTCATTACGAAATGGCTTAAGATGGTAAGCAATACTAGATACAAGGAAGAAGTAGAAAGAATTTTAAGCATTACTCGTATAGGCATAGCCCAATAATTTTTTATTATGTATTTTTGGAATCACAATGGAAACAATTTTGTGCTTGATTGGTAATACCCTTATAAAAGCTTAATGCCATGTTCATAGGTTAGAATTATTTATCTAACTAGCATAAGAGTGTTCGATTGTACTTTGAAGTTTGGCTTTTGCAAATAATATTGCTCCAAACCAAGATTATTGTATCCAAGTTGTAGTAAATGAACACATTCATGCCCATTCTAGAAGCCTTCTTATCTCACATAATCTATTCTTGACGCTCATCTCAGCTTGTTGCCGACAAGTTGGGACTTTGTCCCTTTTTTCCACCATGATCATTAAAAAAAGACCCATGCATGCAATATTTTATTTTATCAAAACATGAGACCATTGTGCTTTAACTTGTTGATGTTATGGAGCTAAAATGTGCCTAACATCCCATATTGAAGCTCACAAAGTTGAATTTATTGCTAACAACTTTGGAAGCCTCATCAAACAATCAATATTGAAACCTTATCAAATTTAAATACACCCATTAGAAGGGATAAAATCTTGATACCTTCATAATACAAAGAGTGATGGAATGTACACATTATTTCAATGGAGTAAGCCTTACGCATGGTTATGTACTGGTTCAACAGATGGGAATCTAAGAGTGCCAAACTCCTTGCAACTCTAGGCGATGCTGCAAATATTAGAGAGATTGAACGCTTGCTCACAAGACCTAGCTTTTCCACACTACAAGACAATTTCTTTCAAAACTCCAATAAAAGAACGGGCACTTTTAACCTCAACAACCCAAGCTCTGTTATCTCTGGCCAGGGTGGGGGTAAAAGAAGGAAATTCATAGGATTCAAAGGGAAATAAGGACAAGGAAGTGCGGCACATAACGAGTTACCTATCAAGAAGCTGAACTTTTATAGGGATTGATATGCTTGCAAGATGACAAGATTTTGGATAGGAGGGAATTGATCAGGAATATGACGAATCGCCTATAACTCATTACGCATGATACCAAGGGAACACTCTTTCTACATTTACTTTACCGTAACAGGATGTTTGAGACCTTTCATGTGAAGCAATTTTATGATTGCATTTTATTACAGTTATTCGGCTTTATACATCTTCGACGATATTGTTTTTGGTTGGTCATACATGCCGAATGTTAAAATGGATTGGTATCTTTTTGTGAAGTCTTTTGTAACTTTCAAATTGAAAACCTTCAAGCTTGTTCATGTACTACTTGGCTTTATGTCAAAAAAGTTTGGTCATGTTCTGACTACAGATTGCAATTTAATCAATAGTAAGGTCCTTAAATGCTCCTTGGAAAAAGGACTTAATCATATTGTTCTACAACATACTAATATTTAGAGTATTGCTTTTGAATTACATGATGGTTGGCTGAAACTCATGAGACTTCTACCTACGTATTCAAGTGTAGACAATGATAAGCATGCTGATTTTTGCAGAAAAAGCGCCCTCGAACTCCTAAACAACAGAAAATGGATTCAAGGGAACACTGTCCCACTCCGTAAAAAAGAAGATGCCAGCAAGAACGTGAATGGATCACCAAGCATTTATACATTAATGGAATTGACAAGGCTCAACATAACCCTTGTTTCATGTGCATACATCTTGTATGAAAACTTGCTTCAGAAAGACTTGATATCCATATTTTACACATTTTCCTAATCTTATAGATAGTCTCATTGCAATTTCTCTGGAATACGTAAACAACTCTATGAGTGAATTACTACCTCATGAGAAACCAAAAAAAACAATCCTGGAAAACTAGTTATAAGAAATCAAGTTTTCTTTTTCTATATCTTATTTAAAGATAAATTTAAAAAAAAAAAACACTTTTGGTAGATAAAAACTTTTTTATTTTGTGTGGTTCCTAGTTTTTAAATATTTTAGAACTAATTTGCTTAGTATTAAGAAGACAAGTTGTAAAAAAAATTTACGTTGATATTTTTAGCATTACTTTGTTATGTAGTGTTATGTTGTTTTGGCATAGTTGGATCGATAAAATTCTCATTTTTTACATACAAAGTTCATCAAATAGTACTAGAACTGCTAATAGAATCATGTTTTAATGATAAGATGCATGTATGGTGTAAGAATATAAAAGATGAGCCGAATATGCCAACCACAGGAAATAAGTTTAAACAGGCCTCTAGGATCACATTGCTATCAATCTTGGATGATTTTAAACATTGTCATTGGTTCACAACATTTCAAATGGGGATAAAGCCCTTGGATGTCTATTTATATGATTTCCAAGAGCTTTGTCTCATTTCTCTCGTAGAATGGATCTAGTTGTCCCACTAGTTGCAATTTAATGTGATATAGGATGTTGTGTACTTTGCCGAAATCTTTTGTGACATCCATGCCTTATCCCATAAGGAGTAGCAAGCTAATAACCTTCAATTCCGATATCTCTGGTAAAATTTTGATGTTGGTTTTGAGTAAAAAATGAAAAAATTGGCCCAAGTTTGATGGAGGCAAGTTTTATAAGACCAACAATGACTTGCCACATGGAGAAGGGGCCACTTGCTCATGAATTTTCTAAAACAATGCAAAAAATTAGAGGCCAAGAAGACTCCAGGTATGTGTAGTATATCTTGCATTGATGGATCATTCATGGAAGATAGCATTTGTGAGAATTGTTTTTTTTTTAATACAAATGTTTTGGACCTCAAGATCTTATTCACATGAATGGATGTTAAGGGGACCAAGCTGTGAACATCCTTTTTAGAAATGGTTTTATTCACTATTTTATAAGAATAAATTAGTGGAAAAGCTCAAAGTCGTCACCATGCCAAGTGATCACAAGTACATGGTCAAAATTGTGCCACATGAGGATCAACAAATCTTTGTTTTAAAATTTATGGTAATCCTAATGTCGTTGATGGGACAACAATAGAGATTCAGATAGTTTCCAATGCTATAATTATTGATTGATATCTAATGCATTAACAACTATGTAAAAATGTATAAATTGTGATGATTTACTATTTTAGGTCATTTAACAAGAGTAGTAGTCTTTCACGCCCTAGTTCAAGCTTGTGCTAAAAAATCATATTCATGAAAGCTAGAGATTTTTAATTCCAACCAGCTAGCTTGTACATCATTGTTCACCTAGCATATTACGTCATCACAGATCATGCATCATTTCAACTTGCTAAATAACTATTGATTTCTTTTTAAGTGGTTTGTAGATTGACTCCAAAGGTTTTCAATATAAAGTTTTAAAGATTTTGAAATCATAAATTAAAGTTGGACTTTAGAAGAAGAAAAAAATGAATAGTTTTGTTAACACCCCAAGTAGATGTATCTACTACCCAATGTAAAGTAATCATGTTAGATAACGTAAGCTCATACTCAACGTAAGCTAACAACATCAGATGACACAAGATACTACTCAATGTAAGCTAATAATCTTACATGACATAAGGTACTACTCAACGTAAGCTTATAGTCTTAGATGACGTAAAGTGTAATATTTTATATTTACATTATTGTGTCAAATAAATGAACTAACAAATTTGTTACATGACATTACATCTCCATTCTCTCAATCTTCAAGAAGAATAATAATGTCATATTTGTCCACCATCCTGAGTTGTTGATTGATGGCAGTTCTTTCTTGCTTTATGCCATAAATAAATACACCTATTCTATATATTAAATTGCGTGATGACTTGAAACTAAAACAATAGTGAGTTTCAGTTCCAAGCAAAGACTTGTTGGGAACCACTTATCACAATTTATAGTTTGTTTTGGTGTAACCATTTAGTTAATCATGCTTTCAAATTTATCTTGAATTCATTGTACATTGACACAATTATAAACGTGTGGAGATAAATGACGTATAGTTCGTATGCGATGTCACTACATATCCAATCTCATTTATTAATGTGTAAGAAGAATGATTTACTAATTTTTTACAAAGATGTTTATAATTGTGATGTCTCATGACATTAGAAGATTTCCCAACAAGTTTTTAATTTTCTATAGTATTTTAAATAATGCTTGTACTAAAAATTGAACCAACATATGTCGGGCTATTGAAGGAAAACATATGTACTTAATTCACAAAGGGATATTATTGAAAAAGTGCACTACAATGTGGGGAAATTTGATAATCCACATATAGCTCAATTCAACATGCCATTGATAATAAGTCATATGGCATACTCTCACAAACGTTCACTTATTGAAGAACATGCAATGCACTTTCACTGTGGCATCGACATAATGATATGTTGTAAAGAAGATACTTCTTTTTTTTATTTGTTTCATGCAATATTTTATTCAAGCCTCTAGGACTTTACGTAGTGAGAGGGTAGGAGGTGGACAGTACACTCCCAAAGATGATGTAAAGTCCCTTCTCATGGACTTGGCCCAACATTAAACCCAAGGTAGTCTCAGTAAAAATAAAATAAAAAAGAAAGGTAGGAAAGCGTTATAACTAAAAATTCCATCATTTCAACGACTTTTAAAAATAATAATAATAAATTCCTCGAGGTTATTAGACTATAAATTGCAATTTGATAATGAGGCAAACCTATCTTTTGAGTGCATAGACACACGCACTTCATCTCGAGTACATAAATTCAAATATGTAAACAAAAATATCTCATGACTAATAGTGGTCATATGCACAAAAATATCTCATGACTAATAGTGGTCATATGCACTAAAATTGTGATGGCATATGAACATGATATGTGCGATGCATAATGCATGTATGCATTTTTTCATTGAAGCTGATAATTCTACTTAGTGGTACATACAACTAGACATAAGGGAAATTAGGAGACTAGAGGCACTTCTAATAAGTATCTCCTAAATGCTTTAGGTACATGATTTGCAAATTGAAATAGTCTTAAGTCATCCACAATTTTAAGCAGATGTCACAACACTAATGATAGAGATCTCATGAAATTTTTCGGTCATCACATTATATCATGCATAGTTTGAGAGAAGGTGCTCGGGCCTCCTCTTGCCTCCTTTTCATCAGTTTTATTGTGAGATTTGATAAAAATAAATTATAAAAAATCCTTGATAATCCACTTTTTAGGCCACTTTGGGGCTAGACTATTAGCCATTAATGTTTTTCTATGATGTAGTAACACTCAGGAATGGAAATACAAAGACTTTAAAGTTTTTTCTTATAGTTATATAAAATTTTAGACTTCATTGTTCATAAAAATTCTGAAATTCAATTTGAAATTTATATTGTCACAACAAATTAGCATCTGTAGATTTACAACAACTTCTTTGACATTGATGACAATTGCCTTTGACATTGGTGACGAGTATAGGCAGCTAAAAATTCTAGAATAGAGTTCAAAGGGTCTAAAATGTGAAAGTACTGTACTTTAGGACCATAAATGGATCTACAAAAGATCCACAAGAGTGATTGGATGCTTGCTTAACAATCTATCAAAAAACTAGACACAAAAGTTTTGATCTAGATTGGCAATTTGACAAACAACAAGCATTAACAATCAAAAGCATTGATAAACATTGACATCCGAGCCCACACATGTGTACTACAGGCTGTAGTACGGCCTTCAACCTGAGAAACAAGTAAAAATTGATTTGGTCTCATTTGGATCACAAAAACTCAATGTACATAGTGAACTAGCTTGAGATTGCCAATGAGCTCCAAAAATTTTCTTTCTTCTCACTATGGAGAGAGGGAATACATAGAAAATTCGACTTCCTTCTTGAAGTTAGATGGATTTCCAGCATGTAATAAGGAAGTTAACTCACTCTCCTTGACCTAAAATGAAACCCTAGTCTATTTCCTAGAGTTATGCTTGGTAGGTAGCTAGTTGGTCAAATTTTCACCTTAAACTTAGGTGTAGGTCCTATAAAGTAGGCATGACCACCAAATAGACATGACCAACTCTCTTGACTTGACCTAACCTACATTAGGATGGGTTTCCCATGTGGTATCATGGTCTCACATGTGTGGGACCCACTTGTGTACACAATTTACACTATTCTACATGGTTTTTGATCAAGCTAGATTTGCCAATTTTTGGCAATTCTTCACACTCCTCCTCAAATTTAGCTTGATCTATTTACAACTCTCTTGATAGATCAATGAAAGCTTTTAGAAGTGTCTAAAAAATCCAGCTACAAAGAAGGAACTTTTGAGACTCCAATAGAGAATGATGTCCATGAAGGATCTTTCACCACCTCTTAGAGGATCCCTTACAAGATGTTCCATAAATGTGTCTATATACATGTAGCACACTTCAAAACTAAACATCATGCCAAGCCATGGATTCCAAGGCATTTTGTGCACTTGAAGATACATCAATTAAAATATTAAGTGCATAAATAATGTTGCCAAAGACAACTTGCCTTGCTTGATCCATATGATTGAGCCTTGATGGCTCTATCTTGATACTCAAGATTCTTCTTGGAGTCCTCGAGTCTTGAGCTTGCTCCTCCACTTGACTTGACTCCAAAACATCAATGAATTGAATAATGTGTTGATCCAAAGGTGCTTCTTCAAGTTTACAAATCTTCCACTCTTGAAAGATCACATTTCCACCATTGACAAATTCTTTGGTTGAAAACAAGTAGATTCTACAATCTCTACTTGAAGAGCAAAACACTACCATTATTCCTATCATTGAAATAGGATAATCTTTGGTCCTTACATTGGAATGATCATGCTCAAAGCATGTGGACCCAAAGATTTCCAATACAAATGATGTTTCATCTTTTATGACACTATTCAAACTATTACAAACATAGTTATCCAATGAAATTGCTTTATCAACAACAAATGTAGATTTCAAAGCATCCCATTTCATTGTCTTGTCATACAAAGTAATAAACACCATGAATCTTAAAGGTAAGAAACAAGTCAACTCATGTCTACTAATACTTTCCAAAAAGTATTCAAAGATAGTAGACTCTCCAATGCTCACCACCCTTGCAAGATGCACACTTGAATGGACAATTTGCATGCAATTTGATGACTTGGACATTGTCATTAAGGACTCCCTTGGAACTCTCATGATTTGAGGCTGATCCTCAAGATCTTCCTCCTTTTGATGCTCCTCCTCAATGCAAGCAAGATCACACTTTGCCAAGATCTTCTCTTGAGTGATCTCCTCCTTTGCCAAGCTCATTCTTTTAAAAGCAACACTAGCTTCCAACTTAAACAATCTTCCATGTTTAAATCCCTTTGCAATGCAAACATCATTCTTCAAGATGAAGAAAACACCATGCTTAAAGTGGACATCCAAACCACTTTGAGTAGACCAACACTAAGCATATTCTTGGTGATTGATGGTACATAAAGGACATTTTCTAGATCCATGCATTTTGAGGATTCTAGACACAAAGAGATGGTGCCAACACCATCTATCCTACACTCTTCATCATTTGCAGTAAAGACAAACTTTTTAGCATCATTGAAAGAGTGTAAGGTTGAGAGAAAGTCCTTTTCACAAGACATGTGGGAGCTAGCCCCACTGTCGATCCACCAATTGTCTCTTGAATTGCTATTGCTTGTTGGTGAGGATGTAGATGCCATCAAGAATACATCTACTTCATCCTCATCCTCCTCCTTTGCAAGGTTTCCTTGTTTGTCCTCCTCCACTTGTGCTCTTAGCCTCTTGTAGCATTCAGATGCATAATGCCCCTTCTTTCCACAAAAGAAGCATTTTTGCTTTGATTTGTCCTTTGAACTTGATGCATCATCCTCTTCTTTGGCCTCCTTTGGATGCTTCTTCTTTCCATTGGTATTCTTTTTGCCCTTGAATGAGAAATTGGCTTTCTCATCACCATCCTGCAAAGACAAGGAACTCATCCTAGATTTTTCATGGAGCATCCTACACTCTTCAGCCACTAATACACTGTGAAATTTTTCTATAGTTGGCAAAGTGTCTTGGATGGCAAAACTTTGGACCAAATTTGCAAAGTCATCTCCTAGACCATTAAGGACAATTTGTACAAGCTCTCCATCATGAATCTTCTCTCCAATGGAAGCCAACTCCCTATTTAGAGACTTGATTCTGAGTACATAATCCTGTGCACTCTCCTCACTTCTCCTCATGCTTTGCAAAATTTGATTTCTTAGCATAAGAACTCTAGAAGTGTTGCTAGACTCATAGATTGATTTTAAAGACTCCCAATCCTCTTTAGCATTAGTACAAGCTGATACTTCTCTCAACAAATCATTGCTCACATTCATCTTCACACAATGAAGTGCAAGCCTAGATCTCTTCTTGTATCTAGCTAACTCGCACCTAGAGGTTCATCTTCATCTTCAATCAAGAACTCATAAAGGTCTTGGAGCACTAAGAGTGACTCCATTCTAACCTTCCAAATAGCATAATTTGTAGAATTCAACCTCTCACTAGCTTCTAGAAGGTATGCTCCAGCAGATCCCATCTTACAAGTGACTTTTACAAACAAGAAATAGATTTGATTGACTTGAAACTCACAAAGGTCTCACACTTGCAGTGTTTCACTCAAATTTGATTTTTAATCCAACAAATGGACTTATAATCATAGTTCTATCACTCCCTCACAAAGCTGGAATGAAGATAAGATGAAGTGAAAACTACTTTCAAACAAATCTTGCCAAGAAATGGATTTGATTGTCTCTAGAAACTCACTAAGGTCTCTCTCTTGTAGTTTTTCACTCAAATTAGATTTCTAATCCAACAAATGGACTTATAGTCTCAGTTCTAGCACTCCCTCACAAAGTTGGAATGAAGATAAGATGATGTGAAATCTACTTACAATCAAATCTTGCCAAATTTGGCTATTTTTGGACAAAAAAATGACTTAATCTCTTTCTTCCTTCTTGGTGTACTTTCAAGACCTGTTTTTAACCTTAATAGGACTTGAACTCAGCCTAGATTAATTAGATTCCATGAAACAAATTCAAATCTAATCAATGGCAAATGATCTTGGTAGATTATCCTAGGATCTCCACCAAAAATTACACCAATAGCTCACAAATTGAATTTTTTTGGATCAAATGAATACCATGCATTAAATGCAGGTTCAGAGGTGCCCGCACATGTGGACAGTACGGATTTGGACCCCTACCAAGTTTGGGATCAAATCTCCTCACCAAAATCAAGATTCTAACTTGCCCTCTCAATACTAGCTTTTAGCACCAAAACTTGCTAAAAATGGATTTGCATTAGATCAATGGCTTATGCTCTTGTACTTGGCTCTGATACCATGTGAAAGTACTATACTTTAGGACCATAAATGGATCTACAAAAGATCCACAAGAGTGATTGGATGCTTGCTTAACAATCTATCAAAAAACTAGACACAAAAAAGTTGATCTAGATTGGCAATTTGACAAACAACAAGCATTAACAATCAAAAGCATTGATAAACATTGAAATACGAGCCCACACGTGTGTAATACAGGATGTAGTACGGCCTTCAACCTGAGAAACAAGTAGAAATTGATTCGGTCTCATTTGGATCACAAAAACTCAATGTACATAGTGAACTAGCTTGAGATTGCCAATGAGCTCCACAAATTTTCTTTCTTCTCACTATGGAGAGAGGGAATACATAGCAAATTCGACTTCCTTCTTGAAGTTAGGTGGATTTCCAGCATGTAATAAGGAAGTTAACTCACTCTCCTTGACCTAAAATGAAACCCTAGTCTATTTCCTAGAGTTATGCTTGGTAGGTAGCTAGTTGGTCAAATTTTCACCTTAAACTTAGGTGTAGGTCCTATAAAGTAGGGATGACCACCAAATAGACATGACCAACTCTCTTGACTTGACCTAACCTACATTAGGATGGGTTTCCCATGTGTCATCATGGCCTCACATGTGTGGGACCCACTTGTGTACACAATTTACACTATTCTACATGGTTTTTGATCAAGCTAGATTTGCCAATTTTTGGCAATTCTTCACATAAAAAACATGCCAATTCAATTAATCAATGAATGAAATTTTACAATTGTTATAAAGTAGATAGCCTTTTATTGTCTTGTCTAGTTATACAATTTGTAGCTCCAAAATGCATTCATCTTATATATTGCTTAGATATGTAAACTTTTTAACAAAAGAGTTGGTGGCAGTAGAACCCATCTTCTTCAAATGACACATTGTTTGTAGATTTTTGTATATTCTAGGCCCATGTTGGGCATTTGGCAAATCTTAGATCAAAATAGATAAGAGAATAAGTGTGAGGGCTCTAGGACCCTATGTGCATTAGAGAAAATTAGAGCTCGAAAAGGGCCCTATAAGAAATGCCATGTAGGAGAGAAAGAAACTTGACTAGAATGCTACTTAAAGACTACTTTACACATCTACCCTCACCATTTTCAATGTAAACCATTTCAACCATTGTAGTCACATCCAAAATCAATTCTTGCTAGTTAAATGAGACTCTTGAACGTCAAACTTTTTCAACACTTGAAACATTCAAAATTAGTTTTGACAAACTAAAAAAATTAGAATAGAATAGCACATCAAGAATATGGCTACCACCATCTCCAACAATGACTTTTGATTGTCGCCATCTCCAAAAATGAAGATTGTTTGACTCCCATTCAAGACATGTCATATCCATATATATTTAGATGAACTTCTTTACAATGTTTGATGGTATTTTACCTTTTTTGAGATTCAGCTATTGTTGTCAACGCATTGTTAATTAGTATTCTTTTAACCTATGGCTAAGTTTTATCATCTTCACATAGATCTTCCTCCAGAGTATGGCCCGCTTAGGACAAGAAATTCAAAAGATAAAAAGCTATCACCTTTTGATATGATACATCATAAGGAAAAAATTTTGAAGCATTTAGATTTATGATCATCATGATTGTTGTACTTTGTTGATCCTCATTCATTGAAACATCCTAACTTTAATTTAGTTACTCAGTTGATCATTTATATGTGTCATGGAAAAAATGGTCTTTTAGGTTACTATGAGAACTTAAATAATATGAAAAAATATAATTTTTAGAAGAAAAATTCAAACAAATCTCAACAGACTATTATGAAAAAAAAAAATAAAGCTTGAAAAACTATTTAGAGAAAAATAAAATTCTTAAAAAAATGTATTGAGATGCTAGAGACTTCTGTAAGGGATATCGCAAATGACAATCTCCATCAATTTTATGTTTATTGGATTTTCATGCTTAATGGATTTTGCATCGGTTGAGATTGCTTTTTGTTGCTATCCTTATTAGATAAAAGATTGAGAGAGAGAAAGTGAGCTTTGATCTTGTGAATAATATGTGGTTAATGCTTGTTAGTGGTCAGGGTTTCATTGTCAGCTTTTCTAACAGCTTGTAAATAAACACTACTCCCTCGGGAACGAACTATCACGTGACAAGACAAGAGAATCAATCTCTCTAACCTATTTGCATTGTCTCTGTGTGGATCCAAAAAAGAGAGGTTGAGGGTAGGTGTGAAGAAACTCCTACATTTTTGGCACTATTTTCTGGAGCAATTAACATTCTTTTTAGTTTGTTAGCATGTTTGTGATGATTGAATTGTGGTTGGCATGCATTTAGGCATCTTGGTTTTGGCATACTAGTATTAGAATTGCATTTGGTGGTGACTTAGAGTTAGATTTTGATATTTTGATGGGATTGTTTGCTTGTAATCACTTGCAATTGATGAGTAGGAAAGGGGAGACAATGAATCATCAAAAAATCAAAATTTCAAAAAAAATCAAAAGAAAATGTTGAGTTTCTACAATTTGGAAGATAAAGAGTATAAAAATTGCTATCAAAGACAATAACTTGTTGTTCCTCTTGATCTAACCCTCATCAACTTGTAGGTAGGACTGCCCTCATACATAGCTCCAATTTGAAGTAAAGGTTACTTCCCAGCCAATTTCAAAAACTTGTAAAAGCAATAAAAACATTAAAAAAATTCTTCATAAAAATTCATAAGAAAGAAGAAAGAAAAGGGCTCATAATTAGTCAACCAACTTTTTTCCACCTCCAAAATGCCAAATTAGGCTTTTTCAATGATTTGCAAGGTTTCTTGTGCTTTTTTGAAAGCCATGAAAAGGTTAAATCAATCGAAAAGACATAATAGACAAAAAAAAAACACCTTCAAATTTTATTATAAATTTGGTTCTTATTTGTTGCACGTCTTGTTGCAATCTGTTCACCTTATGACTAGGTCATAGTCTTTGCGAAGGTTCCCATCCACTAATCTTTGCCTTACGAAGACTCTTTTTTTCTGATTCTAGTTAGTTTATAAGTGAAAAATAGATCTCTAGCAAGAAAAACCTTAGTTTATGGTTCTAAACCTTCGCATTTCATTTTGACTATTTCTCATATAGCCAATGACTTTCAATAATCCTTGTGAATGTTAGTTCTATCAGATTTGGCCCTATGAAGGTTAGTTCCTATTTTTTGGTCCAATCAACCCTCACAAATATCAAATAAGAA
This sequence comes from Diphasiastrum complanatum, assembly GCA_029204225.1. Classification (NCBI taxonomy): domain Eukaryota; kingdom Viridiplantae; phylum Streptophyta; class Lycopodiopsida; order Lycopodiales; family Lycopodiaceae; genus Diphasiastrum; species Diphasiastrum complanatum. Next base: position 7,993,249 of record CM055098.1, on the reverse strand, counting down.
GTTTGTTCTATATGAATATTTGCCAATTTATCCAAGACCTGAAGTACTTTGTTTTTTGTCTTCAATTAGTTCTACTAAGGCTAGTTTGCTCAGAAAAGATCCATTGAAGTTTTCCAACGTTTCTGAAAAGAAATATAGTGAAAAAGAACCCCCACCAGACCAGTAAACCTTCACATAGATGATTGTTCATGTTGGAATTTATCTCCTCTATTCTCCTAAATCCTATGTTAATCTACGTCCATTCATGTTGCTGCAGTTTTACTCATGTTTTCGCATAGTTTGCATAAATACAAGTAAACTTGAATAGGCGAAAAAGCTGACAATGCGATAGTCTGCATAAATACAAGTAAACTTGAACAGGCAAAAAAAGCGAAAAAGGCGAAGGTTGTGACAAAGTCCCATTTTCACCTAAGTTCTTTCTAAGAAAGGCCGAAGGCCAAAGGGTGTCGCATTTTTCACATTTTTTTTTCCAACGACATTTTGACAAAGCCCGATGTTGTCGCCTCATCACGCTCATTCTATGTACTGTGCAAACAGATTTGACAATGACAACAGCCACCCACGATCTCCTACAGATGGCACAACCACTTTACGCCCTCTCTTGTACTTTTCATCTGCACAAATGTGAATTGTGTATATAGTGAATCAATTCAATTATGATGAATGACCAAGACAGATAGCCTTCATGCAGCAATTCTTTTCTTCAGATGGATTGTCAGTAATAAGTTTATAACTTTTACAGCTTATAATTAGTTTTGTGAGGCACACGGTCATATCTGCTACGTCTTGTGCTCACCTACATTATTTGACATGTATATTTCATTATACTTAATCTGAGTAAACCACTATCTGGTTCTCCATTCAGGTTCTTATTAGTATTGCAATGCTTTTCTACATTCTGTCTAACTATCTGATTGACTTGTCTGATTATCTGCTCATTGCTTCCGCTACCATTGCACATTAAGCTCTAAATTCATTTTGTGTTCATTGCACCAAAGGAACTTCTAGCTTCTCCGACATGGCATCAGAGCCAAAGATATAAAAAACTATCTGATTCTTCAAGTGGTTTTATTTTAGAGCTATTTCTATAGCCTGAAGGGCTTCCACAAAAACAAGACTCTACTAGCCGATAGAGTGATTGCTTTCTTATTCTGTAAATTTTGCACCAGATTCTTATTCTTAAGTGACTGATAGTTACTACTATCACCTAGACTAATCTTCCATATGGATTCCCAACTGAAATCCAGTCCTATCATGGACAAGCTTGATGGAGCCAATTACCATATGTGGAAATTTAAGATGAGAACCGTGCAATGGCTAAGGAGTTGTATGACGTTGTTATAGGTGCATAGAAAATACCTGAAGCTGTGATGATGCAACGATCTCCTGATGGAAGCTGAAGATGGTAAAGCATTTGCGCTGATCATCCTTAACATTTCGGACACACAAATCGGCCATGTGTCTGAAGCTCAGACATCCAAGGAAGTCTGGGACATCTTGAGCACATTATATGAAGTGCGAGATATAGCTTCCAAGCTACATCTCAGAAAGAAATTTTACTACCTCAAGATGGCAAATGATAATTCCTTGCAGAATCACATCAACCAGCTCAAGAACCTGTTGAAGCAAATGGTCGTTGTTGGATCTGTCATAGACGATCAAGACGCAATAATGCAACTACTTACAAAGCTCATACGACAGCTGGGTGATGATCATCACAACGCATCCAGAGTTGACTCTTTCAAAGGTCACCGTAATGTTATTCTAGGAAGACACTCAAAAGAACGAAGCTAATAATTCCACGATGGATTCTCACGTCTTGTATACCAACAGAGGTACAACTAAGTAGAAGAAGAAGAAAGGTCCAAAGCAATCAGTGCAAGACCAGAAACCAACACATCATAAAGAGCAATCAAACCTGCAGACAAAGAAGAAGTTGTTCTATAGATACTGCAAAACAAACAACCACAAGATTCAAGACTGTCGAATACTATAGGCAATAGTAATGGACAGTCAAATCAAATGGCGAATGCAGCTACAGAAGCTCCACAGCCCATTCAAGAAGTGGAACATGATGCTTTCATGACCAGCCATCAAGGAGCATCCAACAACAGTTCTTGGTTCTTGGATTCCAATGTCACTCATCATATGACTAGTCTTATTGGCTGTTTCGAGTCCTATATATCCTACAGTACCAATAAGTATGTTCACCTTGGCGACAATAGGCTATTAAAGGTGAAAGTACTGTAAGATTGAGCTTTGCAAATGATCAGTCTAAGCTACTTTCTAAAGTCCTATGTGTACCCAATCTGTCTACAAATCTGCTCTCTGTAAGCATAATTACAGATCTAGGACATAAAGTAGAGTTTGAATGTGATCAATGCAAAGTAGTCGATAGGACAAGCAAGATCCTAGAACTCAGAAAGAGGCATGGATAGTTGTATAGATCAAGTCATTGCTTTTTTGCCTCTAGTCAGGCGCTAAGTACTTCTATTCAAGCAAATAAAAGTTTACTTTGGCATTATAGATTTGGTCATTTGAATCATGCTTCTGTACAACAAATGTTTAAACAATCTATTGTTTTTTATCTAGACTATCCTCGGACGCACTTTTCATTGTGAGTACTGAACCATTTCGAGCCCAGTTTAGTGCTGTAGGTTCGTATCGGCGTGTAACACAAGACGAAACAAACGGTCTAAAAACCGGACTTCATTCGGCGACACTAGACCGATTCTCGGGAATGCTACAAAATATTGCTATGCAGATCTTTGTAAGCAAAGTCCCAATGGGAATAGCCAACTTCAGATTAGAAACTTTTGTTAGCTACAAAACATAAAAGCGAGATGATTCAGATGCTCTTCAAAAATGTGAGTACATCATTAAAAGAGCATAGATAGAAAATTATAAACTGAACTCTCAATATAAGACATAAGAAAACATTAGGTAATGCAGCCTCTTCTAGTGAAGGAAACATGAATCTCTCCTACATCTGAATGTATTCCTGCATCAACTCTAATGTATTGTAATAGCCTTTCCAAAGCATCTTCAATTGCATTTGCATCCAGTGAAATTTCATTGTTAAGTTCTATTCATAACTTAAGTCAACTAAGTTATACTCATAGCTCAATTGCTAACAAGTTTATTTGATGTGTCTATAGAATGCGATCTATCGCAGAGTTCCACATGACGAAGAATATAAACTCTACGAAATCGTAACTTTGAGAACATGCATAGGAAATTGGACAGTAGAGGCATCTTTCCAATAGATAAGGTAAACCCTAACTTCTGACTTCTAGTTGAAACTACTCTATGGTTTAAATAGGATTGTATTGCATTCAACTTCACAAAATACATATATATCTCATGTTTAGTTAAAATAGGATTTTGCATTGCATTCAAATTTTTCAAATTAGTACCTGTGTTTGTGTGTGCAGATTGATGAAGCACAAGAGGAGTAGATTGATCAAGAACTTGTGTAAAAGAAGGAGGAGAGGACGGTAGCGATGGCAGTGGGAACTGGTGGCAGTGGCAGGGGTACCGGTGGTAACGACGACAAGCAAGAAGGCATTAGTAGAGGCAATGCCTTCTTCTTAGATAAAAATTGAAGCTACACTTGTAGAACTATAAATGTTTTTTTGTAACTAAAATAGATATGGATGCACATTGTGATTTAGAATACGTAGCACAAAAAGCGTGAGCAATTTCAATCAATGCTAGTGCTCACCTCTAAAAAATAGCAATAGAATCCTCTCAAAAAAGAGGGAGGTCGCACATCATGTACTCTCCAGCAAACAAGATGGGGCCTCGCGAGTGCAAATGAGCACCTGAGGGCCCAAACTTTTTTTTTTTTAGTAAAAAATAAACATCGCTGTGCAATGTTCCCTAGAATCCTAAAAAAATTTCTATGACGTCCACATTAGCATCGCACAAACGTCGTTGAAGTTTTATTTGTTAAACCTAGTGAACATCGTTGGGCGACACACAAGTGTCTCCTGGCGACACTGTTTATTCTGCATAGAAAATGGACCCGAGAGTGTTTCGACATTTTGGTGATGCTTATAAACATCGCTACATGATGACGATCAACTGTTTTTCAAATTTTGATTCAAATATATTCGACATTATAGTGATACTCAATTGTCGCTTGATCGTCATGATGTGACACTCCCAAATAATTTCAACTGGATGTCGTGTAGCGACGATTGTAAGAAATAATCACCTAGCGACATATTTAAAGATGAGTAGTGACACACATTACGTCACCGAAAGACGTAGAATCGTCTCAAAACCATCGCTAGATTTGTCGATTTTGTTGCTGATATGTCGCTATAAATGTCTCCAGGCGATGGGCCCATAACGACGCTTAAAAAATAAGATAGCGACGTTTATAAGGACATCTATACAAGTCGTATCCGTCGCTAAAATTTGCTTAAACATCGCTATAAATGTTGCTATGTGTCATTGGTGTGGTAGTGATTGGACCTCTAAGACATCACCTCCTACTATGATTGGACCACCTATATGCCACCTCTTACAATGATTGAACCATTTGATGCACCTCACTTCATGATTGGTCCATATTAGCAAATGAGATCAAGAGGTGCTATATCACTAACCCTCTAGCATCAAGCCATTGGCAATTGTAAGAAACCTACACTATCATGATGTAATCCAAGTCTAAAATTGGCCTAGTCACATAACTGCAAGTGTACAAGGAGTGATTTTTATAGAGGACCCCCAAACCTCAAGATTAAGGCCTATTGACTAATCAAACCTATCATAGATGAACCAAAGTGACTTGGACTACTCTCCACACATGGGAACATGCTCCACACATGTGAGATTTTACTATGTACATGAAATTACAAAATAATCAAGCTATGTTTTGTCAAATCTTCACACTCCTCAAAAAGTAGCTTGATGAGATACTAGATCAAACAAAAAATTTGAGATACTTTTGGGTGGAGCCTTTGGTATGAATATGATGTGAAAATCAGCCAAAGGACATTTGATAGCAGCAAGTTCACCAAATCCATGAGAGGACTTCTTTGGTGGAAATCCATTGCAAACTCCTATGAAGTGCATTCCACCAATTTGACACCATTTCCTTTGCCACATCTAATGCATGAAAAGACTAGGTGGCACAATTAGACATAGTGAGGTGGTTTGAATAAGTCTAGATAGCTTGAGAGGTGGATTCATAACTCCAATTCAACTCAAAGTAGGAGGAGAGTCCATGGATCTATATATATGTGATGTATTCTCATTGAGAAAATGATGAAATTTGTGTGTAATGCAAATTTGGAGACTAAGCTCTTTGTGCCCTCTCTCTCTACTCGAGTTTGTACTTTCATTTTCTCTCTCTAGCCGAGTTGAGGCATTTATTGTGCTTAGTTTCATGTTTTGTTGACAGATCTTGCTTGTAACACAATAATATTTCTTGTCTGATCAGCTTTCCTATTGTCAATCAATGCTACTCTGATCTTTATGGTATTATTGGGCTTAGGAGATCAAAAGTACATGTGTAGGGCGTCCCACATGTGTGAATTCAACACCTTTTAGCCGCTTCTCACTTAGAAAACAGAATCCATGGCTTCCACCTGGATTTCGAGCTTTCGGTCTACGAAGAAGCACCGGCAGAATCATCCCATCAGGCCTCAAGCTCTCATAATCGTCGTCGTCCACGCAGCGAGATCGTAATTACTGACTCACCTTCCGTGTCACGACGTCGCACTAGGCATACCTCGTCAGCTGTGCTTCCACCCCCTACTAGCGTCGAGGACTACATCCAGACCTTCTTAAAGCAACATCCGCATGAGTCCTCGCATGGTGGATGGATTCTAAAATTTAAGACCTCCGAGATCGAGGCCGACAAAGAGTTGGACAAAATACCTGCACTGGGAGAGCAACTGGCATGGAGAATCATGGTTTTTGAGAAAACTCCAGAATCAATTAGGAGTTACGTCGCCAGCCCTCGCCAGTTGCGGGTAGATCCCTATTACGTGCCAATGCTGCGAAGAAATAAATGGAAAGATTTGGGGTTGGCTATGGACAAAATCACCATCCATACGCCCAATTGGCCAATCATCCATCAGTCTTACAGCTGGACCATTTCAATGGACTTCCACCATGCTTTACAAGCATATCAGAGAGATTATGTCCACTCTCCAGATCCAACGGTGCAACAATCAGCAATGTTTGCTAAAGATCTAACTCTGTTGGCGTCAGTGGCAACCAAATGGGACAATTGCCTATCTCTTCTGGCATTCGATCCAGATAAGCCGATAGCCTTAGAGCAAATCAAAGATCAGCTACTGGTTTCTCGTCTCTAGTTTCGTACGGCTATGATAAGAGGCTCTTGGGAATCCCACTTCACTTCATGGACAACTTCCAAGTGGATTGCCAGAGCCCAGCATTGTTTTCTGCCCCACAATTTGGATTTCAATATTGCACGCTTCTACTTTATGGAGAAGGTGCAGTATCATCTAATCAAGATTCGGCGCAAAGCCAATAAAAGTCCCCAATAATTGTATATTGCAGGTGTCGTGGGACCGCCACCAATTTTGGTGGGGGATACTGTTGGAGGGTTTGCGGATCCCAAGGCAACCCTGACCCTAGTTAATAAGTGAGAGGGATTTGGCACCCTACGTGTGTAAGTCCAACCCAATGATTACATAGTTATTTGATTGATCAGTTAGAAGTTAATAAAAGGACTTTAGGTCTTTTTGCGGGACATTTAATGTCGCAGGGCCTAGATGTCAAGTTAGTGAATAAAGCTGGGTTTTCCTCCAATTTTGATGATTCTCACACTTTTTTAAATTTGAATAAAAAGAGAGGCAAGACTGGACCAATAGGATTCAGAGGCTAGGGTCCGCCTCTCTACTATAAAAAGGGACCAACTCGAGTTGCTCATGATGTTCATTTCCTCATTTCAATAAAGCAAATTGGTTCTCTTTAGAAATGGATTGATGAATGTCCTTGCTCTTCCTCTCTTTTCCTCCATTTCTCATGCTTTCTTTGGATTTTGCTAATTGTTGGATTTGATCATTATTGGGATTGCTATTTTTTATGCTTTTTGTGAGAGAGAAAGGGAGAGAAAGAAAGAGTAAGTTTTTATCATTGTTGTGGATTTAGGGTTAATGGAAGTAGGGTTAATGGATGTAGTATTAATGCTTAGTGTTAATGGATGTTAGTGTTAGATCCTCCATTCATATTGAAATCTAAACTATACTATCACTCTCATGGAAACGAACCTACGTGTGACAACTAACTTCATCTCCTTGATGCTAGATTGATTAGATCTTGGGTTGAGGATAGGCAAGGAAAGAAACCCACTACAAGGTAGTATAGGTTAGTTAAATCTTAGCAATAGCTTAGATCTAGATCCTTAGGAGTTAGGAATTAGATCTTTAGCATCCTGATTAGATCTAGAATAGCTAGATAGATCATATAACTAGATCCAACATCTAACATAGATTAGTTCTACTTAGCTAGTGAGATTAGTTTTAGCTTAGGAAGAGTATTAGGAAATTTGCTAGCCTAGTTAGTTTTGAGCTAGATGACCCTGACCCAGTAGCTAGGATTAATCTCAAAAGTCTAATTAAGAGAAGGCCAGATTGGGTCTGGTACAAATTGTTAAGTACATCAGACTACCGATTAAGTTCTGGTAGGATATACCTGCCATCTTCTGTTCTTCCTCTTCTATTTTTGGGGAATCATGTTTCATGAGCTTGGCTCAAGCTATCATTGGTGTGACTTTCTCTTCACAGTCCATCATATGGTACTACTTCAACACTTTTCTAGCGTATTCTGACTGACTCAAGTGCATTTCGCCATTTATTCGATCTCTTCTAATCTCTAGCCCTAAACATTTTGTTGCTTCTCCAAGATCTGTGATTTCGTAGTTTACAAAAATTTGACTCTTCGTGTCTTTGATCCTCATTAAGGAATTTCTTATCATCAGCGAATCATCCACGAAAATGGTTAGTATCACAAAATCCTTTCCTACTCTTTTGATGTAGACATTACAGTCTGGTTAAGTAGGATTGAAGTCTAGAGACTTCAGAAGACCATCAAGCTTTTTGTACCAGGCTCGTGATGCCTGTTTTAGACCATAGATGCATCTCTGCAATCGACAAACATATTGTCTGTTGTCGAGGTCTTCATAGCCTTCAGGTTGCTTCATGAAAATTTTCTCCTCTAGATCTCCATGGAGAAAGGTTGTTTTCACGTCAATCTGGTGAATTTCCAGATTGTACTATGTGGTGTATGCAAGGAGCAGTCTTATGCTTGTCATCTTGACCATGGACGAATATGTGTCGAAATAGTCGACCCCATATCTCTGCATGTAGCCCTTTGCAACAAGCCTTGATTTATAGTGGCCAATGGTGCCATCTGATTTTAGGTTTTTCTTATACACCCACTTGCAATCGACTACTTTTCTGTTTTCTGGCAGTGGCTCTAATGTCCATGCCTCGTTTTGCCTCTTCTACTCGATCTCTTATGACATTGCCTGTTTCCAAAATTCTCCCTCTGAACTCTGGATAGCTTCTTGGTATGTTGCTGGTTCTTTTGTGAAGTTACAGTACTTGAACTACGTGTCTTCGCTCCATTGAAGATTGTAGCGGTCTGAAGGTCTTCTTTGTCTTGTTGACCTTTGAGGTTTGTTTTGTTGCTGCTCAAACATTTCTTATTCGTGAGGTCGATGTTCTGTTTCCTGCTGCTCTGGAGTCTGGGCTCCTGCATTCTGACTTGATGACTATTCTTGATCTCCCTCTTGAATAGGCAGCAGTGTGAAGATCTCATGGTCTCTTTCGACTTTCAGTCTAGGGAATGTGGACTCGTCGAACTTTACGTCTCTGCTCGAAACAACATTCTTCGTGGTTGGATCGTAGAGTCTATACACATGTGTTCTGTTCGAGTAGCCAACCATGATTGTTTGTTCAGATTTGTCGTCAAGCTTGCTTCTCTTTTCCTTTGGAATGTGCCTGTATGCTGTATATCCAAACACTCATGCATATAACAGATCAGGCTTTTTGCCTGTCCACATCTCATATGGTGTTTTGTTCTCCAGTGCTATCGTTGTAGATCTGTTCTGCAGGTGTACAGCTACAACTATTGCCTCGGCCCAAAATTGACCTGGCAATTGAGCCTGTGCGATCATGCATCTGGATCCTTCGACCAGCATTCTATTTTTTCTTTTTGCCACACCGTTGTATTCTGGTGTGTATGCAGGAGTGAACTGGTGTTCAATCCCCTATTCTTCACAGAATCTTGAGAATTCTGTGTTTTTTTATTCACCTCCATTGTCAGATCTAAGGATCTGTATTTTTTTTGAGGTGTGTCACTCTACGAATGCCACAAACTTCTTGAAAGAATCAAATACTTCGGATTTATTCTTCAAGTAGTAGATCGTGGTCATTCGGCTGTAATTATCTATGAACATTAGAAAATATCTTGAACCTGAGAGTGAATCTGTTTTCATCGGTCCACACACAACATAGTGGACAAGCTCAAGAACTTCCTTGGCTCTTCTTCCTTCGTGTGTGAAAGGATTCTGATGTTGCTTGCCTTTCTAACAAGCTTCACAAAACTCAGCCTCAGGCCTTGATATTTTGAGACATGTGACAATGTCCTTTGTGCTCATGTCTTACAAGCTTTGCATGTTCAAATGATACATTCTCCTATGCCAGAGCTGATTTTCGTTTTTTGAAACATTTAATATGTTATCAAAGTTGCTGATTATTTTGACCTGATAGAGGTTACCTTCTCTGCATCCGACCGTCAATAACTTGTTTGTCATCTTCTCGATCATACGATAAGTGTTGCCGTCGAACAAAACTCGAATGCCTAGATCTGCCATCTTGGAGACAGATAGCAAATCTTTTCTAAGTGAGGGCACATAGAGTGTTCCTGGTAGCTCTGCTTGGCCTGACAGTGTCCGTAGTTGTAGAGAGCCGATCCCTTGACATCGTGTCTGCTTCCATATCCTAGAATCACCGCTCTGTCGGTTTTGAGTTCACAAAAGTTGATCAAGATCTTCTTGTTACAGGTTATGTGAGATGTTGCTCCTGAATCAATGACCACATCGTAGTCATGTTCGGAGTAGCTTGTCAAAGCTTCGTCGAGTATCGTGAAAGCTTTCTCACCTCTTTCTGCATCTTTAGATGATTCTGCAACGTTTGTCTTTTCAACTTTGTTTTTTCTTTTTGGGTTGAATCTACAATTGTATGCAGAATGCCCTTTCTTCTTGTAGTGCATGCAAGGTATTGCTAGATTGAACCAGCATTTGTTGGCCATATGGCCTGGTTTGTGGAAGTGATCGCAAGAAGAAGATTGTTGATTCGAGGACTTTGTCTTCTCAAATCTTGGCTTGTTTTTGTTCTTCTTATTTCCTTTCGTGAAGAGAGCCTTCTCTTGATCACTGCTTCCCTCTCCTTCATCTCTCATCAGTCTCTCATCAGTGACAAGACTGATTGCTTTGTCGAATGTCATATCTGGTAGACTCAGTATGAGCATTCTCAGTTGTTGATAGGACGTCGGTAGAGATTTCATGAATCACATCAGCTGCTGTGGTGATGGGACCTAGTGCTCCTGTCCTGATGCAGCGAGTTGAGCAAAGATCGTTCTTATCTTCTCAATGTGCTGATCCAACTGGTTGCCCTCCCACCATATTGATTGTAGCTGATTGTGAAGGTGCATGACTAAAGCTGCAGTCCTCGCTTCATACTTATGCTTTAATCTTTCCCATGCTGCATGGCCACTTTTGCAGTCTTCTCTACATGAGTAGATCTTCATTTATGGATGAAACGATGATCGCCATTGTGCGCTCATCCTTTCTGATCCATCCAGCTCTCCTCGGGTCTCCCTCTGGAGGCTGCACCTCTGAGAGCTCGGTCACCGACCAGATGCCTTCACCCTTCAGGAGTGTTTTGATTTTGAATTTTCAGATTCTGTAATTTGTGCCATCGAGACTGATTGCTACTTTGGTCTGGATTGTCGTAGCCATATTATACTATCTAGAAGAATCATTGCTAGGATATCAGTAGTGACAACCTGTTGGCTCTGATACCATGTCGCGGAAGCACGTGTGTGGGACTGATTCATATTCGTCCTCTTCATCTTCTTTATCGCGAACAATTTTTTGTCTTTAAATTATCTTTTTGTGCAGAAGCCCTTACAGGATCCCAGACACTCGACCACGCATCACAGAACATATTTTATTCTAGCAATCATGATACACAACACAAGACGAGATGTACAAAAAGAGAGTGACTGTATTATCAGTTTTAATTTAGAGTGAATTCGTCAGTGTCTCGCTCATTGGCGGAATGACATTCTACTCTTTCGCTGTGTTCTGCTTGTTGGTAGACTTTCATGCACAACTATGGTGTCTTTACTTTCTTACTCTATTCACTACGTCTCTCTCTGTCTCTTACAGATCTCTGTATTCACATCTTTTTGTTATGAATCAGAGGGGATTGTTTTATACCTCCACTATGTGGAGTTTACAAGATAGCTAAACGTCGAATCACATGACTAGTAACGCTAATCAACTAGTTAGTTAGTCTCCATTGTTGCTACTCGTTTCAGCTGGGCATGAAGCCCGTTGAGCTGCCAACTGGTAGCGCGGAAGATTTTTTTTCGTCTGATTTGTTATCTCCCGTTTGCTTTCGTTCTTTTCATTTCTTTTTGTAGTTTTCGTTTCGCGTCCCTTTTGCGGTTTGCGGTCCTGGAGGTGTTGCGATTGATTCACGAATCATTCGTGCTTCGAGTCAAAGACACGTTGACTGTTGCAAATTGTTCTCATTCGACCTTCGTGTCTTGTTCGTGCTGCGACAAAGTTGCAGGAGTTCACCATTTCTGACAATTAGATCTAGGAATTATGATCCGTTACAGTAAGTTTTAGATCAATTAGCCTTAGAGTAACAAATCAAGACTCATAGACTAGGATAGTTGTTGACCATGACTCTTATGTAGCTTAGATAGAATAGGGTAGGCCGGATTAGAATTTCTTAGTTAGTTGTTCCTAGTTCAGATAGATCTATTAGTTAGGAGTAGTTAGCCCTAGTTAGCCTCGGATGATAGCACTTGGATTAGATATAGACAAATAGTTAGCGAGGTAAATTTAGATCTAATTAAAATTATAGAAGTACCCGATCTCAGCCCATAGGCTAGGATAGCAGTTGACCATGACCCACAAATTTGATTATCTATTTAAGAAATTTTAGATTTACTTGTAGATCGACCCAATTAAACCAGGAGGTTGTCCCTTAGCATAGTTAAGTGAGATTTTCAAGATAGATAGGAAATTGGTTAAATAGGTTAGAAAAGTTTCAACAGAGCCCTGTGAGTAGAAACTCCCACCTTCTACACACTGCCCTTGCCCTTGTTTAGATCCAATGTGAAAATCCATACCTACCCCTCTTGTTGGCAGATATACACTCCCACTCCATATCCCGCCAACCATTGAATATAGAGCTGTACTTGGCACACAACCGATTAATCAAAATTCTGGGTTTACCGAACACTCTATTCAGTCACAAGCTTCTACTTAGAATCAATATTTCCAAATCTCTATTATTCACTCAAACTCAATCAACTAAAAGAATAGCTAATCCTAACACTCCTCACTTCAACTGCATCTCCATAGAATATGGAACATGGCAATCATAACTCACAACTCATTCTAAGCATCTAGCTTTGTATGTCTAGCCTATTATCATGAGTATTTCAGATAAGTTCTACCTGCTTGACATTCATCAACATACTACTACAATTACATGTAGCAGATCTATAGTTTCAATACTACAATCTTAAATTCATACAACAGATAAATACCAATTCTCACTTGCAACGCTTCTTGATTATTCTCAGAGCTTTACAAACACTCATCACAATTATAAACGACAAATGGTGCACAAATCTGGTGTGAAATATTCCAAAGGTTCTCATTCCAATAACAATAATTCTTACAATTCTATGCGACAATACATATCACAACATCAACTTTGCTCAACAATAGTTTGATCATCAACGCAACTAATCAACTATCCTTCTCTGGATCATCCGATATGGTACTTGACAAATCTCCAGCTCTACGCTCTCTCCACACAGTTCAATCTTCTGTGACCTCTCTCATTTTCTACTATCAACAATAGAGGTTGTTCTTTCTTCGTTGGTTTCTCCTTTCTATCTTCTTTCTTCCTAGCCCATCTATGTTCAAAAGATTAATAAAACTTATTCTATAATAAGTCCATACATAAATCATTGATTTGTTAGTCCATCGAGCGAATGGAATGCAAGATAATACTGGTGGCCACAAGTGGATTATGAATCTGGATAGGAAGGATAGATGGAAGGTGAATGGAGTCCAAGGTGAGAGCAATCAGGTCATGGTTTTGGATGATCCACTTCTGTTGTGTCTGTCTTTGTCTTCTTTCTTCTTTGGATGAGCTAATGTGGCTTGTACTTTACATGTGGTGCTCTAGAGTTGGTTCACTCGGTCTAGAACCTCTCATAGATCTTGCTGCATCTTCTGGATTTGATCGTGAGATTCAAGTAACCTTTCTTCATAGTGGTCTTGTTGAATCTTGGTATTGGCCTCTTGGACTTCATACTTCTGAATCAGCTCCACATATTTCTGCATTCGAATGGCCTCCCCAGATGGTGGCACTACAAGAATATCCTCAAGTTTCACTGGGACTTTTTCACTTGGTTGAGCTGTCAACCGGTGTTCCTTGGTTGTTGATGCATGTGCATCTTGTTGCTTGAGATGACCTCGTAGTTGTAAGAGATCTTGAATGTGTTGTTGAAACATTCCTCGTAGCTCTTGGTTTTTCAGCTCATCTTTTGCAGCTTGTATCCTTTTATTTTTAAGCTTAGCTTGGCATGTCTCCAACTCTTTAGCTTTTTATGCTAACTGATCAGTTAGCTCCTCATTCTGGCTACCAACCGGTGTAGATGGAAGGACATCTCAGCATGGGTTTGAAGGGCTTGTTTTGTAATCCTTGATAGGTTACTAACATCTCTGAACAAAAGGATTTGAGATGGAACTGAGATGGTGGGTAATGAGATGGTGGAAAGCATGTTTTCATATCAGATGGCAAGGTGATGGTGGCAGGAGTTGAGGTGGTGATGGTAACAGTATCAGAAGGAGTGAGTGTAGCAGAGAGGAGAATGGAAACGGTAATGGTCTGGGTGAGGGGTCCGCTCGAGGGAGTTAACTCCTCCTTGATATGTGCAGGCTCTGTAGAACAGTTTCATCAAAAATTTCTAACACATCATTAGTATTGAACTAATCAAGCTGATGAACATCGATAATAATGGTGTGTGTGTGAGTGATTAGCAATGGCTCGGTTCTGTACTGTCGGACTTACCTCAGGTACCTTTCCCTCAGTTAATGTTGTTGTGTGCTCTTCTTCCACTGTTGTCTTCACTGGCTCTTCTTCTGCTTGGTGCTTCTCTTCAGCTGCTGGGTCCGTGGATCAGCTGTGGCCATATCATCTACTATAACACTTTGGATCTAGACTATGGCCAACATCTTGGCTTTCTTTGCTTGTGATTGCGTTGTCGGCATCTGGGACTTATTGCTCTTTGTGTCTAAGCCTGATTGGTTTGGAGCCCTGGTGCATAGACTCCTTTTTTGCTTGACAAGCTTCTTCCCTTTGGTGGACTCATGCTCCATCTCCTTTGTTGGTGGCGTCTGTGCCTCTCCACCCTCTGTACCAATTGTTGTTGCTTGATCGCTCTTGTTGTCTTTCTTCTGAGGTGTAATCTTCTTCGCAGATCTGGTGACTGACGTAGGGGTTTCAGGTTGTTCCACTTCCTGAACAGCTACATCAGCCCTGATTGTCATCTACAATTGTCTAAGCTACTTTGGTGACAAGACTGCCTTCAGGTCATGACGCTGGAGTTGGATTGTGCAATGTTGAAGAGTAAGTACCCAGAGATACACACACACACACACACACACACACACATATGCCCTTCCTGAATATTCATGCATATATATTTAAATGTTGGCTTTATTTTAGATTGTTTTAATGAATTCTAACCCTTTCTCAAATCAAAAACTCTTTAAAACAATCTAGAAATTTGCAAAATAGAAATTTGTTGGATGTGGCTGCTAAGGGCCTTTGATATCTTATTTAAAAAAATAAAATTTTTTCAAGCTAGAGTATTTAGAATGAGTTTCTTGAGCTTGTTTCTTGAGCTCCTGAACTTATTCCTTGGGATTCTGAGTATATTTCTTATCATTGTTTTTACACTAACTAAACAAATCTCTTAAGATCCTAACTAAGTTTGGGTTTGGATTCCTATATTTAAAAACTTGAAAATATAAAAAAATCTTAAAAATGATAAAACTGAACAGACATACTATTTAGTTTTTGGGCTTCTCCTCCTGTCGCGGCGGGAGGAGGGTTTAAATGTTAGGCCCTCAAACTTAAACTGTATTAAAAAAATTTTGATATTCTATTTCATATTTTATTGGGACGCTATTTTTTGTAGGCTTTCTACACTGCTGACCAAACCGTCTTCAGGCCCTCCGAGAATGCCTCTCCATTATATCCTACTAGAAGTTGGAAGATACTTCAAAAACCAAACTCCAGTGGACTTCATGTGAAAGCCTTTGTGGTAATATCCACTAAATCAATTGGCGACCCCGAATTTTCCATGAACAATGTTGAAAGTCTTGGTGTCATCCGCGGTATCTACCTTCAAGACGAATTTACTTTCGACAAAGCTGAGTTTATGACTCGCGGCCAAGATGGTTCTGAGCGTCATATTATTTTGTTTTGTGCGGACACTGCACATTTTACTGCTGAGCCACCAACTCACGACTCAAATGAATTTATTCTTAACTAAGAGAGTTCCCTCTTCAACAACTTGATGGCCCTATTCATCAAACATAAGCTGTGAATGGATGTTGGGGGAATACAAAGAGTTTTTTCTGATGCTACAATTATTGGATTTGTTGCAGTTTCTATGACTGAAGATGTGACAAGAATGAAAATTGTTCCGTGCACAAAAACAAATCCCTCTCCTAAAGAAAAAGAAAAATCGACTTTGAAAAGAAGGAGAAAAGTAACCACTTTAGGACCGAGAAGAGAAAGTCGTGAGGTTTAAGTTGGAAGAGAGACTGCAAAAGTTGTTGGGACTGATGGGAAAAGGCCAATGGAGCCGAGTGGATCGATCGAGAATGTTATCTGGATCATATTGCAATGTATCGGACGATGAAAGGCGTATGGTCGAGGAAGAGCAAATCCTTGAGTTTGAGAGTGATGCAAATGTCAATCTCGACAATTATGTAATTGATGACATCGGATACATATGGGATAAAAATACTATGTTTCAGATCGAAAGTAAAGTTCAAAACAAAGACAACCAATCAGCGAAAATACAACAATTAAATCAATGATCATCACAAATAATACTCTTTTCAAGATTAAGGAATGTCCTAAGGTTAATGGTCATGAAGACAAAAGGACGTTCGGTCGCAGTTTCTAATGACGAGCAGTTTATGATTCAAAATGTCTAAGTAAAGAACAGGAAAGAAATTGCCTGTTCAAAATCGCCAATTTAAAGTACTATGTCGACTCTCGAATTGGAATCGATGAGCTAATAATGAGAGTCTTTATCGCATTGGAAAACATGATGATCAGACGATTTGCGGTGGCGAGGATTATATTGCCTTAATGAAGTTTCAATTGAGGAGCAATTATTGATTGCTCACAGAAGATTATTCGAGGTCTAGTTGGGAATAATAGTTGAGAATATAAAGTACTAAGTCAGGGTATGTGAAAATAAAATGGATGTCAGTTAATTTCTTGGAGACATAAATCGTCCATGTACCTGTATCTTGAAAGTAATCCAAAGCATGAAAGGAAAATGGTTCTTGAGGCCAAAATAGTTTATAAAAGAGTGTCAATATGAAGACTCATAAGAAATTATGAATGCATTTTTGCCATTCAATAAAGGGTGGTTATGAAGAAGAGACACTTCGAATGGTCGGTGGAGCAGTTTCCACTGATTCGAAAAACATCCAATTTGCTATGGACACATGTCCAATGGATATGAAAAATTTTATGATAATTGGTGGAATGGAATTCAATGGATCGGATTCAAGGGAGAAGGAGAGATTGTGGTGTTTTGAAGAGGATAACCTTTAAAACCATTTTCTCCCATGCAAGGAGAAGAGGAAGGAGGCATTCTGAGGAGAATTCGTTCATTTGGAGCAGAGAAAAATTTCTTGTTTTCTTGGTGATGAACAGAGCACATTCAAGCATAACATTCTAGTGTTTTGGTATTAATGATTTGAGGAGATCAAGAGGATTCTGGAAGATATGCTGGATCATGGTGAATTATAGGAGGGTGATTGAAGTAATCAAGTGCCATTTTGCAGCCAGCGCAAGATTGGAGATCTCTCTGTGACAGATATCCTCACTCATTGCTGCTCTACCTATCTATCACACACACACACACACAGCCGCATTCTCTCTCCCTCTACCTCTCTGACCCGACCCCCCCTTTCCATCTGCATTGCTATATAGATCTCTCTTTCTCTCTCTCCCTCATTTCTGAACTCTCTCACACTCTCTCTGCCTGTATCTATGCCCTCTCTCTCAATTCTCTATTCAATCTACCTGTGCTACCCACCTCCTCTCAAGCACTCCCTATCGACCTCTCTCCCTACAGCTGCATATCTACCCCTCTCTCTCTCTCACTGTATGCACTCTTCATTCCTCAACGTTCCAGCTCCTTCTCTTGGCCGATCTCTCTTTGTCGCTCTGTTTGTATCCCTTCTTCCTTCACAGCGACCCCCCCCCTTTTTCTTCTTGCTTCAAAACTTTTGGGTGAAAGAGGCGACCCGGTAAAGTTATAGATGGAACCGGCAGTTTGGCAGTAAATTATGTGGGTTATCAAAGTGAGCTAGTCCAAGTCATTCTCAATGGCTTGAGAGATGAATATGACAACCTTGTCCAATCCTATGCCATTAAGGAGGAGCTACCAAGTTTGGAGGACCTTCAAAGTGTGCTTATTTGTGAAGAATCAAGACGCTTATGGTATGGATAGGTTTCTTGTCATTATTGACTTAGATATGTTTCCAATACTTTTTGAAAGAAAGATATTGTATTGTCAAAAGTATGCTCTTGGTTCTAGTAAGAACAAGATTGAGCTTGGTACTCACTTTTTTGAAAATCATGTTTTCACATGTTTTGAGGCAAATTGTAAACTCCTCTTGAGATTAAGTGAGCATCCAAAGTGGACACTTACATCCTTGAGAGAGTAACTGGCCTAAAAAATATCAAGATTAGATCCATCATGGATATAATTCATTGTATGTGGACTAGTCAAGCTAGAAAGCATAATCTTGATAATCATCATTGTTTCACATCTTATGATCTTGATCTCCATGATCCTTATGAAGCTTGGAAGCCTCAGATTTCTCTATTTATGGTGCATCCATCATGCAAGTGGAACTTTCAAAGCAAAGATCATCATCAAGCATGGAGGAAGCCCATGATCATAGTGGCATATTGGTGGAGCACTCTTCAAAGGCATTGGCAAGAGATCTCTACCAAAGAGATCTTATCATGGGGATGGTGAGGGTGCTGCTATGATGGATCCCTTGGCTGATCTTCACTTCTTATGCATACCAAAGGATCCACTCAAAAAGATTTACAAACTTCTCACGTGATCTAGTACCTTTCCAAGCTATTTTTTGAGGAGGAGTGTGAGAAATTGGCAAAAATCTAGCTTGGTATTTTTTATGATAGAAGTTTGTAAGTGAATCTCACATGTGTGGAGGACGTTCCCACATGTGGAGAATTGTAAAGTAAATAAAAAATGTTTGATATAGGGGTCTCATAGAATCTCATAGTCAAGCATTTAGGTGTAGGATGTTGATAGGGTCAAATTTGGCATAGATGGCAAATTATCCATTTCCACTTGTAATGCCACTATTGAGCCAAAAAAGAGTAGGAGGCCAAACTTGTGCCAATTAGAGTGTAGACAAGTGTAATGCTTTTGTTTGATGAAGTTTAAGAGGTCCAATAGGATTTAGAGGTGGAACCATGAGTGGTCCAATAGAATTTGAGGTTTGCTTGAAAATGGTCCAATAAAATTTAGAGGTGCATGGATCAATGGTCCAATAGGATTAAGAGGTGGCAAAGTGTGGTCCAATCATAGTTAAGCATAGTGGTAGCTCGTGGATCTACTAGTATCATTGTACTCCTCATCCGGATCTAATTGATTTTGAGATTGAGTGGATTTTGAGTGTAAGTGATTTTCTACTTTTCTCTCTCTACCCAAGAGCTATTGATTATTTTCTCTCTCTACTCGAGGAGAGCAGCTTGTTTTTACTTAGATTACTTTTGGAACACTTCCCACATGTGTGAGTGAGAGTTGGAAGTGATTGAATGCATGCAGTAGTGTGTTTTTGCCATAGAATCAAAGATAGATCTTGAATCTCAATCTAGATCACAAGTACATGTTGTGGATAGTCCACACGTGTGAAATCAACAGATTCTAGATCCAAGAATAGTAGGATTTAGGTTTTGGAGGGAAAGCCAAGTGGCCAAATAGGGTTTCGACCTATTACAAAAGGATGTAACTCATGGAAAGACACATCTTCTCTCTTATCTCTCTCATTTTATCATTATACATGGTTCTCTTTGGGTTCTACTACTCATTGGTGCACTCTCTTGATGATATCTTGCAATCTTGTGTGTAGAATGCTCAGATTTTGTTATTTTTGGTTTCATACGTGTGAAATACAGTAGGGTACCGTAATTGTATGGACATCAAGCATATTTTATGTTTTGGTTCATGTTTGATCAGTATCTCTTAGAGTTTGCATCTTATTTTGTATGTAGATGCTGATTTTTCTATATTGGCAGGATTGTCGATTTGCTCCTTTTGTAACAAAAAATCAAGGACATGGATTGGATCTTGAATTATTTGAAATCCTTGACATGGTATCAGAGCTCTCATGTTTCCGATTATGAAAGGATCAACCACATTTATCACAGATTTGGAGGAGTTACCAATGCTAGAGCATGCTAGATTGATTTCTACTCAAAAATCAGCATTTTTGCATGTGTAGAATTGATCTTTTGTAGGTCAAAACTCAATATAGGGTTATATACTTGATCAATTCTGATTTCACACTTGATTTACTAGAATTAGCTGATTTTTGGTGCATTAGAAAGGTCTCATTGGAGGCTACAAGATAATATATCCAATTTTTAGAATTGCATGTAGAATTTGAAATATTCAATTTTTTGTGATTTTGTCAAAACCCTAATTTTGATTGGATCTCTAGTTTGTGACATTGCTGAACTTCATTTGAGTGTGTTTCAATCTTAGGAAGTGGCAAGAATCATTAGATTGAGGATAAATCATAGGTTGATCAAAATTTCACTATTCTATGTGTTGATTTTCTAGTTAGAAGTGCTAAAAGAGATTTGAGAGGTTCTATATCTTTGTGATTTCTTATTGAGTTCATTTTTTGACATTCAAGAGAGTGCTTTGTGCATTGGAACAGACTGAAAGAAGAAGATCAAGTCATTGTAACATGGCTACAAGTGGTGACTTCATGTTGGAAGGCAATGATAGGCTTACCTCAATCAACTATTCTACTTGGAAGGTGAGGATAGGGTCCTTATTGGAGGTGAATGAGTTGATGGAGATTGTTTCAAGTGTGGAGGAGAGGCCTCAAGAACCTCAAGATAAAATGAGGTATGACAAGAGAGCTAAAAGAGCTCTACACATGATTAAGATGAATGTTGCCAATGAACTTCTCAAGGAAGTTGGTAACTGCACATCATATTTGGAGGCTTGGGAAGATTTGAAGAAGCTTTATGAATCCAAGTCTACATCAAGAGTGCTTACTCTTAGGAGGCAAATCTTTCAAATCATGCAAAAGAAGGAAGAGAGTACTCATGCTTTTGTTTTGAGGGTTAAAGCATTCAATGATGAGTTAGGATGTATTGATGAAAGCATTAAGGAGGTAGAACTTGTTCAAGCTATACTCAATGGCTTGTTGGATGATCATGCTAATCTTGTTCAAATTTTTGCTATTCAAAAGTCTTTGCCAAGTATTGTGGATTTGCAAGATATCTTGGTGAATGAGGAGTATAGGCTTCAATCAAGAGGAGGTGGATCTACATCAACATCTCAATATGAAGAGGAGGCTATGTTCATCAAAGGCAAGTTCAAGGGCAAAGGAAAAGACAAGTGGTCTAAAGGGCAAAATCAAGGTGAGACTTCCTCTTTTGGCAAAAAGAAAGATAAGTCTAAGTTGAAATGCTTTTATTGTGGAATCAAAGGGCATTTTGCAAATAAATGTTTGAAGAAGCAAAGAGATGAAGGTGGCAAGCAAATCAACTTTACTACTAACGATGAGGATCTAGGTGGTGGTGATTCTCTTTTGATGTGTTCTTCAAGTCTAATATCAAGTGAAGGTGACAAAGATTCATGGTGGATTGATAGTGGAGCTAGTTCACACATGACTAGTCACAAGGAGTTCTTTACTTCTTTGGTCACTTATGATGGAGCCAAGAAAGCAATTCACATGGCCAATGGTGGTAAGTGTGTGATTGAAGGTATTGGTTCAATTCCTATTTGTCTCTCTACTAATAGGAAAGCAAGACTTGATGGTGTTCTTTACATTCCTTCACTTTCAAAGAATTTGCTAAGTGTTGGTCAAATGATAGAGAAAGGATACATGGTAAAGTTTGGTGGTGATGCTTGTTTCATTACAAAGGAGGAAATCTTGGTTGCTAGGGGCAATAGACAAGGTAGACTTTTCAAGCTTGATGCTTTTGTTATGGCTAACAAAAAAGATGGAATGGAAAAGGAGATTGGTCTCAACTTTCCAAAGTTCCCTTTTAGCATCAATAAGATTGGTGGATCTTATGCAAAGTCTAACAAGCTTCCTTATGCTAGATCTAGGTCAAGATCTAATATGCTTCTTGGAGATGTTCATCTTTGTGCTAACTTGGCTAGTCTTGAGGATAATGATGATATTTCAATGGTTCTTCATGGCAAGTGCAAGCATGCAAATGATAAGGAAAGAGTTAAATTCATCAATGGAGGTGAAGGTTCTTCCTTGGAAAAGGTTGTTGCTAATGATGTCTTTCATCATATGGAAAAAGATGTTGCTAGGTGAATTCATGAAGGAGATGGTTCTTCTACATTCTTTTGTGATGAGTCCAAGAAAGTCATTTTTGCAGCAAGTGGAGTCACATGTCTTCATAAAGAGAGTAGATCAAATGATTCTATCAAGAGACTTGGTGAGGGAGATAGTCACAAGTCAAGAAAGAGAGAAGTATGTGAAGAGTTCAAAGTAGGATGTACTTTGAATGATGTCATTGTGGATGATAGTGAGGAAGAATCATTATCATATGAGTCATTACCTAAATCATTGAGTACAAGTTCTTGTTTGAAAAAAGAGAGTACTTCAATCATCCTTATGTTGAAGGTACTAATCATTTTTTTCATAGCTTCTTTCTACTTCTTATGATGCAATCATTGAAAGGGAGTCTTATGAAGGAAAAAACAATGGAAGATTGGTTCTTGGGAAGATCCAAGGCATGGATCTCACATCTCTTCATCAACTCAAATGATTCTATGATTGTGAATTGATCACTCATGATCAAGATGACAAAATGTTGGTTGGAGAAGACTACATGGAGAAAATCAAGAGGCAATTTCTTCAAGGCAAGGGAGATCTGATTGGTGAGCTTATTGAGGTTTGTTATGGATTTATTAGATTTGATACTCATCTTCACCTACTCTACTTTATATTGGATGGAAAGTTTGGAATCTATCTTTTGATTTATGATGGTGCCACCAATGGTATTGTTTTCACTAACCTTTGTGAAAATTCGAGATCAAACATTGATGAGATCTTGTTGGATCTAGATCATATGTTTGAGAGGGAGTATTTTCAGAGGGTCAGGTTTGAAGATATTCATATATTTGATATCTTTGATGATCAAGAGAAAGGTAAGCAAGTGGAAGCGACTCATTTTGCTTTACTCACATGTTTTGTAGAATCTTCTTATTTAGATGATGCTATGCAAATGGATATTGGTTCTCATGGTTTTCATGCTGGAAAATCAAGTAATAGATCTGGAAAACAAAGTTTGTTCAATGGCTTTGATGGTCAAGAGGAAGATCAAGATGTTGGTCTCAAAGGGCTTCAACAACACAAAAGGAAAGGTGGCAATTTGGAGCTAGACAAGAGCATCAAAGGAAGGTTATTTGGCAAAGATGTTTTGGATCTATTTTTGCAGGTGTTTGAAGACTCAATTAAGGTCAAAGGAGCAACAAGAAAGTGTTGTTCAAGTTTACTTTACTTGTTCTATCTCATGTTTGAGCTATTTCATGTGAATGTGTGCAAATTGTCAAGATATGGACAAACTAGCTACATTGTCTTGCAATATCTTATTGTTGGAGTTGTACTAGCATTCTTGGCTGGTTTTGTTGATGGAAATGAAGCTATTGGAGGTTCATTATATCACTCATCCATGATCAAGTTCTCAAGTGTTGAGTTACTTGATGCTAATACTTGGAGATTGTCAATTTTTGGTGAATTCATGGTCATTTTCTTGTGTCAAGTAGATCTTGAAGATGGTGGACTAGTGCAACCTACTTGGTTTATGGAGTCACGTGGTTCTAGATTTGCATCATTCATGTACTCACCTACTCATGGATTTCCAAGGTTTGATGGTTTGTGGCAAAATGAAGATGGAGGCTCATTCATGGAGTTTTATGGTGGAGACATATTAAGAAAGGACAAAGTTGGAGGAGACAAGCAAGCAAATGGTCATTGTGGTACGTTTGGTGTGTTGCTTAATAGTGTTCATAACACTATAGCGGGGTTTTGGTATGATTATGAAGCCAGTCATTGGGTTTCTAGTTCGAATATTGCCATAAATTATACAAGAAGGTAACTTAAGTTTGAACCCATTCACCTCATAAGTAATCCATCTCAAATATTCTTTTCAATGATATAAATGTTTTTCATTTACTAATTTTTGTATTCTCTCCAATCAAGCAAACTTAATTTTATTCAATCTTTGATACAATTGCCATGATTTATCTACAAAAGCTTGACCATCTTTTTCAATGGTTTTATCATGATAATGTATGTGGTTTTGGAAATATAATATATATATAGCTCTAATGGTGTTTTTCAACCACTTTGAGCAGTAGCTTTTCCATGTTTTTCAATGGATTAGCAATATGGGATTTATTATGCTTGTAAATTGCCATTATGTTTGTTGAGCATAGAGCATATTTGGTAAACCAAAACAAAAATTGAAATCTATTTTATGTTGACTGTTTTTTACCTCGAACAGTAACTCAGTGGATTATTACTGATTGTAAAACTATATTTCTTACTGCAGAAGGTAAATCCATTAGTCATCGTTTACTGCATTACACACTTAATATAAATAGACTAATCAGATTCCATTCTTTAATTCCATTCATAACCATTGAAATAATACACTGAATAACATTTACTCATCTTCTATATGTATTATGAAGTGAATTAAGACATGAGTCAAAACAGAGATGAGCAATGAAAATTACCTCAGTCTTTTTAATCTGACTTAAGTTTCAAGGAACTGTCCTTTAGCTAAAGTCCAGTCTTTCACATTTGGAGTCACTCTGCATTTTCCTACTATATTTGCAGATTTTCTCCTATTCTTTAGTTGAAGAATGTGAGCCTTTAAATCATCGAATTTTTTTCCAAGTTCTGATACTTCCTTCTTCTATGAGCTCTGTTGTTTTCGATTGATCTTCTTTGGTTCTTCCATTCTTTTCTGATCTTTCGAACGTGTCTTATGGCATTTTGAAACGTGCCATAGCTTGGCACATATATTTTGTTTTCACCCATATGCTCTTTAATAATCTTCGCATAATTTGATGTCGAAAGATACCATACAAGATACCATAGTCTTCTTTTAAAACCTGAAAAGTAACAAACACAAACAAAGTTACGAACATTGACATCTGCAACTTAGGTGATAAAATACAATACTAAGTAAAATTGAAATATACCTGAAATCCTGCTAACCACCATATTTCATTCTCTGATTGAACACTAAATGAGGAATCATTTGACTCATTTTCAGTATTGTTCAATGCTATGTTTATAAAGGTGATACTTACCCGTTCCAATTTTTGTCCCTTAACAATTTCAGACTCATCAAGTTTAATAACCAATATCAATTTTCCTTGGACTTCTCTTTCAAATATTTTATAATATTTAATCATGTATGCCACTACTTTGTTAATATCCAAAAATAAATTATTGGACTCATTGTATATTAATGTTCCACTCTCACATGTATACAATTTCTTGATATAAAATGGTTCACCTATAAGCATACTCATATTCTCATTAAGACAATATCTTGCTTTTTTTTACTCTAAATGGATGAGGAAGAGGTAGCTTTTGAATCTTCACATGTGCAAAGGCTTCCTGTACAATGTTAAACAATAGAGTATATGCTTTACGACTAATTCCTGAATCATCACATGCTCCCTGGATAACTCTTGCATCCAAGACATGTTGAATGCTCTGTATAATCACTGCAGCAATATCATTCTTAATCCTGTCATAACAAGAATTCTTTAACATTTCTTTTGTGGTTTTTGATGACAATATGGAACCCAAAGATTTTTCAATACTCGTAGAATCTTTATAATGTTCTCCCGCCACCAAAGATGATCTGCAAGACATAATAAATAATTAAATTAGCAAGCACTAGGAAAACATGCACATAAAAACTTAGCAACGTGTCATTTGCTCTTTTAATTAATACTTACTAGAATGCTTAAATCCTTTTCTTCTTGTTTCCACTTCTTGAAGACAGATCATCGGTCTTTTTTTGGAAGTCGTTTGCGTTTTCTTATACTTAATTTTCTCTTGAGAACTTCGCCTGCAGCAATAGCACTCAAGATTTCTCTTTTAAAATTCTCAACGTCTCTCAACTGATAAATTGATCCAACTGTCCACAAATCAATATTTCTACAATTTTTTTCTCTAAGTTCTTTCTTACAAGTCTCATTAATCTGACCATTTTTGGTGTTTCTCTTATAAATTGGAGCACAATCGAGTGGGAGCACAATATGAAGATCAAACTTTTCCATTATTTCAAAATCAAACAAACTAAATCATGTAACGAGAAAAACGATTCACACAAAACCAAAACGAGCTTGTAAATCATTAAACATGTTATATAATCTACCTTTCAAATGTTTTCAAAGATTTTTGGAGGGAACACCAAAAAATTATCCTCTCCTTCTCCTCCCCCTACTGATATCTTCTTGAGACCGTGATTAAAAATATTCTCTCCTTCTCCTCCTGCTACTGATAGCTTAGGCTAATTAAAAGAACATCCTAGCTCTGATTTCTTCTAGTTATTTGTCCTTGTCCACTTTTGCTTTTCTGCATTCTATTTCACATTCATGCTCTGGTTCTGATTTCGCAAAAGTGCGAAATATGCGAAAAGTGCGACAAGTGCCAAAAATGCCTATTATGCAAAATTTTCTTTGTGGGAAAGGTAAAGAGAGAGAGAATGCCGAAGAGAGAGAATGTCCTGAAGGCTTCACGAAAATCTCAAAGGCTTTGCAAAAATGCCAAAGCAAGAGAATCTATCGAAGTCTTCGCAAAAATCCCGGAGGTTTTCAAAGTTGACAAATTTCCAACAGAAACATGGTCCATCACTGCCCGATCCGGTGGGATTCGGGGGCTTGGTGTGGGGTAGCCATAGTTGAAGTTGGGTGCGGAACTGGCGGCCATGATAATGTCATTGCTGTCTTGATGAGGAGCTCGAGAGAGAAAAACGTCGGATTCACAGAACAAGGCAAAACAAAACAGAAAGATAGAGAAAGTTTAAAGGCCATAAGGCAAATTGAGATACTGTACAACTATAACAAAGCAACAATCTCACAAAGTATCTACATAAAGTCTACTACTTGATGTAAGTCACTAGTTAAGACAGTTAGAAGTTTAGGTAGTGTAGGAAGCTGTGAAGCAGTTGTTCCTGCAACTACAGCACGTCGAAGTATTGCAAGTGGTTGAGTGCGTTGTAAAGTTATAGAAACTAGCCGCAATGATAGATAAAGGTGAGGCACCACATCCTTGGAGCTTCGCTACAAAACCCACACAAGATGATAGAAAACCATCGAATTTCTTATGCAGACACCCATATGTTTCCAAGGCAAAAGGAATAAAGTCTTCTCCAGGAGGGTGACCACAGGAACATTTTGTCAGACCTACCAGCACTGGATGAGGGAGACCCAACCTAACACGAAGAGCGATGACAAACAGCTTTGAAGAAAGATACAAGTGTGGAACAACAGGGCGCGCAACAAGCCAAGCACCTACACCCGGGCCTACACAAGACAGAAGACGAGCCCGAGTCTCATCGGAAGGTGAATCACTGAGAAGCTGAGTGAAAGCATGTGAGTGGAAGCGCTCCAAAAGATACTTTTGAAAATGAGCACGTTGATGGCTAAGCAAAGTCTTAAAAGGAGACAAAGAAGCTCGCACAAGTGGAGGGATGAGATCCTTGGCCGCACGAAGATGTTGTTGGAAAGGAAGAATGTCTATTTCCACATGAGCTACTGAATCAAGAAGAATGAGCTTGTTGTCCTACTGAAACCGAGAGATAAGTGCAGAGGCAACAAGAGTTCAACTTTCCAGAAAAGCAGCTGGAGCAATAAAAGCTGTGCAAGAAAGGCTAGCACCTTCGGAAGAAGCAAAAAGAGAGACTTGTCGCTTAACGAACTGACCATTGGAAATATCAAAGGATTCTGAACTCATCAAGCGACCTAAAATATCTGATAAAGTATTATCAAAATCCTGTAGCAAAGCCAAAACATCAAGAGAGGAAGGAACACACCATAGAATATAACTTGGCCGTTGAGCGAAGCATTAAGTGAGGATTCCTAGAGCAACTTGAGCATTGCCAAGCTTTGGTAGCAAATCAGTGTGATGAAGATGCATGACTAAGTGTCCCGCAAAGAGGAAGCCATAAAGTCTGAGAAACCTATAGGAATATCAAGTGCTCGAATCCCATCAGCCGGAATATTGAAACCTGTAGGTAAAGGGAGCTTAGGAAGGAGGCCTTGAGGACACCAAGCAATGCACTTAGAGGGATTCACAGTGAGGCCCAAAGCCAAAAGCTGCTGAGAGAAATGTAAGAATGTTGGAAAGATGTCATTAGAAGGTCCCACAATATGCGTGTCATCAACAATAGAAAGAAACAAACAAGAAGGAAAAGCAGCAGAAGAAGCCCGCAATGCTCGAAAGTGTGCCAAAACAAAAAGAACATCACCCAAGGGATCACCTTGCCTAATACCATCAGCAGAGGGCACGCCACCGCCAGGCTCAAACTTGAAAGAAACCAAACCCGCTAGCAGAATCATTAAGAGAGAATTAGTCATGAAGATGTTCGAAAACCATACCAGAAGGACCCCCAGTTGACAGATGAGGGCTGTTAAGAAAATGAGACTTTGAGAGCTGCAAATCGGAATCAGGTTCAAAGTCCTCAACAAAAGAAGGAAGACAGTCATTTGCCGGTGGATGAAGAAGCTCCAAAGCCTGAAGGGTGGCAACAGAAGGAGTAGCTGGACTTGTAGGAGCTAGAGCATGAGCAGCACAAGAATACTCACCGCCTTGCCCAAGTAAAATACGACAAGACAACCAACGATGAACAAGGGGTATAGAAACACCATCCGAAGTAGAATCTCGCTGAGCAGCAAGCGCATGACAGCGAAGGAAATGTTGTTCTTGCAGATTTTCCCAATCTCTTGACATAAAGCGATGAATCTTGTTGTGAGATTCCCTGTGACAAGCATCACCACCCTAAAGAGAGGAAAAAGCAAAAAGGCATGCCAAGCTGCGGTATTAGAATGGTGGGTTGGAAGCCAGACGAGACAAAGGTAAGGACAAAGCTCTCTAGACGTCTAAGTGCAAGGAAAAGGGTATGTGTGCATAAAAATGAGGATGAGAAAAACCTAAGAAAAAAGCAGTCAAAATATCAAGGGAGTGAATCCAAGTCCAAGTCGAGTCAGCAGGTGGCGAAGTGGGAGCAGGATGAGGTGCAAGGTCGACATTAGTTAATCCAAGCTGCTGACGAAAAGTAGAGCAAGTGATTTGATGGCACGAAAGACCGGCACCTTGCACATAAAGGCGACCACAACCTACACATGGAACACGGAGGCGAGAAGAGGAAGAAGGAGAAAGTTGAGAAACTGAAAGAGAGGAAGAAAGCTGGTGGTGAAGATGGGATGGACACTATGGCGCCACTTGGCCAGAGTAAACAAGCAAGAAATCCGCAACATCACGGTGGGCTTCACGACGTGCACATGAAGGGGAAGCACTGAAAGGATGGTCTGAAGGTGAAACAGGTTTCTTTTCTCCACGCCGAACAAGAGGATTGAAATCCGGGAGTTGCAAAGGATGAGAAGATTCTTGAGGAACCATATTGACAAGTAAAGATGATTCCAGCTTTAAAACAACACAAGAAATGCACAGGCAGAAGGCAAAATGGAAAGCAGAGACAGGAAGACAGGCTGGTATTAGATTGTAAGATCCTTGAAGTAGGAACAATCACGGATGTTGGGAAGACAACCACATCAGCAGTCTAAGAAAAGCGAGAGCCAAACGCTTTGAGAAAACACCAGTGGCCAAACAGAAGAAGAGCTTTGTACACGTACATAGCTGTAGTGCCAGTCTCAATCAACAAGTTTCCTTGATCAGCTTTGCAGGCTTTTATGAACAAAATAGACAGTTTTTGAGATGAAATCAAGCTCAAGATGCTGCGCCACCTTTGTATATTTACACCCGATCCTAGGATGAAGCCGAGGCTTTGATGTTGAAAGCTTCACATCCCAAACGTAACATCAAAGCACTTGTCTATCTACCTGGCTCGCCATAGTGAATGAGGAATTTTTTGAGTCCAAAGAGATGTCACTTGTTGTCTAGGCAAGTGCTCGTCCAGCCATATCAGACAAACCCACGTTCAGATTTATGAGAGTCTGAAAAATGAATTTCACACTAAATCAAAAGTTTCAGGTTGCATACAAGCTGCCGCCCTCCAAAAGACTGAATCTTTTTCTTTGAACCTAAACGCTGGCCCTGTGGGAGTTAGGTAGTATTCCAGCCCTTCAAACCAGGGATTTTTTGCTCTAAAAATTAGCGCTGAGCCGAGAGAGAGAGAGAGAGAGAGAGAGAGAGAGAGAGAGAGAGAGAGAGAGAGAGAGAGAGAGAGAGAGAGAGAGAGAGAGAGAGAGAGAGAGAGAGAGAGAGAGAGAGAGAGAGAGAGTTCCCGCTTTTTGGCTGAAGCTATACTCAAATCCTTTGGGCATGGAGTGTTTGCTTAAACCCTCAACTTGGAATTTGGACTCTACGATGGCTGATAGCGGTTTTGCTTGGAAGATGCAAACTAATCTCAAACATTAGTAACAAAAACAGCTCCTACACTAATTTATTTCTGCTCAAATTTTTAACATAATTCGCAGATTAGCAGATCTTCTATATTTAAGGTCCCTAATGATTCATGAATCATAAGTCTACTAACATGGCCTCACGCTCATTTAGGAAGGAAAGAAAATAGTAAAGACTAAAATACCAAGGACAAAAGCTCTTCCTTTGAATAAAAGTATTTACAAGCATATATACCTTTTTATAAGTAAAAGTCATCAAAAAACTGAGGTTCTATAAAATGCAGGTTGTTTTGAGGATAACTTAAAAGAGGTTTCCCGAGCACTCGTTACAACTTACTTTGCTTTTCATTCAATTTTGAATTTGATTCTTGTTGGTTGATCCTTGAGTCGTGAGTCATTTTCCTCGGTGTCCAGAAAAGCACTTAGAGGTTTTCATTCAATTTCTTGCATTTTCAAGAAGTTGTTGGTTTTTAAATTTTTTTGCCTTTGAGATCCTACGTCTCAAATTACTTGTTGAAAATACTTCAAATCAACATTAATAAATTACTTTCTTAACCCGACAAACCTATGTAACCTAAGCTTTATAAGGATCTACCTTATTACAACTAAAAAAGACAAACATACAAATTTTCTACATCTAAACAAAATTTCGTTTTTCTAAAAGTCAACTTCTTGTAAAGTTTTTATGAAATTGATTTTCGGGGAAAGATGCTACTTCTATTCATGTACTTTGATGGCTTTCCTGAACATTGATTTTTCTATGGGAGCACCCACTCTTAGGGAGACCACTTGTAGGTTATTCTTAAAAAACCTACATAACTTGTAATTTTAGAAGGAGAAGTGTTGTCGCCAATCTAGAAAAAGATGCTCCTGGATACAAGGGAGTGTCGGTTTCTCAATTTTCTAAGGACTTTATAAAGGGACATATAGAAAATCATCAAAAATTTCATTATATTGATTTTTGAGAAATAATGTGGATTCCATTCCTATATGTTGTTGGCTTTCTCAAGTAATAGCTAGCACTTGCCTTTGTTATGTAAAACTTTACATTGAGCACTATGGTCGGTTGTTTGATGTAGCATGCAGGATAAATTAACCTGGGATATTGCAATTTGGCAATGCTCTAAATACCATCTCAGAGATAACCTTTGAGATCTTGCATTTTTTAAAAGCGATCATTTGTTTTTTAGAATTTTGGCCTTTAGAAACTTAGAACTTAAGACTCTTGCTAGTCAAATTCTTCCAAACACTAGCTTTGTCGATAAAAATTGTACTTATGTACACGTTATGCATTCGATGTAGTGAGTTCGAGTATGACATTATGCTGGTAATAATGGTTCAGGCAAGGCATGATGCCATAAAAGTTTGGGCAAGAAAAAAGAACAAAGCACCTACTCAGTGTCTACGCCAAATAGAGCTCTCATGCAAGGGGCTTTAAGCGCCCTCGAGACTCTATCCAAGGGACTTCACTCTGCATAAAAGGTTAATAAATAAGATCAAATTACCTTGCTTAATGTAGAGTTAAAATCTCTCTCTCTCTCTCTCTCTCTCTCTCTCTCTCTCTCTCTCTCTCTCTCTCTCTCTCTCTCTCTCTCTCTCTCTCTCTCTCTCTCTCAACAAGACATTTTATGAGGCCATCAAGAGTAGCAATACTAATGCCTAATTCATGTTCAACAGCATGAATAAAACAAAAATTGTTGATGTCCAAGACTTGAGAGTCCAAGACTTGAGAGTGGCATGAGTGCTACTTACTTAATAGCTAGTTATTTTCACTACAACATTCTAGAGGACTTTCGACCCTTTTACAAAGATTTTTTTTTTTGAAAAAAGGTCACAAACCTCGGTATACACCATGAAGTGTGCCTCGGAAGGAGATCCTCGATAATTACCTCGGTAATCGAGGCTTCTTCGTCTCTTTTTTGCTTTGTTTAGAGCACGTATATACCGAGGGATATATCGAGGGACCTTGGTATTTCCCTCCCAACAAGCTATTAGTGACATGTCTTTTCCAAGGGATATACCAAGGGCTATCCCTTTGCATTAGAGTGCGCGAGGGAGGGAGTCTCGCCAGATAGACCCTCTGGAAGGGGGGAACACCTCGGTCGGAGGGTTGTGGGGACTGGATCTTCTCAAAATGAGATGATGTGGACAACAGACTAGAACTTCGTGCCTCCCAACGAAATCGTAGTCTCTCCATGATTATGCCTGCATGCGAGAGAGACAATTCCATCCATATAACTGAGGACTTCATCGTCACTCATGGATGAAAAATGGGACGACCCGCGACTGCGGCCAGATTTGAGACTTGGGGATGTGTCACGAGACATTGAGAATACGCGCACAACTAGAAAACTCTGTGTTTATCCACGTAGAGTATCCACGCGACACCCG
Organism: Diphasiastrum complanatum; assembly: GCA_029204225.1. Classification (NCBI taxonomy): domain Eukaryota; kingdom Viridiplantae; phylum Streptophyta; class Lycopodiopsida; order Lycopodiales; family Lycopodiaceae; genus Diphasiastrum; species Diphasiastrum complanatum. The sequence goes on along the minus strand of CM055098.1, from coordinate 7,960,381 downwards.
ACACTTAGTCGATGTTCCAAAATTTTGTTTGCGTGGAACATCCACGCATGGATTATCCACACCAAAAATTTTTGAGCACACCTCCGGCAAGTCCACCGGTGTTTTTTTGACACGGCGCCAAAAAATTTATGCACGTGGATTATCCACGCCAAATTGAATTTTAAAAATTCTGGCAACTGTTTGGGAGGAAAGCTTGGCAATGCCGGAAGGCAGTTTTCGCATGGATAATCCATGCATGAATTATCCACGCAAATTTCAGTTTCTATAACTTCTTCATAGGACTGAACCGGACGTTAAAGATATCCACACGCAGATATCTTCTACGTGGATCATCCACGCGGTTTTTTTTTTGCATGTTGATAATGAAATGAAATTAGTTAAATAAAATTTTTTCTAAAGTGAATTATATTATGATGAGATTATATATATATTTTTTAAAGTGAATTATATTATGATAAGATTTTTTTTTTTTGCATGTTGATAATAAAATGGAATTAGTGAAATAAATATTTTTTTAAAGTGAATTATATCATGATGTTCCTAGATGATTGAGATTTTTGATGAGGTCAACCACCTACTTTTGTAAGACAATTGACTCGAGCTACCAAGAGAATAATTATGCATGATCTAAGGCTTTGATAGCCAGGTTTAGGATCTACCCTAATGGCACTCTATCCTAATCTCATATCCGAGATCATTTGATATGGATTGAGAGCTCATTTTGTACATACTTTGAGAGATTATCAAGAGATGATGATTTTGGCAAGTTTGCTCTTTAATGAGGAATTGATGAATGATGAATGTGATGTTTTTGTATCTAATGAATAGATCTAAATCTGAACAAAGTACTATACTTTTACGTGTGTGACAGGATGTGAGGATCAATTATTTCTAGTTTGATTATGGTGTTCAAAAGATACAAAATAGGTTGAATTGTGTGTTAGTTTTCTATCTATTAGATATAAGTGAAACCTTTGATGCTTTTTCAATGTTTTAGTATCCAAATGAGGTCCATAAACTCTGATTTTAATATGGTATCAGAGCCCAAATGCAACCATCAAAGCTCAAATACAAGAAAAAGAGAAACAATTACAAGTTGATGATTGTTTAATTTTTATTGCCCTTATTACTACCTTAACTTTGATGATATTTCTTCAAGTGTGCATGAAACTTTAACAACAAAAGAGTGATTTGATGCAATGAAAAGTGAGTATATGATGCATTGTTTGAGGTACTTGTAAAATTATTGATCCTCCATCAAAGATACAAAATGTTACTGTTTGCGAATGGGTCTTTAAGATCAAGCTTAATCAAGATGGTAGTGTGAACAATTACAAAACAAGAGTAGTTGCCAAGGGATATGCTCCATTCAAGGGGATTGATTATGATGCAACACTTGATTCTGTCATAATTTGTGATGGTGATTTCATTAACTCACACGCTTTTAGTGATTTACTGCCTTTGTTACATTTGTCCCATTTAATAGTGATTTACATTTGTTAAAAAATGAGAATTTTTTTGGAACATGAAACCGTACATCTGTCTTCACCGATATGATCTCCGAAAAAATGGGATTGAAGTCAAACTATGTCTATTCTTTTCACTTTCTAGACCAAAAATGAGATTCTGTTTTGGCTAAATAACTAGCATTTGAAAGTATTGCAAGAATCAATTTCATTCAGAATTGCAATAATCAATTTTTATTCAGAATTATAAGAATCAATTTCATCAGTGACAGCATCTTGCAATTCATCTCCTCTTAGATGATTTTCATCATCACTCTCACTTTCAAAAATTATTTCATCACCCTGACTATTAGAATTTCTATTCTCAACATCTATGGAAGTGGGTGCTTCAAATATGCTTTGAAGATTTACTACATCTCTAGGTAGCTCAATCTCATAGTTAAAATGAAGGTTTTCCATTTCATTCTCAACATTTGGACCCTCAAATACTCGTTGTGAACATGGTTTAAATTGAGCTACAAACCACCATATCTTGTTTAGTCGATTTGGTTAAAAAAACACCTGCAAAAATTACTATTTTAGAACATATCGAAAACTCAAATACTGAAGTCACTTGCAATAAAATGAAAAACATGATAGCATAGCATGTGCACTTGCTCACAGTGACGAGGCAATACCAATGTGTCAAAGGACTCCATGCTCTATGTTTTTGATGAATCAATCGCAAAAAATCTACTTGGATCCGATTTTACGGTTGCATTTGGCCCTCTACAAACTACCTTGAACCATTTGACATCAAATAAAAAATAGTGTTCACTTTCACCAAATGACACATTATATATATTTTGTATAGTTCCTATGTATTCTATGTCTCCTGAGATGGGATTCCGATCTCGTGCACTGCTTTGATTTTCTTGTTGGAAAGATGCTATTACATCACAATTGTGTGTGCGTCTCTTGTTATCAATCCTTTCAACACGAAAATGAAAACCAAAAGCTCATACAGCATTATACATTTTGCACTATCACATGACAAACATGAATCTCATAAATAATCATTGTGAATGAACATGGTATTTCAAAATGATTAAACAAATATTGTTATACACAAGAATGTTCTAATAATAAAGTATCTAAAGAATAATACCTTTAATTGACATCCTCTTGCAAAGTCCCATTTTGTGTTTGATATTTTTTGTCTCTCTTTTGTTGCTTTTTTAGTGTTCCATGCATCCACTCTATAGTGCATTTCTTGAGAAATGGCTCAACATCATGTGAACTTGTGGCCATGTGTCTACCTCTATTTTGTCAATGGCGCTTTCTAGACAAGGACCTCTCTTTCTTCTCTTCTTCATATAGGTCTAACCATTTATTTATAACTCGACAATTATAAAGCATGAATGTAGAAATATTTTCTCGTTGGAAGGGTGTCAACCTATAGATCTTTCCCATTTCTTGAGGTTTTTCACTTGTTACCTCTTCGACTTTCTCATCACGCCACAAAAGTGGAGCAGATGGATGTAGTTGGTGCAAAATTTCAGTAACGTAAAAAAGAGATTCATATACTAACCATCCCTCACTAGCAATAGAAATTTTTTCAACCAAGTGCACCAATAAATACACTTGCGAGTCCATGACGGAAGTCGAAAAATATCTCTCAAACATGCACACAAGCTCCACCATATCCTCATGTCTCTTGCAAACATCTAGCCCACAGATTTCTTTGAATACATCCATCTGCAACATATTCAATCCATTTTATGTCTATTTGAATTTCCAATCAATAAATGTGAAAGATTCAACTAATTTGATCATTTTGTCAATTTTTACATATTTGGCATATTGAGGCCAAAACTTGTTTTAGGCTTAGGGAATAACTTTTCAAAGTTCATTAGTCTAGATTTCATTTGAATAAACACTTTTTGAAAGTGTGGGAAGTGTAGATGCTGATTTTTCTACATTGGTGAGATTGGTATTGTATTTCTCTTTCTAACCAGAGATCTTTCAAGTTGATTGGATCTTAAAGATCTGAAAACTTTCACATGGTATTAGAACTTGTGTTTCAAGTTATAAAAGAGGAAATAAGATCTATCAATGATTTGGTGAAGATATCAAGTCCAGAGCATGCTAGAGAGGATTCTACACCAAAATCGAGTTTTTGCTTTTGTAGATACAATTCGACATACTATAGAGTCTACATGCCAGACATGAACATTGTGAAGGCATTGAGAGATGTCAGACTCGATGAGAGCAGGACAACGAGCAACAATGATCCTGTTAGCTACGAAGGTTTGGAAAGGCAGTACTATGATCTGCCACCAGCGACAGAGGGAGCAAAAAATGAACATGAAAACAAAGATTTTTGAGTCGCTTTGCGTTCGAGTGACGAATCAGAAGATGAAAAATTTGAGAGGCAGCCTTCTGTTACAGTACCTATAAACCAAGATGGTTTCGGACCTAGTAGAGTAGACAAAGACAAAAGCATTGATGTCTCAGGAGGATCTCCTAGAAGGTCGACAAGACAATGAAGAGCGCCAACAAGATATGTGCCAGATAGCTCAACTTCCACATCAGAAGTCTGTGGATTCAGTGGCGAACCACAGACATTCGAGGAGGCAATTGAATATCCAGAGAAGGACAAATGGATCCAAGCCATGAATGAAGAGATGGAGTCCATGAGGAAGAACTAGGTATGGACGTTACAGCCATTACCAGATAAGCAAAAGGTTGTCAAATGCAAATGGGTTTACAAACTCGAGTATGAACCAGATGGAGATGTCTCGAAATATAAGACAAGACTGATAGCGAAGGGTTTCTTTCAGAGATATGATATTGATTAGTCTGAAACCTTCTCTCTTGTCATGAAGCATTCGTCCCTACATCTGTTATTTGCATATGTAACTGCTTATGACCTCAGGATCCACATTATGGACGAGAAGACAACCTTCTTGCATGGTGAGTTAGACGAAGAGGTCTATATGGATCAACCCCCAGGTTATGTCTCAAGTTCACTTCCTGATTATGCATACATAATGCATAGGAGTATCTATGGTCTGAAGCCAATAGCTCAAAAGTGGTACAAAAAGAAAGATCAAGCCCTTAAATCCTTGGAATTCAAGCCACTAATGGTTGATTCCAATGTGTATGTGAGGATTATAGATGGGAAGATTATCATCGTGGCTGTGTATGTGGATGACACTCTGATACTCTGCAAGAATGAGCAAACATCTCGAAACACTTCGAGATCATGGATCTGGGAAAGGCCAGGTGTTACCTTGGCTTGCAAATTAAAAGGGACTATGAGGGAGGTAATTTGTACCTTCACCAGTCCAAAAAGCCAAGTATACTACTATCAAACCACTAAGATCAGATAATGGTAGTAAGCATATTTCAAAAGATTATTGAAACTTTCGTATAACTCGATTCAAACACATTTTTAAAAACCAACTCACTTCAAATATATGCTAAGAAAACAATTCAACAAGACTATCAAGGCTTTAAAATCAAATAATGGTGGTCGATTATTGGTCAAGTTATACTTGAAGAAAAAACGTAATCAACAACATGCCTAGTTCTAAAACTTGAAACTAATAATTTATGGACAACAATTACAAAGAGGAACTCTCGGTCTGATACAATCAAAGTAAGTGAGGCTTCAATGTTATATGAGATTAAAAAAGACGTTGCAATGGTGTGGCATATTTTGCTAAGTAAAGGAGTAGAATGATTAGCCAACAATTTAATTAAGCAGCAAATCATCTAAAAACTACAATTTAAAAAAAGACACTAAAAAATGCTACTATTCATCTTCAGAGTAGACCTCAAAATAGACCTCAGTATACTTTCTGAAATAGATACACCTATTTCGAGGTCTGTTCCAACCCCTGTTGGTAGATCATTCACTACCTTTACTCAAATTCTCATGATTTGAAATAGTTTGATTTTAAATCAAATAAGATCCATTCCAACTCTTACAAAAAGAGTCTTGGACCCGAGTGAGTCTATTAGGAGTGATTGCATATGGTTATCAAGAGTTCAAACTCGAATGCAAGTTACTCCAATGGATTTCACTATATTATGGGTGGTTAGATTTGAACTCATTATTTGTGTGTCGACTTTTTAATTTATTTAGGACTATTTTTTGCATATGGTACCAAAAGAGCCAGACAAGAAAAACAATAAAAAATTACTAATTGTTGAAGTGGGATTTTCTCAAGTTCGAATCTCATTTCAATACAACTATAAGTCAAACAAGACAAATTTGATCAATGAGTCACAATTTAGTTTCTAAAATTTATTGATGCTTTTTTCCAATAGCTATGAGCACCTAATATAATTGTAAATCCAAAATAAATGTGGTTCTTGAGTATCATATACATTGAATTTATAATTCAGATGAAGGTAAATTGTTAGATCAAGGGGGTTATGGTGGATGTTTTTGGGAAATCAGATATAATCATGTCTAAATTAGTGTTGATCCGAATAACATACACAACTTTTAAACATAAACATTGATATTTAAAAGAAACATAAACATCACTGAATCATATACTACTTTCAAGCTGTATTATAAGAACTCTCATAGAAATTTAATCACAATGTGTCATTTGCCACTAAAAGTGGTTCATATTTATAATTAATGGTCTTGGGTCTTGGGCCAAGCCCTACGTGGGATGAATTCAACCAGAGGTGCATCAGCTTTTTGCCCACAAAACCTCCGCGGGGGGGGGGGGGGGGGGTAATATAACTCTACATCCATTTTGACCTCAGTGATCGAAGTTGATAAAGATGAATCGAAAGAGGTTGGCAAGGATTGTGGCCAGAAAACCTCCTGGCTATACATTGATCATGACAATATCTTTTGTTTGGAAAGTTATTCGACAAGTTTTATGGTTTCAACCACACATGCATCATTGTGATTCTTGTATTCCAGAAAACTTCTGGCTCATGAATCGCAAATAATCAATAAAAGACATTATTCTTTTCATTCCATTTGGATCCAGATCCTTTGTGGATGCTGGAAGGATGACTTCATCTTTTGAAGGTACACACTGCAACAGTTTGAAATGTTCACTCCATGTGTTGTCTCCATCATTAGAATAGTATTTCCATTGTATGGTTGGCTCACCATTCATCATTTGAAGACAAAAATAGTGAGGATTGGTGTGTCCTTCTAAGCCGTCATTTCCTTGAGCAATATAAGAATCTATAAATTGTTTTCAATCTACCATTCGTTCCAGTATTTCTACTTTAGTGCTTTCGATACGACCGCGACCTATCTTTCCACCATATCTGCATTGTATGAACTGATTTGGACTTCAAAGCCCTGGATATGACACTGAAAACCTAATCTATGTCTTCATGTGTGTGGCCACCATTTCTACCTTTTGGAAGATGTTATGTGCCATAAACATACAACAAAAACCAATAATAAATTTGTTCTTGTGCTCCCTCCAACAATAAGTTACCACGTGATGCTTATACCTTTCTTATTGCTCGCATTATCGATGTGGCAACTTGATTGCTATCATGAGCATGCAAGGTATCAATCCAAACATCATAGAAAAACTTGAATCCATGAACCAATATCCCACAAACATGTGTTTTCAAAAATCGATTGCTCTCTAATCTGGGAGGAGTCTTATTGAAATGTGATAATGTTGTTGTATTTTAATCCATTCCATCAATGATAAGACACAAAGACTGCTCATGATGGGATCTTGACTCTTCTTTCCAATATGCATAATTTTCTGGAACAAAAAATATGACGTAGATGACGACCTCTCAATGCAATATAGCGATCATGCATCCGAGCATCAGGAGTTTTCTCTATTGCATTTTTAAGGTCGTCACATGTTTTGCATTTGGACATTTTTTGTCTTGTTGGAGTCTTGACATGTCCAAACTCTTGTTTCCACATCTTGTAGAGTGTGGATTTTGAAACTTCAGGAATACATGTGTCTTTAAGTTATTTGTTTATAGTTTTGAAGACATCATGTTTATGCATGCCGAGTGGGAGATGATGTTTGCAAATATCAACACCGGCTTTTGATTTATGTTGTAGATGTGGTTGAGGCAATGCGTGCTTTTCCAAAATCCCACGCATTACGACTAGCCCTTTTGAAGAATGTCCACGATGCTTGAATGTGTCGGTGTTTCCATGAAACTTGTATACAATGGAATACCGTGCCTCAGCAATTATTTGCAAGCATAATTGTTTTCACTTGAAATTTGTGTCAAAGCCATATGTCCATGAAATATTACATACCTGCTAACATATATATTATATAATACAAAAGTTGTAATGTAGATTTGCTTTAGTTTGTCAAAGTACAGTATTTGGACCTTAAATGAGCCTAATAATGACTCACAAGAGGGATTGATTGATTGATTAACTATTGAATGCAAACTACTAGACAATAAAAATCAAGATCTAGATTGGCAATTCTACACACATCAAGCAAGAGCAATCATAAATCATTAACAATCATGAACATCCGATCCCCACACATGTGATGACCTTCAGTACGACCTGTAGACAAGGAATGAAGTTAAGAACACTTATATTTCATTTAAATAACAAAGAAACCAAAGTACATAGTGGTGGAAGTCGAGATAGTCATTAGGCTCTCGAATTGTTTCTAAGGCATTAATATAGAGAGATGATAGTACATAGAAAAGCTCTTCCCCACCTTGAGTTAGGTGAGAATCCAACATGTAATAAGAAAGATGAAATGAGCATTTTTAACCTAATTTGCCATTAACACTATCTCAATCAATTTTGAACTTTGTCAAAATCCAGTTTTAGAATTGGACAAGAGAATTTCAATAGAATTTAATCACAAAATAATTGAAATTTTGACAATATCCGATACTTATTTTATAAAAGTTCAAAAAGGATATCACAACCACTCTGCATAGATGAAAGATTCACAAAATGTCATCAAACATCACATATATATATCATATATTCAAATCAATGCTGCTTAATCAAATAAAATGTGCAAAGACAGTTTTCAAAATATATGTATCTACTATTTATAAGAAAAGAGCAGTAACAACCCCTACCGCTTGAGGTGGTAACTATATATTTGTCTTTTTGGTTTAAACATAACCATCATTGCAAATTTAACTATGTATATAAATATAATTAGATATTTAACTCTACACATTCATGACCCCCCTCAGATTTATCTATATCAAGATCTTATTCTTTTGAAGAATCTGAAGAATCTATGTTTGGGGGTGATTCTAAGGTCTTATGGACCTCCAAGTATGCTTTCGTTTGTTTTATATTTTCAGCATTATCGATAACAATTAAATTTCTCCCAATGTTGTTCAGGAGCGGCACTACACAATAAGACATCCTATAAAGGCGCACGGACCAGCTTGGAGCAAAGAATGATTCAATGATATGGCTAACACCTCGCCAGTGCTTTGCTCTCTTTTTTGTGAATTGGTTTACAAGTCACAAAACTTTGAGAAGATTTTTCACTATCGCCGAAGCATAGGGTTAATAATTTAAGTTTGCTATGCACACATCTAGCAACATCATCTGGAGAATTCGAGTTATATAAGACAAACAACACTGGCTGTAGGTTTTGAATAGACAAGTTGTCCTGCTTTAATGGATTTGCGAGATCATAGTAACCTTCAAAAACTTTGCATTTTAAATCTTTCATTTTGTGAAGACTAGCCTTTATTCCCTCTTTCATACCTTGCTCCAAGAACAAGATGACAACGCAAAGTTTATGTTGCATCATGAGGGTTTCCATGCAATGCCGCACCATTGACACTCAAATTCGTCCACGTCGACATGTTCTTGATTTGATTCCGAACTTGCATCACTCGTCCTTGAAAACATAGTAACATGGGGCTTCAACGGTTGCTTCCATGTCCTTCCAATAGGCCTTGCTGCTTTTCACCCAAGTTGAATATCCGGTCTTTCAATATGTACAAATGGCCTTTTTTCTGTACCTTTGACTTTTTTCCTTGATGATAATGGATTATGTTCTAACACTTGAAAAGGAACAACTTCGAGGCCACCAAGTTCTTTGACTTCCATGCCTTCTTCCAATGAAGGATCCTCCAATCTGTCATGTAATTCAGGCGACGTATCCAAAGTTGAGAGAATTGAAAAGACCATTGTGTTAGCCTCCTTGAAGATTTCTTCATTTGCATTGTTCAAGCTCTCATATTTGTTAGCTAAAACAAACATGTCAGCTGGCCTTCAAACATTAAACAAGCCCTATTTTCATCTTTAAATACAAGCGAGACATTGAAGTGCATGGTGTCTTCACATGAAAGAACAACATGATGCTCAGTCTCATCTCGAGTTCGTCACATAAACTCTACGTGATCGAAAGTGAGCTCATCGTGAACATAGATCTCTCAATTAACCCAAGGGACTGAACATCATTCTCCATATTAAACATGGGATCACCTACAGATTTTTTTGAAACCACCACAAACGCTTTAACATGAGTACCAGTAGAGTTCGGTTTTGTAGAAATCTTCCAAGTCCTCGTCAAAAATAAAAGACTTGGTTCCTCAAAAAGTCGGAACATAGTCTGGTCAGCAACATAGAAAGCTTGGTCAAATTGCAATCATCACAAGTTTAATTAGTGCACATTTTCTTTTTTCTAAACAAAGTTTTTAATTTTTTTTTTTTTGAAAGATAAAACGTTGAAGTTTTCATCCACCGCGGCGAATGGAAGCTTTATTTTGTTTTTTTCTTTTTTCAAAAAAACAAAAAAGCGTTGAAGCTTCCATTCATCGTGGCGAATGGAAACTTCAATGTTTTTTTTTTTTTAAATTAAATTTAAAACAGAAAAAAAAAATTCAATTAAAAAAAAAACTTTGAAACTTCCATCTGCCCGCGGCAGATGGACTTCAACGTTTTTTTTTTTAATTTTAAAAAATGTGTTCTGAATACTTTTTTTTTTTGAATTTTTTTTGGAAAAACAACAAATGTTTCTTACCATTTTCGAAAGGCAGAATTTTCGAAAGTTAGAAAATCAGAAATCACTTTGATAACAAGAAAACTTTGGCAAACTGGCAAACAAATGAAAATTTATCTTCGAGACTCCCTATATTTATGATTTTTCCAATGAATCATTTTCCAAAATAACTTATGGGATTAACAATACGATGACATGTGTTAGATGGAGGGAGACCAAGCTCTCCCCATTTATTTTTTTGAAAAAAAACAAGATTAATTTTTTTTTAATTTGTTTGAAACAAAAAAGTACTGAATAATAGTATGGGTGGCCGCGCAAATGACCATTTTTTTTTTATCTAAAAAAAGATTGTACTGAAACCATCCGTCGTGTTGGATGGCATAATTATTCATTTTTTTTAATTTTTTTTGAAAAAAAAAAACGTTAATTCCATCTGCCGAGGCGGATGGAAAATTCAATTAAAAAAAAAAACGTTGAAGTCCATCCGCCGCGGTAGATGGCTTTTTTTTTTTTTTTTTGTGTTCTGAATACATTTTTTTTTCTAAATTTTTTTGGGAAAAAAAAAAGAAACTTCTTACCATTTACGAAAGGCAGAATTTTTTAAATATCAGAAAAGTAAAAATCACTTTGTTAGCAAGAAAACTTTGGCAAACTTGCAAACAAATAGAAATTTACCTTTCGGACTCCCTATTATTATGAATCCTCCAATGGGTTATTTTTTAAAATAACTTATGGGATTAACAATACGACATCTGTCTGATGGAGGGGGACTAAGCTCCCCTCATTTATTTTTTTGAAAAAAAAAACAGGATTTAATTTTTTTTAATTTGTTTAAAAAACAAAAAAAAGTACTGAAAAATAGTACGGGTGGCCGTGCGGATGACTTTTTTTAATATTTTTTTTTTGAAATTTTTGAAGAAAAAAACAAAGAAGATTCTACTATTTAAAAATAAGATTCAAATTTGTTTTTATTGTTATTATTATTTTTTGAAACTTGTTTTTGATTTTTGAAATACACAAATGTATTGAATCCATCCGTCGTGGCAGATGGCTTTTTTTTTTTTTCCTTTTAAAAAAAAATGTATTGAAAAAATATAAATAAAAAATTTCAAAAAAGAAAAAACCATGAAATTCCTAACTTTGTACTCAAAGTTTTAATATATCCTACAACATTTCCGAATTCGAATGACCTTCCATCAATTGATATATATATACTTTCCATGTCCCACCAACTCGCCCTGCTCTTCTCTTTCTCTTGTGGAGCATGCATTTGAATGTAAACCATATATTTGCATCCTCCAATAATGTTTGCATAAAACATGCCAATCAGTCCAATTGTATTCAGGGCCTCCATACACCATGAGTGTGACATAACTACTTGGAGGCACATCCACATCACCTACTCTAGGGAAAGCAACGGACTCTGGCCAACATCCAAATCGTACACGGTTGAACGATTTTTGACTGGCAAATAGGTGTGGTGGGACAATACCTATGGTGTCGGATATTTGGTCCAAAATAGTGGCACTCACACCACGAATATGCAAAGTCTTAACCTTTTTATTTAGTGCCCTGATTTGTCTCCGATGACGTGCTCTATCTACAAGAGAGCGGTCCATATAGTATCAATGGAAAAAGATTTGGAGGGGCTCTCAATGGGTGATTCCATCACATTTTCAAATAACCCCAAAGAAAAATCTTCAACAACATCAACATCATTTACTATGGCCGGACCTATGACCTCGTCAACATCGTCCACCAAATCTTCATCCAATGCTAATGATAATCCAAAATATAGACAAACTCTCATTTTTTTTAGCCATCCACTAGGTGATTTTGAAGGTGTTGATGAAAGCATTAAGGAAGGAGAGCTTATTCAAGTGATTCTTAATGGCTTGTTGGATGCTCATGCTAACATTATTTAAAGTATTGCTATTCAAAAGACTTGCCAAGTTTGATGTATCTTCAAGAGATCTTGATCAATGAGGAATATAGGCTTCAAGCAAGAGATGAATCTACATCGACACTTCAAGAGGATGCTATGTTCACAAAGGGCAAATTCAAGGGCAAAGCCAAAAGTAAGTGGTCTAAAGGGCAAGATCAAGTGGATGATTCTTCAAGTGGCAAAAAGAAGGATAGATAAAAGCTCAAGTGCTTCTATTGTGGCATCAAAGGACCATTTGCAAGGGATTGCTACAAGAAGAAGAGAGTTCAAGGAGACAAGTAAGGTAATCTTACTCTTGATGAAGATGGTTTGGATGTTCAAGATGCAAATGACGATACTTTTGTGATGTCTTCATGTATGCTTGCTAATAATGGAGATTTAGATCCTTGGTGGATTGATAGTGGAGGAAGTTCACGCATAACTTTTCACAAAGAGTACTTCACTTCTTTGTTGGCATATGGAGATGACAAGAGGGTGATCTACACGGCCAATGATGGTGAGTGTGCAATCAAAGGGATTGGCACAATTCCTATTTTTCTTTCTGAAAATAGAAATTTTTATTTGGAGGATGTCTTATTTATTCCATCTATTACCAAGAATTTGCTTAGTGTGAGTCAAATGCTAAGTAAAGGCCTCAAGGTGGAGTTTGATGGAAATGCTCGTCTTGGTTGGAAAAGGTAAAAGGCAAGAGAAGTTGTTCAAACTAGATGCTTGTGTTATTGCTAACCAAGTTGGATGTGTTGCAAGGGAGCAAATACCTATTCAAAAGGTTTGGGCATAAAAGGATGGGACACCTCAACTTCAAGTCATTAGAGGTAATGGCTAGGAAGAAGATTGTGATAGGTCTTCCAAGTTTCTTAAGTGGCATCAAACATGTTTGTGAGTCTTGTGCTTTTTCTAAGTCACATAGACTATCTTATACTAGATCTATATCTAAATCCACAAAGCCTTTTCAACTTGTACATTCAAATATTCATGGATTTACTACAATTAGCAATAGTGGAACTAAGATGTATGTAACATTCATTGATGATTTTAGTAGATTTGTTGGATCTATTTACTAAAGAGCAAGGATGAAGTGTATGATGTCTTTATCAAGTTCAAGGATGCAAGGGAGAACAATTTTCTACAAAGATCAAGTGCTTAAGGAGTGACAATGGTGGTGAGTACATGTCTACCAAGTTCAAGGCCTTTTGTAATGAGCATGGGATCGAGAGGGAGTATACAACATCAAGGACTCCACAACAAAATGGAGTGGCTAAAATGAATAATAGGACTTTATGTGAAAGTGCTAAAGCTATGAGGTTAAGTGCTAATCTTGACAAACCATTTTGGGATCAAGCTTTGTTGTGTGCCAATTTCTTCTGCAATAGGTGGCCGAATGCTATTTTGGATGGAAGGACATTTTTTAAGATGCTATTCAAGAGGAGGCTGAGTGTCAACTTTCTAAGGACCTTTGGATGCACATGCTATGTCAACATTACTCTTGATGATAGGACCAAGGAGGATCCATCTTCAAGACAAGGTATTTTTGTGGGATATAGTGAGGTGAGTAAAGCCTACAAGGTTTACATTCCTTCTACTAACAAAGTGATTATTGGTAGAGATGTCATTTTTTATGGGAGAAATATTTCAAAAGTGTCTTCAAGCATGATTGATGGTAGTGTGGATGGATCTAACATTCTTGATGTTGATGAAAAGGATCCTACTTTGGATGGTGATGATGATGGACCTTCATCGAGTCAAAAGCCAAGGAGAACATCCAGAGAAAGACAAGTACCTTCAAGGCTCACATATGATCAAAAGGGTAAGCAAGTAGTTTCTGAAAATTATGTTCTTTCCTAACCTCTTTGTATGAGCCTACAAGTGTAGATCAAGCAAGAAAAGAAGAGGAGTGGATCCAAGCAATGGATCTTGAGTATCGAGCTCTTATGAAGAGTGGCACATCTTTTGGAGGATCTTCTTGTGTAGATTGTGCTATGCAAGTGGATGGATATTATCATGCTATAAAATCAAGTAATGGATCTGAAAAACAAAGTCTGTTCAATGACTTTGATGGTCAAGTTGAAGATCAAAAGGTTGATCTCAAAGCGCTTCAACTAGTCAAAAGAGAAGATGGCAATTTGGAGCTAGTCAAGAGTATCAAAGGAGAGGTAATTGGCAAAGATGTTATGGATCTATTTTTGCAGCTTATTGAAGACTCAAATAAGGTCAAAGGAGCATCAAGGAAGTGTTGTTCAAGTCTACTTTACTTGTATTATCTCATGTTTGAGCAATTTCATGTGGATGTGTGCAAATTGTCAAGATATGATAAAACTAGTTACATTGGTGAGCATTGTTTTGATGTTGGATTTTGTAATAGCATTTTTGTTGGATTTATCTCCTTTACTTTCCTAAATCCTATGCTAATCTACCTCCATTCATGCTGCTGTATTTTTCTTGTGTTGTCGCACAGTCTGCATATTTACATCTAATAAGACAGACGAATAAAACGCGACTGTCTACATAAATACAAGTAAATTTCCATAGGTGTAAAAGATGAAAAAGGTGACATTGCCCTACAAATGCCAAAGGTGCCCTTATAGAAAAATGTGAAGGTACCATGTAAATCAGTTTTTAAAGGCATCTGTCAGAGTTTCACGTTTTTCACATCTTCATCAACGTTAATTTTCGTGCAGGCTGATGTCGCGGCCTTCTCACGCTCATCCCATGCAACTGTGCAATCAGATTTGACAATGACAGTAGCCACCCATGATCTCCCATAGACAGCACATCCACTTTGTACTTTTTTCATCTGCACATCTGTAAACATTATGTATATATATTGAATACCATTTGCGTATTCAATAACACACATAATAGCATCAGTGCAAAACATCGCTGATAACTAGAGATAGACATTGTAGATGCTTTCGCCCATCGATTCTTTTTCTTCCAAATGTGTATTGTCATTAATAGGTTTATCACCTTTACTAAATTGTGTAATTAGCTTTGTGAAGCATGCGATTTCGTCCACTATTGTCTTGTGCTCACCTGCATTATTGACCTGTATATTTCGCTATACTTAATCTGATTACAACTGTTTGTTCTGCGTTCAGATTTGTGTCAATATTGCAATGCCTTTCTACATATTGTCTGACTTTATTATTGCTTAATCTGGTAGTCTGCTCTTTGCGAATTATTATTAGTCTAGTTGTTCGGATCTAGACTATCCTTGTGATAAAGTCGAGTTACATGTCTGTCAAGACTATCTAGTTGGTAAACAGACTAGGAAACCATTTAGATCAAGCCATCGACATACTACTAGAGAATTGCTAGACATTGTGCATTCAGACATTTGTGGCCCGAGAAAAAATCCTTTGCTACAAGATGCAAAGTATTTTATAACTTTTATTGATGAATTTTCTAGAAGGACTATGGTGTACTTTATCAAGAAGAAATCAGAAGCCTTCAATTGCTTCAAAATTTTCAAAGAGCATGTAGAAAACGAGACTGGAAGGATGATCAAGGTCTTAAGATCAGACAATGGTGAAGAATACATCTCTACTGAATTTAAGGAGTACTGCCAAGCCAAGGCATTGAGCAGCAATTCATCACTCCTTACAGTCCTCAGTCTAATGGCTTAGCTGAGAGAAAGAACCGTACTCTGGTTAACTTCAATCTTGTTGCAACTTCCCTAGGGATATCCAACAATCAGCTAAATTGTACGCCCAATGACGCTTGTAGTGACATATATCTATTGCCCAGCGACAGACAATTTGAAATTTCTTGTGCACGCCATTTTTGATATTTCCTCACATTTTTTCTCTCATTCTCAATCATTTCATTTTGCTTCCTTGCTTCCTTGCTTGCCATTGTTCATTTTGTTTTCTTGCTTCATTGATTTCTTGCTTGTCATTGCTCATTTTCATTTTCATAGTGATCTTGTTAATTGTTACTTGTATTCTCATTTTCATTTTCATATTCATAGTGATCTTAGCTTGTTACTTGTTAGCATCTACTTAGTTGCAATCTTAGTGTTTAGTTTAGTTTTCTTGTAGTAATTTAGTGTAATTTTTCATATAGTTTTCAATGTTTTTTATGTGATTAGATATTGTACCACTGGTTGCGATGGCTAGTGGAAGTGGTGGACAATGCGGCCGACGTGATCGGTTGTCTAGTTCTTCCAGGGGGTGCACTTCTGAGGGTGTGTCCCCCCTCTAGCGGCGGCCAGCAGTGGTCGTGGAGGTGTCACCTCTAACAATAACCAAGAGGAGACACTTTGTCTCATGAGAGGCTTGCACCCTTCTGCTTGTCAGGCAGTCTACGAGCTACCGATGCATGAGGATGCGGCAACTGGATTGCCTATCCCTACTGGCGAGTCTAGCACACGCCCATATAAGATTCATGTTGATGGATCTTTGAATATAGATGACAATAATGGATATTTGGTCATGAGACTAGCTCGTGAATTGACCAAATTATTAAATGTTATTTTCATATCCACACATGTGAAATACAGTATCTTACTATTTTTGTATGGACATTAATTTTTTCTTATGTTTTGATTGAAGTTTGATCAATGTCTATTAGAATTTGCATCTCATTCGTAGAGTAAATGCTGATTTTTCCACATTGGCAAGGTTGGTGATTGCTTGTCTATCTAACCCAAGATCAAGAGAACATTTTGGATCTTAATGATCTAAAATCTTTCACTTGGTATCAGAGCTATTGTGTTTTAGGTTATGAAGGAAGAAATCACATCTATCAATGATTTGGAGAATATATCAATGCTAGAGCATGCTAGATTCGATTCTACACCAAAATCAAGTTTCTTGCATATGTAGATTGGATCTTTTGTAGATCAAAACTCTATTTAGGGTTATATTATTGATCAATTCCAATTTCTCACATTACTTGTTGGATTCGGCCAATTTTTAGAGCATTAGTAAAGCCTAAGTGGTGGCTACAAGATTGCATATCAAGTTATTGGCAATTGCATGTAGACTTTGAAATAATCAATTTCTGTGATTTTGTCAAAATCCTAATTTTGATTGGATCTCTAGATTGTGAGTTTACTGAACTTCATTTGAGTGTGTTTCAATCTTAGGAAGTTGCAAGAGTCATTATATTGAGGTTAGATCATAGGTTGATCAAGATTTCACTATTCTATGTGTTGATTTGCTTGGTATCTAGAAGAGAATCGAAAAGATTCAAATCTTTGTGATTTTTTATTGAAAACATTTGTTGTTGTTCCAAGGAGTGCTTTGTGCATTGAAATAGGTTAAAAGAGAGGATCAGGTCATTGCTACATGGCTACATCAAGTGGAGTCATGTTGGAAGCCAATGATCATAGGCTTACCTCAAGTAGCTATTCATTGTGGAAAGTGAGGATGGAATCACTTCTTGAGATGAATGATGTTTTGGATATTGTTGTAGGTTTGGAGGAGAGGCCAACAACACAACAAGATCAAATGAGGTATGACAAGAGGGCTTGATAAAGATGAATGTTACCAATGAGCTTCACAAGGAAGTTGGTAAGAGTACTTCATCAAAGGATGCTTGGGATTCATTGAAGAAGCTTTATGAATTCAAGTCTACTTCTAGAGTGTTGACTCTAAGAAGGCAAATCTTTTCTTGTTTGTAAAAGAGTGAAGAAAGTTCAAATACTTTTATTTTGAGAGTTAAAGTCTTGAATGATGAGTTAGCTTGCATTGATGAGAGCATTAAGGAAAGTGAGCTTGTTCAACTTATTCTTAATGGATTATTGGATGCTCATGGTAAACCACCCCTTGGGATATTTGGTTGTCCGGCTGTTTTTAGGGTTGATGATAAGTTGGCGACATCGGTCTGCCACTATTGGAAAGTCCACAGTTGTCTCCTTGGTGAATACTAATTTCTATCTCAAGATTCTTCCTACACGTTTACTAATATTTGATCTAGGATCAGGTGAAAACCGTTTTGGATTCTATGTCTGCTCATCTGATACTTGCAAGAATCACAACTTAGACAACCGAACTATTTGAAAAACGACTACAACGGACTTCCGACTGATTTCCAGCAAAGGGTAACCAATCCTATTATTCTCCATGTTCAAATGTTAAGTTCAACTATTTGAAGACCATTGAAGACTTGGCCATCTTCAAGGGCTTCTACCAACTAGCATTTAGAATAAGTCTACAGAAATACATCACTTTTTCAACAGTCTGCAGAAATACACTATGCTTCGGCACAGTCTGTAGAAATGAACTATGTTTTGCACAGTCTATTTTTTTGCACTTTTTCAAAAAATACGAAACGATAATTTACCAAAAGTTCAACTGTTTTATGGCACCTTCAGCTTTTTCGCAAAATCCCGAAGTGAGAGAAAATTTCGAAGGTGGTCCATTTTCAAGGACGAAGGTTCCCAGCCACTTTCCAAAATGTGAAGTGAGAAAAAATCACTTATCCCCTGTAAGCTGAAAAATCAACTCTAACAATGACAACTTTAGATTGAATCAAGAAAAGATATACAATTGTTTCACCACTTTATTGTTTCAACTCTTCATTTATAGAGTTTCTATCTATAGCTTAATTTTCAAATGTTTGTTCACAAGATATTATCAATTCACACAATTATACTAGCATGCAATCACTCTTAGAAAGTCTTTTCATTACTTCCATCTCAATGACCAAACATAGATCTCTTGTTATTTTAAAATGATAGAAAAGATACTATTTCAGTAATAGCACCAGACCTAGGCATGCATGTCAACAAACTGGTAAACTAACCATCACATCATGATATTCACAAGCTATAAACCACGACTCTTGTAGTAAATTCACTTATAGTTGTTAGATTATTCTACTATCGAGAGTGATTCATCCGAATAATCGATCTTTAATCTACATCCATTTCATTTATTCAGTTCTCAGTTTTACACATGTTTCTGCATGGTCTACAAAATTCTCGTTGAAGTCATTCTGATATGTTGGTGCCACCTGTTGAACGATTCTCGAGTATTTCTACAAACTGTGTAGAAACACGTGTAAAACTACAGAACTGAATAAATGAAATGGATGTAGATTAAAGATCGATAATTCGGATGAATCACTCTCGATAGTAGAATAACCTAACACTCTCCCTTAATTTGAATATGAATGCCTTGACCTTCGAACTTAGTTCTACACAAAATCTTTTGTGTGAATCCAAGCGTAGTGCCTTAGTAAAATATTAGCTATCATGTCTTGCGTTTGACAGTACTGCAAGTTTACTTCTTTGTCGAGGACTTTGCTTCTAACATAGTGATACTTAATTTCAATGTACTAACTCCTAGAATGATGAAATCTGAGGTTGGCTGATAAAACAATAGCACTTTGATTATCACAAAATAAAGTTGTCAGAGCAAATTGTTTCATACAAACATCTAAAAGTAAGTTTCTCAACCATAATGCTTCCTTTGTAACTTGAGAGACTACAATATATTCTGATTCAGTACAAGATAGAGCTATCGAAGTTTGCTTGTGACTATTTCATGAAATAGGACCGTTGTTGAGAAAGAATATAAATCTAGATGTGGATTTACGAGTGTCTACATCTCCTGCCCAACTTGCATCTGAATAACCACTGAGAATATTGAATTTGTCGTTGATGCAAAAGTCCATAGTAGCTCGAATGTATCTCATAACTCTGATAAGAGCTTTCCAATGTGTAATGTCGGGATTGGTCATAAACCAACTTAAGGAACTGAATGCAAAAGCTATGTCTGGTCTGGTATAGATCATCGCGTACATAAGAGATCCTATTATCGAGTGATGAGGAATGTCTCGCATTTGCTCCTTCTCTTCGATTGTTTGAGGACATTGGTCCTTTGACAATTTGAGTCCTGGGTCCATTGGTGAGTGAGCTGACTTGCAATTCATCAGATTATATCTGACGAAATATTGTGAATATATTTTTGCTAAGTAATATAGACCAATTGTCGCTTTCTATCTCTTTGAATTTGAATACCTAGACAGTAATGAGCTTCGCCTAGATCTGCCATGTCAAATTCGAATGACAACTTTGAATTAGCATTTTTTATTAGATCGATATTGTTGCTAAAAAGCAGTGTGTCATCCACATACAAAGTGATAATAATAAAAGAATGTTGCACAGTCTTGAAGTAGACGTTAGAATCTAAAGTGTTTGGTTTATAGCCATGATCTATAAGAAAAGTGTTGATTCTTTGACCATGCTCTAGTAGATTGCTTCAAGTCATAAAGTGCTTTGTGGAGTTTATATACATGATTTTGTTTGTCTTCGATATTATAACCTTCAGGTTGTATCATGTAAATATCTTCTTCGATGACTCCATTAAGATACGTTGTCGGTTGTTGAGGACTAATTGTTGGATCTCATCTAAGTTTTTCTGAGACATTTGTGTGAATTGTTGACAAACTTTGTTAGGAGCACAGTTTGACATATTGAATTGGCCAAAAATTGGATGTTCTCTTTAGTTAATGAAACACGTTCGATTTGAGAATTGTCTAAATCAACTATCTTTTGGTTATTGTATATAAAGTCACATTTAACTGGTGATACTCGTCACCAATTCTGTTGAATGTCTGTCAACAGCCAGATTATATACATAGAACAATAAAAACATCGAAATCATCTACTATCTCACCAAATAGCCATCCCTTTGGAGTTTGACAACTTTTTGAGATAATCTCCGATTGAGATTTTGGTTGTGAAATAGCACTCTTCGAGAAATATTCTCTCTTAAATTCTATTTTAATGCCCAATGTTTTTGGTGATGGATGAAGTAATTTGTGAAGTGATTTTTTCTGATAAATACATTGAAGGCTGATGCAATAAACAAAGGGGCTTAAACCTTAACTGGCTAGGTGTACACATCTTATAAATATACTATGGTATGGTCTTTGGAATCTGGAGAGTTGTGATTGAAGAATCATAACTCAGACTCTAGGATATACCACTTTGATCATGGTAAGATTACCTTAGAGGAATAAACAAGATAACGGGACTTTGGTATGATTGGCCATCTTACCAAATTGGTTATGTTTATTCGGGTAAGGACTACCATGAATGCATCTGATTTAGCTTAGGTATTTTTTGAGTGTCTGTTTAGGCTTCACGGATAAAGACATCATGAACATTCGAGATTCGAAGTTCATCAGTCACTTTTGATCGACCATATTCGCTAAACCAGAAACGACTTTGAGCTTAAGTTCTTATGACCATTGGTTAGACGAAAAAGGACAAATCAGTTGCAAGAACTAATGCTTCGAGCATATCTTTTGGTGGCAATCTCATTAGGAAGTGTATCTAATCTCATTAGGAAGTGTATCTACCCTTGATTGAGTTGCCTATGCTAGAGTATCGCATTCTCTTATTAAGTATAGGACAAGAATTCGATGAATTATTATTGACGAATCATAGTTCAAATTCTAGTTATACTTGATTGTTTAAGAGAAGGATTACTTACATGATCAAAAGATCAGATGATATCTGTATTTTGATTGCAATCTCCTCGGAGAAGAAGTTATCTTTGAGGGAGACTAAGTTATAGTACGTATTTGGCTGCCGGTTATAGCCCATTCATACTTATGTACAATTTTAAACCTATATCACTCATTTCGGTAGAGACTCGTACGATTAAATTTCAGAAGGTAGATTTCCTACATGAAATGCAGGAAATGCTACGAATAGCACGTGAGAATGTCTAGTGTTCTCAAGATAGGGACCGACAATATGCTAAATCTAAAATAATCATCTTGGGACTTTCAAATGGTGGGTTTGGGTGTATTGAAGAATCTCGAAGTATCCTAGTGTAAAGCGTACCGACAAGCATTACAAGTTGTCTCCTAGATACAAAGGAGCGTATTAGATCTTGTAAAAGATCGGATCCTTAGCTTACCAGTTGGATCTCCCGGAAAGAACTCAAATGCATCCGGTTTTTCACGTAAGCTGACTCAAGAAGAGTCTACGTGAAGGAGAGCATCTTGGTCCTGGAGACCAATTGGACCTGTTGGATGAATCATCGGGTGTGTTTCGGTTTGAACCCGGAAAGATCTTGGATATAAGAACTAAACGATTCAGAAATCATATAGTTACCGAGCATCTGATTCAACAGAAGAGTCGCACAGATGATGATGATTCCTAGGAACAAGAGGGAAACTTAAGGAGGACCTTCCCTAGTTTTATGTTCTGAGGACAGAACTTGAATAAGGGGGGAAGAATGTCATGCCCATGACTGGTCTCGGGTAGCATGTCCATGCTAGGGATTAGTAGACCAACAACCCGTAACTTAATTGTGACTATAAGGGAATTGGGGCCCTTATGTGTATAAGATCATAATTAATGGTTGTAGGCCTAAACTCATGATGGTGGATTTGTATGGGTCTATTAGTGAGTCATAGGATGACTGGATGATGTGGCTCAGATAGGCTACAGAGGTGTCCAATGAGGTCTCACAATGACTCTTAGTGGTGCTAGGGCCTTGGAGGGTATAAGTATACCCATTGGGCTCTCACTAGTGTATGTCTGGTTGTGGCAATGGTAGTAGTATGTTGCGGGAGTGACATCTCTCCTATTGAGCATTGATTGGTGATCCATAGCTTGGGGGCTAGATCCGTTCGATCTAGGTTTGGTTGGGTTGTTTTGTCCACCGTCCGTTTCCTTGTTGTTCTATGGATTCAGCATCCTAGTAGAAATCCTTGGAGGAGGTCATTATAGCTATCTTTTTTGGGTCGATTGTTATGTCGTACTTACTGATCACGTGCCCTAACAACACTTCGTAGGAAACTCCAAACATGCACTTATTGGCATTTAGAGTGATGCACGTTGTTGCGCATTTTTGGAAACACTTCTCCAGCATAGCAAGGTGTTTCTTGACAGTAGATGCCCCAAAGGGGTCATCTATGAATATTTTGAGGTTATCATAGAGAATGTTCTCAAAGTGCTTGTTCATGAACTGTTGATGTGTCCCGAGAGCGTTAGTCAGTCCAAATGGCATAACGTGGTAGGTGAAAACTCCAAATGTGGTAGTAATGAATTTTTCAACTTATTCTCTTCTACAATGGCTATCTGGTTATAGCCAATGAAACAATCCATGAAAGAGTATTGTTCTCTTCTGCCCATTCTTCTAGGACTTGGTCTATGACGACAGCGGGTAATAGCTCTTCCTAGTCGTTTAACCTCTTATAGTCCACACACGCACAAATGCGCATGGATTTTTTCTTGGTATGAGACACTATCTGAGAACCCACTCGATATTCTCGACTGAGAATATTAGCCTAGCATTCCGAAGTCATTCTAGCTCTGTGTAGACTCCTTCTTTCAGGTGGTAGGGTAGTTGATGTTGTTTCTGTCGTATGGGTTTGGCTCCTCTTTGAACAATATCATGTGGGTCACTAGGTCAGGTGGAATCCCTTTTAGATCTAATGGCTGGTACTTTCTGCACAATCGCTCGTACTCCTCTTTCTCATTACTACTTATGGAAGCACCTAGTTTGATGCTCTTTGATTCTTCTAGGGTTCCTAGGTTTGTCAGAGAGATGTTGGCATCTCGAACTTTGGGAGGCCACTCTTTGGGAGTATTTTACTCTACCTCTTTGACTGAGGTACCTCTAGGTAGCCATCAATTATCATTCATTCTCTACCCTTTTCAAAAATTAACACTCCTGCTGGAATGTTAACTATTGTCATAGCATGCTAAACTCAAATAGATAGAAAAGTGTAGTATATAAGATTATCAAATCTCAAATTGATAACTTATTCGGATAATTGTAGATATTATTGTTCTTTTATGTGCTTTGTGTAACAAATCTAGTTGTCGACAGACATTTAGTTGAATTGGCAACCAATAACGCCAATTATATTGTATTATGAACTCGATAACCAGTAGATAGTTGATTTATAAAATCTCTTATCCAATATATTCCACTTGAAACTTTGAAGATGTATCACGCTTATTAGCCAATTCGATATGTTGGGGATACTATGATTGGTTCAGTAGGACACCTTGCCATTATGTTGGCTTCGGGTCTCTCAACGGTAGGTGCTACATCTTCTACATGTGTCTCGGCAGGGTCTATTGATTTAAGTTTTCGTAGTTCTTCTATAATTTCTAATGGCTCAACAGAATCCATTATGGGTTGGCTTGACTCACCATCAGTTTCTCTAGGTAGTGGAGACAAAGGCCCACGACTACTTCTCCTCAGTCCTAGTCGTCCTTTCTAGGAGTCTGATTCCTCTTTGGCTGCTGTTTGTTTCTACCTAGGTCTCCAAGATATCCCTATTTTGTGTCCTATCTACAGTAGTACTCTACCTATTGGCGAATAGCGACCAGTTGGCATTGTATGTGGGTTTCATGGTTTTTCCAACTTATCTTGGAAGTCTCTCAAACTTTGTTAACTAGTATTACATATGTTCTAACTAGCTCCACCTGGTTATTAGTCTATTCAATTCTGATCCATTTATACCCGTGCATAGTATTCATCGGTGCTTTATTCTAGGTTCCATTTCTCCTAGATGCTAATGTTGGCAGGACATAGGGTGGTTAGATAATGCGAGTGGCTTTCGGTTTCAGAGCTTGGGGTCCAACCCTAGCCCTTGGTTTCATAGTAAATTCCATTTTGTATCGACTTTGACTCTTTTGTCCTAACTTGGTACCCTATGGCTTGGTGTCTGTTGTACTGTTGGTACTGTGTTTGGTATCCTAGAAAATGCCACTTGGTCCAACTCCTACTCTCTGTTGTCTGGTCACTAGTCTCTTGGTCATGGTCTAACTTGACTCTAAACCTACATTTTAGGTTTGGTAGGTCAACTAGTATTCATGTAGTCGGCCAATTCTTGGTTTTTTTGCACCCTACTAGGCTATCAGTGTCAAATCAACATTGTCTCAATTAATTTTGGACTTTCTCAAAATCCATTTTAAAATATGGACAAGAGAATTTCAAGAAAATTTGTTTTTGGAGATCCACCCGCCACCAGAATTTGAAAAAAAAAATTTGAAATTTTTTTTTGAGTGTCCACCCACCGCGGATCCAATGCAACACTCTGCGCTCCCAATGCGGTCCCTCTGAGGTCCCTCTACGGTCCTAATGTGGTCCCTAACAACGTCCCTAATGCAGTCCTCTGTCGTCCACCCGCCCCGGTGGGTGGAGCCTCCACAATTCGAAAAAAAAATTGAATTTTTTTTTTGAGATGGTCCCTAGTGCGGTCCCTAATGCAGTCCCTCTGCAGTTCTTTGAAGTCCCTCTTTGGTCCTATGCGACCCTCTACGGTCCACCTGCCGTGGCGGGTGGAGCCTCCAATTTTGTTTTTTCTAAGACGGTCCCTAATGCGCTCCCTCTGCGGTCCCTCTATGTGGTTCTCTACGGTCCTATGCAACCCTCTACGGTCCTTTGTGGTCCTCTACGGTCCTCTGCGGGTGGTCCCTTTGCGGTCCTTTGATGTCCCTCTCTAATCCTATGCGACCCTCTACGGTCCACTGACCGCAGCGGGTGGAGCCTCCAATTTTTTTTTTTTGAGACGGTCCCTAATGCGGTCCTTAGTGATGTCCCTAATGCGGTCCTCTGCGGTGCCTTTGCGGTCTCTCTAAGGTCCTATGTGACCCTCTACGGCGCTTTGCGGTCCTATGCGACCCTCTACGGTCCACCCGTCGCGGCGGGTGGTCCCTCTACGGTCCTCTACGGTCCTAAGCAGTCCTCTGTGACCCTCTACGGTCAACCGGCCGCGGCGGGTGGTCCCTCTACGGTCCTCTGCGACTCTCTACAATCCACCCGCCGCGACGGGTGGTCCCTCTACGGTCCTATGCGACCCTCTACGGTCCTCTATGGGTGGTCCCTTTGCGGTCCTTTGATGTCCCTCTCTGGTCGTATGCGACCCTCTACGGTCCACCGGCCACAGTGGGTGGAGCCTCCAATTCTTTTCTTTTTTTTGAGACGGTCCCTAATGCGGTCCCTAATGACGTCCCTAATGCGGTCCTCTACAGTCCCTAATGCGGTGCCTTTGCGGTCCTATGCGACCCTCTACGGTCCTCTACCGTCTCTCTATGGTCCCACTACGGTCCTCTACGGTCCACCCGCCGCGGCGAGTGGTCCCTCTGCGGTCGTATGCGGTCCTCTACGACCTTCTATGGTCCACCCGCCGCGACGGGTGGTCCCTCTACGGTCCTATGCGACCCTCTACAGTCAACTGCGATCCTCTGCAATCCTATGCGATCCTCTACGGGTCCCTCTGCGGTCCTCTCTACGGTCCTATGCGACCCTCTACGATCCACCCGCCGTGGTGGGTGGTCCCTCTGCGGTCCGCTACAGTCCTATGTCATCCTCTGCGACCCTCTACGGTCCACCCGCCGCGGCGGGTGGTCCCTCTACGGTCCTATGCGACCCTCTACGGTCCTCTGTGGGTGGTCCCTTTGCGATCCTCTCTGCAGTCCTATGTGTTCCTCTGCGACCCTCTACGGACCACCCGTCACGATGGATGGTCCTTCTACGGTCCTCTGCGACCCTCCACCCACCGCGGCGGATGGTCCCTCTGCAGTCCTATGCGACCCTCTACGGTCCTCTGCGGTCCATTCCTGTTATATCTTCAATCATAGAAGTTGCAGCAGATCCAATAATTGCAACATCTAAAAAAACACTTTGTATTCCCTCAACTTCCATCAATAGCTTATGTTTGCTACATAGGGCCATCAATCCATTAAAGAGCGAACCCTCGTAGTTAAGAATAAACTCATTTGAGTCATGAGTTGGTGGCTCAGCAGTAAATTGTGCAATGTCCGCACAAGACAAAATAACATGACGCTCAGAACCATCTTGGCCGCGAGTCATAAACTCAACTGTGTCGAAAGCAAATTCGTCTTGAAGGTAGATACCGCAAATTACGCCAAGACTTTCAACATTATCCATGGAAAATTCAGGATCGCCAATTGATTTATTGGATATTACCACAAAGGCTTCCACATGAGGTCCACTTGAGCTTGGTTTATGAAGTATCTTCCAACCTCTAGTAAGATATAATGGAGAGGCATTCTCGGAGGGCCTGAAAATGGTTTGGTCTACGATGTAGAAAGCCTGCAAAAAATACAGTTCAAATTAAATGTCAAATAGAATATCAAAAACGTTTTCATGCAATGTAAGATTGAGGGCCTAACATAGAATGTTTGTAGCACATATTTCTATACATATATGTAATATATGGCAGATATAATATATATATATATATATATATATATATATAATATATATATATCCTCAGAACCTCCAGCTGCAGCAGAAGGTTTTGAATTTTTTTTATTGTATATGTATATATTTGTATATATATACTTATATAGATATACTTATATATATGTGATATATACATATATATCACTCACACACACACACACACACACACACACACACACACACACATATATATATATATATATATATATATATATATATAATGTAATAAAAAATGGACCTCCCGCCACGGCAGGAGGTTCTGAGTTTTTTTTCACGAAAATGGAAAACTCAGAACCTCCCGCCGCGGCGGAAGATTCTGATTTATTTTTTTTAACTCAGCCAATGGAAAATGGGGAACTCACAAAATGGAGAATGGGAAACTCAGAACCTCCCGCCAAGGCGAGAGGTTCTGATTTAGTTTTTTGAATTCAGCCAATGGAAAATGGGAAACTCAGAACCTCCCACCGCGGTGGGAGGTTCTGATTTATTTGTTTTAACTCAGCTAATGGAAAATGGGAAACTCAGAAAATGGAAAATGTATTCTCAGAACCTCCCACCGTGGCGGAAGGTTCTGAAATTTTTTTCATGAAAAAAAATCAATTTGATAAAAATGGTCTTCAGTATAAATTTATAACTTATGTTGCTTCAAAATTGAACAAAAAATACCATTGATTTAAACTTTTTCTTGCAAGTAAATCGATGCTTCCAAAATTGCTTAGAATACTCAGAATTAAAACGAGAATGTGAAGTCGAGGGGAGGGGTTTTACTTATACCCTTTTTTGATGGATAGATGTATACGGTACTTATGGGATATACCATTTGCCACGTGTCACTATCTTATCCCGTAGAGCTATTTCAGCATCTCATATATTTCAAAAACATACATTTTTATGTAATAGATAACGGGCCGGGGAAGGCCCGTTCTGGATTTTTCTTGGATTAAATATATATAGAACTATGCCAGGTCATCAATCCGTGAATATGTAGTTAAAAATTCAGTTTCAAATAATAACAAGTTTTGGATCAGTGACATGGCAAATACGAGTTTTAAAAACAAAGCATGTTTGGATAGTACACTTGGGGCAGTAACTGGCCTAAACAATTTGTGAGAAAACGCAGATTGCTGAGGTGTCTTTAAAAAAGAGAAAAGAAACATTTTCACGCGGATTGATAACATGGACGAAGCTCGACGATAGTATATATAAAGAGGTTCTTTCAAGACACACTCAAGTCTTTCAAAGTCAGGTGTCTATGGTCAGTCACATTCCAAGTGAGAAGTAAGCTCAGTTTGGTCGCTCATACTCTATTACTAAAGTAAATTACTTTTAGATATAATCTAGATCATGTCTGTTAGATTACATATATAATGTTATGTGAAATGTATTCGAAATAGTCAATTCAAACGGACATTTATATAAGATGCATGTATTTACAGAATAATGTATTGTAACTTTAGAATGAAATTTACATATATATATCAGTTGTATATATAAATATAAATATATACATATTAATGTAATATCCATCAATATGCAATACATATATATATATATATATATATATATATATATATATATATATTACATAACAATACACACACACATATACATATATATATATATATATATATATATACTAAATACATATATAATTGACAATGTATTTCAGAACCTCCCGCCGCGGCGGGAGGTTCTAGCAAAAATTGTTAAATAGAATGTTAATATCACATATTTGTATACATATATGTAATATATGGCAGATATATGTGAGCTATATATATATATATATATATATATATATATATATATATATAGCTCACATATATCTGCCATATATTACATATATGTATACAAATATGTGATATTAACATTCTATTTAACAATTTTTGCTAGAACCTCCCGTTACTATTTTCAAAAATAATCAAAAATAAAATCTATAAAGCTAAGAAAAACAAAAACTTTAAAAGAATAATGAAAAACAAGAATGCAAGTTATAAGGGAAAAAAAGCCTTTGAGGTCAAGGACTAAGGGCCTTGGGATAAGGACTAATCGCCTACGGATATGGCATTGGTCCAAGGGCAAAGAGTCAAGGGCTAAGGGCTAATTGCCGACAACCAAGGGTCGAGGGCCAACAGGTAAGGGTCAAGGGTCATGGTCTAACGACCATGGGCCAATTGGCTTAGGACTGAGGGTCGAGACTCAACGGCCAAGAACTAAGGACCAAGAGGCAAGGGCTAAGGGCCAATTGCCGACTACCGAGGGCTAAGTGGCAGCGGCTAAGAAATTAGGGCCATTGGTTAAGGGTAAAGGTCTAAGGACTAAGGGCTAACTGGCTAAGGACTAAGAGCCAACTAGCTAAAGACTGACTCGAGCCAACTAGCTAAGGACTGAGGGCCAACTAGCTAAGGACCAAGGGTCGAGGGCCAACATCTAAGGGCTAAGAGGGGTAAGGGCTAAGGGCCTAGATATTAGGGCCAATAGCTAAGGGTGAAGGTCTAAGGAGTGAGGGCCAACTAGCCAAGGGTCGAGGGCCAATGTCTACGGGCTAAGACTAAGGGCCAACTGGCTAAGGCCAAGATATAAGGGCTTAGGTCCAATTGCTAAGGGCTAAGCGCCAAGATCTAAGGACTAAGGGCTAACGGCCAAGGACTATAGTCCAATGGTTGAGGACCAAGTGGCAAGGGGTAAGGGCCAAACTTTAAGGACGAATGGCGAAAGGCCAAGAAAGATCCACTAATATTTTATAAAGATATTTAAATTACGTAAAGGTTACTACAATTTTGACAAAAATCAGTTGTTTGCCACTGTAAAGTTAATATCGGTAACAAATGAAGGAACCATTCAAAATGCCATGGCAGATGATGGAGTCTCATTTACTCATCCAATAAATCGATGATATGGTGTGTATCGAAACTTTCTTTACATGCTACGAATGCTAGGCACGTATCATTCGACGAGACAATGAATGAGTATTGCACTTATTATGATCGCAATTACAACAGATCATCAATACGTATGCAATGTACGACTATCTTCAATCACGACAAGAGAACATCAACAAAAACAATATATAATTCTGATTTCCTCATTGGCGTGGAAGATGTCAATCATAATAATAGTGCAAACTTCAAACGGATTAGGTATAGTTCAGATGTTCTCACCGATGTGGATGATATTAATGCTCATGATGTGATTGATAGCAATGCTACAAGACCAGCTCTGTACAACTCTGATGTTTTGACAGGCGTGGATGATATAACTAATTTACACATGTTCGGGTGCTTTTTGAAGGCATGAGATAATTTCGAACATTGCATGCAATATGTGGGAAGAACCTTGTTTAAGACTTAAATCTGTAGTTTCAGGTAAAACCATGTGTTCAAAGACATTTCAAGATCTATTGGGAGTTTCCCATGGATTGTTTTGGCAGATAATCTCAGAGGCACGCAACAATATTGTCTATAAATTTCATGGGAACACAGGTACATTAAAACAGCACACACATTCAAGACGGGGACTTGCTATTATACGTGAAATCTTAGAAAAGCATGCTCTACCCCAACCGCATCTTCAACATAAATCAAAAGATGGAGTAGCTCATTGTGAACATCATTTCCCTCTTGGTATGTCTAAAGGTGATGTCTTCAATTCCATCAACAAAGAACTTCAAGAAACTAGCATGTCCACAATCTCCAGAAATACATTGTATCGGTTGTGGAGACATGAGTTTCGATATGTCAAGACTCCAACAAAACAAAGAATGTCCAAATGCAAGATTTGTGATGAGCTAAAAAATGCGATCGAAACTTCTACTGATATTAAAGTGCGAGATTGCAATATTGCAACGAGAAATCGACACTTATTGCATGTTTTTGACTCGAGAAAGCTATATACATATTGAAAAAAAGAATCAAGATCACATCCAGAGCAATCGTTGTGCCTTATTATTGATGGCATGGATCAAAATACAACAACATTGTTCCATTTCAAAAAGACTCCTCCAAGATTGGAGGGTAACCGTTTTTTGAAAACGCATGTTTGTGGAGTGCTAGTTCACGGATTCAAATTGCTCTGTGATGTGTGGATAGACACCTTGCATCTGCATAACAGCAATCAGGTGGTCACATCCATTATGCGAGCAATACAAAAGGTGCAACTTGCACACGACAATCTCCCTCCCATTTTACGTATTCAAGCTAACAACTGAAACATGGATATGATATCGAAAGATCAATATCTATTCCAGAAATCTCTCGAGCACACATCAAGGAGTATTTGTACAAATTGGTTGATGCATGTGCAACCGATGTTGATGAGTACTAGGTTTAAGTTGTAAATTTTTCGACAGTTGCAGTTCTAGCCTGACAATTTTGTAAAATCCCGGTTTTTTGTATGCTAAGGTGTGGTCATGTCACCCCAAGTTAATTCTATTCCATGGCATGTGTATTGTAAGACCATGAGGAAGTTGTAATGTGGAAAGTTTAACGACTTTTGGAGATTCTAGAGGATCGAAATAGTTGCTTTAAATTTGCAACTTTTAGAATAGAATAATTTAGTCTAATTTAAGGTTAAACTTGTGCATATTCTACTCTTTGGTCTTGGCAAATGCACGATGTGCAATATGATTGTACATTTTGGTTCAAGCTCTAAAATTGCACCAAAGAGGTGCACATTTTGTAATAGTCATTCAACAATTAGAAAGGAATCCTCGCCTATGTACATTTGCACATACTTTTCAATTAAAAAAATATTTTGCAATTTCGGTTACTGAATCCATGTGTCTTAATTGCAGTTTTGTATTTCCTTTTGTGTTTTTAAACTATGCAAATTTAAAATGATCATGATGCTCTTACAGAATGATGTTTATTCTAATAGTGCATAGTCTAGTAGCTGAATTTGGATGCTAGACTTATGAGAATTTGGATGATGTTGCAACATACTGATTGTTACAATAACATCTCAAATTAGTTTATTTCTCTCATTTCATGAACCTTTGTCTACGCAACTAATTTGAAGATCCCAATGTTATATGTCTCTTGAGATGTCATAATTGTAGGTAGTAAATGTAATTTTTATAAGCGATATACTAAATTTATATATAAGAATATAAAATTAGAATTGAAATATTAAAACGAGTGCATTTAAATATGTGGTCAATGTGGAACCAAATTTCATTTCCATGTTCTATCCCATGAGAGAGAGAGAGAGAGAGAGAGAGAGAGAGAGAGAGAGAGAGAGAGAGAGAGAGAGAGAGAGGGCAAAATCCTAAAAAAAAGTCCAATTGTTTTGCCAAAGTCCAAAATTTATTGATATTGTGTTAATCACTATCTTACCCATAGTGTTTCCAAGGGGTTCTTCGACCTATGTTGTAGCCTATTGGATCCAACCAACACTACAAAGTTCCATTCTATAGATCACTGGTAGAGTCAACTGGTTTCCAACCTATACCCTAGGCTGGGTCGAACTGCTTTCAACTTTGGTGGTTTGTGTCTTGTAACCTCACTCTATTAGCTCTCTTTGTAAATAGGTCTAGATGCAACTAAAGTGATAGTGTGAAATCCTCTCAGTTGACGTACAGTTTTAGGGAGATTGTAGCTAACTTTGCTATGGTGAATTGGGTGACCCTCTTTCATATGCCCTAATAAGTTGATCGGAAATTTGGTAAACTAAATCTAGGTAGTCCATTGCAAGTCAACTGACCTTCTAGCAGTAGTTCCTAGTACAATTTGACTAAAACTCTCAATAGACGCACCAATGTTAGGTCCTTTTCTGATGAGGGATTGGTCTCGTCAAAGAGTCCTAAATGGGGAAGGGCCCACACTTCGCTTACGTCAATGATCGAGGAAAACCACTTCCAACCTTGGTGGCCCGCTCGATCACCTCATACTCCTTCCAACGGAAGTTTTTCAAGCTTCCAAAACTCGGTGTTCTATCTCTAATACATTACTAGACCTATTTCTTTCAGCCTAGTATGAGTGATACTAGATAAGTAATCTGCAATATGATATTAACATGGTTAAAATTGGTATGACCTATCCACAGATACGATTAGGTCTAGTTTTGCATGGTCATACTAGTCCAAGGTTACATGTGTGTTGTTGCATTTCATCAGTGGATAGGTCATTCTGCTAACCATAATGGGCGTGTGTCCAAATTAGGTATGTTGCCATCTGTAACAGAACCATATAAACTAACTCTTTGGGGTAGCTGGCAATGGGTGCCATGAAACTCTAGAATGACGAAGTGTTGGTAAAGCAAAAACTCTGATTTAGGCAATGAGCAATTTACGCATAGTGTAGAATAACCTACCTGGTCTAGGCTGGCTGGTTACAGCATCGCACTAGCCAGCTAGTCGTGCATCCTACTATGCATGATGAATTTGTCTCTATGTGTTGACTGCAGCACACGACATATAGTAACATGCTACAGTCCTAGAATGAGTGAAGTTTAAACCTAATGGTCCATAGCTAGTGCTATGTTATTACGTTTCCCCCAATAGATAGCACGATTATTGTGATTTCCTGAACCTAACTAGCCCTAACATGAGTAAGACACAATTAGGTTGATGTTGTATCCAACAAACTGTGAGAAAGAAGCCTTATGGATTAACTGGCAAAACATGCCATGAAATCCTAAGTTATGCGTAACATCCATTTGTGAACTGGATGGTTAGATAGAAATGCTAAGTGGAACTGGTGGGTGAATTACGCATGCAATTCTGTGCCATTTTTTGGATCTAGGTATTTCACTAGACAATATCGTAACTGGTGTGTCTACTCGTGACTTAACCAGGACATCGTGTTCCAGCTGTACCTGGTGGACTACCCACTCTGGTGTTTTGCAGAGGTCGAGCCTAGTTAACACACTCTCAACAAAAGTCCATGGAAATGAACTGAAGTACAATATCAACTTGATGCGTCAGATACTAACAGTTGGCTAGACTATTGGATACTAGCTAACGAAACTAACAGATTTCATTATCATGTCAAAATACAGTTGTATGGATGAATAGCAAGCTAGGTAGCTTACAATATTGGCATACTACCTAACAACGATGTGTATGCAATGGCAAGCCGACTCCCTACTCTATTACAAAATGAAAACAATTTCATAATAAGTACGGTTCAATTGACTCAAGAATAGCACATGAGGGATGAAAACATTTATGAGAAAACTAACAATTTACACATACAAATAGGATAGAGATGTCTACTCTTTCAAAAAAGAAATCACCACCGATTACATCATGCTAGGAAAATGGCAAATGTGGGATTATTGAAATGCCAGTTCCAATAGCAATTCGTACTAGCATATCACAATTGTAACGTCAAGTACCTAGGATGATTCATTTAATCCCTCACAATGCAACAACGGATTTGCCATTTTTTTAAAAAGAATATTCAGTTATTATGATAGAAACTAATACGGATTTCAAGCAAACATACTCCAATTGAAAGCAAGTGAGTACAAAAATGACGACTTCGGAAAACGACTGAGATCAAGTACAACATACCTCAGTATAAGCATATATAGACGAAAGTCAGAGGAAACCCTAGTCATGAACGCTTCAAACTCCTAGCCGCATTGCCTTTTTCATCTTCTGCTTGCCTTGCCTTCATAGATTACTTGGTTGTCAATGAGATCAGAGTATGTGTTTTGCTGGCAAAATCAGAATGTTACAGCATGAGGACAGGGCTCCAGCAGGGTTGATAGACCCCAGCGAGTAGGTTCCGAACTCCCCACAGCTCCAGCGAGGCTCCAACAGAGGCCTCGAGGTACATGTAGTTCAGATAGGCGTTAGACAGTAGAGGATTAAGCATCATTCTTGAGGAATGTAAATAGCAAATAACTTGCCCTCATTAGTGCGACAGTATATCAAACAACTTGCTGAGCAATAGAAATTGCAAAGACTTTGTTTTTGGAATGCGCTGGACAACAACGTTTCCAAGAGGCCATTGTGGTCTTGAGGTAAACACTTATTGCTCATGTGTACTTATGTACTTCTGTAGGGCAGCGCTGGTCTAAGCCATCTGCTTACAAGTGTTCGGGCAACCTTTTTTGGGTTCTCCTCCAAAAACCTGTATTTCATGAACTCTTTCGGTTTTCTCAAGGATGACCCTCAATACATGCCGGTTATACATTATTTTATGACCTAAGAAAATTTGCAAGTTTTCGAGAATGCCGGTTTTTGACAAAAGTTGCCGGTTCCATTCTTGAACTTTGTCGGCTTTCCCGAACACTGGCTTACAGAATGTTTGAATTTCTCGCCTTCAGTAGGTCGCTTAACAGTGGAACTCAAACTGATTTCTCCAAAAACTAAAAGAAATGCAAAAACTCAAACCTTTGAAAAACACTGAAGAATGGTACTTCAAACAGATGAAATGCTCTTTAATTTCAAGCTCATAACTGAATGATAGAATTTTGTGATGATAGAGATGGCAATACACTTCCTCATTTTGGACTAACCATTTAATTCCCTCTCCATAAAGTCATACCAGAATCTCACTTATATTGGAATCTCTCATTGGACTCAACATCTCACTCCTCAAAGATGGAACAAGATGAGATCTAATAAATGATAGGGATACTCATTCCACTCCTCAAGGATGGAACTTGTGAAGGATGATGTAGCCTCTCTGTAAAAGAAAATTCTGTAAAGCTTTCAAATAAAATAGGTGGAATGACACAAGATATGATCATTTGATCAAAGAGGGAGCTCTCAACTCTAGACTGTTCCTCAACTTCAAGCATACATCAAAGGGGAAAATGAACATCCAAGCGCATGAGATCTCAATAACAAAACTCACTCATAAAAATCAATCCATCCGATCTCATCAATCATAGCCACCCAAAACATACTCACCAAACAAGAATCATACCATGCTAAATGCTCACATTTCATTATAACAACCAACAAGAGGCAACCATTACCAACAAACGATCCAACAATTCCTTCAAGCAACTCACAATGATTCTACCAACCGACCAACATTTAACTCACCTCCAAGCAATCACTCATTTCTTCAACCAAGATATGAGCATGCTAGTGAGGAACAAAACCCTCAACCAAGAAACCTCAATCCCAAAGCAAAATCGCACACTACTCATTATAAAATTACTGTTATGTCCACGGCCAATAAGTAGGATTCAGTATACTCCTAGTCTTGGATACACAGTACTCCAATAAATCAAGTTGTTAGTTATGCCACATCATACTGGATGTGACCCGAAAGTAACTAATATCCTTGTGAGTCCCAGAACACACTAAATGGAGTTTAGACAAGGTATGAGACAGTGTAAGCATGTGTAGAGTTATCAATAGCAATTCTATGAATAGTTTGTCCATGCTTAGGACTTTATTCTAGGTGAATCTATGTATAGGAAACTTAGGGCTATGCATGGCTATGTGCCCAAGTTGCTTTTGGCTCTATATATTGAGGCCAAACTCGCCCTACTCCTCATTGTGGTCATTGATTCATTGTCAGGGTTTCACTCTACCTTCATGTTTTTTGTTCCTTGGCTTGGGGGGTGAAGCTTCTAGAGTTGATTGGTTGCTTCTACTTGGTTGGGTGGTTGCTCCATAGTGTGTTTTCCATTGTGTTTTGTCTTGTAAGCAGGATCGTAGGAAGCTTCCCTTATATTGGTATCAGAGCAAGGCTTACGGAGATTGGAGAACATGGAGAAGGGCTACCTTTCGTCGAAATTTCGGATTGGATCATTGGGATTCTCTTCCAAGGTGGATAGCAAGGGTGCAAGTGGGTGTACTATCCCAGCTTCAATTTGCATATTGCTAAGATCCATAAACTCTTGGGATTCTTTGTGGTTTTATGGAGAATTGTCCTTGAAGGCCAATTTGTGATGCTTTAATGGAGCTTTTTCTAGTGTAGATCTAATCATTAGTAGATCTGAATTTTCCAGCAAGTGTACTTTCATTTTAGGGTTCATTAATGATGAAATTAATGATGCATGCCGGTTCTTTCCAATGATTTATGATTCTAGATTATGTTTTGGTCAAAATTGCTTGGTTTTTCAATTTCCATCATCTCTTTTAAGCCTTGACATAGACGACGAGGTAATTGCTTTATATGAGGACTGTTGTATTGCATTCGTCATCTACATCGACCATTACGAGGATTATTGTCTCCAATGCTAAATGAGGATGAAGAATCCTATATACCAAAATAACAAGAAGTAGGTTGAAATAATGCTTGATAAACATTTCCTCCCAATACTTGATAGATCTAAATTTTGCATATGAATATAAATTACTGCTTTTTGGCACAAAATAGATAGTAAGATCCAAAATCCAAAAAGATCAGACCAATTAGATGATTATAATTCTGTAAATTGGTTTGCATGTGTTAGTTGTATGTCATGAATCTCCACTTTATTGTGATAAAAAAAATTGGAAAATAGCCAAAAATCATCATTTTTGCTTGTTTTTTCATAAAGTTGGATAGTAGGTGGGTATAAAACACCATGTAGAGCTTGTAAAGAGGTGGACCAAAGTCTTTTGAAACTTTCCTTGAAGTTAGAACCAAGAATTCCAGCAATTGAACCTGTAGGAAATCAAAAAAGTTCAAAAAATGACCATTTTTGGTGATTTTTGGGAGATGGATCTCTTCAAATCCATAAGGAGATCATTCTGGAATTATTTACAGCATGATTAGCATTCTTTTTTACCTTCCCAGCAAGCTATCAGACCTGTAAAATGATGGCTGGTGGCTTATGCACCCTCCATTAAGTTTGAAGCCATTTTGACTTTTACAAATCAAGAAATCTTCGTTCTCAGCCTATACTGCATCTTAGGATTAGTATGAATGTTTCATGGAAGTCTAATTGATTGTTTAAGACTATTGGTAGCAACAATTTTGGGTTAGGATGGGTGTTTGCACGTTTTTGCATGATTTTGTCTTGTGGAGATACACCCTACTACAGATTTTACGACACTCTGATCTCGCACGTGGGAATACTAGGTGGTAGGCTGATGTGGCAAGCATCTTGTTCACTTGATCTCCCTCTATACTGAGCTTTACAGCACCCAATTTGATGTCCTGTAGCCAAAGTTATGATCATTTGAAATTTTGTAGTTTTGTGAGTAAAAATTAGCAAAATTTGGAATTGTTCTTATTGCATGCCAGCCATTTCCCTAATTTGTAGTATTGTGTTTGCATGGATTACTTGCATGCTGATTATTTACAATCAATTTGAGTGGTTATATGCATGATCTCTGACAGTTGGAATCAGTGTTAATGGCTGACAAATTTTGTAAAACTGAAGTTTACATAAAAAATTTCATAATGACATTTTGTGACTAATGTAGTGTGCTTTGCATGCCAGTTTGACATTGGATTAGTAACATTAGGAATCAGCAATGTTTCGATTTTTTCGATTTTGATCGCCTTTTGTACTAATAGTATTTTCGTCAGAATTTTCGAATTATGTAAAATTAAGCAAAAATTGAGTTGTCCAAAAAAATCAAAATTTCGGTCATTTTTTCGTTATCTATGGAATCAGTTTAGATTAGTGAATCGATTAAACTAATTCTATCAGTTAGAATTGGTCATAGTGTTTTCACTAAGTCTAAATTATTTTTTAATAATAGATAACTTAAAATTGACAGAAGGAACCGTAATGAAATTGTCGACAGGTTTTACTGTAATGTCATTCTTTTAACTTTTGGAATTGGGAACTCCCAAATTGAAAGGTAAAATTTGAATTTTTTGCTTTTTTGTTGAATTTCAAGTACTTGTCTGACAGTTTTCTCCAGTCAATAAAAAGAGAAAAAAATCCAATTTTATTGAAAATTTTGTAATAATAGGAATTACATTTCATTTCCAGTAAAATCCTATAGTGAATTATATTCAAAAGACCAGACTAGTACAGTTTCACATACTAGTAAATAATTTTTGATATATCAGATATTCAGCCCAAGTATAGAACAGAAATAAAATAGTTTTAGACTTTTTCCTACAGTAATTAGTTTTTAAAAATTTACTAATGTCATTACGTCTTCTTGGTACCTTAGCTGAATAGATTTTCAAGGAACTAAAAATTCTAAGGAGGAAAGAAGAGTGGACATCAGAGGTGTTGAATTTCACACGTGTGGATTGTCCACTACATGTACTTGTGATCTCCTAAGGTGTGTAGATGCACCAAGATCAAGACTAGATTGAGATTCAAGATCTATCTTTGATTCTATGTCAAAAACACACTACTACATGCATTCAATCACTTCCAACTCTCACTCACATGTATAGGAAGTGTTCCAAAAGTATTCTAAGTAAAAACAAGCTGCTCTCCTCGGGTAGAGAGAGAAAAACCATCATGAGCTCTCGGGTAGAGAGAGAAAGCTAGAAATCCAATGACACTCAAAATCCACTCAATCTCAAAATCAATTAGATCCAAATGAGGAGTACAATGATACTAGTAGATCCACGAGCTACCACTATGCTTAACTATGATTGGATCACACTTTGCCACCTCTTAATCCTATTGGACCATTGATCCATGCACCTCTTAATTCTATTGGACTATATTCAGGCACACCTCAAATTCCTATTGGACCACACATGATTCCACCTCTAAATCCTATTGGACCTCTTAAACTTCATCAAACAAAAGCATTACACTTGTCTACACTCTAATTGGCACAAGTTTGGCCTCCTACTCTATTTTGGCTCAATAGTGGCATTATAAGTGGAAATGGATAATTTGTCATCTATGCCAAATTTGACCCTATCAACATCCTACACCTAAATGCTTGACTATGAAATTCTATGAGACCCCTATATCAAACATTTTGATTTACTTTACAATTCTCCACACGTGGGAACATCCTCCACACATGTGAGATTCACTTACAAACTTCTATCATAAAAAATACCAAACTAGATTTTTGCCAATTT
This sequence comes from Diphasiastrum complanatum, assembly GCA_029204225.1. Lineage (NCBI taxonomy): Eukaryota > Viridiplantae > Streptophyta > Lycopodiopsida > Lycopodiales > Lycopodiaceae > Diphasiastrum > Diphasiastrum complanatum. The sequence continues at coordinate 7,919,905 of CM055098.1, read as the reverse complement.
CTCACAAGAGGTAGTAAGTGTGATCAGAAAATGTATTTCGCAGTTAGGATTTTGGTAATCCCTATAAATAATTGTTTAATACTGGTTATTAATTTCCTGGATAGGATTCATTCAGTTGAATTCGTAGCTGATATCTTTGTAACCATTGAGTTATCCGCAGTTTTGGATGTTAATTGTGATGTTAGAAGTGGAATCTGATACGTGGATTACATTGGATCTGTTAGTTGACAGAAGCTTGTCCCTAGATTTGATGTATTAGAAGGGGATTTGAAGCTTATTCATTAACCAAAAAAGATCAGAATGTAATGTGGAACCATGTTAATTCTTCTATTTAAGTCACATAATCAGATGTGGATTTGTGGTATCCATCTGATAGACATGCCAGTCATCCAAATAAATGGATTCTCCAGTGTTTGGGAACAAGAAATAATATCCTATAGTGATTATAGGACAACTAGATGATCAATGAATCTCTAGAATATCAGATAAGGCTGTTAAGGATTTTCTGGAAGGAGAAGCTGATGGTATGGGACATCAGTAATTTTGGAAAGGAAATTCTAGGACTATAAAGATCTGATGATCAATGGTGTGTTTTAGTACCTAGTCACGATATGGAAAAAAAAAAACCATTCGATCAAATGTGGGGTATTTTGGGAGATTTTGAGGTTTAATCTAGATCCCAATGTGGTATCTCATTATTTACAAAATCAGAGGCCCTCAAATCTATTTTTTGCTTTCTTAAATAATCCTTTACTTTTTAATAATTTTTTATAAGACATCGGACTGTTTATATGATTCTTTCTAGCATGAAGTTATTCTTTTGAAAGACTGTAATGTCATATATATTACTACTTGTGGGAATAGACTTGGAATTCAGATAAATTCTAAGGTTAAAATATTTCAATTTCTTAAACTTAGAATATCTTTGATGCATAAATGGATTTCGATGGAATAGTAGTTTCTATCACTCAGATTGAAAATATTTGAAGGAGAAGTCATGTTTGTATTGAAGTGATCCTTGAGTGGAAGCACTTATTACTGACTTTTTTTGGATTTGGATATTTTCACATATCATCTTTCCAATTAACTTTTATTGAAATTGATAATTTCTTTAAAAGGAGGGGTGAAGTGGTGGGATAAATTTTTGTTTGGGAATCTGTGGGTTGCATAGTTTTTGGAAAAGAACCAGCTGTGGTATAGAAATGGAATTTTTTCTGGAAGTAATTTTGGATATCAAAGTAAGATGCCTAATTGAAACTTTTTGAATAAGCGAAATTCTCTAGGTATTGTGTGGACAATCTGGAATAAATTTGGAATTTGAATCATTAACTATAAGTAAAAGCTCAAAGGTTACTAATTCCATTTTGATTGGCATAAAAGTAAGTTTGATTAGAATTTAAGTCTGAGAGTTTTGTATTTAGAACAACCTAATCTTAGTTTTAGTATTAGGGGTTGTTTGAGTGGAACAAATTATGTTATTAAAAGAAATTGAATTGGAAAACTACTGAGAGTGAATTTTATTCGTCTCAGAAATTTCTCGGAATTGTTATTTACTCATGAGAAATTGAAAATATTTTGTAGCTGAGTTACAAGATCTCAATGAGATATGTAAGTAACATATGTGGGTCCTGGAGGAATATGCCAGGTAAGAATGTGTTTATGTACTCGGTAATAGTGACATTATTCTCATATGTGCACGATTAATCTTGTATGAATCTACTGTATAAACCTAGTTACTAAGGTTATCTAGATTATACTAGCCGGCATGGCCGAGCAAATTTTCCAATGTACTTCATTACTTTTTTTTAATACAAAAATTGTCTACTGTGTTTTTCAGGGGATCGGTTGCCTCGAAGAAATCCCAAGTCATGAGTGCTCGCCAGTAACGATACACGGAAAAAACCGGCAAAGAGAAAAATCAACTCGCAACAAATGGTCATAAATTATGGGACAGTGTCAAGAAAACTGTGACAAAACTATAGGCAAATCCCGGTGCAAGTCGAAGCGGCACACTGACAGACAAATCACCTCGATAGCTTAAGCCATGGGCCATGGACACGCAAATGGGAAATGCAAGTGGAGGCCAAAAGTGCTTACCTAAAATACCCTACCTAAAAGTGGTAGGAATTTACCACAAGTAGCAATGAGGACTACCCAATTAAGAAAAGTATCAAGGGAAGTACTTACCATTTACACCACCAACAAGTGCAAAAGAGGAAAGTGGCTCACACATGTGGTACCCGTGTACCCATGACCTCAATCCATCTTTTCAAAAAGGGAAAGGGTACCACTTGTGATCAAATCACAACTAAGAGCCATGTACAAGAAAGGACACTTTTCGTGAAAGGCTTGAAGAGTGAAGGTATGGCATTATGAAGGGGAGGATTGGAGGTTGCATATAAAAGGAGAGAGGCCTTTTGGCATTCACGTGAGAGAATTCTTGGAAGGATGAGAGAGTGAGAGACTCGAAGAGAACTTTTCTTTTGTATGTTGAATAAATGAGGGATAACTTTTGCTTCGTGTGTCACGCGGACGGGTGAGGGGATATGAGCTAAAATTTTGTTTTGTAGGTTGAGAGAGAGGATGGGGTGACAGAGAGGTTTTGTAATCACAAGAGCAAAGATTTTTCCTTTGAGGGAGTCACAGTCCCGGAGAGATGAATTCCTCAATGATATGAGCCGCAAACGAAATTCTGAGTCCTACATCAACGCATTGGCGGCTGTTGCGCTTCACCATGGTTACATCCATATCAATTGATTCAACAACTGTGTTGTTGAAACTCGTTGGACGTCTGAGGATCTCCGAATTCATTTGAGTGCTGGTCCATTGAAGCCGAACCATACTTTTGAAGAACGATGGACGTCCAAAGCATTCCAACCTATCAGTGCATTAGGCCACTGATTTTCCTACAACTAACTGGGCCGTTGTTACCCACTGTGGAGTGCATCTCTCATACTCTTACCTGCCCACATCACACCTGCGTTAGATCCATAAACCAAATTATTTACCTGTGTGACGCACTGTCTATCCCAAAGCTACAACACCTAACGTTGTGATTGACCTGACTGTCTCAAAAGCGACTTTGAGATGTGGAGTAGTATGGAGTTGTTGATGGCCGAGGTTGCTACTGACTAATGAAGATCTCCTGAAGGATTAGTGTTTCGGATCAACCGAGCGGAACTGCTGTGAGTGGATCATAGTCTCATCATCAACCCAAAAGACTCTTCCGAACAGTGGATCTTGATACCAGTGAGGAACACTTACAACTGCAGCTCTATAAGATACTATTGACCAACACATATTCACCTGAGGAAACAAATAATACAGGTGTGAGTGTCCTCGTTGGAGCCATAGAGATCCCCTAGAGTTTCTTCTGTGGCTACTGTTGTCAGAGCCTAAGTGATGGCTGACCTCTGAGTATATAATTTGGTGTGCACATTTTGGCTCTGCTGCCTGGTCTTACAGCGACTGGTTGCCTAACACACAAGGTGTACCTGCGCTACTGTCCGCAGTAATGGATGGTTATCTTGTCAGCACTCAGACTACCTTCCCCACGATCTGATGAAGAGTTACAGCACAACCTGCTCCACCGCTACTGACGCGCGCTCCCCATTTGTTCATCGCTGCTTGATTTTTGGCCGCGTAGTGATCAGTACTCATTGCTAAGATCTGACGACAACCTTGCCTTCCACTGAAGTTCTACTTGTCTAACCTGACCCTGCCTACCTCTGAGCATTGATCTCGGGCGTTCCACATCTGAGCACTCATCTTTGGCATTCCAATGCGACGACTTTGAATGCAGCAAAGCAGTATGATAATCTCCCTGAGTGCAATGTAGCAGAACCCAACCTGAAGCGGAAGGATAAATACGAGCTCATTACTTGGGAGCTTCAAATTGGCAAACCGGTTTTTCCTCACACAACGTATATTTCTCGAATTTTTGATGTGTGGTTTTGCTAGTCAACTCACTTGCGATTTCTAAACTATGAGGCTCAACTTTATGGTTTACGTGTCGTTAGCATTGCTAGTAAGGCATAACTTGGAATTGCCTTGACTCCCTTCTTACTTTGGTCTCGAGTGGCCTAGTAATGAACATGTTCGCTAGTATGTTGATTGCGGCCTCTCATATCATGTTCGTAACTATTGAAGGTTGAAAGCTTTACGTGTATGATGCTTAGTTTGCAGAATCTCATTTGACATTGTATTTGGCAATGAGTCATTTTTTGTGTACTTGAGTCACTGGCCCGACCTCTTTGAAATAGAAGAGTGACTCGTCCACCGTACGCAGTTGAAACACACCACCTCGGTTAGAGGTCATCATAGTCACTTCCATCGTTGGAACTGCCTAGTGAAATACCTAGGCCTAACGGTTGGAAAAATACCACCGCCTATCAAACAAGGTGGTGCGTATAATTGGCACCCCCACATTGCACGACAAGTAACAAAGAGATGACGTCCTATTTCTATTTGTATGTGTGCTAGCTTCATCTTGTGTGCCTTAAAATTGTTGAGCGAGTGCTCATGGACATTTCACGAAAATTGTAAGCACCATCCTCTCTACCAAGTACAGCCGTAGTGTAATGGATGTCCTTAATTACCCTCACCTAGAACTTAGGATATGGAAAGACAAGATCGATAAGATCGAGATTGCAGTTACACCTCCTTGCAGCCGTGCTTCTGGGGGCTTGGAAAACCCTCATCGGTTGGGGAGCACGGGGTTGTTGAGATGGCCCTTAGAATTGGAAGCGGTATCCCTCAATCACTCACGTAAGGGCAGTGTGGGCCCTTCCCCTGTAGGGCTTCCTGGAGAGACCAATCCCCCGTCGAAAATTTTTCCTATCATGGATTAACTAGAAACTGATGGTTTTGATTTATATTGCTTGTAAGACGCATGATTAGTGAATCATTTGGATTTATCAGTTGAAATGTGCATTGGATATACAGTATTCTTGGGATAGAGTATTCCTTAGTTAAGAAATAAACTCAGCTCATTAGTGATTGTATCCCAGAGCGCTCAATTGGATAACAAATCATAATGAATCCAAGAATAATATCAGAATTGATATTCAGCGGTTTTTGGATATCTAGATTTGATTCTAGATTGTAATCTAAAGTTTTGTAAATGAAGATGATTGTCATTTTGGTATGCGTTCAGTCTTTGATTACAAGTTGTTTATAGTACTTGAATCTTGCACTTCAGTTAAAGAATCATGTTTTGAAAGTATTCCTAAATCCAGTATTTTCTTAATGGAAAGATTTTGGAATGACTCTTACTTTTCATGAGTTATGTTGGACATATACTCTAGTATTTAGTAAATGATTAAGTAGAACTTTGGATTCTAGGAAATTATGATTGACAAATCATATGAATCTAAATATTTATGGTTGACGGATAGATAGATACTTAATTATTGTCAGAGGATTATAAGAAATGGTAATGATTCTTAAGTGTGATGATTAATTTTTGATCTATTATTTGAGTTAGAATTCAGATCAGTATTTTGAATCTCTCTACTCCAGTATTTTATTTGAGAACCTATGGATCTCACAGACATTCTCACAAGATAAGTATTTTATTTGTGAAAATTTTAATTTATCTAGTAGATGTTATTCTACTACAGTTTATGGTCTGTAGATGCTTGAGTACAATCCTTCATTTGAATTGGATTTCCAGTTATCATAGGAGACAGACAAGTCTATTAAGATAAATGAGTGTTATTTTCTTGTATTTGGTGCTAGAAACAAGAGCATTTACCCCAATTAGCACACACAAAGCTTGATCCCAAAATGGCTTATCAAGGTTAGCACTTAATCTCATGGCTTTGGAACTTTCACATAAAGTTCTATTCTTCCTCTCAGACACTCCAGTTTGTTGTGGGGTCCTTGGTGTTGTATACTCTCTCTTGATTCCATGCTCATCACGAAAAGCCTTAAACTTGGTAGATATGTACTCTCCACCATTGTCACTCCTCAAGCATTTGATCCTTGTAGAAAATTGGTTCTCCCTTGCATTCTTGAACTTAACAAAGACATCATACACTTCATCTTAGTTCTTTAGTAGATAGATCCAACAAAATCTACTAAAATCATCAATGAAAGTTACATACATCTTAGCTCCACTATTGCTAATTGTAGTAATTCCCTGAATATCCGAATGTACAATTTGAAAAGGCTTTGTAGATCTAGATGTAGATTTGGTATAAGGTAGTCTATGTGACTTTGACAAAACACAAGACTCACAAACATGATTGGTACTTTTTAAGGAACTTGGAAGACCAATCACAACTTGCTTCCTAGCCATTACCTCCAATGACTTGAAGTTGAGGTGCCCCATCCTTTTATGCCAAACTTCTTGAATAGGTATTCTGTAAATGAGCCCTAGCTTGGTTTAGTACCAAAGAAATAAAGGCTTTTCCCATCTTCCATTTTCATATCAACTTTGATTACATGAAATTACCAATGATCATTATTCTATTTGAATAATGTATGAACTTATTTTTCTTCTAATGATTTAAAGTGTGCAGGTATTACTATTTGTAAAACTAAGAACCTTCTATGAACCATGTCTAATGGTATGAAAACTAACATTTCTTTGAAGGTATGTGCAGGTACTCATGAAAGTGCCTGAGAACAAGAACGGATATTTCTAAGCTTAAGGTTGGTACCAAAGAAGGCTTTTTGACAAGTCTATAAAGAAGGCTTATTTCTAAGTCTATAATGAAGGCCCAAAGGAGTCTATAAAGATCGGGACTAGGCCAAGGGACTGATCACCCTATTGACCTCTTCCACCATGATTGAGGATGGGCAACCTCTAGAAAATATGCCAATGAATTAATAAAAATATTATGCAAGATAAGATGGGCATATACTTAGCTTTTTCCTTAGTAGGATTAGACTTGGGGTGAATTCCCAAGTTGTGACAATAAAAATCTATATGTAAAATTTTTTGACACTATCGGATATATCAGATCTTTTTTATTTCACAGAGGCCGAGACTCTTTGTATTTTGAGCAAAGAGCTTCATGAATTTTTGGATATAATCGATTATGATGCTGATGATCTTCTCCCTGGTGTTGACTATGTAAATAAGAATGAATTTCATTCAGGGAAAGATTGCCTGAAAATGCCTGTGGAAGAAATGCGCCAAAAAGAAAATGATTTTTGTTCTGACAAGGAGTTCTTGAGATTTCAAAGCCAGCTTGGTTTTTCAAATCCAATTGTCTATTCACTAGCCTTATTGACATCAAAAGGTGGACATAATATTGATGGAGAGGTAGTAATCAAGAAAGACAAAGCTGAATGTGTAAGTTTTGTATCTTATCTTGTACTAGTAGATCCGTAATGTCAGATTTTGTACTGGAGCTTACTTTGCATTTTTTTTTTTTCATTTCAAAACACAATTTTTCTTGATGATTTTGCAATTCGTCGAGGTAGCCAGAGATCATGCATTGGGTCATTATCTGAAGTTCTTCAAGAATAATGAGATAAGTATTGCTCATTCAAAGTTTCATCAACATGGTGATACAATGATTATGGCAATCAAGGCACTTTCTCATTTTCTTGGAGGACATAATTTTAATAAGGTGCATAAAATAATTTTTGTAAAGAAAAATATTGCACTTAAGATTTTAGGATATGGTACTTAGTTTTGACCTCAACAGATGTAAGGAGGAGTGAGATATGATAAGAGGGCTAGACTAGTTCTATACATCATCAAAATGAATGTGTCTTATAATGAGCTCTTTGAGGAGTTGAAAGGAGCTACTATAAAAAAATGAAGGCTTGGTGCACACTTCAAGGCATCTATGAAGCCAAGAATACTTCAAAGGTGTTAATCATAAGGAGTCAAGTCAACAAATGATTCCAACTTGAAGATCAGGAATCAACAAATGCATATGTCATGATGATCAAGTCGATAAATGAAGAGCTTGACGACATTAGAGGAGCAATAAAAAAGAGTAAATGTGTCCAAGTCCCCCTCAATGAATTTGTAAGTCATTATGAAAACCTTGTTCAAAGTTTTGCTATCCAAAAGGAGAATCCCTCCTTGGAAAGATTGCAAACTATGCTAGTGGTCAACCATAGCATTGCCAACATACAGACAAGAAGAGACATCTCCACCATTAGGCAAGATAATGAGGAATTCTTCATCAAATCCAAAGGAAAAAAAAAAGGTCAAGAGGTTGTGATAATCAAAGATTGTGATCCAAAGAAGAAAGTACTACTTTTCAAGGCAAGAGAGACAAGTCAAAGGTGAAGTGCTTTTATTGTAAGAAGCTTGCTCATCATGCAAGTAAATGTTTCAAATGGAAAAAAAATCAAGAAGAAGGTGGTAAGAAAGGTAATTTCACCTTTGATGAGGCTGAGAAGAGCTCACTAATGACATACTCAAGCTTTATGTCATCTAGTGTTGCTTTTATGTTTGTTATGTCCATAGACATAATAGGTTGTGGAAGCTATTTGGTTAAAGCCCTACCTCATGCAAGAGTGGTTGTACAATGTCATGACGTTTATAACAAGATATTGTAGCTACGTAGGGAAAGGAAAGCTCTTGGATGGAGAATCCACATGTTGTATGGAGGCTAGGGTTTCAAAGAGTATTTATATACCCTCTCTCCTTATGTTTCAACATATTATAAGTATTGTGCATTGCTCAAGAGTCAAGAGAATGGATGTTGGCTCAGGGGAGTCTAAATACTTCTTAGATATGGTTGGGTGAGTCGTGCCACAACTTGTAGTCTTGTGTGTTTGTTTCTACTCCAAGGATAGTGTGCGGGCATAAAAGTGGTGATAGAGCTACCGTTGGAGCTTCGTGAAATGGAAAGCATAGAGATTTTGGGTGTTATTGACATTGTATCGGAATCAAGTATGTGGATGAATTGAGTTTGACTAGAGTCTAATCAAACTTTTTGGCTTTTTGTAGTGGTTGCTAAAAATTTATGACAACTTTTAGGTTACTTCATTTATTTTACAATTAACATCATATTCAATTGTGTTAAATTGATGTTCGACATAAGACATGATTTGTGAACTTGCTATTGTTGAATAATTCTACTATTGGGAGTGATTCATTCGAATTATCAATCTTTAATCTACATCCATTTCATTTATTCAGTTCTACAGTTTTACATGTGTTTCTACATAGTCTGCAAAAATACTCGAGAATCGCTCAACAGGTGGCATCAACATATCAGACCGAGTTTAATGATACAGACATATCGAACAACTTGTCGAAGTCAGATAGTAATTGTTTCCTAGGGTTTTCATATTGACGTAATTGCTCTGTTTTTTTAAGAAAATAACTATAATGTTGGCATGATTACATGAAGAATCATAATAATGTTATCAAAAAATGACCTGTTGGTGGGATGTGGACCGGGTGGTTTGGTAAAACAGCTTGCCGAGCTCACCAAAGAAGCCCGCCGGGCCTTTATAAAATGCCCGCCGGGCCCACTAGGTGTCTACTAACATAGCCTGGTGGGCTTTTTTATTATAAATGAAGGCCATATCCCGTCTTGTTCCTCACATTCAGCTTTCTAATCCTCTTGCTTCCTAGTCTTATTGCTTGTGATTTTATTTGTGCACGACAGTAATCCAAGGTAGTTAAATTTTAGATTTTGTACTTTTAATTTTAAATATCGCCTTTTCATGTTTGTGGTTATTTTAGATTCATTTTTGGTGCACGACTATTCACTTGGCTAGGTGCTATTGATGAATTTTAATAACCATTTGTGTGTCTGATTCATCTTTAGTGCATGGCTATTCACTTGGCTAGGTGCTATTGATGCATCTATAACTATCATGGTTGTTTGTTGCATGATTAGTCTCTAGGTTGTCGTTATTCTAAATTCATTTGCGCAGCTATTCACTTGGCTAGGTGTTATTGATGAGTCTTCAATAACCATTTGTGTACCTGATAATTATTAATTGATCTTTGGTGCACGACTATTCACTTGGCTAGGTGCTATTGATGAATCTATAACTTTCATGGTTGTTTGTTGCAAGATTAGTCTCCAGTTTGTGGTTATTCTAAATTTATTTTTGTGAAAAATAGGAAATTTGGCAAATCTAGCCAGGTAGAACATTGTAAATATTGTGTATAATTGGATTCCACACATGTAAGGCCAAGATGCCACGTGGCAATCCACTCCTAATGTAGGTTAGGTCAATTCAAGATATTTGGTCATGTCTATTTGGTGGTCATCCCTACTTTATAGGACCTACACCTAAGTTTAAGATGAAAATTTGACCAACTAGCTACCTACCAAGCATAACTCTAGGATCTAGGCTAGGGTTTCATTTTAGGGCAAGAAGAGTGAGTTAACTTCCTTATTACATGCTGGAAATCCACCTAACTTCAAGAAGGAAATCGAATCTGCTATGTATTCCAAGCTCCCAACGGTGAGAAAATAGAATATTTTTGGAGCTCATTGGCAATCTCAAGCTAGTTCACTATGTACATTGAGTTTTTCTGATCCAAATGAAACCAAATCAATTTCTACTTGTTTCTTAGGTTGAAGGCTATGCTACAGCCTGTAGTGCACACGTGTGTACTCAGATTTCAATGTTGATCAATGATTTTGATTGTTAATGCTTGTTGTTTGTCAAATTGCCAATCTAGATCAACTTTTTGTGTCGAGTTTTTTGATAGATTGTTAAGCAAGCATCCAATCACTCTTGTGTATCTTTTGTAAATCCATTTATGGTCCTAAATTACAGTATTTTCACATGGTATCAGAGCCAAGTACAAGTGCATAAGCCATTGATCTAATGCAAATCCATTTTTAGCAAGTTTTGGTGCTAAAAACTAGTATTGACAGGGCAAGCTAGAATCTTGATTTTGGTGATCCCAAACTTGGTAGGGGTCAAAATCCATACTATCCACATGTGTGGGCACCTCTGTACCCACATTTAATGCATGGTATTCATTTGATCCAAAGAAATTCAATTTGTGAGCTTTTGATGTAAGTTTTGGTGGAAATCTTAGTATAAGCTACCAAGATTGAGTGCCATTGATTAGATTTGAATTAGGGTCATGAGATCTAATGAATCTAGGCTGAAATCAGGTCCTATAAACTTGGTTTACAGGTCTTGAAAGTACATCAAAAAAGTGTGAGGGGAGATTTTGTCATGTTACTGTCCAAAAATAGCCAAAATTGGCAAGATTTGATTGTAAGTCGATTTCACATCATCTTATCTTCATTCCAACTTTGTGAGGGAGTGCTAGAACTAGGATTATAAGTCCATTTGTTGGATTAGAAATCTAATTTGAGTGAAACACTACAAGAGAGAGACCTCATGTGAAATTTCACAGTTTTAACAGTTGTTATCGAATGAAATTTGTTATTATAATTTCAATTTTTTAGTATTAGTAACTTGTTAAATTTTTTTGCAGGAAAAATGGTCGACCAAAGAAAAATTCTTCTCAAGTCTTTATGTACATCTGTTTGTCGATTAATAGATGGCTTTAACAACACTGAGTTAGAGGAAGTTGTTTGTAATGAGGCTCGTGTGAGAGCACTTACAAATGAAATAGTTCAATCGGCGTGTAAAGAGTACAATGCCAATGAAGAGAAAGTTACGAAAAATATTTCTAGTTTTATTGGAAATGCTATTAAGTGTCTTCAAGATCTGGGAGATGAAGCTCCCTCGGGGATAGATAAAACTAAATTAGAATCTTGGGACAAGTTGTGGAGGATACAGAAAGAAAAAAGTAGAAGAGCTAAACACATCGAGACTCAAGTTGTGTTATTAAAAAAACTACCATTAGAACATCAACGCCATTCACATGTGACAGACAGAGGCACGAGCTTCCTGCATGTATAAGCCCAGCCCAATGAGCATATTAATTGAATAGTTTAAGTTGTTTCCTAGTGACTTGGGACCTAGGTGCAAATAAATAAGTTAAAAGGCCAAAGTCTAAGTTATAAGGTGGAGTCAAAGTAAAAAAAAATGGTGATAGGTGGGGTGTGCTTCTTTGTGCACCAGTAGACCTTTTGTGTTTCTTTGAAGGGCTAGGATCTCAATCCTTGCCACTTCAAGTAGCCAATAGGCAAGCATAAAAGGGCACCATTTGTACTCATTATACAATCTCAATTCTAGAAGGGAACTATGTTGGTTTCTCTCTCTCTCTCTCTCTCTCTCTCTCTCTCTCTCTCTCTCTCTCTCTCTCTCTCTCTCTCTCTCTCTCTCTCTCTCTCTCTCTCTCTCTCTCTCTCTCTCTCTCTCTCTCTCTCTCTCTCTCTCTCTCTCTCTCTCTCTCTCTCTCTCTCTCTCTCTCTCTCTCTCTCTCTCTCTCTCTCTCTCTCTCTGTGCTGGGTGTGAATAACTTTGGGAAGGTGCTCGAGCCTCCAAAGCCTCTCTCAACCTAGGCATTCTCTCTCTCTCTCTCTCTCTCTCTCTCTCTCTCTCTCTCTCTCTCTCTCTCTCTCTCTCTCTCTCTCTCTCTCTCTCTCTCTCTCTCTCTCTCTCTCTCTCTCTCTCTCTCTCTCTCTCTCTCTCTCTCTCTCTCTCTCTCTCTCTCTCTCTCTCTCTCTCTCTCTCTCTCTCTCTCTCTCTAGGCTGGGTGTGAATAACTTTGGGAAGGTGCTCGAGCCTCCAAAGCCTCTCTCAACCTAGGCATTCTCTCTCTCTCTCTCTCTCTCTCTCTCTCTCTCTCTCTCTCTCTCTCTCTCTCTCTCTCTCTCTCTCTCTCTCTCTCTCTCTCTCTCTCTCTCTCTCTCTCTCTCTCTCTCTCTCTCTCTCTCTCTCTCTCTCTCTCTCTCTCTCTCTGCTATGTAGGTGAAGGCGAGGTTGCCGCTCCCAGTGACAAACCCCTATGCTATAACTATGACACAACAGTGGCGTTGTTGCAGGGAAGCGCCACACACTCGTCTTGCCTCATAGCATCGCTTCTCTTTCTCTCACTCTCTTTTTCTATCTTATGCTTCCATTTCACCAAAAAAATCAAATTTTGGAGGTAGTTTAGACTTGTTTTTGCTTATTTTTAGTGTAATTAGGTGGATTTGAGGGTATTGTAGAATTGTTTTATTTGTTTCTTGTGATTGGATTGTCGTAAGATAGTGGAGGAGGTGTGGAGTGGTAGTGGAGACCTAAAGCAGCCTCTAAGGGCTTGACATCCCATCACAAACATCAAAAAACACCAAAAAACACTCAAATCTATCTTTGGAAAGAAAAAGAGTGCCAAAATTCCATCAGATTTTAACTTCTCAAAAACCAGCAAGAATTAACATTCGCACGACTGGTAGCAGCTCCAAGTCATAGTCCTAGACTTTCATAGAAGCCTACGAGACTTAGTTCCCAACAAATTTTGAAAAAACAGAGAAAAATCCCAAAAAATCAAAAATCTCTTGTAAAAAAAAAAATTTCAAAACTGCAAAGTAACCTTCATAGAGACTCTTGAAGCTACTTTTCATTGAGATAGGCACACTGTGAAACCTGCGAGAGTTAGTTTGAAGTTTGACCCCCTCCACGAAGGTTTCTTAGGTTCAAAAAAGACGAAAAACGAAGGTAGAACCCTCTCGGACAGCAAACATTACAGTTCCTATGGTAAGTAACATTCGTAGAAAATTGTGCAACTCCGTCTCAGTGAGATAGGACACAGAAGAGCCTACGAGAGTTAGTTCCTAGAAAAAGTGCCTCTGTGAGAGTTCTCGAGGTCAAAAAAGATAAAAATCGAAGACAAAACTCTCTCAAACAACAAAATTTTCAGTTCTTGTGGTAAGTATTATTCACAAAGAATTCTGCAGCTCCATCTCATTGAGATAGTGACACAGTAGAGTCTACGAGAGCTAGTTCCCAGAAAATGTGCTTTTGTGAGAGTTCCCAAGGTTAAAAAAGAGAACAAACGAAGGCAGAAGCCTCTCAGACAATAAAATTTTCAATTTGTGGTAAATAACCTTTGTAGAGAATTTTGCAGCTCCATCTCATTGAGATAGTGACACAAAACAGCCTGCGAAAGTTAGTTCCCAGAAAAAGTGCCTCTGTGAGAGTTTCCAAGGACAAAAAAGACGAAAAACGAAGACAGAACCCTCTTAGACAGACCTATCGATAGAATCCACTATAAAAGAAAATCCTAGTGCCACCTGGTTATGAAACGAGTGAGGAAGAAGACAATATGACTAAAGTCCCAAAGTACACAGAGATCTCCATGGGAAACAAGACAATTCCATCACAAAAAATAGAGCTGGTAGAATCTATCAAGCCAATGATAGCATAGGAAGTCAAGAAATTGGCAACCAAGGAAGTCCGACAAGTTCTATCAGGGCTCTTGGCACAATCAATGCACAAATTTCTTAGTGATGAATTACAAAGGGAACCTGTGTCCATAGAGTGAATTGAAGGCAGTTCAGCACAAGATCCAAGGAAAAGTGCAATCACGCAACCTTCAACTGGAAAGTGCAATGATAAGGGGAAGACTAAGGTTGATACTTGTCTTTCAACGAACAATATTTAGCCAGGGTATAATTGTTCCACAATGCAACAGACCCCCAAACCAATGCCAAATCCGGTTATCATAGTACTTCAAAGGCCATATCCAAAGAATTCAAGTCCAAAAAGGCCAATTACGTAGTAGGAATCAGCACCTACAATGACAGTGCCTTGTCCTCAATTTATCAACAACTCTCCTAAGCTCTCCTGCACGACAATTGCAGGCAAGTGCCGAGGGATCGGCACTACTTTGGTTCGAGGACCCTGTTGTGGATATTCCTAGTATATAGATAAAAAACTGGGTCCCACCACTCAAGCTACTGTTGGCTAAGCCTTACCTAGTGGGCCCCACCATTTTGTGTGGCTCTGCCACGCGTGTGGCACATCCACGCCAAAGTACTCCGGGACTCTGCAAGTGAAATCCAACTGGAGGTGGGTCCGGCAATAAAAATTTTTGTGGTGGCATTGCCACGCAAATTTTTTTTAAAACAAAATTTAAAAAAATGAGCGCCAAAGTGATTGTCGTGGTTGAGCCACAAGTGCCACACGTGGCTGTTATTTAGCTAACTTTCACTCAAAGTGTAATTTTGGAGATTTGCCACGTGTGGCAAATCTCCAGAGAATTACAGAGAGTTGAATTTTGATATTGCCACACATGGCAATATGAAAATTCAACTTTCTATAATTTTTTTGGAGATTTGCCACGCGTGGCAAATATTTAGAGAATTCCAAAATGTTGGAAAAATTTAAATAAGACTTCTTTTGAGATTTTGAAAAAGTGTAATAATAATAAAATGATCATTATATGATCATGATTTTGAACTAAAAATCAAATGATCATGATGTCAAATTATTGTGCTCTGACTAAATCATTATATTTAAAAAATTTGTTGACAAAAAAAAAAAAGCAATGTTATGTACACTTGTGGCCAATACTCTTTTTTTGTCTTTGATTTTTTTAGGTCTTGTCTTGCATTAATACTATCTTTTTTGCCCACCAACTGTTTCCATATTGATTCACCTACATTTTTGAATATATGCATAGGATCAAGCAAGTGATTGATCAAAAGTTTATTCCAATATGGTAGACAATGAAAGATAGATAGTCTTTTCATACCCTTGATTGTCTTGGTCTCAGATTCAATCCAGAGCTTGTGCCAATCTGCCATGGACATTCTCTTTGGAGGCATCCTTGTTTCCGTCTTTCCTCCAAATCCCCTTCTTTGTGTATTTCGAAACGAATAATCCTCATGCAAGTATTTGCAATGATTTTCATATACAACTTTGCTTAGATGACGTGAGTGTCGAGCATCATTATTCGGTCCACAAACGAGACACGTGTGATATTCGGAAGTTGTAAAACCTAAAGAAATCAAATGCAATTTTCGTTCAATATATGCAGTGTGTACAATAAAGGGACGCTTTTAGTTGTGCATGGTTTGTCCTGTACAATACTAAGCTCTTTTTTTAGTAGTATAATTTACAAGTCGATGTAGATATTGAAAAGGTAATATTTTATTCATTTGTAGTTCCTTTCATTCTAATTCTTATTTCTTTACTATCATTGTTAGTAATTTGCTCATTCACTGTTTTGTGATGACAGTTCACCCTTGAGCCATACACTCCCGACGATGTATATAGATTTCGACAAGAGTTGATCAGAACTTATGTATAGAACAGTGTAAGTGTTACGCCTGAAATCGAGGGCCCAAAAAATCATGTTGCTCATGCCTTAACAGCCTTTCAGGTTGCTCAAGATGCAGATATTGTTATATACAATCAAAAAGGCATAGAATTCCTTCCCAATATAGAGGAAGGCAAAATTATAGGAGAGAGGCCTGTTGTCTTAAAAGGCATAGAAGTCCTTCCCGAAACAGAGGAAGGCAAAATTATAGAAGAGGGGACTGTTGCCTTAACAGTTTCTAATACTGATATAGAAAATGTAGAAAAACTTACTGAATAGGAATTCATTTGTAAATAGAGATACATCAACCAAAAAAAAATACAATCTTACATGTAAACAACCCGTTTATTTTTTTTATTGATATCAATATAGATTCTTACAATCAAGTTGTGTCCATAGTGTAATACTGGAATACAATTTTCTAGATTGATAAAAAGACATGATGATTGACATGTATTTGTTGATAGTAAATCTCAGTGTTCTTTCATAAGTTGGATTGTTTTGCCAATCACTGCATTTGATCTCGAGCTCATGTCTTTTACGTACCTGCATAAAACTAATACAAAGTGAGTTACAATTAGTATAAAGATTGTATGAGAAAGTTTCGATAGAAACTATTCATAGAGAATCAAGTCTTTATAGTTACTTACCAGTTTACCATTGAAAATGAATCTGAAGTCTGAAAGTATATCATCATGTAGGAGCAATAGTTCCCGCTTGATGTAATTTAGACTCCAATCATCTTCCACCTCAACACATGTCAAAACTGCATCATTGTATATAATTTCAATATTTTTTTCATTTTGAATGTCTATTGGCTTCCAAGTCTTGATCGAGTGGCACCCATTTACCTTTATTTTTTTTTCATCTCTGATAATGGAAGCATAAGCTCAACATTTGTTTTTCGATTTGATAACAAAAGCACATGGAAGACATTTTAATTCTGCATTCTATTTCTCCATCTGATCTTTTGTCCCAGCCTTCATCCATAAGTTCAGATAATAAACTATCTGATAAATTTTTGCATACAAACACTTGAAAAGAAATCTACAAATATATTCAAAGAAATAAGCCAACTCAATTTGACTGTTTTTGATCCGTGCTTATCTTTAATGAATTTTTTACATCATTATATAGCTTGCAACGAAATGATTCTGAAACTGCAGTATCTGAACCAACCCATTCATCACTTTCAAAACTAGGTAATGGAATTGGGACTATTTGTCCAAAATCTCCTTTTGTATCAGGAATGTACATTGATTCATAAAAATCAGCTAGACATTTTGCAGTTCTACCTCGATATTGCAGCAGTCCAATAACAGTGTGAATAACATCTAACACACCTGCTAGAGATCCACTGGACTCCCATACATTTATGTTGGATGGATATAAATCTGCAAGAGAAAAATGATCAGATTGGCAAGTTTACTAATAGATATTAATAACTGACAAAAATCAAAGTATCAAAAATATCAATACTCACAGTTGTTTTTTTTGTGATCCTGATGGTTGAATCCTTGCACATTTATCTCTGATTGCATGTATACATGTTGGACTAGAACTTCAAAAATAAATTTTCCTCCTAATGATGTTCTGAAATCCAAAATTCTGGCCTTCCAATAAGATCGAAATGATAGCTTTGACCTTTTGCTTTTTCAAAATGCTCCTCTTCGGATGATGGATGCATCAAAACCCAAGAGTTTTTTGAATATTTTCTTGGCACCCATAGTCCATTATCATCTTTCTCGTTGAAGAGAAGCACAGAGTCGATTGAGGAGCACGGCTTCCTTGATGGCGCCATTCGTTATGTGCAAGCTAAAATCTGAAACACTGAACTATGAATATGAAAATATGCGTAGGCAAAAAACCATGAATCTGAAAATGTGTTGGCAAAAATTTGAAACACTGAACTATTTGGCGCTACGAGTTAACTCTAGTCAACCCTGTTAACCATGATTTGACTATGCGTATACATTAATGTTACATCGATTTTCTTATTTCAACTATCTGCCATATTCATTTTCAATATTTTTGGGTATCTTCAGGCAGTGATGAGCTGGAAGGGCAGGCTTCAACAACCAATAGCATTTCCACATGCTGCCCGATGAAACAGTAATATGTTTAAACAACTTTTATTATATTTATATTTGGGAAATTCTACGTTACGTAGAACCCCAATTTCAAGGTTTCAATTGGTCCACATGGAAAAAAAATAAAAAAAAAAGCATCTTTTTCAAAGGCCCTCGTCGAGCTCTAAATTTCTCTAATGGGTACTCATCCAAGCATGCGAGAATCATGCGAATCAAACTAAGTTGGTTCTTATCATATTGTATGTCATTTCTTTATTGGTTATATCAAATTTTTTCTGTATAACTAGTGGAAAATGTTAAAACTAGTCAATCTAGACCACTGATATCTTGGATGGTTAGGATCTAGTTTGTTGTACATAACTGATTTTGATGGTGATTTTGAGATCTCTTTAGTATTTTGAAGATCATTGTAATGCATGATGTGCATCTCACTGGTTCCATGATTAGAAATTGTTTTGCCAATCTTGGCACTTTCAGGTTTGTTCCTTTGTGTGTAAAATTCTTACACATTCTTCATGGTTAGTGTTATCATGTATGTCGTGTATTATTGACAACAGAGGTGCATCTATCAAATGGTAAGTTATCATATTGAAGAATGAATTTGTTTTACTATGGCTTTTGTTGTGAGTAAATATTTATACATGAAACTATATTATTATGCTAAGAGGTCCCAACACGATATTAGTAATCACAAAAAGTATGTTCTTAATGATTGTGAAACACTTTAGGGTACTCCCACATGAAGTAAGGAATCTATTATCTAAAGAGGAGTGAGAATAGAATCTTTTTACCTGCATCCTGCATGTAGTTGATAGTATGTACAATTTTCCATCAACCCTCGCAACCTGTTTGTATTTGCGTTCTCCTTTGCTTTTCCTGTAACTATCTTGATTGCTCGTCCATGCCTTTTATCAATACATTTGAGCACTAGTACTTGCAATTTTCATTATATCATCCCACCCGACTAACGTCTTTGCTTTCGATCGAGTATCGCCTGACTTACTCAGACAAAGTCCTATTTGCCATACAAGAGAGTGCTGCTAAATCGGACACACCTATCTGCCATCCAACCAAGTATCGAACAGAATATACAAGCATTCCAACAGTTCCAAGACCAGATGTTCATGATAATGTCGTGTTTTGAAGGACAGCGATCTGATTCGCGACCCAGAATTGCTCGGGGGTCGCGATTCATGACTTGCAAGTTTTTTTTTTTGTTCAACTAAAAAAATGCAAAATTGCCATTCGCAAATCGCTGATGCAACAAATGACGATTTGCTGCATCGCTTTGAATGACACGATTCCATAGTATCATGAGGTGCATGTTACAAAACTTGCAAAACTATCTCTGTGTATAGTATGAGATATCAGAAACAGAAGGCCACTTAGGCAAGGATGAGATTGATGAAAGAGTTTTGTAGTTGTGGTCTATGAACTCAAATAATATATGTGGCAACACAAAGAATCTCATGTACAAAAGCTAAAGATAAAATTTCATCCATTAATACACTGGACATTAGCACAATCTATTCATGGCTGCCATAAATGTGCACGGATTGCATGCAATACGTTGATGCATGTCATCACAAGCATACTAATAGGAACAATAATGTATGTCAAGTCAATCAAAAAAGACATGGTTATTATAGACAAAGAAATGTATGCATAGTGAATTCATGACCATACATGAAACTGACTGGGAATGCTTGTCTATATTAGGATGTGAAATTATCTATCCAACCCCTTTGATAAGCCTGACAGAGGCGAGTGATCAATGCTATATAATCAAGAGTTAGAACACTTTAGCTTTGTACTTTAAGTAGTTTTTGCCTCTTATTAGGGGCTTCTTCGGTTTGCTCATTAGCGACAAATTTCCTGACATAAGTGGTCTTACTCGTCAAGTTATCTGCCAAATGCTGTGCCAATCCCACCATCGTCATGGTGGGGTTCCAAGACCCACCGGTTGGCCACAACGAGGCACCAGTCACATACACATTCGTCACCCCCTTCAGCCTATAGTCCAGCCCAACTACAGCATCAGCATCCTTGTCGACACCGATGTGCATGGTGGAGGCCTCATGCACCATGCCTGGCACACGGATTTCTGATGAGGGGGGCCGTTTGCTAGACCAGTCATTTGATGTAGTCTGCCAATACTCTACGTGACCGGCACCTTTGGGCGAGAGCACCCGCTCCAAAGCTTGGAACGCACCTTCATCCATAGTGTCCCAAAGTTGCACGTCAGTTCCGTTTTCTGTAACCTGCAGCATCACGTTGGTGGTAGGATCAGTCCCGTTGTCTTTGCGCAGCCAAGTATCGGAGTTGTTTTCGTCCAACTCGCCCAAGATGGCGCACACAAACACCACGTGATCTTTGGACGTCAAGAGTTGTTCCATGGATGCAGTGGCCACCACATCCGGCATGTTGCGCGCAGCAATGGCAGCATTGGCCTCTGGGTTTCTGTCAGACAAGGCTGTGAGTTGAACGTGGTACTGTAGCTTGCTTTGAGGATTCTGCCCAGCCAAGTAGATGGCGGCTAGCTCTAGTTCTCCAAGAGCAGCGCTGAATTGATAATCTACTCGCGGAACGCGTGCAACCACGGAACTGATGAAGTGGGACGTGAATCGCTTACCTGCATTCTTCACAATTTCTGGAAAGGAATTGAGCACCAACGTGGTGGGCGGCAGCGTCCCCATAGCTAAGATCACGTTTGCGTCGCCAATGTTGACGACACCCCGGCTTGTTTCCAACGCTGTGGCTGTGCCGTCCTGTTGCACAATACGATTGACCACGCAATTGGTCACCACTTTGAGGGGTGCTCCTTTACCTTCTTCCTCCAGTTGACGCTGCTTAACAAGCAAAGAAAGCAATGGCCCAGGGACAGCAAACTTCTCGAAATCGATTCCGTTGGGTGGGAAGCTCCCCACCGCCAAGGGAGCTGGCATGACGCGAGTGGCAGAGTCGATCTGTTTGAGATTGTTGCTGAGCATTTGGGTTAGTTTCTGCTGCAAGGTAGCGTAAATGGGGCGGCCACCGGGACGAGGAGCCAGGTTGCGGTCCTTGTCGAGTTGATCGGCAGGCACCACATTGAGAAGCTGCTCGGCATGTGGAAAGTATTTTTCAGCGGCTTCAATGGTCTCTTTGGGCCAGCGGCGCATTTCTTCTTGTGTTGGACGCGGACACCAGGCGCTCCACAAGGTGGATCGGCCTCCGAAGAAGGGCACCATGCCGTGCTGCCAGTTGATGAACTTTCCTTCGACTGTATGACGGGACAAGGTCCAGGGGAACGTTTCCGACAGCCCGCCCAGAGTGTTCTGGTAGGGAAGAGGCAGGTTCTGGAAATGCTCTGGCAAGAAGAAGGGGCCTCGCTCGATGATGAGGATGCGGACGTGCGGATTGTTGAGCAGAGCACGCTGGGCGAAAGCAAGAGCACAGAAGCCGCTGCCGATCACAATGTGGTCGAACTGTTCTTCTTCACGGACGCGCTTCCAGTCCGCCTGCGAGAGGAAGAAAACATGGTCCATCACTGCCGATCCGGTGGGATTCTGCGGGCCTGGTGTGGGATAGCCATAGTTGAAGTTGGGCGCGGAACTAGCGGCCATGATAATGTCGTTGCTGTCTTGATGAGGAGCTCGAGAGAGAGAAACTACGGATTCACAGAACAAGGCAAAACAAAACAGAAAGATAGAAGGCCGCTTGACGTGAAACTGAACGCTAACAGCGGAGCTTTGATACAAAGAGACGAAAGTTGTCAAATGAGCTAGCTCACTCCCAAGTCCTAAAGAGCTGTTTCTCTTCCCCGATTCCTGATCCTTTATTTATAGAACTCGAGTCCGCTGGCCACTGGAAGGCAATACACAGGAACATTGAACAAAGGCTACAGTCTACTAACATGGTCTCATTTAGGAAGGAAAGAAAATAGTAAAGACTAAAATACCAAGGAGAGAAGCTCTTCCTTTAGTATAATAAGCACATGATAAACATGAGTCATGATTTGAATTTAAGTACTTAGTTTAGTATATATGCACATGATCAACGTGAGTCAGGATCATTGACCCGTTCAAGTTTGAAGCAGGATTCTAGATTGCAAAACTGGAAGAACCGCTTAACTTTTCACACCCTAGGGGGCTCACGTTTGCTTTGTATTTTGAAAGCACCTTTATCTTTAAAATATGCATCACCTCTCTCTCTCTCTCTCTCTCTCTCTCTCTCTCTCTCTCTATGGAATGTGCGTTCCCTCTCCACTTTTTCACCTTGCATTACATCGTGGAAGGCCCGTGGACCTCGTGCCTTCCCTGCAGGTCAGGGCCCTGCCCTCGGGAGCCCTCGAGCAAGGACCCCCCCCCTGCAATGAAGGCCCTCATACGGGACCTTCTGCCATGCGAAACATATCACAAAGTATGAACTTTGAAAGTATGAAGTAATGCATGTTAATTTGATATATTCCACCGAAGGATAAAGAAAATGGGCCTTGAGGCTTGGCCCTTCAATAATGAGAGCCGGGCTAGATTTCCTTGCTAAATGAATTGTTGTTAGTATGATTTCACCTATCTATCGCCTGCCTTGCAAGTTGAAGGCTGTCTACTCAAGATATTCCTCGTGGACGTCTACGTTGAAGGCCGCTTGCTCAAGCCTTAGTAGTCAGCATGTTCCTCGGTAGCCCTTTTTCCTTATCAAAACATATTGTAGCAGTTGTGAGGAGTGTTATCGGACACATGGCATCTTTCGGTTTGTTGAGAATAGGCAGATTAAGCCATAGCAAGGCTTCTAAGATGTTTTTAATCTCCACTGGTATTCCCCATCCAACGATGGGCTACTTGATGTAGCCACCCTTGTCGCTCCGGCGGCTCGGCGGTGCTACAGCAAGTAGCCCGCCTTTGGATGGAGGATACCTAGTACATAACCTTTTAAGTGATTCCATAATTGTGAGTTTTTTTTATAAGGTTAGTTTAAAACTTTTTTAAGAGCACTGATGATTCACGTGACACCCAAGTTGCCAGAATAAAGAAAATGCATGTTTGACTCGCCCTCCAGGACCAGGACTGACTCCTGAGTCCCACGTGAAAGGTTTAAATATGCCCGACTCGAAACTGTCGTCGCCCTTATCTTCACCGTGTCAGTGTGTATAACTCGACCTTGGGCGTCCATCATAGAAAATCAGATGCAATTTCCGATACAAGAAACTTCTGTGCTCTACATAGTAGGGTATATTTTTAACTATCTTAACAAGTCACGTTCAAATCCAACGTACAAGTGCTGCGACTCTGCCTTCAAAGCAGCAACAAAATGGGATTTTATAATATGTGTATTGTGCAGTTGTTGCAATGCTTTCAAGTAGAGACCGTTGTTACATTCTGGCTAGTCGTTGCCTTAATCCATCAAGGTTTTACGACACAGTAGCAGATGCGTTGCACCACCGGTCGTTGTCGAAATCACTTTTCTAATTATGTTGCATTCAAACGAGCAGATGCGCTGCACTTTTCTAATCATGTTGCATTCAAACGAGCAGATGCGCTGCACTTTTCTAATTATGTTGCATTCAACTGAACACGTGAAGACCATCTTTTTATTGATACCTTGAGGCTTGAATTGATGGGATGATCGTGAACATCTAAAATTCTACCTTCGGTTAAGTTGAACAATTGCGGTAAATTGTAACACATTGGCAAGTTTCAACTCTATGGCAGAACGCGCTTTGCAGAGAGTCAGACGACTCAGCACCCTCTTATTCAACACAACTAACACGTTCCTCCGGAAGGAGCGCACTTCGAAGTTTCATGTAAGACTAATTTAAAAAACATTGCAATTTGCATCCATATTTTCCTGTGCTCCGCATTCTAAGACATTGATTACATGCGAACCTGCTGGCGCATTCCCAGCTCATGTTCACAGTTCAGCTTTATATTATGATTTCCTTTCTTCTTATTACTTAATCACATTTTCATGTGATTGGTGCTGTTGCAGTTTGATTTGGGGGGGGGGGGGGGGGGGGCGGCGGTGGGTTTTGTGAAGGTCCTGCTCGGAGGCCCTTTCGGCCCCGGAAGATTGTGTGCCCGAGGGTGGAGGCCTGAGGACGCACATTCCTCCGCGGGCGGAAGGGCCGAGGTGCCGGCCCTTCCCTTGCGTGAATTCTGTTTTTAGATTTTTTTGTTCTTTTTTTTTTTACGTAAATTCTTTTTACACGCACCTTTTGGGCGGAAGGTGCACGTAAAAAAATTTACTTATTTTTACATGCACCTTCCGGCGTCCCGAAGGTGCCTGTCAAAAAAAATTTGCCCCACAGATTACATTCTGTGAGGCACCACCATTTCCTTTGTAAAAATTTAAAAACTGATTTTATGATAGTAGATACATACTTTTCATGTGCAAGTTGCAATCTTCTTTCAAGATATCAAGTATTATATTATTAATCCCGATTGGTGATTTGTATTCTAACTTTATTTTTGAGTGTTCCCTAAACTGTGCCCTTTCATATTGTTGAATCTTAACTTTTCAGTACATTTTAATTAAATTTTAGATTGATTGTATTATTGTTGGGCCGTTGGCTGTTCCTTTTGGTGGAGTTAAGTATTTAATTTCAGAGTTACAACTTACTTTGCTTTTCACTCAATTTTGAATTTGATCCTTGTTGCTTGATCCTTGAATTGTGAGTCTTTTTCCTCGGTGTCTACAAAACCTCTTCGAGGTTTTCATTGAACTTCTTGCATTTTCTAGAAGTTGTTAGTTTTTTAAAATTCTTGCCTTCGAGATCCTACCTCTCAAATTACTTGTTGGCAAAATACTACAAATTAACGTTAATTAATTGCTTTGTTAACCCAATAGACATGTGTAACCTAAGCTTCATAAGGATTTACCTACTTTAGTACACACAAATCTCTTGCATTTGAAAACAACAAACATGAAATTTTCTACATTTAAACAAAATTTTGTTTTTCTAAAAGTAGAGAAAGGTTTATATGCTTATATAGAAAACCATCAAAAATTCCATGATTTTGATTTTTGAGAAATAATGTGGGCTGCATTCCTATATGTTGTTGGCTTTCTCAAATAATGGCTAGCACGTGCCTTTGTTATGTAAAACTTTTGGTGCAACGTGCATGATAAATTGACCTAGGACATTGCAATTTGGCAATGCTCTAAATACCGTCTTGGAGATAACCTTTGAAATCTTGCATTTTTTTACAGTGATCATTAGCTTTTTAGAAATTTTAGCTTTAGAACCCTAGAACTTAAGACTCTTGCTAGTCAAATTCTCCCAAATGCTAGCTTTGTCAATAAAATTGTACAAGTTTATGTACACCTTATATGTTCAATGTAGTATGTGGTCAAATTACCTTGAGTATAAACCTTAATGTAGAGTTGAAATCTCTCTCTCTCTCTCTCTCTCTCTCTCTCTCTCTCTCTCTCTCTCTCTCTCTCTCTCTCTCTCTCTCTCTCTCTCTCTCTCTCTCTCTCTCTCTCTCTCGGCTAGCTTTTTGCATTTGTTTTCAGCACGAGTTTAGCATGAATTATCACCAACATGGGTCAGGCTTAGTACATGCTTTTAGGAATGCAATTAATGAGTTTTGGTTAAATAATAGACTAAAATAAAAGGAATTGATGTGGCATGAAAGTTATGTGAGAGGTCAATGATGAGAGCCATAAATTTGGATCTATAAACTAATTGAAGCGACTTTTTGTTTTAGGTGATCAATAATGCCCAAAGATACTACAAATCTAGAAGAAATGGTTCCAATGTCGACCAATCTCCAAATTTGCCAATAATTGAGTCAACACTCAACGAGATGAATAATCGAAACACTTTGAAGGACTAGCAAATGAAAGCTCTACTAAATCAAGTGATGACTCAATCCTCATCGAATTTGAATTTGCAACTATAACCATATTCAAGAGATGGTGGATGACTGGTTGGCAAAAATACCTATTTCAGTGTACATGGAATTCTTGAAGAAAAAAAATTAGAAAGCCTTGATTTTATTTTTTCATGGTAAAACTTCATCATGATAGATGTGATTTGCAAGCAAAAATATTCAAAAAATTGTCTGTGGTTGTGGACGATTCAGATTACTATCAGAAGTTCATCAATTAAAAAATGGGGATGAGGATTTTGGATTCATATCTGTAAGAGTCTATGAATTTATAAAATAACATTCTATTAGTCGATTCTAAATTGGCCCTATGATAGTTTATCTTAGATTTGCTAGTAGTTTATCAAGACGAATGCAAGCTAGATGTGCTTCAATCTTTTGATGAAGATGTCATACAAATCATGAAAGACTATGGCTCAATAGTAGTGTCATACAAGAAGCAATTTTTGACTAATCCATTGATATCTATTTTAGGGAAAGAAAAGAAATGAATTTATGAGAAAACTTGGATCAAATATTTTGATGAGCTAAATCAAATGGTTTCAGAATAAAATTAGAAAAAAAGGCAAATGGTGAATTTTCTAAAATTCTAACTCAATGGATTTAGATCAGGAGTAGATTGAAAAGAATAAGTGAGTCTTATGATGTATTTGCAATTGAACCTCATGGTTTATCATCTTCTAGCTCAATAGATCATAGGATTAAGATAATTTGAGGTAGTCATCCTCTCTAGATCTCCTTACTAGTTTTCTGAAGAGAAAGAGGTAGAGATTACTAATCAAACTAACAATCATCTGAAGATATGAGACATATATCACCTTGGGGTGCTCTTGTTCTTCTAAAAGTGACAAAAATATGGAGGCTTTCATATGTGTGTGAATTACAATTATATAAATAAGATAACAATTAAAAGTATTCATTGCTCAGAATGGATAGTCTATAATATCAATTAGGTGGAGCTAAATACTTCATCAAAATCGGATATCAAAATTCATCCAAATGATGTGCAACAAAATGGTTTCCAGACGAGGTTGAGACATATGGATTCTTAGTGCTTCCTTTTTGATAACAAATGTATCTATGACATTTCAACAAATGATGCTATATTTTTCATCCATATTTGGGTCAATTCGTAGTTGTATTTTTTTAATCATATCCTCATCTATACTTAGAACTCTTAAGGAGCATGTATATCATATCAAGATTGTCTTGGGGATTCTTATGAGAGAAAAAGTTTATGCTATAAAATGCAAGTGTGATATTTTTAATCATGAACTGGTATATCTTGATCATAAGATCACCCAAATAGATGAAGATAAGATCAAAATAGTGGCTAAGTGGCCAATACTAAAAATAGTTGAAAAAGTTAAATCTTTTTCTGGTTTTACAGGTTTCTTTTAGAGATTTATAGAGGATTATACAATGGTATACACAAAACTTTAGAAGTGGTCAAAAGAGTCTTATTGGCCAAAATCCAATCCATATGTCGACTCTTATGGAAAAGCCTATCTATAGATTTTCTAGTTGGACTTACTAAAACCCAATGATTTTATTTGGATTGTAGTGGACAAGATAACTAAGTAAGCTACGACAAATGCTGTCATGCAATCCGCAAGATTTAGACGTGCAAGCCTCACGAGAGCCACGGGAGACACAATACACGAGGATGTGTCATTCACAATGCATGATCACGAGGGGGATGAATGCATCCATCATGAGATGAATGGCAAACCACACATCATCTCTTCTTCCCTTGTCAATGTGGTTTGGCATCCACTCCTTTGTACGAGGGTGGACAAATGTCAAAGTTGCGGGCTTGTTTGTTACTTTTGAGCTTGCAAACTAAGTACGGGTGGTCGGATGCAAGCGTCACGGAGTTGTTTGGGTAAGCCTTGTGAGCTTCTCGTTTTATAGACAAACTGATCTCATCTCATTTTATTTTTTCATGCATTGTGAGAAACTATATATAACTAGTTACATAAATGTATATTTTGTCCCAGTTTGCTCAGAAAATTGTTGCCTTCAAATAACACCATGGCGGCGTCTCAAGAAGAAGCCAAAAAAATGCTATCCGCGATCGGCATGGATTACAAGAGTATTCATGCATGTCCCAATGATTGCATATTATATCAAAATGAATTTGAGGAGACAAGCACGTTGTGGAGAACACCCCTACATGCAAGATTTACAAGGAGCAACCATACTCGCAAAGGTGGTAAGACATTTTCCCATCATACCCAGGATACGCCACATGTTTAAGTGTAGTTCCATTGTGGAGCTAATGACATGGCATTTGAGCAATCGTTCATCGGATAATACTAATTTCCCCTGCCGATTCTCCAACATGGAAGCACATGGATGCTACTTGGCATGAGTTTAGGGATGAGCCTCGCCATTTGCATTTGGGGTTGGCGATGGATGGTGTGAATCCATTCAATTTGCACTCCACATCATGGTCCACTTGGTTGGTTGTCCTTGTAAATTATAATATCCCCCCTTGGCTAAGTATCAAGAAGGCGCACCTAATGCTTACCTGATAGGAGTTTCCTGGGCTTCTTTTATTAGGCGCAAAGCAGGGGGCTTACTGATTGTCATATCTGAGGTACTATGAAAAAAAATGATGAAGTGCTATCTTTCTTATCTGTGAAGGGACTGGTTCCTAGGTGGACAGAAGTTTGGCTGGGAGAAAGCAATTTTTCTGTCAAATCTTTTTGTTCCCTTATTTTTCCCTTCTTATCCCGAGAAAATACAAGGCAAAAAATATGGACGTGTATATGGCTCCCTTGATAGATGAGCTAAAGATTCTATGGCAAGGAGTTCAAATGAGCAATATATCAAGACCACTGAGACAAAAAGATTTTGTGGTAAAGGGGATCTTGATGTGGACGATGCACAACTTTTCTAGATATGGGGAATGTTCAGGTGAGATATCCTTGCTATTGGTTCAATTCATGGTATTATATTGAATTTTATGTGCATTCGCAATTTTTCTTTCAATTCGAACATTGGACTCAAAATTAAGTTGTTTGTTTTGTCTCAATGTAGGGCTCTAAACTAGTGGCTACAATGCATGCCCCGTTTGTGGCGAGTATTTGCAAGCACGTCACTCACAAGATCTACAAAAGATGGTTTATGAGGGCTACACTCGATACCTTCCACCCAATCACCCTATGTGTGATGGGCTTATTGGTCAACGTCCTCATTCCATGAAGGTACAATACATATTTGGGCTAATTAATGGTACATGTCATTTATTTATTATATAGTTACTCTCTTTATATCTCTTATAACAATAATCTGCATTAAATGTGTGTGCTTGTTTGTTAATATTCTAGGCAAGTGATTGGCTTCAAATTTGGAGATCCAATCAAGATCTAGGGTGACTCCCTCCCGGCATGAAGAGGTTATCAATATTCCATGAACTCCCATATTGGGGAGAATTGTAGATAAACCATCTTTTGGACCCAATGCACATATTCAAGAATGTCGGGAGCACAATCTGAAAGCACTTGGCCGGGTCGAAAGATAAAAAAAAGATGCACGAGATGAGTTAAAAGAAGTGAAAAAGATGGCCGATTTATGGCCACAAATAGTGGGGACTTCAATTGTCCTACCAAAGGCCCCATGGATCTTCTCGAGGTGAGAAGAGACGATTGTAAAGAAGGCAATAGCCTCATTTCGAACTTCCACAGGACACATGCGATGCCTAAAGGGTTCACAAGGGACAACAAGCTAAGTGGACTAAAGTCTCATGACTGGCATAATTTTTTATAGGTTGGCATGGCATGCATATGTTTTTTGACGTTGCTTCCACCTCAACATTGTGGTTTAAATTTTATAGCATGTCTTGTAATTTCACAATGATCTCATTGTGCATATATGTATCTCAATGCATTTTCTGCTTCCCTTGGTGTTGAGAGGGTTCTTGACAGAGGAGAACCAACTACCAAATGTGGGTATCTCCTCCACATGTTGGTCACCAGGTCTAAGGCGGCTGCCGCCATCAAGGAGCTAGATGTTGTTTATCCCAGCACAAAAAAGCGAGCCACCCCCCAACCGACAGCCGAACCGGTCTCATTAGCTTTATTTCTGTTACGGGCACTAGTTGGGTAAGCCTTAGTGTTCTCATTCCTATTGATTCTTTCCGTATTCTATTGAAGCTTGTTGTAGAAACTTAAAAACTGGACGAATCTCTTCATCCCTATACTACACCCGTAAGTAGACCTAGCCATTGTGAAAACTAGAAATACTTCCAACATCTGCAATCGTATACAGCGTGTCCCTTCTTCTTGTAGTGCATGCAAGGTATTGTCGGGTTAAACCAACATTTGTTGGATGCGTGTCCCGGCTTGTGACAGTGATCACAGGAAGAAGATTGTTGGTTGTCATTGCCTCTGCTCGAAGACTTTTGTTCGTCTTGTTGTGTCTGGGTCTGGGTTTGTTCTTTTTCTTTCCCTTTATGAAAAGAGCTTTCTCCTGATCACTGCTTCCTTCTCCTTCGTCCCACATCAGTCTCTCATCAGCGACAAGACTGATTGCTCTCTCGAATGTCATATCTGGTAGGCTCAGTATGAGCATTCTCAACGGCTGATA
This sequence comes from Diphasiastrum complanatum, assembly GCA_029204225.1. Classification (NCBI taxonomy): domain Eukaryota; kingdom Viridiplantae; phylum Streptophyta; class Lycopodiopsida; order Lycopodiales; family Lycopodiaceae; genus Diphasiastrum; species Diphasiastrum complanatum. The sequence continues at coordinate 7,889,240 of CM055098.1, read as the reverse complement.
GGACATAGGTAGAGATTTCATGAAGTACATCAGCTATTGTGGTGTTGGGACCTGGTGTTCCTGCCCAGGAAACACTTGCGATTGTGGAGTCATGCAAATTTTACCCAAGAGAGTCGAGCAGGGATAGGGGACACCAATATACTCTCTTCTCAACCGGATTATTGTGGGACAATCAATGACATCCTTGAAGTTGGTTCTAGATAGTTCAGCTTTTTCATATTTGATGTCAAATGGTTCAAAGTTATTTGCAACAATCTCAATGCAACTGTAGGAAAGATGAGAGTGGTTATTTTGCCATTGACTCTATCAAGCTTTGGATGGATCAAACACTACAACATTCTGGAGGATTTTCGACCCTATTACTGAGGCTTTTATGAAGAATTTTTTTTTAAAAAAAGATCACAAACCTCGGTATACACCATGAAGTATGCCTCGAAAGGAGATCCTTGATATATCCCTCGGTAATCAAGGCTTCTTCATCTCATTTCTGCTTTGTTGGAGCCAACTTACTGGCTCCATTCTGTCCTCAAAATGGACTCCATCTGATCCCATGAGTCTTTTGCACCACTTCTTATGAAGTTGGTAAGCAAAATCATTTGTTCATAATTGTTAACAAAAAAAATTGCAAAAGTTATTTGAGTTACATTTTAAGCACTTAAAAATTGATGAAGGAAATTTAACTTCAACGAATATATATTCATACATAAATGTTCCAAGTACAAAGATATGTTACAATTTAGTTTATTGAAATATATCTAATTATAATTAGATCCAACTGAGTCATCCTCGTCCTGGCCATTGACGTCGCAATCAGACTCATGTGACTGCAATGCATGGGATTGAGACTGTGATACCTACATCCAATGACGATGATTCAGTTATCTGAGAAATGTGATGAGAGTGAAAGTCAGACCACATTAATGTTGTGAAGTTACAGTATATTTTGAAGCCATATATACCTCAGATCTAGAATATCCATCTGAATCAAGGCACAAGGAAGACTTGAAGTTTGTGAAAAAAGGATTCTGAAAAATCCAGATCGCGTCAAACAACAATGAGAGGTCACTAAGAAGCTATAGGAGACTTTAGGGACCTTCTCACCTTGGCAGCGGTGGCCAAGGTTCTCCCATGGACATCATTATAACCCTGTCAAATGGCTCCATTCTATCCTAAAATTGGACTCCATGCAATTGAAGATCCATGTAGAAGACTTAACTTAAACAAATTATATATATTGATATATAAATGTTCCAATTACAAATATATATTAGAATGAAACGCTTAATTATTAGATCCAGCTGAATCGTCCCCGTCCTAGCCATGGTCATCATACTCATGTGACTCTGATGTGTGATACTAAGACTGCGATACCTGCGTGCAATGAAGATGCGTAAATTTTGCAAGTGATGTTGTTAGAGTGTCCGACCAAATGAATGTGGTGAAGTCAAAATATATGTTGAAACCATAATAAATACCTCGGAATATCCATCCCAATTAATTCTCACTCCTTGTCTCTCCAATAATTCGAGTAATGATTGCATGTTGTTGAAATATGCATACTTGTACTCCTCTTTTGTGGGAGACCGCGTTACGGCAGATTTCTGCAGGAAGCGACAAATTGGTGATTGTAATTTAATTTAAACAAATTCACAAATAAAATATGAATTACGACAATATCAAATTCAACTTATGAGTGGGGAGTCTTATGAAATGGGCATGAAAAGGACCTTTGCCACCATTGCCTAGGTGCAAGGGCCTTGCTATCTCCATACGCTTCTTAGTTGCGCTTTGTTGCTTGAATTAATATGGATTCTCTCGAAATTCTTTATTTGAAAACTTCCATTCGTCCTTGTGCACGTTGTATGGCCTAGATTTGCCAGCTCTCACCGCATCTCGGATCTCCAGTGGCTCATCACGCCTCCCATGCATCGTCCCATCCAAATTCGGTCAAATTTCAAATCAGGGGAGGGGACTGGAAATCCTCTATACAACTAGTCATCATAGGATGGCAAGACGTCAGTTGATGGAGAGGTGGCAAAGGGAGTGTTGAGAGGAGTGGGGGAGTTGGCTACAACTAGAGAAATTTGGGGAGGAGTTTGAAGGTGATCACGAGAAGAGTGGCGAGGGGTATGAAGAGGAGAAGGTTGGGGAGGAGTTTGAGCGGAGTGTGACCAACATGAGTTTGAATGGGAGAAAAAATGGGTGGAGTGGCCTGGCAAGAGGGATCATGGTGCCATGGACACCCCATAGGAGACGTGGGTACCAAAGAAGGAAAAATGTGAGGAGAGAGTGTGGGGGTGTTGAGATAATCAGGTGTGACAGATGTAGGAGTCAAAGTATCACACGCCATCCGTGTTGCTTTCTGAGTTAGGGTTTCTCGAAGTAAGGAATCCCTATAATGAGGCCTGTTAGATGATGCGTTGGACTCGAGGCCGCATGAAGCACGACATCATCGGCGTCACCGCTACGCCCCTGAGGCGACTCCTCCAACGATCTCTCTTTTCTCGGCCGGAATGTCAGGAAGAGGCACTAGCATTAGAGTGCGCAGGGGAGGGACTCCCACCAGATAGACCCTTGTGGAAGAGGGAAACACCTTGGTCGAAGGATTGTGGGGACTGGATCTCCTCAGAACGAGATGATGTGGACAACCTACCCGAACTCCGTGCATCTCAACGAGCCCGTAGTCTCTCCATGATCCTGCCTGCATGCGAGGGAGACATCTCATCCATATAACTGACCTCATCGTCACTCATGGATGACAAACGGAACGACCCGCGACTGCGGCCAGATCTGTGACTTGGAGATGTGTCACGAGACATTGAGGATACGATTGGGATAATTGTTGTAGGCAATAGAATATATTTTGGGAAAATACAACCATGTAGAGCTACTGAGTGCAAGAAATAAATTCAAATAAATGAGACTAGGATTTAGGGTTGAACAAAAAAAAGTAACTCTTTGCATTCAACCATAGATGAATAAATTACATGAAAATTTTGCCCATTTGGAGGACTTATCACTCAAGGTACCTTTGGACCCTGAAAGAGTACTCTGAATCTGAAATAAACTATTGAGAAATCGTTCTATCCTTGAGTGCTTGATTAGGTTGGCTGGTCAAATTGAGGATAATGATTCATGGAAAAGAGTTAAAAGCATACAAATCTGGATCTTTCCTAGTTACTCGTTCTGAGGACAGAACTGGTTTAAGGGAGGAAGAATGTTACGTCCATATCTAGTATGAGGGATTAGGAATAAAATGGATAGCCAGTCACTCTAGTGTATATGGTTATTAGTTATGCCTCGTCATTTCAGACTTGGTCGGTAAAGTAATTAATAATCATATGAAGGCCCAGACCTATAATTGGAGATAGAATAGTGTCTGACTGCTATAATGCAAGAATAGGAGGTCAATTGCTATTCCGAGATTCACACTTATATCCAAGATCAAGTATGACTATTTCAAAGTCACATCGTCGGATGATGCAAACAGTTACATGTCACAGTTCGCTGTTTCCAACAATGAAGGAACAGTGGTGGACAAGTTGCCAATATTTTTTGGACTGTTGCAGAAGTAGGTGCGAATATGGTATAGTTAGATGGACATAATTGTGATCAACACCTGGGATCAGCTTAAAGAGACATTCCTTAAGCAATTTTGAGAAATCAGATATTCAACATGGGTGATTTCCCAACTAAATTTTGTGTAGAAGAAAGACAAGGAATCTCTACATAGATATACTCACAAAGTACGAAATCTTATCGGTAAGCTAGTGGGAGAATATCCAATCAGCATGCAAATTGAATGGTATATGATAGGCCTACCTTCAAAATGGATTGATATTGTCGACAAGGTCGAATGGACTCATTGCCCGATGTTATCGAATCTATTGAAAATTTTGAAACGTTGTGTTGGAAATTAATTCCACAGTTGTCTCCTTGGTGAATACTAATCTCTATCTCAAGATTCTTCCTACACGTTTACTGATCTTTGATCTAGGATCAGGTGAAACCCATTTTGGGTTCTTTGTCTGCTCATTTGATACCTGCAAGAATCATAACTTAGATAGCCAAACTATTTGAAGAACGACTACAATGGGATTCCGGCTGATCTCCAGCAAAGGAAAACCAATCCTATCATTTTCATGTTCAGATGTTAAGTTCAATAATTTGAAGAACATTGAAGACTTGGCCATCTTCAAGGACTTCCACAAATTAGCATTTAGATCCAGTCTGCAGAAGTACATTACTTTTTTTACAGTTTGCAAAAATACACTAAGTATCGCAACAGTCTATAGAAATACACTAAGTGTCACAACAATCTACAGAAATGCACTAAGTGTTGCGACAGTCTGCAGAAATACACTAAGTGTCGCAACAGTTTACAGAAACGAACTATGTTTTTCAACAGCTTTGGCTTTTTTGCATTTCTCCGAAATACGACACTTTAGCATAGTTCAACAGTTTAACTATTTTACAAGACCTTTGACTTTTTCGCAAAAATGCGAAGAGAGAAAAATGTAACGTCCTCGTCCACGTCAACATTTACTACTTGTTGACCATGTACACATTGTACAGTTGTCATCACAAGCCAAATACTTCCAAGTACAATGGAGTGTCAATGGTTGTGTTGAGGTCATGTGGGTGCAGGGCATGGGCAAGAACGTGATGGAGAGGTGTGGTTGATGGCATGGGTAGAAAAATCGGGATGAAGACACTAGTGCAGCAAGGTGTGGGGTATGTATGTTTCTGAGTTCAAGCAGCAACAGGGCCAAATGTTGACAAATTCTTTGTTTGTCTATTGGATTCTTTCTTCTTTCTTGGGTTACAGTTTGCCTACTTCCAAGCATTTTTTGGGTATTTCTAGAAGTTATCTTTCTTGTTTCATTGCCCAGATCAAGCAGAAGGATCTGATTAATGTTGTAGTAATGTCCTGCTTGTCAGAGGACACTTATAGAGGTCGCTCTTGAACTGAGTGCACAAGCATAAACAACCAAACATGCATGCCAATGCATTCAATGAATGATCTACATTACTACTCAATTGAACATCGATGGATTCCTACTTCTACTTGTTGCCTTTTGGTTTGTGTAATGCACCTACTACTTTTCAACATATGATGATGACTATTTTCCAAGATTACTTATGAGTATTTCTGAAAGTTTTCATCGACGACTTTTGTATTAATGGTAAGGCAACTGATCATGTCTCGACTTCGATTCCTCTTTCGGATATTCGATGACCCAAGAGAATTCCTTCATACAAAAAAAAACATTTTTTTCTGGATGTAAACATAAAGAAGTCTCCTACATCTTTTTAGAGTTAGTCGAAGTACCGACACGTGGAGTAAGCTTGACACAGAATTCAGAGGATGTTTGAGCTAGGCAAGTACTCTAAGGGAAATTCATTATAAATCCCTTTGGAAGTTGTGAATTGTACATAGGTTGTACATTAGAATACACTCGAATAAAGGAACTAGATTACTATGATTACTATGAAGGATAGAAAGAAAGTTGGAGGCAACGAAGTCAGGTCGACTTATTCCAACTGATAGAATTTCCAAATTTTGTAGAGTTCGAGAAGCAGAATTTGCTCCAGGACATTGATGTATCATATTCAGACTTATGGAGCTTGTATATAGATTGGGAAACAAATTACCACACTCATTTTGAAAATATTGTCTGTAATATTAAAGTGAGGAAGCACAAAAAAACATCATGGGTTTATGACCTATTCTTTGGAAGGTATGGGCAACTTCATCACCAAGGTGCTCGACGCTATGCAGAGTCTCTACTTGCAAAGAAGGAATTGCCTAAACCGAGATACAACATCGTTTCAATCTATAAGACCGTTCCTTAGTCTGAAATTGAAAAATTGGAAAACGTTGAGAAAAAGTGATACAATGGAAAAATGCTCCCTGAATTACAACTTACACAAGAGGTAATGAAATTTGATGGGAGGGATGTTTTTATGGGCTTAGTTGAAAGGGGCTAACAGTGTTAATAACATACTTTAAGATAAGAGCAAGGAGAAATCATGCCATAGTAACATGGGAATGTCTGTATGACAACCGTCAGAGCATCAGCATATAATACCATCCTAAGAGCCCTATATTGTAATATTTTAAAAGGTCACTTTAGGCTGACTATATTTGAAATATCATTCTACTATGATGCGGTTGAATTCTGAGAGAAATATGACTATAAATGAACATCAACGAAAGGCATAGCAATAGACGCTATCATTAGTGGTCTTAAGAAGATGACTTATAAAAACTTTGAAAGGGTCGTCAACTTTTGTAGTGTTTCTTGTCACCAAAAACAAGTCATGATACGTAAGATCTAGATGAGAGGAAAGCAAATTTTCTAGAATCATCTTTGGGGAACAATAGTGACCACACCTACTCCACAAGAATATTCAAGCGTGTGAGTGTTCAACATAAGGGGTAAGGTGCTATATAAATCATCAAGGGAATTATTGGGTGTAGAGAGGAATGAATTGGAGAGAGTGGAATGTTCTAAAAGTTCAATAAAATCTATGATAAATATGAGATTGGATTAGAACAAGACCCACACCTTCTAGAGTTGTTGAGAACCTCAAAGCATCCACCCAAGCTGAGAGGGAGTCTTTACCACTAGAACAGTACCACTGCATATCATCATACAGTGAGATAAAGGGCCTAAATATCAAGGGCATGACAGATGAGCGCCGACCACGACGATATTGTCCTATACTTCGTTTCACCGGACTCTACGTGACCATCGTAGAACTTGATACTATAGTATGTGGCCTTCGAACTGGAGACTTAGCACTTGAAGTTGATAATGAGGGATTTCGGGTAAGGACCACTCTATACATCAAAATAAATCAGCAATGGATATTAGTGACCACACGGTACTTAGCTATAGAACAAAATAGGCAGATCAGGCATTCCTCACATTACGCCACATGAAGTCTGGTGGGGCAGTAAATCTAATCTAGCTCATACACGTATCTTCGGATGTATAGCATATGCATACATTCCTGACAAGATCCACAAGAAATTGGACGAAAAGGTCAAGCAAGGATACCTTGTAGGATATGACACACACTCATCATATTACATGATATATCTGCCGGAGACTAATCAAATCAAAACCATCAGAGGTGTGAAGTTCGATGAAACAAGAACAATGGCTAATAAAAATCTAGTTACCTATGAAATTCTAGAGAAGCAATATTACAACCTGCCAACACCGATAGAGGGAGCATATCCTGACAACCAGGAACAAGAAGACGTTCGATTTTCAGACGGACTGAGTGACAATTCAGATGACAAAGAGCCCAACATACAACTTGTGCCTAGAACACCTGCGACGCACGAGAAATCTGCTATCAGCAGAAGGGACAAAGACAAGGCAATCACTACACTCACACCACCACCAATTTGTGGAAAAATTTTTTCCGCAATTTTTTTTCGCAATTTTTGCCACCTTTTCTTGTAGTGAATATTTTTGTTTTTTTTGGTCGAAATTGCGGAAAGCCAAAAAATTGAGAAAAAAATTCCGCAATTTATACCGTTATGGTAGAAATTGTAGAAAATCGTCCGCAATTTCTACCATCATGGCAGAAATTGCGGAAAAAAATTGCAAAAAAACTTCTGCAATTTTTGTCGTCATCACAGAATTTGCGAAAAAAAAAGTGTGGAAAAGATTTTTCACAATTTTTTGGTCGTGGCCAAAATTGCAAAAAATGTTTTCGAGGAAGAAATTATAGAAAACATTGAATAAAATTTTTCGCAATTTCTCCCGTCGTGGTAAAAATTGCAGACAAAATTGTGGAAACAAATTTTTGCAATTTTTAGGCCATGGCAGAAATTGCAAAAAATGTTCCAACGACAGAAATTACAAAAAAAAACTGTAAAAAATTTTTTGCAATTTTTCTCATTGTGGTAGAAATTGCAGACAAAATTGCGAATCTTTTTTTTTTGCAATTTTTAGGCCATGGCAAAAATTGCTGAAAACTTTCCGTGGCTGAAATTGCAGAAAAAATTGCAAAAAGTTTTTCGCAATTTTCCCTATCATGGTAGGAATCGCAGACAAAACTGCAGAAAAACATTCTACAATTTTTAGACATGGCATAAATTGCGGAAATTATTGCAAATTGCGGACAAAATTGTGAAAAACTTCCGCAATTTTTGCCATCACGGCAAGAATTGCAGAAAAAAATTTACAATTTTTTGGCTACCGTCGACCATAGCGTCGATTACAAGAACTTGGTAGACGTTATGGTCGACGCTAGCAGCGTCTACTAAGTAGCGTTGACCATAGCATCTACTAAGTTTCGGTAATTGACTCTATGGTCGACGCTGCTAGCGTCGACCATAGAGTCGATTACCGGAAGCCGAATTGCTTGGCGCGTCACGGTTTCTTTTCATTTCGATTTTTGATTTTTGAGTGCGAAGAGGAGGATATTTTGGCGCCTAGCGATGGTGCTGCTCTCTATGGCTCTTCTAATGATGCTTGATCTTTCTTATGTTTTTTTGTCACAGCCAAGCTCTCTGCCTTTTCACCATAGCCAGGGCTTGGAGAAAAAGTGGAGCATTGGACAAAAAAGGTGAGCACCATAGCCAACATTCAAAAGTTTACTTGTTTTTCTTTGATACATTTGTGTTTATTGTTGTTTATGTTCTTTTGTCACAGCCAAAGCTCTTTACCTTCTTACCATAGCCAAGGCTTGAGCAAAAAGTTAAGCATTGGACACAAAGGTAAGCAACATAGCCAACATTCAAAAGTTTACTTGTTTTGCTTTGTTACATTTGTGTTTATTGTTGTTTATGTTCTTTTCTCTCTCTCATTGACACTCTTTTGTTTTTTTTTTCATCAGAGTTAAATCTTTTCAAAAGCTTTCAAAAGCTTGAGGTAAAGCTATTTAAAAGCTTGTAAACCTTTTCAAAGATAGCATAAGAAAGCTTCTCAAAAGGAGTAAAGCTTTTTAAAAGGGTGAAAAACTTGGAGTAGGGCTTGGAATAAAGTAAGTTTTTTGAAAACCTTGATGACTCTTTATCCTTTTATCTCTCTCATTGACACTCTTTTGTTTCTCTTTCATTAGAGTTAAAGAAGTTTGAGTAAAGCTTGGAGTAAAGCTTGCTCTCCCTCTCCCTCTTTGTCTCTGTATGTCTCTCTCTCTCATTGACACTCTTTTTTCTCACTTTTATCACAGTATCCTCAATTTAGAGTAAAGTTTCTTGGGGTAAAGCTTTTGAAACAAAGTTTTTGGAGACAAGGTGAGCATTGTTTATTGTGAATCTTGTTTCTTTGTTTTGTTGAAATATTGTTGTTTTGTTTTATTAAGATCTTGTTGCTTTGTTTGTGGGCATTTTCTTTCAATTGAAACTTTCTAAAATAATGTGAAGAGCATATGCTACAGCTTGATAAAGATAAACGTTTTAAAATCATGAAAAGAAGTAAGACAGTTGAAAAGGGCTTTAGTGTTTAGAGTTTAGATTAAAGGATTTATAGAAAGGGTATACATGAGGACATGATATAAGAGATTTAGGGTATAAGATTTAAATTAAAGCTTTAGAAACAGTGGATCAGAGGTAAGGATTATCAGAGAGAAATTGAATATAAAGAGAATAAAGTTTATGTTTAGGTTTGTGGTTATAGTTAATTTTATGTTTTATGTTCATCATTCTGATCTTAATCGTAGTTCATTTTTAATATGCAGATGTCTGATCCTCCATCTCTTGGGTCTCTGTCTCATGAAGAGTGTATGAACTGGTTAAGTAGTGCATTTGCTAGGCAGAGAGAACAAATGGATGTTGTTCTCCAGCAGTATAGGTCCATGTTAAACTCTCCAGCGGCCTCACAACAAGGTAGTCCTCAGAGGCCCCCTACTAGTGCACATTCACATGTACCATCACAGAGGCCCTCACCCATACCATCATAGAGGCCCTCACCACATAGGTCCACTCCTCAGACCTCCACACCTCGCGTTGCTAGGTCAGCACCACTTCAGAGTCATTTAGGTGGTTGTTTTTTTGCTTGTGGAGGTGACGATGATTTTGAGGAGCCTAGATATAGAGATGACTCACCCGTGCGTGACGCACCACCACCTGGTTACAATGCCCCACTTGCTAGAGCCGATCCGATATTATACTATGACATTGATATGTTAGGGGCTATAGTTGAGGATGTTAAGGGGAAGGAGGTCCTAGCTTATATGAGAGAGCTTTGTCATGGGGCATTTGATAGGAATATGTTCAAAGACTGGAGGGTTGTCCCTATCACTGAGAAGCATCGGGTCATAGATGATTTAAAGAGACGATTCCCTAATCCCCTTGAGCACACCTTCAATGATAAAGTAATGATAGATAAGATGTGCATGCTCATGTTGATGAAGGCCAATTTGGATCTACATTATCCAACAATAAGAGATGTACCAAAGGTGCAAATCAAGGCAATTCGTCAAGCATTGTTGGTACTACTCTACTTTCATTTGAATCTCATATAGATCATGTGTGTGTGTGTGTGTGTGTGAGAGAGAGAGAGAGAGAGTTTCAAGCGAAAGAGAGGGTGGGTGTGGGTGGGTGTGTGTGTGTGTGTGTGTGTGTGTGTGTGTGAGAGAGAGAGAGAGAGAGAGAGAAAGAGAGAGTTTGATGAGTTTTATTTCATATCACAGGCAGAATATGATTGTCAGTTTTCATCACAGTACTTCAAGGACAAATTGTCGTCCAGTTTTCGTTCATTGAGACAGAGACTCAAGAACGACATTGATAAAGTAAAGGCAGAAAATTTAATGCCAAAATGTCCTAAGTGGATGGAAAAGGGGAGATGCCAGCTTCTACGTCAATATTTAAAAAGCAAAACTTTCCAAGTTGTATTCCACTTTTTTGTTTTATCTATATATTTTGAAACCAAAATTTGACTTGAATGCTTGGTCATCTCTAGTTAGTGCATGATTTTTTTATCTTACTACTGACTTATTATTCATTTGCTTGATGTGTGTACAATAATCTGCTTAGAAATTGAATCAACAAAACAAAATCAACAGATCAAAACAACAAAAGATGTTGAATGTTGGTCGAGCTGGATATGCGGGCATCAATATGAGACTGATATGTGTGTATACAACAAAACTTGCATTTGTATACTCCGATATGCGAAACCTCTTTTTTCATGATGTCATTTATTTTTGTCTATTGTTGAGTGCCAAATTTCAGACACAAGAAAAGAATAATTGTTGTCGAGATCTATGTGGACTAGTAAAGGCTTTGGCAAACTAAAAATAGGCGAGTTGGATCCTGATCTGTGGCTGAGACTTTGAAGGTAACACCCAACATGAGATATAATAACATATATTTTTGGAAATTATGGTTTAAATGTATTTAGTTTTATAAAATGTAATGATGAATATGTATATGATTTTGCATGTAAATTTGATTAGCTATGTTTTTTTTTTTTTGTGTAGAACAAAAATTTTAATTAATTATATGTCATGAACAAACCCCGACGACAAAGTAATGAAGATTTTAGAAGAAAATAGTTGGGGACGAAAGAGAGTAAGAGGCCTAAGTGTCTATAGAAAAGAGATGCAGTATTCTTCCCAAGTAGATAAAATGAGGAAGGAGATAGAGAGACAAAGTGAAGAAATGGAAGAACTCTGAAAGACTGTACAAATGTAGATGAAGATGATAAAAAGTTTATCCCAGGTTAGTTCGCCTTCTCATTTCTTCTTTCTCTCTCTCCATCTCTTTCTTTTGAAACTTGGTACGGTCCTAGCTATCTACATAAAGAGAGGGAGAGGGAGAGAGACAAAGAGAGAGAAAGAGAAAATGAGAAAAAGAGAGAGAATGAGATATATTCCTTATTTCAGTTTTGATCATGCATCATGTTGCTGTAGAGGAGGATCCAATGCTACAACAGTTGGGTCCAACTCAGCCTTTATCTACAGTTAAAGAGATTTAACCTCACTTCTTTCTAAGAGTCTAATTATTACACATGTACTTTGAGACACAAGACAATGCATGGGATGTCATACTCTAAATTGTGAAAGCCTTATAAAAAGTATGAACCTCATTAGAGAGATAGAGATAAGTTTTCTAACAATTTCATGATTTTTTTCGTATGTCATGTAGCGTGCAACTATAGAGAAGGATCTGACGCCACGACAGTCATGTTTAGCTCAACCGTTATCTGAGGTAAAGAACTTGCTATCGAGGTTTAGGGTTTAGGGTTGGTGATATTTTTTGCAATTTTAGCCAACAAATTGTAGGTATTTATTCGTAATTTTTTTGGCAAAAATTGTCAAAACAATTGCAAAAATTCATTTTTGCAATTTTTTTCAAAATAGTGTATAAAAATTGCGAAAAATAAATTCGCAATTTATATTCTATTGTGAATTTATTTTCCACAATTTTTTGACACTTTTTTGAAAAAAATTACGAAAATGACTTTTCGCAATTTTTGCACAAAAAATTACGGAAAAATATCCGCAATTTTTGTCACAACACTTGTGGAAATGGATTTCCGCAATTTTTTTGACATTTTTGCCCAAAAAATCTAGCAAAAAATATCAGCCAAACAAATTGTCGAAACGGATTCCGCAATTATTATGCCAAAATATTGCGGGTGGGTCTCTGCAATTTTTTTTTTATTGTTAATTTAGCCATAAAAATTGCAGAAATTTAGCCAAAAAAAAATGCGGGGCCAAAATTGCGGATTTGCCAAAACAAAATTGAAATCCGTTTCCGCAATTTTTTTGGCAAAAAATGAAAAAATTGCAAAAATTTCCGCAATTTTTTACACCTTTTCTTGTAGTGCCAATGAAAGTCGACTCACTCTCAGGTACGAAGTACTTTCTAACGTTTATCGATGATTACAGCTAGATGACAACGATCTACTATCTAAAGAAAAAATCAGAAGTGTTTGACTCTTTCAAGAAGTTCGTGGCATTCGCAAAGAGACACACCTCCAAAAAAAGTGAAGACTATTAGGTCTGACAATGGAGGTGAGGAAAAGAGCAAGGAGTTCTCAAACTTTTGCCAAGAACAAGGAATTGAACATCAATTCACTCTTGCATACACACCACAATACAATGGTGTAGCAGAAAGAAGGAACATGATGCTTGTTGAAGGAGCCAGATGCATGATGGCACAAGCTCAGTTGTTGAGTCAATTTTGGACAGAGGCAATAGTTGTAGTTGTACACTTGCTGAACAGATCGACAACAACCACCCTGAAAGACAAGACATCGTATGAAATGTGGATAGGTAAAAAGCCTGATCTATTATATGTATGTGTGTTCGGGCGTGTAGCATGCATGCACATACCAAAAGAAAAAAGAGGCAAGCTCGACAAAAAGTCGGTGCAAATAGTCATAGTCAGATATTCGAACGAATCACAAGTCTACAGAATCTACAACCCAACCTCAAAGAAGGTGATAATGAGCAGAGATGTGAAGTTCAATGAATCCACATTTCCTAGATTGAAGGAAGCTAAAGGCCATAAAATTTTCAATGAGGCAGAATGAGGCATGGACATTGGGGCCACTACCTGAAGGGAAGAGGACTATCGACTGCAAATGGATTTACAAAAGAAAGCTAAAATCAGATGGCATTGTCGGATGCTATAAAGTCAAATTTGTTGTCAAGGGGTACACACAGAGTTATGGCATGGACTACTTCGATACATACTCACCAACGGTCAAGATGGCAAGCATCCGACTATGCCTTGCATAAGCAACACAGCACAATCTAGAGATACACCAGATTGATGTAAAAATAGTCTTTCTCCATGGAGATCTAGAGGAAGAAATGTCCATGAAGTAGCTCGAAGAATTCGAAGACCCGGACAATCAAGATTATGTTTGTCGGCTACATCGACGCATATATGGTCTGAAGCAGGCATCACGAGCTTGGTACCAGAAGCTCGATAATCTTCTGACGTCCCTAGACTCCATTCCTACACAACTAGACTGTAATGTCTACATAAAAAGAGTAGGAAAAAGTTTTGTGATTCTGATAATTTTTGTAGATGACTCTTAAATGATAGAAAATTGTTTGATGCTAATCAACGATACAAAGAGTCAAATTTTTGCAAGTTATGAAATCACAGATCTAGGAGAAACAACAAAGTGTCTTGGGCTGCAGATCAAAAGAGATCAAAGAAGTAGAGTAATGCATCTGAGCCAATCTGAATACGTCGAAAAGGTGCTGAGCAGTACAAAATGAGTGACTACAAAGAAAAAGCCACACCAATGATAGAAGCCAGATTGTCAAAGCAAGACTGTCCAAGCACAGAAGAAGAGAGATAGAAAATAGAAGGTATACCATGCCAAACTCGATCGGTAGTTTGATATACCTTACAACTTGTACCATACCCGACTTTGGGTTTTGACCATAGGAGCAAACCGAAGTCCTCGACAGACCCGAAGTGACAAATCAACTAAGGCTCGCATTTTTTGCATTTTTACAAAAATGTGACACTCAATCTAAAATAACTTGGAGTTTGTTTTAGCCTACCTTCAAGATTTTTGCATTTCCCTGAAAAATGCAACGCTTAGTCCAAAAAACTAAGAACACACTTTCCGCTGACCATCAAGATCACTTTGTGTTTCTTGAGGTCAAGTTGTGTTTCCCAGCTTAAGAACTTTACAAAAGCTAAGTTTAAAATCATTTATTAAATAATTGTGCTCCATGGAACTTATTAGCCTAAGGCCTAATGTTGGACTCACACGCGCAGTGGTCGCCTATTTCTAATACTTCCGACTCTCTACTTCTGTTGTGTAGTATCTGGGCTTATTGTAGAAGCCTCTTGCCATATTCTAGAATATTTCACCCAACGGGGTTGGCTCAACTGGTTAGCTTGGCATCCAAAGTTTCTTTGGTCCCAGGTTCGAGCCTCCCCTTGGAAACCAAGAAGCATATTCTAGAATATTTCATGTCGTACCCAGAATCAGATAACAACTTCGAATAGGGCTATGCCCAAATTTATCTCCACATTATAGCAATCCTTTCTAGGTTGTTAACAAGATTGGTAGGATTGTGTCTTGACTAGAACTTCTTGTTGGAACTAAGGTACATCTTGTATTCCATGTTAGTCATTTAAAGAAACGACTTGGTGGAAAGGACAACCTAATTCCAGTTGATGATCTAGTGTTATTGGAGAATTTGACTGCTTTTGTACCCATGACCTGGAAAGGATCATGGATAACGTCATCAACTGAGAAATCATTTGATTTCTGAACATCTAATTCATTGGAAAGGTAAGCCAGATGATGAGGACACCTAGGAGAAGGAAGATGATTTGAGACTTAGATTCCTTGGTTTTTTTTCATAGAAGGAAGTTTTTATGGGGAGGAAATGTTATATACCATAATGGTGCGCCCTTTAGTGACGGCCTCGCAAGGGGTAGGATGCATGTCTGCTGGCATTATCAATATGTTTTGGTGCCACGCGTCACCATCCTAGTTGGTCACGTGTCGGCGGCGGGACCATGCTTGATGGGACCCACTATGTTATGCCTATATAGTGGTGGGGCTTCCCTTTTGCCATTCACTCAGTCTACTCGGAAGTTGGTGGATGGAGAGCACATGCACTAGCCCAGATGTATCTCTAGCTAGGACATGAGAGCTAGGGAGAGCCCAGGGGATGGCTAGTTGTATGGAACACTGGTTATCATCGGAGGCTTGAAGATGCCGATAGCTCCAGTGCATGGGGGTGGGTTGGTAATGATCCTATGGATGGGAGGATACGGTGTGTCGTCACTGGTATGGGGTGTGCGTCAACCTTCAAGGCAGTCGGAGATCTAGGGAGTTGCAACACCCATAATTGGTAGTGTTAGAGTGAATCAATGTGCCAAAAAGAAAGGAGAGATATTAGTGTTACTACTTATTGATGGTATGACTTGTATGCAATTAAGCGGGTGGCGTGTCAAGTCATTAGCTGATGAGAACACCCCCCCCCCCCCTTTTTTTTTTCCTAAGAGGAGGGCGAGTAATGGCGAGTAACAGACAGTGGGCGAGTTATAGAATTGGGCGACTAATGATGGCGAGTAATCACAGTGGGCGAGTAATAAGTGGTGAGTAACGATGGCGAGTAATGGAGGCGAGTAAGGATGGCAAATAATGGAGGCGAGTAATGATGGCGAGTAATAAGTGGCGAGTAATGGCAAAAAATCAGATCTTTACTCACCGGTCTGCCAGAGAACAAGTATTGTACTATGCTCTGTACCGACGCCTAGTAATGATACTGAAAAAATTGCAAAAAAATTTCAGTATGTGAGTAATAGAAAAAGGTTGGAAACCGAAAAATCGCAAAAAATTTGAATTGACGAGTAATAGGCGAGTAATAACTTTATTACTCGAAGAGCTGCAGGATGCTAAATCTAATGGTTCTGAGCGTGATGTGAAGAGGGTGAGTAAAGTTACTATAAAAATCTTGTGATTTTGCAATCGGCGAGTTATAATCACAGTAGGCGAGTAATAGACATTACTCGTCGAGTTGACTGATGATGCATCAACGTCTGCTCTGGCCTCTAGATTTTAAAATAAGACTTTGAATTAAAATATGAATTAATAATTCACGAACTTAAAAACTTACCACACAGCATTTTCTATTCCCGCATTACATAAAGTCAATAAAGCTTTCTGTACTGAAGCTGATTGCCAAGAGGAATGAAAAATAACAACTCTCCAAATAGGAGACATTGTGACTTCAAGAAACCCTTGCATGAAACTATGGATTTTAGTAAATTTAAAAGGAGAATCATCATTTAATAATTCCTTCATCTGAAATCCATATG
The DNA here is from genome assembly GCA_029204225.1 of Diphasiastrum complanatum. Taxonomy (NCBI): domain Eukaryota; kingdom Viridiplantae; phylum Streptophyta; class Lycopodiopsida; order Lycopodiales; family Lycopodiaceae; genus Diphasiastrum; species Diphasiastrum complanatum. The sequence continues at coordinate 7,872,460 of CM055098.1, read as the reverse complement.
GTATATCGGCAATGTAGAGTATGTAAGGCCTTTTCTTTAAGAATTTTGAAATTTCTCTGCAATGGCCCTCCTCAACTGTGTAAAAGCAAGGGCGATCATCGACACTTTTGGGGAGGTAGATCTCTAATGGATCCTCCTCCGCGATGGTCTCACCCCGTGCTAGTCTCTCCTTGTCCTTTTTTTCTGCCTTCGCTTTTGAAATATGTCATCTAAATTGCTTTGGAAGGACTTTATTTTTTTTATCTTCAGGGGACTAAAAAAGAAGAAGCTATGCTTAGCATAGGAGACAAAACATAAAGAGATAAAGAAGAAGCTATGCTTAGCATAGGAGATAAAACATAAAGAGATAAAGAAGAAGCTATGCTTAGCATAGGAGATACATCATAATTAGAAAAGAAACAATTAACAAATACCTATGCTAAGCATGGGTGACGTAAATACCATGTCTCTAAACATCAAAAATGGAGTTAAGGCTTTGTTTCGGCTGTTCAGAAGATAGAGCCTCTGACACTCTCTGAAATCCTAATAGTTTAACCCTTTCTCAAGGGCTTCTTGAACTTTCATACACAATTTATGCCTGTATATAAAAAAGTGTAATTGTTAGAAATCCTTCAAAATCTTGAGAATCATTTTATTCAAAAAGTGACTTGAAATCAAATATTTAAATCATGAATATTACCTTTGAAATTCTTTCCCCATTTCTGCAAGGGAGAACTGACCATCTGCAACTCTAGAAAGAACACTTATTAGCTCTGAAGAGCCAATTCCTCGCATGTTCTTCCACTCTGATATTCCCATTTCTGTAGGGATGGGTTTCAGAGTTTGAGTGACAGCAACTTTTTTTTTTTTACTTCGAGGCACCTTGAGCAGGTTGGCCTTTTATTTAAAAAATTCTTGCACTTGTCAAAAATATTATTAACAAAGACCCATACCTCAAATCAAAAAAAATTTTAATTATTTGACAAGCAATTTCAGAAACATTAAAATAAAGTTCAAAATGTTAGTCTAATAAAAACAATTTATGAAGAGAATAACATAAATTTTGATCAAAGCACTCCATGACAAGCATAGCAAAAAAAATTACCTGGCCACTACGGAAAGCAAGTTGAAATAAATTATCCAGTGTATTTTGTAAGGCTCTACATAGATTTTTTGAATCAATTGGTAGGCCAATCTCTTGAGCACAAAGTGCCTTCAGCTCCAGTTGATTTACATCTCCAGCTTTGCTCCCATATATTCTTTAGAAACCGGATCATCTGAATGACACACATTTCACGCGGTAGTCTTGATCGATATTATTATCCCATGCAAGCAATTTTGCTTCTTCCATTGTCGGGCCAGCAAATGCAATGGCACTAACAATTCGGAAAGAAGAAATGTGGGGATACTCTTGGGATAACTGTTTCCGAGCTTGTAAACTGTGTATGCCCCCAAGAACCAAAAAATGATATGAATCTAATACAAAAAAATCAAAATTTGGAACATCGTTGCATTCTGAGGGACCAACTAAAACAACAAAAGGGGTTACTATGGCCTTTGTATGATCTTTAAATTTTATTTTTAATTTATGTACATGGGTTTCATTTGGTTCTCATACTTCCATTGGCCTATCTCCTGTTAGTGGTGTTGGATTTATTCCCTCTAACTCTCCTAAATCCCATTTTAATCTGCCTCCACTCATGCTGCATATTTACTAACGTTGTCACGCAATCTACATATTTACACGCAAATTCGCACAGACGAAGAAAAGGCGAAAAGAGGACACTATCTTACAAAATGCAAAAAGTGCCCTAAAAGCTAAGGCACCCTGTAAATCTTATCCTAAGGCCATTTGTAAGAGTAACGCACTTTTGGCATCATCACCAATGCTCACTTCAGCACTGGCTGACGTCGCACCCTTTTTACGTTCACCCCATGTAGTTGCGCTAATAGATTGGACAACAATTGCAGCCACCCACGATCTCCTACAGACCGCACATCCACTCTGTGCTTTCACATCTACACACCTGTAATATTATGTATATATATACTGGACACCATTCGTGTAAGAGATGATGAAGAGAGCAGAAGAAGAGACATAAAAGAAGTAGATGCCGTGAGCATTGATTCTTCATTTTGTCAGAATTAAGATTTAATTCTTTTTTACATATTGAAATAAGCTTTGTAGGGCACGTGGTTTCGTCCGCTATTGTATTGTGCTCTACCGCATTATTGACATGTATACATGATATACTTAATCTGATACAGTTCATTGTTCTGCGTTCAGATCTATGTTAATATTGCTATGCTTCTCATTCATTCTATCTGATCTTTCTAGTTGTTCTTACTAGTAATAGACGATTAACATTTAGTCTTGTCTTTCGCAAATCATTCGCGACTAATTATCAGTCGAGCACAGTCTAGCTCTTCGCGAATCATTCGCGACATATAATTTGTCTTTCTTTTCACGACAAATCATTCTTCTGGCGCTTCATCTATTAATGTTTGGCTACGTAATCTAGAATGACCGTGATTTCTATCACTAAAGTTCTGTCATTCTGATAGGCATAGTCATGCTTATGGAGAGACTCATGTAACTCATTCTGCTGCGCACGAACATATTCTGTTCGAGTTCGTTTCTCGGTCGTTTTTTATTCGAGTTCGTTTCTCGTTCGTGTTCGTCATTTATTCTCCCCCTCTCTCTCCAACATGGTATCAGAGCTATTTTCATAGCTTGATAAGCTTCCACATTACAAGACTCTACTAGCCGATAGAGTATTATTTTCTTGTTCTGTAAATATCATATTTTCATACTTAAGTCACTGATAGTTTCTCCTATCACTTAGACTAATTCTTCCACATGGATTCCCACGGGAAAGCCAGTCCTATCATGGACAAGCTTGATGGAGCCAACCATTTGTGAAAATTTAAGATGAAAACTGTACTAATGGCAAAATAATTGTACGACGTTGTTACAGGTGCAAAAGAGAAACCCAAAGCGGACGACGCGGCAATCGCTAGATGGAAGCTGAAGGATGAAAAGGCTTTCGAATTGATCATCCTCAACATCACAAATACCCAAATCGGCCATGTATCCGAGGCTCAGACATCGAAAGAAGTCTGGGACATCTTGAGTACACTATATGAAGTGCGAGATATAGCTTCCAAGCTACATCTCAGGAAGAAATTCTACTCACTCAAGATGACGCACGATGATTCTCTACAGAATCACATTAATCAATTCAAGAACCTGCTAAGACAAATGGTCGCTGTCGGATATGATCAAGACACAGTGATGCAACTGCTTACAAGCTTGCCAAGTTCTAACGACAGCTGGGTGATGATCATCACGACTCATCCAGAATTGACTCTTTCGAGAGTCACTACTATGTTGTTGCAGGAAGACACGCGAAGGAATGAAGCCTCGAGTTCCTCAGTTGATTCTCACGCCTTGTACACCAACAAGAGCATGACAAAGCAGAAGAAGAAGAAAGGCCTGAAGCAGTCGAAGCCAGACCAGAAACTAGCTCAGCACAAGGAACGGTCGAATCCGCAAACAAAGAAGAAGCTGTTTTGTAGATACTGCAAACAAAACAGCCATGAAATACAAGACTATCGCATACTTCAAGCGAAGAACAACAGCAAAGGGCAGCCGAATTAAGTGGTGAATGCAGCTGCAGAAGCTCCACAACCTATTCAAGAAACGGATCATCATGCTTTCATGACCAACCATCAAGGAGTACAATTTTATTTTGTGATAACCAAAGTGCTATTGCCTTATCGGCTAACCCTAGATTTAATTCTAGGAGTAAGCACATTGAAATCAGATATCACTACATCAGGGGCAAGGTTCTCGACAAAGAGGTAAGCTTAATGTATTGTAGAACGTAGGACATGGTTGCAGACATTTTCACAAAAGTACTCAGTGTTAATGCATGCAACAAATTTTGTGCATTGCTCAGTCTAAAGATCAAGGTATTCATGGATCCAGATTAAGGGGGGGTGTTGGATTTATTCCCTCTAGCTCTCCTAAATCCCATTTTAATCTGCCTCCACTCATGCTGCATATTTACTAATGTTGTCACACAGTCTACATATTTACACGCAAATTCGCACAGACGAAGAAAAGGCGAAAAGAGGACACTATCTTACAAAATGCCAAATCTGCCCTAAAAGCTAAGGCACCCTGTAAATCTTATCCTAAAGCCATTCGTAAGAGTGACACACTCTTGGCATCATCACCAACGTTCACTTCAGCACTGGCTGACGTCGCACCCTTTTTACGTTCACCCCATGTAGTTGCGCTAACAGATTGGACAACGATTGCAGCCACCCACGATCTCCTACAGACAGCACATCCACTCTATGCTTTCACATCTGCACACTTGTAATATTATGTATATATATACTGGACACCATTCGTGTAAGAGTTGATGAAGAGAGCAGAAGAAGACGACATAAATGAAGTAGATGCCCTGAGCATTGATTCTTCAAAATTAAGATTTAATTTCTTTTTACAGATTGAAATAAGCTTTGTAGGGCATGCGGTTTCGTCCGCTACTGTATTGTGCTCTACCGCATTATTGACATGTATACATGATATACTTAATCTGATATAGTTCATTGTTCTGCGTTCAGATCTATGTTAATATTGCTATGCTTATCATCCATTCTGTCTGATTTTTCTAGTTGTTCTTACTGGTAATAGACGATTAACATTTAGTCTTGTCTTTTGCAAATCATTCGCGACTAATTATCAGTCGAGCACAGTCTAGCTCTTCGCGAATCATTCGCGACATATAATTTGTCTTGCTATTCGCGACAAATTATTCTTCTGGCGCTTCATCTATTAATGTTTGGCTACGTAATCTGGAATGACCGTGATTTCTATCACTAAAGTTCTGTCATTCTAATAGGCGTAGAGACTCGTATAACTCACTCCGCTGCGCATGAACTATTCTGTTCAAGTCGTTTCTCTTTCGAGTTCGTTTCTTGTTCGTGTTCGTCATTTATTCTCCCCCTCTCTCTCCAACAAGTGGGTCTACAGGTGGCCTGTCACGTTGATCTATATCCAAACTTAATGTTGTTTCTCTTATTTTTTTTTGTTTTATGAATATTATCTCTTAATTTAGCAATCGTAGAGTTGTCTTGTAGGGGGGCGGATAGAAGCACCAGGCAAAGATAAAGAGGGCTCATTCACGTTTTTTTTGCTTTCGGCTGAAGGAATGGATTTGTGGTGATGTGTAGCCATGGTTTTTGGGCAGGACTTGGGTCTAGTGGGGGAGGACTCAGAAATATTCTGTGATCTTTTTTTTTGGATGAGGAGCAGCTACAGTGGCCTCAACATTTTCAGTAACTGGCTTTGTGACCTAAGCAGTAGTGGAAGTAGGCTTGCGATGTCCCATAGATATAAATTTTGAACTACGTAATGAATAGCTTGGATCTTTCCCCTCATCAATAGCAAATAACACCACTTTTAAGCATTGCTTCAAGTTTTGGAAAGAAACAACAAACAGGTTTGAAGTACAACGAACAAAGAAAAATTATATATTGGCTATGCTCAGCATAGGATTACTCAATTGTGATAAGAGATTCTCTTGTTGCAAGCTCATGGGCATTTTATATTTAGTTAAACATTATGGTAGACATAGGACACTTGTTAATATATTTAGTTAAGCACTATGGTAAGCATAGGACACTTGTTAGTATATATGAGTGAAAATAGGTTTTATGATTAAATACCAAAGTAACAAGAGCTTTATCAAAATAAGCGTGAGTCCTCTTATTTTTTTTTAGGTCAAAGTCCCAAAACAAATGTCATCGTGTTAACATTATAACAATGTAGTTAATTTCACATTTAGTCAGATGGGTTTATATTGAACATACCTTCTAAAATCAAGTACATGTGTGATTCAAAGGTCAATGCAAGTTTGAAGGAGTTGTTTTTTGGTGTGTAGTAGGAAAAAAAAAATTCACGTATAAATTCAATGAAAAAGGTTTGACCATCCTACTACCTATCATATTATTGGAAGAGAGTACTCTTTGGAATTTGACCCTCATCAGATGGCCAAAGATCTTAACTTCATAATGACCCTTTTAGTTGTTAGGTTGCACCTAAATTTTTTGAAGAGTATTACTCATAAAAGGGTTTATATGCTTGTATGAGAAATTGTCAAATATTTTATAAAAACATGCAACCAATTTCATCCTATATCCCAATCATAATTGGACTACATTTGCCAAGTTCTCATGCTAATCAAATTGTGGTGGGGCAAATTCTTGCCACAACAGCATAAAAAATGGTCAAATATTTTATGAAAACATGCCAATTCCATTCCTATACTTTGAAGATTCTCTAGAGCACTAGGTCTATATCATTCCCTTACCAAAACAATGGCTGACCTTTACTTTAAGATCCTTGGTTGCTTGCACAGATTGGCTGTGAATAAAGAAAAGCGCCACTTTCTTAACTTTAAGGACACCTGGGCCATGGAGCTCGTCCTTATTAATACTATCTTCTTTCCCAGTGGGTGATGGTGAGAGATGGCGATGGTGAGAGACAAGGAAGGAGGGGAGACCCAGGGAGAGAAACAGCTCTAGTGCCTGTTAGGAGTGATGATCGGCCTTTCGTCTCTTGGTATCCAAGCCAAAGCTCTGATGCAATCGTTAGCGTTCAGTTTCGCGTAAACAGGCCTACTACTATCTTTTGCTTTTGTTTTGCTCTGTTCTGTGAAGCCGTGGTTTCTTTCTCTCGAGTTTCTCATCAAGACAGCAACGTCGGCATTATCATGGCCGCTAGTTCTGCGCCCAACTTTAAGTATGGCTATCCAACTCCCGGCCTCCAGAATCCTACCGGATCGGCAGTGATGGACCATGTCTTCTTCCTCTCGCAGGGGGACTGGAAGCACGTCCGGGAAGAAGAACAATTCGACCACATTGTGATCGGCAGCGGCTTCTGCGCTCTTGGTTTCGCCCAGCGTGCTCTTTTCAACGATCCGCACACCCGCATCCTCATCATCGAGCGAGGTCCCTTCTTCTTGCCAGAGCATTTCCAGAATCTGCCTCTTCCCTACCAGAACACTCTGGGTGGGCTGTCGGAAACGTTCCCCTGGACCTTGTCCCGTCATACAGTCGAAGGAAAGTTCATCAAGTGGCAGCACGGCATGGTGCCCTTCTTCGGAGGCCGATCCACCTTGTGGAGCGCCTGGTGTCCGCGTCCAACACCAGAAGAAATGCGCCGCTGGCCCAAAGAGACCATCGAAGCCGCTGAACAGTACTTTCCACATGCCGAGCAGCTTCTCAATGTAGTGCCTGCCGATCAATTCGACAAAGCCCGCAACGGCGCTCCTCCTCCCGGTGGCCTCCCTATTTACGCTACCCTGCAGCAGAAACTAGCCCAAATGCTCAACAACAATCTCAAACAGATCGACTCCGCCACCCGCGTCCTGCCAGCTTCATTGGCCGTTGGGAGCTTCCCACCTGACGGAATCAATTTCGAGAAGTTTGCTGTCCCTGGTCCATTGCTTTCTTTGCTTGTTAAGCAGCGTCAGCTGGAGGAACAAGGCAAAGGAGCACCCCTCAAAGTGGTGACCAATTGCGTGGTCAATCGTATCGTGCAACAGGAAGGCACAGCCACGGCGTTGGAAACCAGCCGGGGTGTAGTCAACATTGGCGACGCAAACGTGATCTTAGCTATGGGCACGCTGCCACCCACCACGTTAGTGCTCAATTCCTTTCCAGATATTGTGAAGAATGCAGGTAATCGATTCACGTCGCACTTCATCAGTTCCGTAGTTGCCCGCGTTCCGCGAGTAGATTACCAATTCAGTGCTGCTCTTGGAGAACTAGAGCTAGCGGCCATCTACTTGGCCGGCCAGAATCCTGAAAGCAAGCTACAATACCACGTTCAACTCACAGCCTTGTCTGACAGAAACCCAGAGGCCAATGCTGCCATTGCTGCCCGCAACATGCCGGATGTGGTGGCCTCTGCATCCGTGGAACAACTCTTGACGTCCAAAGATTACGTGGTGTTTGTGTGCGCCATCTTGGGCGAGTTGGACGAAAACAACTCCGATTCTTGGCTGCGCAAAGACAACGGGACTGATCCTACCACCAACGTGTTGCTGCAGGTGAAAGAAAGCCAAACTGATTTGCAACTGTGGGACACCATGGATGAAGGTGCGTTCCAAGCTTTGGAGCGGGTGCTCTCGCCCAAGGGTGCCAGTCACGTAGAGTATTGGCATACTACATCAAGTGACTGGTCTAACAAACGGCCACCCTCATCAGAAATCCGTGTGCCATGCCTGGTGCATGAGGCCTCCACCATGCACATCGGTATGGACACTGATGTTGATGCTGTAGTGGGGCTGGACTACAGGCTGAAGCGGGTGACGAATGTGTTTGTGACGGGTGCCTCGTTGTGGCCAACCTGTGGGTCTTGGAGCCCCACCATGCCGATGGTAGGATTGGCACAGCATTTGGCAGATAACTTGTCGACCAAGACCACTTCTGTCATGAAACTGGTCGCTGATGAGCAAACCTAGGAAGCCCTTAATAAGAAGCAAAACTTACATAGAGCATAATTAAAAGCCAAAGTGCTGTGAAAAAGAGCATACAACATTGATCACTTGTCTCTATCAACTTACGAAAAGGGTTGAGTAAACGTTAGCATATAATAGTTTAGGCAAGCAATCTCTTTGATATATGGGTGTAATCTGCTTTTCTGAGATAACTCAAATAAGTCGACATGGTTAATCTAGACAAAGGTGTTTTTTAAATGCTCTCAATATTTAGTTCTAGTTCTATACTTTTTGTCTGGACATTGTTTTGAGGATATTCTCTCTCTCTCTCTCTCTCTCTCTCTCTCTCTCTCTCTCTCTCACACACACACACACACACACACACACAATCTTTTCATGCAAACAATTTTATATCTTTAGGTTTATACATACAATTCTTTGTCTATAATGACCATGTCTCTTTTTATTAACTTAGATATTGTGCCTGCAATTTAGAGATATGATTTTTTATTTTTAGCTTTTGTACAAGCAATTCTTTGTGTTTGTGCCACATACATTATTTGAAATCATAGACCACAATTGCAAGACTCATTTATCAATCTCATCCTAACTTGAGTGGCTTTCTGTCTAATCTCATACTCAACACGGAGATGGAATTGCTATGGAATGGTGTCATTCAAGGCAATTGATTCCTCCATTACTTAAGTTAGGCAAATACTTGATCGGAAGTAGAGATAATAGTGGGGTGGAATAATACAATTGCAAATACTACTGCTCAAAAGCATTGATGAAAGCCATGGAAGAGCAATCAAGATAGTTATATGCAAAGCAAAGGACAACCCAAATATAGACATGTTGATGGAAAATTGTAGATATTATCAACTAAATGCAGGTAAAAAAATTTAATTCTCATTCTTCTTTGGACAATAAAGTCATTACTTCAATGTCAGAGTACTCAAAAAGTGTATCACGATCATTAAGAACATACTCTTATGTGATTACTAATATGTTGTTGGGACCCCTCAACATAATAATACAGTGTCTTGTATAAAAATGTACTCTGACATTTTTATACAAGTGTCTTGTATAAAAATGTACTCTGACAAAAGCCATTGTAAAACAAAGTCATTCTTCATTGTGGCTATAATCCATAAATCTGACCCAAGTGAGTAGAGATTAAAATTACTCGAAGATAGACTGATCAGAGTCAATGTGTTCCGAGGGTTATAACGAGGGATGTCGGTAAATCCCTCGAGACAGAGGGACTTATTCCCGAGGCTTATTCCGAGGGAGTGAAAATGCAAAAGAAAAAGAAAAAAAAAAGGGCACACAATAACATATCGCGCAGATTCCGACGTGGGCGTTCGAGACGTATGCTCAAAATTTTATAATCCGTCCCAATTCGACACGTTGAAATCCGACGTCCTTGTAAAAAATCCGAAAATCAAAGTCCGGCGATCGAGAAATATGGGCGGCAACCAATTTTTCAAAGGCACGTCAAAGTCCGACATGTCGGATTCTGACTTGCAGACATGGATATGACCTGCCATAGATTTTTTTTTTAAATATGTGTAATTATCCGACGTGGACGTCGGAATCTGATGGATGTCGGATTCCGACGTCAACGTCGGCAAGACAAAAAGCCTATCCACGACATGGCCACTTACTTTATGAAGAACAAATTCGAAGCATTCAAATTCTTCAAGCAATTCAAGGCATTTGTAGAAAACCAGACCCAGAGGAAGATCAAGTCTCTACGCACAGATGGAGGGAGAGAGTATATCTCCACAGAATTCAAGGAGTTCTGCAGAGCCAACAAAATACATCAACAATTCACAACCAGCTACTCACCTCAGTCCAATGGTATAACTGAACAGAAGAATCGGACACTCATCGAAAGTGCCAAGAGCATGTTGGCCCATGCCTCTCTTCCAATGAAATTATGGACAGAAGCTGTTACTACGGCTACCTATTTGTAGAATCAATCCATCACCAAAGCCCTAAATGGCAAGACACCTTATGAGGTGTGGACGTGATCGAAACCATCACAAAAAAATATTGGAGTATTTAGCTGCATCGCTTTCGTTCAGATCCCTGAAGATCTAAGAAGAAAGCTAGATGACAAGATTAGGAAAATGATTTTTATCGACTATTCCCCAGACCACAAGGCATACAAGCTCTAAAATTTGGATACCAAGAAAACATTGACCAATAGAGATGTCATTTTTGTGGAAGACCAGTTCATCAACCATAAGGGAAAAGCTACAAACAAATCCGACCCAGGAATTAAGCAATTAAATTCTGATCCAGAGATTCAACTATAGAATAGTGACTCTGACTCAGACAATGAGTCAGAACCTCAACGAGTCAATCTACATCAGAGGACCGAGGTTCAACCTAGAAGGTCGAACAGGTCCATGTAGTCTCCATCCAAATTTATGGATGATCCTACCTGCTACTTTGTGCAAGAACCAACCACCGTTTCTGAGGCTATGTCTACTCATGATGCTGACCAGTGGAAAGCAGTGATGGACATCAAATTCAATTCTTCGATAGAGAATCAAACATGGACAATCGTAGAGCTGCCAAAAGACCAAAATCTGATTCCATGCAAATGGATATTCAAGACGAAGTATGATGTTGAAGGAAGGCTCAATCGCTACAAGGAAAAGGCTACTCCCAGATTCCATATCTGGATTATTCTAAAACCTTTCGTCCAGTTGTCAAACATGCTTCGATCCACCTACTCCTCTCCTTTGCAGCCGTAGCAGATCTTGAAGTCCACCATATGGATGTCCAAATAGCTTTCCTCAATGGAACCATCGAAGAGGAAATCTATATGTCGCAGCAAGAGGGATACGAACTCAAGGGCAATCAACAGCACGTTGTATGCAAAATCCACAAGGCTCTCTATGGGCTGAAATAGTCACCCAGAGCCTAGATCAACGCATTTCTGATCGAGAATGGTTTTATTCCAAACTCGGCAGACTCGAATGTTTATTTCAAGTCTTTATCAGATTACTTCATCATCATTACTCTCTATGTAGATGATACACTTCTATTCAGTAATGATCTAAATCTGATGAAGGATACAAAATGCATGATGGTCCAGGAATACAAGATGACATGGGTCCAGCCCACTATTGTCTCAAAATCCAAATCCAATGAGATCGACCTAACAAACTGATTTTCATCAGTCAGCAACGATATCTCAACAACGTGCTAGAAAAGTATGGTATGGCTAACTACAAATCAAGTCACTTTCCACTCGACCCTGGACTAAAGTTATCAAAGGAATAGTCTCCTCAAACTGAGGTAGAAAAGGAGGAAATGAAGCGCTACCCATTTCAATTCATCATTGGCTCACTGATGTACGCAATGATCTACACCCGACCAGACCTTGCATATTCGATCAGTACTCTTAGCTAGTTCCTATCAAATCCAGGTCTAACTCATTGAAAACCACTAACAAAGGTCATGATGTACATCCAAGCAATGAAAACTCTCAGCATCTGCTATGGAGGCAGCCAAACTGCCAACATCCTTGAAGCCTACACAAATGTGGATTGGGCAGGAGATGTCGATACCAGAAAATCAACTTTTGGATTTGTATTTCTATACAACCCAATCTCATGGAACAGCCGGAAGCAGACCTCAATTGCATTATCATCAACAGAATCCAAATACGTAGCTGCCACAAATGCAACCTAAGAGGCGATCTGGCTAAGACAACTGCTTGCAGACATCAACCTTGCACAAACACTTCCTACAAGAAATTATTGTGACAATTAAAGCACAGTAGCGCTATCTCTCAATCCAAGATTTCACTCTCGAAGCAAACATATTGAAATCAGGTATCATTACCTTAGAGAGAAAGTACATAGCAAGGACGTAGCATTGATTTTCTGCAAGACAAAATACATGGCAGCAGATTACTTCACAAAGGCTCTATTAAAGGAGCATCATCTCAGATTTAATGATATGTTAAATCTGAAGATCAAAGCTTTTCAAGATCCACATTAAGGGGTAGTGTTAGATTTATAATGCTCAGCCTTAGCAATTGTTCAAGTAATGAGCATCTTGAAAACAGCCGAAGACTGACTACATATTTTAGATGTTCACATTTTTACAAACTTCGTTTTTGTCTTAAAACAATTTTTAAAGCACATTCGCCTTCTTCGCATTTTTCGCACCTTTGGAAAAAAGCGACACAGTGACCAAAATCCATTCTAGGCATGTCTTAAACATTCTAAAGCACTTTTGGATTTCTCGGATTTTTCCAACAGAGGCACACCGATGTCGCCAACTCATCATCAATCCTAAAAATAGCTTGACTAAAAAATTTTAAAGAGCGGTTACCTACTTTGTACATACATAAGACTGGCGTAAAGAGCATTCAATGCTTGTAAGATATTTCTGAAGACACTTGTAGATATATACTACTAGCTGAATCAAGCTATAAAAGTTTTTAGCATTAATCAGAGTTCTTCTGTAGCCAGTGTAATCACGCTCAGCAAGCTAAAGTTATTACTTCAAGCCATTGTACTCACTGTTGATATTAATCAGAGTGCAATTTTCTGTCTCATTACTATATTGTTCATTTGCGCAATTTGTATGAATGATTCATCTTGAATATTTCTACTGTTGATTGTTGCATTTCCAATCCTACACGCCTATGCTCAAAGCTTCAAGCTTCCGTTGACGGTCATCCCCACGTTTTAAAACAGTCTATTGGCAGCTTGGTGACAGTCCATGTGTTGTTCCTCAGCAATGAGTTGTACTCCTTGTCCATTGCTTCTTTCCAGAGATCTGAATTAGCCTATGACATAGCTTCCTCAACTGTGGTTGGCGCTTGAATAGAATAATGAGCAAACTCATCTAAATATCGGACAGGCTGAGTTCGGATTCTTGTTGATCTTTTGGTTGAGATCTCTGGTTGCGAGATTTGACTTTGTGTTGGTTGTGTCGGTTGCTCCTGAGTTGCAGTTTTTTCTTCTTCTTTTGGGTCCAACTTTACAGAGTGACTACTGGAAGAAATTAAAATGATCTTTCGATATGTATCAGTTGTCGGGGCAGAAATCGTAGACTGCATCTGGTCCTTGCCCTTCAAATCAATACACTGATCTTCAATAAAAGTCACATCCCTTTTACTGAAAAATTTACATGTGTCTATATTGTACAGTCTATACATTCCATCAGAAGTACAATAGCCAACAAAAATAGTTTTAAATGAATGCTCATCAAATTTCTTTATGTTGTCCTTTGGGACATGAGCATATCCGAATACTCTCAAATGTTTCAATGAAGGTTTGGATCATGTCCAGACGTCATGAGGGGTTTTTCTATTAGGGAGGCCTCTAATTATACATTGGTTTTGCACATAGGTCGTTGTTGAAATAGCATGTTGCCCGAACAATTTGGACAACGAAGCATGAGTTATCATGCATTTGGCAGACTCGACTAAGGTCCTATACTTCCTTTTGCCAGTCCATTTGACTATGGAGAATAGGAAGCAGCAAACTGTTGTTCGATGCCTTTGGCTGAGCAGTAGTCCTTGAACTCGTTTGAGATGTATTCACCGTCATTATCACTCTTGAGAGCTTTGATCTTCTTGCCTGTCTGCAACTCGGCATTTTCCTTGTATTTTTTGAAGAACTGGAAGGCTTCAAATTTGTGTCTAGAAAATATACAACAGTTCTTTTGGAATATTCATCTATGAAAGTAATAAAGAATCTAGCACCAAGCACTGATGGTATTTGCATTGGGCCACATATACCAGTATGTACAATGTCTAGCAAATCCTTAGATATGTGTTCTTGATTTGACTCAGCATCTACTCAATGAAATAGATGCAAACTCAATAAGAACTTGATCAAACATTAAATATATGATAAAATGCAGTTGTTGTTCGTACAATAACAGTACCCTACTGTATTCCCCACGTGTGAATCCAAAAATAACAAAATGTGAGCATTCTACACACAAGATTGCAAGATATCATCAAGATAGTGCACCAATGGATAGATGAACCCAAGAGAACTCATGTATAAGCATGAAATGAGAGAGAGAGAGAGAGAGAGAGAGAGAGAGAGAGAGAGAGAGAGAGAGAGAGAGAGAGAGAGAGAGAGAGAGAGAGAGAGAGAGAGAGAGAGAGAGAGAGAGAGAGAGAGAGAGAGAAGATACCTTTCTCCATGAGTTTACATCCTTTTGTAGTAGGTCCATGCCTCATTAATGAATCTTTGGTTTTCGTCCATAATAAAAATCCTATCAACAATATGACTAGATTCAATGCATCTAACATTTAAATTTGAATGTGTCCAACTCGCCCTTCTAACTTTTCCACACTTTCCAAAAGTGGTAATTCAAATGAACTTTGAACTAAATCAAAGTTTATCTCTAAGTCTAAAATGCATATTGGCCTAATATTGACAATTACCAAAATATGACTGAACTTGACTAAACTAGTTGAAATTTCTCACACAAATCATGACTGAAGAACGTCTAACATGTTACCTATCGATACATGATTAAGATGACCAAGTCTATAATGCCAAATTAATTCTTTATTGATAGATGTTGAGCTACTTAAAGCACAATCAGTCGTAGAGTTACAATGACTAAGCCTATAGAGATATCCTTGTCTCTTTTCGATTGCAAGAATCCTCTACAAAAATCTACATGAAACTCTACCTTATGTCCTAGGTCTGCAATTCCACTGACCGACAACAGATTTGTTGTCAGGTTCGGGACATACAATACATTTGGTATTGTTAGAACTCAAACGAGTTAGTAGTAACGAGTTTGTTTCATAGTCCCAATTTATTGTATTATGTCGTTTTGTATATTATGGCTACCACCGACGGCCTGTGTCGGTGAATTTAAGAGTATGTATAGAGGCCAGTGTAGCCCATGTGCACCAAGTACCTGTGAAAATTGTCAACATTTCCTTGTCTAGTTTTAGGCCAAAATTGCTAAAAATGGCACATAGTTTAGGATCTGACTTTTCACACGTGTGAAACAGGTCTAGATATTTTTAGTAAGTGTATTTTTTCAGTATGAAGAAGTGTCAAACTTCAAGACCTTCGAAATGAGTCCATTTTCATGTATTTTGGACATATATGCCAATTTTACCTATATAGGGCATATTTTAGGTAAGGAGGGTCTAGAGAGAGGAGAGAGAGTCATCTCTCTCAGCTATATATAGCAGGTAGGCCGTGGAGAAACAGGTTGGAGCAGATCCATTGTATTCATTTGCTTAATGAGAGATTTTTCTATTGGGTTCTCCTTCCATTGTTGGCATTGTGTAGTGATTGAGTTCAAGCTTTGTGTGTATGATCTTAGGTGCTTTCCAAAAGTGGTAGGCTGATGTATTATGGACTGTATAATGCTATTTTGGGCCGCACTTGATGTTTATGGAAGTTTCCATTTGTGATAAATGCTTTTTGATCAAGTTCTTTGCATTCTAGGTAGCATAGAATGTGTTGCCAATTCCTAGCTTATGTAGTTTGGAGTGCAAGCATTCAAGCCAATGATCTTGGAGTTTAGATCCACTTAGGATCTGTATTTTTCACAGTACCTAACCATTAAGAAAAGCTATAAAAATTAGAATAGCGGTTAGATAGATAAGTTTGAATTTATAATGGTCCTTTCTAGACCAAAATTTTCCATTGTACTTAATCACCAATTTTGAATGAGAGAGTAAGTTAGTTGTAACGGCATACTTTGGTGTTCTTTGCTCCTCCTCCTCCTCATGAGTGTGTTGCTTTTGCTGGTTCGAAATCTGTGTTCGCAGGTGGTGACTATCAAGGTGTGGATCATCGCTCCTGGGGTTCCAACAGAATGGTATCAGAGCTATGTTAGCTCAATAGGGGAGGAAAGTCAAGTTTTGGATAAGCTGGAATTTGTGGTTTGAAGGCTTCCATCAGCTTCAAAGGTGTTGTTCTGATTTCGTAGACTGTCGGCATGCCTCAATCGGACACCGTATGCAAAAGTTCCAAATTTTGGGAGCCCATATCCATGCCTACTGCTCATTCTTGAGCTTTCTTTGCTGTTTTTTGGTGTAAAACTCACCAAAAGTTTTGGCAAATCTGGTTTTTGGTTGTTTGAAGTCAATTCTTAACCAAATCAGGCGAGATTAGTCTTGAAGTTGGGGTTTTGGGCATCAATGAAGTTGTCTGTAACTTCATATCAATCCCACAGGTTGTCTAGGAGCTCAAAAGAACCTAGAAACTCCTTATTTTGGTAGCAGGGGTTTGCTAAATCTAGTTGTGATTGTTTTTGCTTAATCTGGCGACATTTTGGGCCAAGTTTTTTGCTGTAGACTACTTGTTGTAGAACGCCCAAGTCTGTAAGAGGCCGGTCCCAGCACATGTATCTTGGAGATGGGCGCCCTCCTACTTGCGGGCTCCTATGCTTTGTTCGGGCAGCCAGTTGAAGTCTGAACATAGTGAATGAAGCTATCCTCTTCCATACACAAGTGGGCTCTGGTTCATAGGCCAAATCTAGGCCATTAGATCATTGACTAGCTGATCTCATCCATGCAGTCTAGGTACGGTCAGATGTTGGCTGCTGCGGTCAGATGCGGGCATGTGCAGTCTAATGCGGTTGATGCGGGCTATTGCGGGCATGTGCGGTCTAATGCAGTTGATGCGGGCTATTGCAGTCGGATGCGGGCTGTTGTGGGCATTGGTGTGGTTTATTAAGGTATGTGGATATTAGTTTTCTTCATCGTCCATCATTTATTCCTACTACTATGTATGGTATATGCCACTTTTCTAGCACAAATGTATGCTCAAATCTTCTTGAAATCATATTTGATGTGATATGTATTCACAGAAATTTCCATCGAACATTTTTATGGTTTAGAAATGATTGTGAGGCTCTTAGGCTACACTCTTCTGTTTCATTTTGCTTTGGAGGAAATGCAAGCAATATATTTCCCTTATGCAAGACCCTCATACAGAGCTGGATTGTCATATTATGGTGTAGGGTGGAGCCTTTAAATGAGAGTGCTAATTTATCAAAACTTGGGCTGTAATGGTAAATGGAATAGTGTTGTAATGTTACTTTTTTAAAAAGACAACACAATATCATGAAAATGGAACAGATTTTCAACCTTGGGCAAAGCCCATAAAGCATAAAAGAGAAACATCCAAACACCAAAATCATTTCCCAAGAGGATATTCAAATGACACAAAGAACATGTCTAAGGCCTCTTAAAACTAAGCTTTCATTACAATAAATACCCTACCAAACTTTATACTCAAAACTCAATATCCATTTCTCAAAAAACTCTTCTATGTCCTAGTCATTGATTTGTTCCTCATCCTCTGCACCTGCTTCTACGTCGTATGTATGGGATGAAGCCATTGGGGTCTCTGTTTGAGTAACTCAACGCAATGAATACGAACATTAAGCTATTTAAACAATTGTAAAGTAGTTTGTAACATGAAACAAAATAGCATAGTCCAACTTGATGCTCTCTAAACATGACAAATGAAGACTCCCCAAATGAACCACAACAATGTTTTATGAACACATTGGCAAGCTCCAATAGAGTAGTTGAAAAATAATAAAGGATGTTAGAAACATGAAGCGAGACAACAAAGCAGAAAGCAACAAATGGATCACATAATGCCCTCACCGTATCTCCTGGAAGCCAGCTCTAGCAAATGTTTGTTCCTTTCCATTGCTATATAGTGCATGTTAGTGCTAGCAGCTACGTACAACGAACCACCGCATCCCATGAAGGGGTCTATTAGCGCCCTGTCTGACTTACAGCACATCTCCACCAAAAAATGAATGAAATGTGGGGTTTTTCAACACCTCCCCGCATATACACATTCCCTGCTGCACCCAACAAATGCTCTGCAAGCGGCAAATGGTGAATCAATGATCTTTTGCATTATCAAACAATGTTGGGTCTACTGAATCACAAGCATTCATTGGGATCGGTGGAGTGTACTCTAATTGACATGCGATGCAAGCACAGACTCCTGTAGAACAATCCACAAGTTATCACTGTAGTTACAAACTCTCATGCCTCAAAGAAATGATTCGACATGTAAACAAAAACTACCTTACCTGGATTCCTGAAACAGTGACACCAAAATCCATGGTACCACGCAAGATTGTGTACCACACGACCACGAGTCCAATTCTTTTTGCAAACCTGGTAAATGTGTGGATGTCGGATATGCTCGTGATACCCACGACAAAACCAGTGTCATCCAGAATAGAAGAAGCAAACAGTAGGGCTGCCTCAACCAAGTCATCAGTGATGACATTCCATGAGGGAACAACATCCCTTGAGCCCTTAGGGATAAACCTTGTGGGAAAGTCCAGAAAAACCATATCGGCACTGTACTGGGCAGGTTTACCTTTTCTGAACCTATTACTCGAACAAATTGTCTTTAGGTGGCCCACTATCTCTTGTAATGCCACAGACAATGTTTTTGTTGCCACACTTCTTGCAATCTCCAGCACATCTCCACACAAAGTAAACAACTAAAACGAAACAAGTCAAACGTGAGTAACAAACTTGAGTAAGCATTACATTCCAGACCAAAACATGGCTACTGAAACTACAATGCTACAAGAAAAAACTAGGTATCGAATTTTGGGTGTCGAATTTTGGGGGTATTGAATTTTGGGAATCGATTTTTTGGAATCGAATTTTTTTGGGATCGAATAGTATCAAATATGCTTGAACGATCTAGCTACATGCCATTTCAAACGATTGAAGCAACGAACTCCTACTTTTGACAAAAAATTCAGCAAACTAAGATAGAGCCAACAAACGTGCAAGTTAGGGTTTCCAACAAATTAGGGTCTCAAAAGTTAGGGTCTCCAACAAGATGCTAAGACCATGTTTGAAAGCAAAGCTCACTATTTATAACTATTGTCCGGCTTCAATTGTCGGCGATTGAAGCTGGACAATAGTTATAAACAGTGAGCTCACTGTATCACATGACCTTCAGAGCGCATCAATTTTTGATCAGAAGATCGAAAAAATCCAATATCGAATTCATCCAAACCAAAGATCGATTTCCAGAAACAAAATTTTTCGATACTTGATCAACTCGAAAAATCAAAATTTTGCGATACCCGTAATCAAATTTTTTTGATAAATAGAATTTGAATTTTTCAATACACAAACTCAGAAATTTTTGATATGGGTTTGACTCAGAAAATTCTACATTTTTTGATACCCAGAGTTTGTCGATACCCAGAGTTTTCCAAAATCTAGAGTTTTTTGATACCCAGAGTAAGCATGACATTCCAGACCAAAAACATGGCTAGTAAAACTAGAATGTTGTAGGGAAAAACAAAGGCAAGAGCATACCTTAATCCTTTGGGCTACAAAATATGGTGTGGGAGTCAAGAACTTGTACTCCTCTCGGCTGATCGCAGTGTGCTTGGCTGGACATGGTGAACTTGTTCGAGGATCATCTGGTAAATCCTCTATGATCTCCTCAACTACAATCTCTTTGCCCTTGTATTGTCTCTTCAAGAACCGTTGTTTTGGGACAACTGGATCCTGCCCCCATGTATCATTGATTCGGGTCTCAAGAGTGGAACCCTCCTCAAGATCTATGATACCCACATCTACAATAACCGACTCTACATGCAATGTACCTCTCTAATGTTGTTTGAACAATTCTGTCTCTTTGGAAGGGCATGTCCCACTAGGAAAATCAATCCACCAAGGATTATTTTGCACCTCCTAATCAGTAAGACTTCTCTGGTTATGAAAGTACATAAACGACTCCTTGTCATCTTTATTCAACCATAGTTTAAAAAAGGTTGGTAGTTGCGCCACCTTTTTGAGCGATACAAGACATGATTAATACCTTCGTTTCAATATTTATAAGCATATGCTTCTAAATTCCAATCCAAAAAATTACCCACAATATAATCAGTGTTGAATGAATAGTAGACCTCCAAACATTCAATACTTATTGTTTGTAAGCTCAATCCAAGCCTACTTTTTGCAAGCTTAATTAAGAGAAAACTACACCAAGCAATTTCCTACTTTTGCCTCAATCCAAAGCAAAAATCAAACCAAGTCTTTATGTAAACTTCAATTAACTACTTCAAGCTAATGTTTACATAAAGTTCTCATTCCAATTCCATTTTCATTTGTCATTTCAAAATCAACACAAATTTTCACATTTCTGACTTTTCTAGTACTTCAAATCCGTGAAAGTAGTGACTAGAAATGGAAAACTAATGAAGTTCTATGAAAACTTCACTTTTCAGATCTATTTTTTAGACTTACAGGTCCGAAAATCAGAACTTCAAAATGACAAAGAATAGAAATTCAAACCCTTTTTATGCATAAAGTTACACTACATTTTCCTTCCTACATTGCCCATAACATTAAACTAGTAGGTAGAAAGGTATAACTAATGAAGTCCTTATGAAAACTTCACTTTTCTGATCTGATTTTCAGATTTACAGGTCTGAAAAAAAGGATATAAAAAATGAAACCCAGAAGTTTTAACACTTCATTTATGCAAAAAAAAAACACTAGTTTTGATCAAAAACACAAGCTACAATCAATCTTTTTCCACAAAAATTTTTGTGGATGTAGAGGAAGACTTCCTCTAACCAATCCACAAATCCTTTTTCAAAAAGATTTAAACCAAAAGCCCACAATCAAACTTCTTTAACATAATAAAAAATCAACCCCTAAACAATTCTATAAGCATCACTACTCTTTAAAAAGTAGCAGGTGCATTACACAAACCAAAAGGCATCTGTGTGTAAGCATGTGTGCCCCAGTCGGTTGTGAATGTTGTCTTTGACTAGTCCTCTTGTTAATAGAAACCTGGTTATGACCAGAGAATGCATCCAAAAAATTGTATAATTTGTGTCCTACAACTTGGTCGAGGATTGTTGTATCTGTAAACGCCAACGAGTGGTGATCCTTCTTGGTTGCAACATTTAATTTATGACAGTCCTGGCAAACTCAAATCTTAACAATTTTATTCTTTGGTACCACGACAATGGGGGATACCCACTCACTTCTTAAGACAAGATAATTAATTCCAACTTCCAAATATTTCTCTAGCTCGTCCTTGACCATTAGAGAATACTTTGGATTTAGTCGATATTGATTTTATCGAATCAACTCTGCATCAGCTTTAAGTCAATTTGATGTTCACCGAATTCCTTCGAAATTCTTTTAAGTTCATGCATGGCCCAAACAAACACATATTAATATTCTTGTAATAATTTCTATATAAGTGCACTTCAATTTTTGACAAATGTTAAAAAAATTTCAATACTTTATCAGGTGCAATAATCATGTCAATAACCGCATTAGGTTTTATCATTCCTTCAGTCATGTTGTAAATGAGTAGCCAAGAACCTCTCTGTTGGAAACTCTATTTTCTGCAACAGAAGATGATTCTGGTTCCTCTATTTCATAACAATCAAAATAATTAACTTGTATGTCATCTTCTTTAATCAATTCTACAAAGAAAGAATCTTTGTCTGAAGTAAAACTTGGTGTTTCACCTTCATACTTATCAGTCTTCCACGATATAACATGTGATGAATTTGTCTTGTCGGCTGAAAAGTGTAACTCATTTATTTTCCAGTGAACAATGTGTGAAGGATTTGAAATCCATTAAGATCCGAATCTACAATTGACCTGTGGTTACAAAAACAAACAACTCACCAATCTTGCCAATGTAGAAAAATCAGCATCTACACTAAGATTGAGATGCAAACTCTAATAGATCTTGATCAAACATGAACTAGAACATAAAGTACTATTGTTGTCCATACAATTACAGTACCCTACTGTATTTCGCACGTGTGGATCTAAAAATAACAATTAATGATCATTCTACACATAAAATTGCAAGGTATCACAAGTATAGTGCACCAATGGATAGTAGAACCCAAGAGAACCATGTATAAGCATGAACGAGATACGAGAGAGAGAGAGAGAGAGAGAGAGAGAGAGAGAGAGAGAGAGAGAGAGAGAGAGAGAGAGAGAGAGAGAGAGAGAGAGAGAGAGAGAGAGAGAGAGAGAGAGTATCCTCTCTTCCCATGAGTTACATCCTTTTATAACAAGTCCAAAACCTAAATCCTCCAATATGAAAAACCCTACTATTTTTAGGACTAGATTCAGTGTACCCTACATTCAAATTTGAATCTACTCAAACTTGACTTCTACATTTTTCACACTTTCAAAATGTATTTATTCAAATACTTTTAGACTGATATAACTTCAATAAGTCAAACTCTAAGTCTAATATGAAAATTGGCCTCAATTGTCAAATATAGAAATGTAGCAAATATAACTAAACTAGTTGAATTTCTCACACTCTCTCTTCAACTAGTTTTAGCATGGACTTTGATAACACTCCAAGTGATGTCCTATGCTTCATGAACAAGTCCTTTCCCAATGCTTTGGTGAAGATATCAGCTACACATTCCCCTGAGGACACATGTTAAAGCTCCCCCTGAGGACACATGTTGAAGCTCCATCTCCTTTGCAATGACTTGCTACCTCACAAAATGATATGCAACCTCAATATGCTTGCTCCTAGCATGAAAGATAGGATTGGCTGCCAACCTTTGGGCTGATAGATTGTCACAAAAGATGGTTGGGCTCTCTGAAAAATCTAGCAAGTGAATATCCTTGATCATCCTCTTGATCCATACCATCTCCTTTCTGCAATGTGTAAGAGCTTTGTACTCGGCCTCACTAGATGACAATGAGATAGTGGCATGTTTCTTCGACATCCATGATATAGCTCCATCACCTATGGAAATACAATGAGCACTAATGGATTTCCTATCTATTATATCTCCAGCATAGTCTAAATCTGAAAATCCAAAAAGATTAGACAATGATCCCTCATACAATATGCCAAAATCTCGAGTTCCAATGATGTACCTCGAAACTCGTTTTCCTAGCTTCCGATGCTCCTCACTAGGATCTTGCAGAATTGAGTCAATCTTCCAACACAATAGCTTATATTTGGTCTAGTAATGGTTAGATAGATGAGTGAACCAACTAGCTTCCTATAGAGAGTAATGTCCTTGAACGATCTTTCAAAGATATCCTTTCTTTTAATCATACAAGCATCTCCATCAAACTCAAGTTTGAGGCCATTGCTTAGCAATTGAATCACACTAGGTAGGTTCTTAGTAATAGATGGAATTGAAAAAACATCCTTCAAATGAACATTCCTATTTGTAGAGAGAGAAATAGGAATTGTGTCAATCCCTTTGATTGCACACTCACCATCATTGGCCGTGTAGATTACACTCTTGTCATCTCCATATGCCAACAAAGAAGTGAAGTACTCTTTGTGAACTTGCTCCACTATCAATCCACTATGGATCTAGATCTATATCATTAGCAAGCATACATGAAGACATCGCAAAAGCATCATCATTTGCATCTTGAACATACAAACCATCCTCATCAAGAGAAAGATTACCTTGCTTGTCTCCTTGATCTCTCTTCTTCTTGTAACACTGACTTGCAAAGTGTCCTTTAATGCCACAATAGAAGCACTTGAGCTTTGATTTATTCTTCTTTTTGCCATTTGAAGAAGCATCCACTTGATCTTGCCCTTTAGACCATTTACTTTTTCTTTTGCCTTTGAATTTGCCTTTGATGAACATAGCCTCCTCTCCAACTTGAGATGTTGATGAAGATCCACCTCTTGCTTGAAGACTATATTCTTCATTGATCAAGATCTCTTGAAGATCAATCAAACTTGGCAAAATCTTTTGAATAGCATTACTTTGAACAATGTTAGCATGAGCATCCAACAATCCATTTAGAATAACTTGAACAAGCTCTCCTTCCTTAATGCTCTCATCAATGCAAGCCAACTCATCATTCAATGCTTTCACTCTCAAAATAAAAGTATTTGGGCTTTCTTCATTCTTTTGCAAATAAGAAAATATTTGTCTTCTTAGAGTCAACACTCTAGAAGTAGACTTGGATTCATAAAGCTTCTTCAATGAATCCCAAGCATTCTTAGATGAAGTACTCTTACCGACTTCCTTGAGAAGCTCATTGGTAACATTCATTTTTATCATGTGTAGAGCCTTCTTGGCCCTCTTGTCATACCTCACTTGATCTTGTTGTATTTCTGGTCTCTCCTCCAAATCGACAACAATATCCAAAACATCATTCATCTCAAGAAGTGATTCCATCCTCACTTTCGACAATGAATAGTTACTTGAGGTAAGCCTATCATTGGCTTCCAGCATGACTCCACTTGATGTAGCCATGTAGCAATGACCTGAACCTTTCTTTCAACCTATTTTAATGCACAAAGAACTCCTTTGAACAACAAAGAATGTTTTCAAAAGGAAATCACAAATATATGAAGCTTCTCAATTCTCTTCTAGCACTTCTACCAAGCAAATCAGCACATAGAATAGTGAAATTTTGACCAACCTATGATTTGTCCTCAATCTAATGACTCTTACCACTTCCTAAGATTGAAACACACTCAAATGAAGTCCAGAAGCCTCACTATGTAGAGATCTAATCAAAATTAGGGTTTGACATAATCACAAAAAAAATTGATTATTTCAAAATCTACATGCAAATGCCAAAAACTTGATATGCAATCTATTAGCCACCACTTATGCTTTTCCAATGATCCAAAAATCAGCCAAATCCAACATGAAATGTGAGAAATTGGAATTGATCAAGATTATAAACCTATATAGGGTTTGATCTACAAAAGATCCAATCTACATATACAAGAAACTTGATTTTGGTGTAGAATCCAATCTAGCATGCTCTAGTACTGATATCTTCTCCAAATCATTGATAGATGTGATTGCTTTCTTCATAACCTGAAACACAAGCTCTGATACCATGTGAAGGATTTGAGATCCATTAAGATCCAAATCTACAATTGATCTTTGGTTACAAAAACAAACAACTCACAAATCTTGCCAATGTAGAAAAATCGGCATCTACACTAAGATTGAGATGCAAACTCTAATAGATCTTGACCAAACATGAACTAAAACATAAAGTAATGTTTCTTTCTATAAAATTACAGTACCCTACTATATTTCACATGTGTGATCATTCTACACATAGAATTGCGAGAAATCAAAAGTATAGTGCACCAATGGATAGTAGAACCCAAGAGAACCATGTATAAGCATGAGAGAGAGAGAGAGAGAGAGATTATCCTCTCTTCTCACGAGTTACATCATTTTATAACAGGTCCAAAACCTAAATTTTCACTTGGTTTCCCTCCAATATGAAAAACCTTACTATTTTTAGGACTAGATTCAATGTACCTACCGTCATATTTGAATCTACTCAAACTCAACTTCTACATTTCCCACACTTTTAAAAAGTATTTATTCAAATACTTTTAGACTAATATAACTTTGAAAATTTGTAAACATTTGGTGCCCATTGCTGCTTGCACCGAGTCCTTGGCTCAACATTCGACCGGCTCCCCTTGGCTCAACGTTCGACCGAGTCTCCTTCACTCAGTGTTCGGCCGAGTCCTTGGCTCAACGTTCAACCGAGTCTTTGGGTCAGTTTTCGACCGAGTCAGTTGGATCAAATCTCGACCGGATCACTTCAATACCATCTCAACCGGACCAAATCCACTCTCACACATAATTTTTGACCGAGATTCTGACCTCCATTTCGACTGAACCACCATCTTGACCGAGCCTTAGAGCTCCAAAAAAAAAAACATGAAACCCAAAAAAAAACAAAAAAAACAAAAAAAAAAAAAACTTATACCAATAGAAAGCCCTTTTAATACTGAGTCTCCCCCTTGACTTTCCTACTAGCCAAAAAAAAAAAAAAATCCTCAAAAAAATCAAGAAACACAAAAAACAATAAAAACTCATACAAGCCACAAAATTCAAGACCGTACACAATGGAACACCATAATAATTCCGATATCCACACAAAATGATGTCTCTTATAGCTAAACAAATCAGACGTCATAGGTTCTACCAAATGCAATCACAAATCCACGAGCCATCCACAAATTCATTTGAGGGACGAGAACCTAATAGAGCCGAGTCTTCACAGACACGAGTCCATTTTCATGGTGTTGAAACATCACACGCCAGAACACACCTGAATGGAGCTTTTGCCACTCACGGAGCTCCTCTTGAAAAGAGAACACCCAAGTTAGATCTACCTAAGTTTGATGGTAGATCATACCCTCAAAGATTCTTGCAAATCTTTGAGAATGCATGCGACGTTTATGGCAAAACATCTCCCGACGCTATGGTCCAACTATTTTCTATGACCATGATCGATAAAGCACATGACTGGTTTTTTAGCCTCAATCGTGATGATAAGAGTGATTGGTCTAATCTAAATGAATCATTTATCAAATGTTTTAAGCCCTTTCTTTTGATCGAGAGTCCTTTTATCAAATTGAGCAATATTAAAATGGCAAAAGACGAATGCGTACGAGACTACATTGAGCGTTTCAAGCGCTTAAATGGTCAAGTACAAGAACAACCCACCGAATAGATACTCATCATCTAGTTCCTAGTCGGACTTCCAAGATAAATTAGTCGCGAGCTTAGATCCAATGATGAATATACGAGCCTAAAGCTAGCTATGTATGATGCCATCCACGAGGAACATGAAGGATCAGATATTGACGAATCCAGAGAAATGAAAGCACCTCGTGCTCTTGTCCATGAGCCGAAGCCGATCGAGGATACCCAAGATCAGCTTTGGAAATCACAACTACAGTTGCTTAATTATCAACATCAACTATAGATGGAGAAACTCACCAATGAGTTTCAAACTACTCTGAAGTCTATCCAATGCAGTATGCCTCATCAACCACACACTGCCCAGGTACCTAATAGACAAAAATCCATCTGGTGCCCACACTGCTGGGCTACGCATCCTGTTGATGCTTGCCCTTCATGTCAGCATATCCAAGCACATGCCATCCAACAATATGAAGAACAATCGTCACAATGTGGACATTCCTTGCATTATCACGAATACCCACAAAAGATCCAGACTAATTACAAAATTGAGAAACTTAAGTGAACTCAAATATTGGCCTTCTAATATTATTTTAATTACACAGCCCAAAGTCAAGTTTACTCAAAATTAATCTATTTACAAGTGCTCAATGGGCTATGGGCTTATACACACAGAAAGCCACGGGCCTCGCAACTTCAAATATGCAGACTGTGTGACAACACGAGTAAAAATACAGCAGTATGAATGGAGGCAGATTAACATAGGATTTAGGAGAGTAGAGGAGATAAATCCAACACCCTCCGTTAATCTGGATCCATTGTTGTCAAATCTGATTGCACAGTGCATAGAACGAGCGTGAGGAGACCACGACGTCGGGCTTCGCTAAAATTGACACTGATGAAAATGCAAAAATTGCGACACCCCGTCCAATGCCTTAGAAAATCATTTGTAAGGTACCTTCGCCTTTCTGTAAGGGCATTGTCAACATTTGTAGGGCACCTTCGACATTTGTAAGGCAATGCTGCATTTTTTGCCTGTCATAAATTGCATGTAAAAATGCAGTGTCGCATTTTTTGCCTATTCAAATTTACTTGTATTTATGTAGACTGTGCAACTGTCACTTTTCTGAAAGTGTCAACACTTAGTTGCTCAAGATGGCCCGAAGGTGAAAAGGCGACACTGTCGGGTTTTCAGCAACAGTGTCGGGTTTTTCGCTTGTGGAAATTCTTGAGTATAAATGCAGACTGTAGCGACAAACAGTTCAAATATGCAGACTGTGCGACAACGTGAGTAAAAATGCAACAGCATGAATGGAAGCAAATTAATATAGGATTTAGGAGAGAGAGGAGATCAATCCAACAAGGAGAGGATTTTCTCACAGATCCTCCACTGTTTAGTTGAGTTAAACTACGAGTAGGGCAAGGGGACGGTCCAACCTTATGACTAGTATAAGACGGTCTCTAGAGAATCGAAGAGAGTCATAAAGAGTAACACTAAGAAGCAGTTTGTTGATGGTTGTCTTGTCTCCTCCTTAGCCGCCTCAAGATTCATGGATTTTGAGTTGATTTTGTGCTAGCAGTCTATGAGCTAGCACCAGTCAAGTCCTCCCACCAAACGTCTACTTCACAAAGTCATAGGCGAGTACATAGCGAGATTGTTTCACCCCACTCGCCTCCCATGTCTCGTTGTCGATGAACTTAGCCACCACCTTCAACTGCGCAACCACTCCCCACTGCAAGCTGCTTTGAACTTCCCATGCCCCCATTTTCTACAACTACCCTCGCCACCGACTGCTCAAAACTGCCTTCTATGATAATTCGATCCACAGTCCAAGTCCTGGATGTGCAGGTTGTCTCTCTCCCACATACATCGGCCATGTCACTAGCCACACAACATTTCATAGGATTGTTTGATGATTTCAATCTCTTGGAGGCTGAAGAGCAAGTTACCATGCCTCAAAGCCCTGCGCCCTTTGATCCCAACTCTCCTAGAATGGGGTTCGATCAGTTCCAACGCACTTCACAACACCTGAATGATATGTCTCAATCAGCACAAGTGGTAGATCCAACGTCAGAGTTTCAAGCACCAGACACTGTCGTGATCCCAGTCTATGGTCTGATCTCCAAGGACATTTGATGCGCAAGTCCCAGATGGATACAAGGCAAATTAGCACAACCTATGGGGTCAGTTCCTCCTACAACAACTACATTACCACCAATCACTCTTGATTATGGTGATATCCTAGGAATTCACACACACCTATGTCAGATGATCTAGAACATGATAGAGGAAAAATTATCGATGGAGAAAAGAACCTCAGATCTAGGCTTGGAGAATACTTTGATCATCCAGAAGTTGACACAAATCAACAGGGAGCTGCAGATCACGAGACAACATGAATCCAAGTCCGAGGCCTATCTCAAAAAGGCCAAGCAAAATGTTGGAGAATTATGTGGCTCAAGAAGTCGATACAAGACGCCAGGCAGCAGGTTCACCTATTGTAGGGACAAACGGATATGGCATAAGTGAAAAAGGTACTATTCTCAAAGAATTGGATACAGTAGCAGAAGAGCGGGATAATTTGCTCCATACCCCTATAGCTGATCTTCATGTCTCACAAAATGAGATCACCTATCTACTAAGGAAGGTCAAGACTTATTGTTATGTCCATGTCCAGTATGAGGGATTCAAAATAATTCTTGACATGGATAGCTGGTCACTCCAATGTATATGGTTATTAGTTATGCCTCGTCATTCCGAACTTGGCCGGTAATGTAATTAATAATCATATGAGGGCTACAGTTTGGTCCATATTGAACGGATTTCAAAAATCCCAGTTAATCTTAAATATTTTGTGTGATCCATAAAAGTTGATATTGTTCTAAATCAATATGATATTGATTAAATGGAATTTGCTTAATGAAGTGAAAGATCTTGCTGGGATTTTATAAGCCAGTTATGAAGGTCAAGTACTTTTTACTTTTTAGTTGAGGATTTTGGATCTGTCAACTAATTAAGATAATTTTCTTATTTCAGAAAATCAATATGGCAGATGATAATGCATCTATGGATGGTCAGGTGCCTATGCCTACGTATTTGCAGATATGCCAGCAATTAAGCCAAGCACTTAATGAAATGAACATTCGAAACACTTTAAGGAATCAACATATGAAGTATTGTTGAATCAAGTTAAAACTCTGTGCTTGTCGAATTTGGGCTTTCTGCTAGAACCATTTTTGGGAGAGAAAAAAGAGAAGAAGCCAGAGGTGGTAGATGACTGGTTAACTAAGTGGACTAATTATTTTAATGTGTACTTGGTCGTGAAAGAATGTACAATGACATCTGCACAAGCGTACATCACTTAGATTTGAACTCCGCTTCGGGAGTGTGAGAAACGACACTTTTGCAACCGTATGTCGACCGCAATCACTAGAATGTGATTTTCTAGCGGTGCTTGGTCTTCGTATAATGACCACAGAGTTTGGCTCCTACGGTTCCTAACGGTAGCTTGTGGTGAGTCGTATTAGACCGCATCTTTTGCTTTGGGAGTTCCTTGTGGCAGCTTGCGGTGAGTCATATTAGATCGTAGCCTTTGCCTTGGTGGTTCCTTGTGGTAGCTTTCGATGAGTTGTATTAGACCGCAGCCTTTGCCTCAGCGGTTCCTTGTGGTAGCTTACAGTGAGTCGTATTAGACCGCAGCCTTTGCCTTGGCGGTTCCTTGCGTTCGCATATTTTCGAAAGCAGACAAACTTCGCATTTTTTGCATTTTGGAAAATGCGAAAGAGACGAACCTGATGTCAAAGTAGTCACATTTTTCTCACATTTTGGAAAAATGTGAACTCTGCGACAATTAGTTCATTTCTGCAAACTGTTATGAAGATAGTGTGTTTTTGTAGACTGATAAAAAAATTTGATTTGTTGAAGACATTGAAAATGGCCAGGCCTTCAATAATCTTCAAATAACTTGAACTTGACATTTGAATGTGAAAAAAAATAGGATTAGTGACCCTTTAGCTTTTAGTCCATGAATGAAAATTAGTCGGAAGCCCGACATAGTCGTCCTTTGTGATTTCTACAGGTATTAGATAAGTAGACATGGAACCAAAAGAGGTTGCATCTGACCCTAGATTAGTGATCAATAAACGTGCAAGAAAAATCTTGAAATAGAAAATAATACCACCAAGGAGAAGACTGTGAGCTTCATTTCCAACACAACCTTGCAAAAGAAAATTTAGCAAGAAAAAATAGTGTCTCTATGCACAACAAATTTAGTCATTTAAAGGACATGGAAGATTACAAAATTTCCAAAATTCGCATGTGTGGGGAAGATCCACAAGTATGATAGATCTAATTAAGCTTTATGATTAGCACAATAACCTGATTCTAGATTGATTTGCAAGATCTAGTACTGAAGTTATGGCTTAACCACAATCTAGCACGCTAAGCAATAGAGAATGATAATAATGAATCATAAATGAGCAAAAGTACAAGAATTTAGTGTATTAGCATTAGGCTCAACACGAGTTAGAGAGAGAAAGATAGAGAGATAACAAGCAAAATTTGTGTGGATCCAAAATGGCAAGAGATAGCTACAAAGCTTTGGTTCTTCATAAAAAATTATGAGGAGAGCTACGCATATTTATGGAATTTGAGGTAGCTCAGGGTAGAACCACATCCATCCATCATTTAATGACATCTAAAGTGAAAACTAGAGTCTATGTGACATTTGTCACATCTCATGCATGAATCTCTACCAACTTTTTCCAAGTGTCCTAGTTCTAACTAGAAATGTACAAATCATCATGCATGTGTCCATTTCACTTTGTGCATGCCTTGCATGTCACTATGGATCACTTACAATTAATGCATGTGAATTGCCACAAGTTTCTACTAGCATAATTTTGCTAATTCTAAGTCTACAATCGATACGCAAGTTGTAATCATCAAACTAGATATGACATACCCATGTAGCTCGAGTTCTATCTAGGCCAAACTTGACATTTGCATTTATGAACAACATACTTGCATGGTACAATGTTTGTAGAAAGCCTAAATTCAAGATGGATTATTTTTTCATTTCAACACTCCTCCTAAAAACAATCTATATTGACTTGAACATGGATCTTGGAACATATCAGCAATACAAGATGATGTGTCAATGTGCTCCAAGTATATTTCCCCTCCAATGAGCTTCTCTCTCACGAAGTGATGTGCAACTTCGATATGTTTGCTCCTTGCATGGAATATTGGGTTGTTGGCAAGGGCTTGGGCTGAAATGTTGTCACACATGATCATAGGTAGATCTTCTCCCATGATTATCTTTAGCTCCACTAGCAACCTCTTGATCCAAAGCACTTCCTTTGTTGTTGTTGTGAGTGCCTTATACTCAGCTTCACAAGATGAGAGTGATACAGTATCTTGCTTTTTGGAGAGCCAAGATATCAAGTTTCCTCCAAGATAAATGACATAAGCACTTGTAGATTTTCGATTTGCTCTATCACTTGCAAAATCCGAGTCAGAATAACCAACAATAGAAAAAAGTTGAAGATATATATCTAAGCACTCTCTTGGCCATTTTCCAATGATAAATAGTAGGAGTTTGCATACCCTCGATCAACTTATGAACACTAAAGCTTATGTCAGGTCTAGTTATCGTGAGCCAAATTAAGGAGCCTATAAGACTCCTAAAAAGTGTGATGTCCATGAAGGATCTTTCATCACCTTTGTTAGGGTCTTTTACATTTTGCTCCATAGGAGTTTCTATACTCTTACAATCTAACATATTGAATTTTTTTAACATTGAAAGAGCATACTTGGATTGACATACAAAAGTTTTATCTATAAAGAAAGTCAATCTCTAATCCTAGTATGTAGTGAATTTTTCCAAGAGGCTCGGATCTTTCTCTTCGAGATCTCCTTAGTGAAAAGATTCGAGGTGACTCCTCCTCAATTCTTGGCCCATAGTCTTCAAGGGTGATGATTGGAGTATCTTTGTGAGAATCTTTGAACTCGGCCTCCTCAAGAATGTATTTTTGATCCTCATGGAATATAACATCCGTACTCTCAATTGTAGTTGAGGTAGAGGGAACATAGATTCTGTAAGCTTTCTTGTTGGATGCATATCCAACCATGGTCCCTTTAATGGAATTAGGGTCATCTCTTTTCCTTGTTTCCAAGGGCACATGAATAAAGCAAGCACAACCAAAAACTCTAAGGTGATCTACCTTAAGTTTCTTCTTAAACAAGACTTCAAAAGGTAATTTTCCAGCAAGTGCGTTGTGAGGTAATCTATTGCACAAATAGTTTGCACAATTTATAACTTCACCCCAATATTCAATAGACAAAGAAGCTTCAACTAGAATTGCTTTAGCACATTCACATAAAGATCTATTTTTCCCCTCAGCAACTCCATTTTGAGATGGAGAATAAGCACAAGAAAACTCTCTCTTTATTCCTTCACCTTCACAATATTCATGAAACTTGTTGGAGATGTATTCACCTCCTCCATCACATCGTAAAGCTTTAACTTTGAAAGAAAATTGTTTCTCAACCGAGGCTTTGAAGATTAGGAAGTGATCAAATACCATAGCTTTTGAAGAAAGTAGATACAACCAAGTATATCTAGTAAAGTCACCAATGAAGGTGACAAATCATGCTGCACCACCAATACTTTTAGAAGAGGAAAAATGAACATCCGAGTGTATAAGCTCCAAAGGATGAGTAGTCTTGATAAAAGACTTCTGATATGGCTTTATGTGTGATTTTGCAATAGCACAAGCCTCACAAGGCTTGAAATCTTTGGAAAGAGATTTTGGAAGACCAATAGCTTTCTCTTTCTTGATCATAGAAGACATAGATTTAAAGTTAGGATGCCCCGACCTTGTATGCCACAACTCCTCATTAGATAACAAAGCAACTTCACAAAGGTTTGCATTTTCATAAGAATTCAACTAAAAAAATTCCACCACATCTAGATCCATCAGCTAGGATCTCATCATTTTTCTTGATAAAGCAAGTATTGGAGTTGAACTTTACATCACAATCACTATCAAGCAACTTTCCCACACTAATCAGGTTCTTTGTAAGTTTTGGAATGAAAAGAACATTAGAAAGTGCAAGAACTTTTGAAGAAGCAAGTTTCAATGGAATGTTGCCAATTCCTTCTATAGAACATTGATGATCATTAGTAGTGTAAATAGATCTCTTAAGTCCATTGTAAGGTACAATTGAGTCAAAAGACTCCTTTGAACAACACATATGTGAAGAAGCTCCACTGTCTATGTACCAAGCTCCATCTTTCTTGAAAGGTGATGAAGAAAAACTGGATACCATAAGTGATCCTTCTCCATCACTTGCAATAGAATCTTCTTCAATCTCTTTGGAGAGATTAGCTTGTTTGAGTTGGTTTTTCTTCTTAAAGCAATTAGAGGCATAGTGCCCCTTCTTGCCACAGAAGAAACACTTCACTTTCTTTTCTTGATCTTTGAAGTAGAGGGATGAGATGAATCATCCTCTTCACCATCTTTGTCTCAATCTTTGGCTTTGTCTTTGTTGGATGCTTGAGAAAACTGGTTCTTACTCCTTCCTTTATGCTTGTCCTTGACAAAGAGGGCTTTGTCACTTCCACCATGCTCGAGTTTGTTCATCCTAGAAAGTTTGTAGGTTTGCCTAGATTCTTCAGAAATAAGAATTCCTTGGAGAGTTTCTAGATTAGGCAACTCCTCCTTAATGGCAAAAGACTGAACAAGATTATCGTAGTCATCTTTCAAGCCATTTAAAATGACTTGAACTAGCTCATCTTGGTTAATAGTAACACCAACATAGGAAAGCTCTCTATGTAAATCTTTAACTCTCATAACATAGTTTGATGCACACTTCTTTGGAAACTTTGGAGAATCTGATTTCTAAGAGTGAGTATTCTAGAAACACTTCACTTTTTTTTCTTGATCTTTGAAGTAGAGGGATGAGATAAATCATCCTCTTCACCATCTTTGTCTCGATCTTTGGCTTTGTCTTTGTTGGATGCTTGAGAAAACTGGTTCTTACTCCTTCCTTTATGCTTGTCCTTGACAAAGAGGGCTTTGTCACTTCCACCATGCTCGAGTTTGTTCATCCTAGAAAGTTTGTAGGTTTGCCTAGATTCTTCAGAAATAAGAATTCCTTGGAGGTTTCTAGATTAGGCAACTCCTCCTTAATGGCAAAAGTCTGAACAAGATTATCGTAGTCATCTTTCAAGCCATTTAAAATGACTTGAACTAGCTCATCTTGGTTAATAGTAACACCAACATAGGAAAGCTCTCTACGTAAATCTTTAACTCTCATAACATAGTTTGATGTACTTTCTTCACTTCTTTGGAAACTTTGGAAAATCTGGTTTCTAAGAGTGAGTATTCTAGAAGTATTCTTTACTTCATCGATGGACTTAAGTGCATCCCAAGCATCTTTAGCTATGGTGCAAGATCCTATCTCTCTCAAAATTTTCATTAGATACATTCATCTTAATGAAATGTAGAGCCATTCTAGCTCTCTTCCTATACTTAGGAATTTCAGCATGTGCTTGAGGCTCCTCCTCAACACCAAGCACAATGTCCATAACATCCTGGAGTATCAAAATAGACTCCCTTCTGAACTTCCAAATTGAGTAATTAGAAGTATTTAGTCTTTCATTTGCTTCTAGAAGATATCCTCCCAGAGGTGCCATTTAGATGAGGACTTTTTAGTTATTGGACTGCAATATGTTTGAGCTTGTTCCAATCAGACTTAATGTTGCTGCTCTCTTTTACTATAGTATTTTCAAGGATGTTCTACCTTCCTATGTGAAACACTTGTAACTGTATTTGAGATGGATCTCAAATATTCCACAAGACAAGATTATCTAGATCAAACACACAAAGTGGACAAGACACTTTGGCAAGTTTGAATCCTACTTTTGGCACGTGTGATATGCTTTAAAAGAGAACATTATTGACACTCAGAAGGCTCAAAGGGTGTTCAATTACTTCAAACTTAGTCTTGATCTTCAGTTTCTTGTGTAGGATGCCCAAAATAATGGATTTAGAACAAAGCAAGGTTGAATCAGATCAAAATGTTGTCACTTGGATGTTGGACCTATCCATATCCTCTTTAAGAGCTTATAACTCTTGATAGACACATCAGATTGATTTGGTTTCAATTTCTATGGAAAGTACATATCATAAGCTTTCCATCAAGTTATAACACCACTATCTTTGGATCTACAAGCAAGGAGATAGAAGGAATTGCAAATCTCTGATTTTCACACGTGTGGAATTCTAGAATTCCATACTACCACTTTTCAGGTCTAAAAATTCAGTTCAAATCCGATTTGATCCAAACACACATTAGAGAAAGGCAAGAAAAAGTGCAAAACTGCTTCTTTGCTTGATTTAACTCTCAATTTCTTGTACAATCAGAGATGTTAGCATGCAAAGCTCAATTTGGCTCTGATACCATAACAAAATTTCCAGAATTGACACATGTGGGGAAGATCCACAAGTATGATAGATCTAATTAAGCTTTATGATTAGCACAATAACCTGATTCTAGATTGATTTGCAAGATCTAGTACTAAAGTTATGGCTTAACCACAATCTAGCACGCTAAGAAATAGAGAATGATAATAATGAATCATAAATGAGCAAAAGTACAAGAATTTAGTGTATTAGCATTAGGCTCAACACGAGTTAGAGAGAGAAAGATAGAGAGATAACAAGCAAAATTTGTGTGGATCCAAAATGGCAAGAGATAGCTACAAAGCTTTGGTTCTTCATAAAAAATTATGAGGAGAGCTACGCATATTTATGGAATTTGAGGTAGCTCAGGGTAGAACCACATCCATCCATCATTTAATGACATCTAAAGTGAAAACTAGAGTCTATGTGACATTTGTCACATCTCATGCATGAATCTCTACCAACTTTTTCCAAGTGTCCTAGTTCTAACTAGAAATGTACAAATCATCATGCATGTGTCCATTTCACTTTGTGCATGCCTTGCATGTCACTATGGATCACTTACAATTAATGCATGTGAATTGCCATGAGTTTCTACTAGCATAATTTTGCTAATTCTAAGTCTACAATCTATATGCAAGTTGTAATCATCAAACTAGATATGACATATCCATGTAGCTCAAGTTCTATCTATGACATTTGCATTTATGAACAACATACTTGCATGGTACAATGTTTGTAGCAAGCCTAAAGTCAAGATGGATTATTTTTCCATTTCAACAGAAGAGAATAATGGAATTAGAAATAACAACATCAGCCAATCGAACATGGATATAAAGGTGTATCGATGGTACAATAGCAATTGTGAGCATCTTTAAAGTCTACAATCATAGTTTGTCATCGAAAAATCAAATAGTTACAAAGTAAATGCTATTAGTTTCAAATGACATATAATACCACAATCTAGTAGGGACCCTTTCTTTTTAAAGTGGTTTATTAGAAACAAATTCTTGGAGCAACATAGTGAAAGTTGTATCAGAAAGTTTGTGGTAGTGTAGTAGAAATATTCAACATATGTGATTTTGCATTGAATACACATGGTCTATAACAGGGGCATTTACCATAGACGACAAATGGTTCGGGGTGAAATCTCACAATTGACACAAGAAGATACAAGTATTTGATGTGTTCATCTAGTAACACAAACAATCAAATATGATTGTGTGAATTCTCACAATAAAGAAGTTGTTTCATTTTTTAGCATGTATTTTTGGTGGCACTAAAAGGGTGCTTCTTGACCGAAGATATACAAAAAAATATCTCAAAATTGTCGACCTTTTGCAAGGTATTGCCCATGTGTCTTAATAACATTTGAATGAGCACATTTTTCATATACATTCATGGGTTATGATGAACATGAGATTTTAGTTTTGTCCCTTGATTGAGCTATTTAACCTTGAAATGCTAATGCGGTTATGGAAACTGTTTTCAGTCACATGTGACATAGGAAGATTGATTATTGGTACTTGCTTGAGAAGAATACATGTAGGCAATCGCTGAAAATTCACCTTTATCATTTAACTAATATTAAGTAGGTTGTATCAACTTCCTACCATACTGCGGGTTTTTGACAAAGCTGATTCAACCACGTCTTGTGAATTAACAAATTATGTTAATTGGATTCTTGATTATTATGTTTGCACCGATTTTTTATAGACAGACTAAGTAAATTTTCTTGCGTCATCTCAATATAGTTGACTGATCCGTCAAGTTGTTCCCATCATGATTGATTCTTCTTTTGATCTACAAGGAAGATGAAAAACTTACTCAAAATGTTGTCCCACTCACTTGGTGCTTGTGAAACATACAAGGATAATTTTGTTTTGTAAGTTCGATGGGAATATACTCACTATTGCAAACCTTCTTGAAGATGACAACTTTTTGAAAGGCACAATGCACAAATACGTGAATTATTTCTAAATAAAATATGTATGTATATTGTTGGAAAAACCAACAAACATACGTAATTCATTCATATTTTGTCATAGTTTCATATATTAAAGTTAATATCATGATGTGTTATTCCATGTAATAATAAATGAATCAGAAACCTTCACACATATAATTATGTGTGTAGTTGTGTTCGTTAGTTTAATTCTTGTGAGTAATCATTTTCCATCGATCATATTCAGTATTTATTATTTATTTCATAGTTTTATACTATATACATCATGTTACGACCCTAGAAT
Organism: Diphasiastrum complanatum; assembly: GCA_029204225.1. Lineage (NCBI taxonomy): Eukaryota > Viridiplantae > Streptophyta > Lycopodiopsida > Lycopodiales > Lycopodiaceae > Diphasiastrum > Diphasiastrum complanatum. The sequence goes on along the minus strand of CM055098.1, from coordinate 7,833,753 downwards.
TTATTTTTAGATTATTATCATAACATAAGAACGTGATAAATTTTTTACAAACAAATCTTGAACTCACAATTTCCGAATCAGAATACATGTACTTAGATATTTGATGGTCCGTTCTTTTCCAGTACGATGTTTTTCAAGCTTTATTTATGAATTGAAAAATTCCATGCATACAATGTTCTATCATTTCTTGGCAAAAAACTTGACAATACTACATCATTTATTATTTACAAATTGCTAAAGTAGTTCCAAACATTCAAATTTTCTATTTTAGTATGATACATGTACCAAGATCTTTGATGATCCATTTTTTTTCGAGTACAATGTTTTCCAACTTTTATTTATATGATGAAAAATTCCATGCATACAATGTTCTATACATTTTTTGGCAGAAGACTTGGTGTTGGAGGGTTTGCGGATCCCAAGGCAACCCTAACCTGTAGGGTCGAAGAACTTGCGTAGTTTAGCCCTCCCGCCTGTCAACAAGGGTTAGATCACTGGATAGGTACCTAAATATGCATAGATGCTATTTTTAGTTAGTTTCCTACTCTCTCCCTTAACTCTTAACTCTATTCACCACTAACACTACCCTCCCTTAACCTTACTCCTATACACTAACATTCATCATGCTTTTGGACGAAGGGAAAGGATAGAAAAGAAGATGAAGAGATAGGAGAAGAGAGGAAGAGAGAGAGATGAGATGGAGGTTAGCTCAAATGCTCAATGTCATTGCTTATGGAAAAACCTTAACAAAAAGCATGGAAGAGATGGAAATAACAAGCAAACACAACAATAGCATAAGCAAGATTGATTAGCAAATGAGGATGCTTGAGCTCTCAAAATAGTAGAGTCTCCTCCTCTCTATTAAGCATGCAAATAGTGTACAAATGGTGCTTTTTTATAAAATGGGGAGGGCCCTTGCCCCTCAATCCTATTGGCTAATATTCACATTGATTCTATCCATTCATCTTGGACCCAACTTGATACAAGGGTCCACAAAAAGTACATTGGCAATCACAAGATTCATGTGAGTCCAAAATTGGACCCAACTCTAAAAAGTAAACTCTAAGTTTAAAATTGACTTTGGGCCTCAAGTTTTATTTTAATTACAAAGGCCCAAGTCTATTTTATTTTATTTACACTTTGGCTTGCGTGCTCATTGGGCCATGGGCTTATACGCGCAGGATGCCATGCCTTCGCAACACATTTTATTGGATGATTTTATTTATTTACACTTTGTTGGGAATACCCCCAACAGGACCCATGGCCTGAAGTAGTGCCGGTCCCTCGGCACTCTATCGGTTTAGTATAGTGTCTGCTTTGCCCGCCTCTGGTGGATCAGATAGCCCGCAACGTCTTCCATGAAGTTGAGATGGTCCAGTTTCTTTGAGTCCTTGGGCGTGTGGAAGGACTTGTGGACTCATGTCAGCCATTCTTGATCGACCCATGCTTGGAATCGGCGCATCCAGGGATCTCCAAGGAATGCAGCTCGGTAATATACACGAGCGACTGGCAGCTGATCTTCGACTTTGTCGAAAGCTAGTGCCTTATTAGGATCAAAGAATATTGAGGGAAGAAAATCATCCCATTTTGTTTCAATGTCCATTAAATGTTCTAAGTCTCGGGCGTAAGTGGCTGTCGCGTGGATTGTTGGATCAGGGCAGTTGATATATTGATTTGCGAACGCGGTGAGAGCTCTTCTGGCATCTACATCCGTAGTCCACCCATATTCTGATGGTATGATTGGCCAATTAAAATTTTGTAGTGTGATCTTGTCCAGAGGGGTGCCGCATTCCGCCCATTTGGATCATCATGTACATGGCAGGAAGTGCGCGTTCACCGTAATTGTTGCAGACTCGTCACGTAGGCCCTGTGCGTATTAGGTGAAATCCACTTTCCCTTGTTCAGTTCCACCCAAATTTTGACAGGCACCTTCTTCACAAAATTCTAAGACCTCAGGGAAGTCTGCGAGAGTTCAAAAGGTGATTTGGCTGCTATGCAAAGGTTCTGCGAGGGTTCAGGCTGTCTGCGAGGGTTCAACTCTCGCAGGAAGTGATCTCTCGCACAACTTATTCCTATGATTGAATTTTCAAGATCAAACCATGTAGGCAGGCTAATTTCACTGCTCTGATTTCATCTAGGCACCTTGCGAGGGTTGGTAAGATGATCTTGATGCTCTGCGAGGGTTCTGAAAATTCAGCTTCTAGGAACCCTCGCACACACTAAAAAATGGTGATTCATCCATCAGGAACTCTCTGTAGATATCGGCAACTGCACCTTTTGGTTTCACACAAGATTGATCTGCTAGCTTGATGGCGAACCTTGCTGGCTTCAACCCTTGCAAACCCCATTTTTCATACAAAGTAGTGGAGATCAAATTGACACTTGGTCCTCCATCTACCACTGTTGCCTCGTCCTCGTATCTCTTGTGTTTAATTGATATAGTGATGTTGTGTTCCTCACTTTCCCATGTTGCTCTGATGTGGAGGACGTTACTTGTTTCTTCATAGGTCCTTTTCCGGTGGTTTTTCCTTGATAACTTTTTACTCCTTGCACTGATTGACCTGAGATTTTGACAGTAGCTGGATCTGATGCAGATCTTTCCACTGATCTGGTCTGCAAGGGTTCTCTTGTGCGAGGGTTGGTTGTGCGAGAGTTCTTTAGCTGTTTTCACAAATAAAAAACATGATATCTCTCAGATCCTTAAGAAGTAACTCCCGAGAGACTCACAATAGCTGGATCTGGGTCAGATCTCAGTATAGAATTCTCTACGAGAGTTACCTCTCACAAGAAGTGAAAATTTCATTGTTTGCGAGAGTTCAAAACTACTTTTTTGGCTTGATCTTTACCAAATCTCAAAATTAACTCTCGTAGACTTCATCACTGATGTAAATTAACATTTTTAATCGATTGAGAGGGTCTGCAAGAGTTCTTACTGGAAGGATTTGCTGGATCTTCACTTTTTAGTGACTTTTTAGCACTTAAATCCAATTTTTTGCTCACTGGAATCAATTTAACTCTCGCCAGCTCTTCTGTGTCCTGGTCTCCTTGAGATGGAACTTCAGAATCCTCTGCAAGGGTTTTTAACCACTGGAATTGAAAATTTTGCTATCTGCGAGGGTTCACTGGTACTTTTTCATCTTTTTTTTACTATGAACTCTTGCACAGGCATTTAGATATCAAACTAACTCTCGCAAGCTTCTCTGTGTCCTGGTCTCACTCAGATGGAACTTCAGAGGGCTTTGCGAGAGTTCTTATGAAGATTTGAATTTTTTTAAATTTTTTCAAGGGTTTTTTGAATTTTTTATGATTTTTCTTTGACTTTTACAATCTGCTTGGAACTAACTCTCGCAGGCTTCTATGCAGGTCTGGGACAATACCTTGGAGCTGCTGCTAGTCATGTAAGAGTTAATTCACACTTGTTCTGGAGATATAAAATTCTGATGAGATTTTAGGCTCTTTTTCCCTCCAAAAATACAGATTGGTGTGTTTTTTGGATTTTTTGGCTGGTTGATTTGGGTTTCAAGCCCTTAGAGGCTGTTCAGGGCCTCCTCTACTCTCTCACACCTCCTCCGCTAGCTGTGAACAGTCCAAACACAAAAAAATACAGAAAACTAACTCTAAACACCCAAAAATCTACCTAAAACTACTCTAAAAAGCAAGAAAATAGCTAAAATACAGCTAAGCTAGTTAGTGAAAACCTATCCCCGGCAACGACGCCACTGTAGGGTCGAAGAACTTGCGTAGTATAGCCCTCCCGCCTGTCAACAAGGGTTAGATCACTGAATAGGTACCTAAATATGCATAGATGCTATTTTTAGTTAGTTTCCTACTCTCTCCCTTAACTCTTAACTCTATTCACCACTAACACTACCCTCCCTTAACCCTACTCCTCTACACTAGCATTCATCATGCTTTTGGGGGGAGGGAAAGGATAGACAAGAAGATGAAGAGATAGGAGAAGAGAGGAAGAGAGAGAGATGAGATGGAGGTTAGCTCAAATGCTCAATGTCATTGCTTATGGAAAAACCTTAACTAATCACAAACAAAAAGCATGGAAGAGATGAAAATAACAAGCAAACACAACAATAGCATAAGCAAGATTGATTAGCAAATGAGTATGCTTGAGCTCTCAAAATAGTAGAGTCTCCTCCTCTCTATTAAGCATGCAAATAGTGTACAAATGGTGTTTTTTTATAAAATGAGGAGGGCCCTTGCCCCTCAATCCTATTGGCTAATATTCACATTGATTCTATCCATTCATCTTGGACCCAACTTGATCCAGGGGTCCACAAAAAGTACATTGGAAATCACAAGATTCATGTGAGTCCAAAATTGGACCCAACTCTAAAAAGTAAACTCTAAGTTTAAAATTGACTTTGGGCCTCAAGTTTTATTTTAATTACAAAGGCCCAAGTCTATTTTATTTTATTTACACTTTGGCTTGCGTGCTCATTGGGCCATGAGCTTATACGCGTAGGATGCCATGCCCTCACAACACATTTTATTGGACGATTTTATTTATTTACACTTTGTTGGGAATACCCCCAACATAACCTTAGCTAATAAGTGAGAGGGATTTGGCACCTTGCGTGTGTAAGTCCAACTCGATGATCACATAGTTATTTGATTAATTAGAAAGTTAATAAAAGGACTTTAGGCCTTTTTGAGGGACTTTTAATGTTGCAGGCCTAAATGTCAAGTTAATGAATAAAGTTGGGTTTCTCTCCAATTTGGATGGTTTTCGCTCTTTTTTAAATTTGAATAATTAAAGAGGCAAAAATGGACCAATAGGATTCAGAGGCCATGGTCCTCCTCTCTACTATTAAAAGGGACCAGCTCAAGTTCCTACACATGTTCATTTTCTCATTTCAATAAAGTAGATTGGTTCTCTTCTGAAATGGATTGATGAATGTCCTTGCTCTCTATCACTTTTCCTCCATCTCTCATGCTTTCTTTGGATTTTGCTAATTGTTGGATCTGATTGTTATTGGGATTGCATGTTATTATACTTTTTGTGTTTAGGGTTAATGGATGTTAGAGTTAGGTGTGGATCTTCATTCATGCAAAAATATGAACTATACTATCGCTCTCATGGGAACAAACCGCGTGACAACTAACTTCGTCTCTTTGATGCTAGATTGACTAGATCTTGGTTTGAGGTTAGGCAAGGAAAGAAACCCACTACAATTTTGGCGCCGTTTCCGGAGAGCTACGCCAATTTTTCAGTTTGCAGCATGTTTGTTGGATGGTTAGCTTGCATTAGGCATCTTGTTGTTGCATGAATAGTGTTAGATCTGCATTTAGGGTTAGTTTGGAAGTGATTTTGCTTGATTTGAGTGGATTTGCTTGTTTGAAATCTAATCTGATTGTTAAACAGGAAAAAGCTATTCAGATCACCAATCTTAAGATCCATTTGGATCTGAGATATCAGAAAAAACAATAAAAATCGATCAAATCTGTCAAATTTTGGTCAAAAGGAGACAAAAATCGTCATCAGAGCTGATAACTTTTTGTCCTATTTCAAGAAACCTTCGTCGAGTTGCAGACACCTTCGATTTTGATCACAAAACCTTCAGTTTGAAGGGCGAAGTTTCATTCCCAGCAGATTTTCAGAAACATTAGAAAAACCATCAAAAAACACCAAAAAAATCACCGAAACCCTAAAAATACAAAAACAGAACCTTCGTCCGATTCACTGTGCATAGGTGTGATTTAGATCTATCTACTGCCAAGTCGGCGAAGAATAGTAGCAAAAATAAAAGGGTTTTCAGAAGATCAGTTGTCATATTGTCATTTTTTTGCCAAAAAAGTCACTTTTTTGCAAGAATACCAATATTACTCTTGATCCTTCACAAAAACCTTCGTCGAGTCTCCAAAACATTTTATTTGTAGTAAGCTACTATTTTTGAGTTTGGTGAAGATTCTTCTTGTCTAGATCATAAAAAATCTTGATTTTTACCCTCGCTAAACTACAAAAACTGTATTTTCTTGTGTCAGAAACCTTCGTCCGGTTTTGCATTGTTTTATTTGTGTCAGATCGTGCATCTGAGAGGTCGACGAAGGTTATTTCCATAGAAATTGTCAGAAAAGTTGATCAGAAAATGTTTTTCCAAAATAACACTGCAGAACCTTCGCCGAACCAATCTTCGCCTAGGGAACCTTCGCCAATATTATTTTTAGGTTCTGATTTCCAGATTAAGTCAGTCAAATTTTGGGTCAAATATGATACATTTTGATTTGGATTGTGAGAAATTTTTCATTTTTGAGAAGTATCGATTGATTGAATTTCGAAATTTTTTTCACGATATAGAATCAGATTCTTGAAAGTGGAATAGATCTAGCAGATCTGATCTGGGATAGTTTTGATTGAAAAATCTAGATCCAATCTCATTGTCTGCTTGATTTGAAACTGTTAAGATGGCTGTCCCTGGAGTTGCTCCTGGAGGTGCTCCTCAGGAAGTCAATCCAATTATTGTTAGAAGAGCACCCCGTTTGAATCTATCCAAATATAATGGATTAACAGATCCAGTTAGATTTCTTCAGATCTATGCCAAATCCTGTGAAGTCTATGGCGAGATTTTTTCTCAAGATAAACTTAAGCTGTTTCCTATGGCCTTAACAGGCGCAACACAAGATTGGTACTATAATCAAGATGAAACTGAGCGTACAGATTGGGAGGTTGTCAAAAGAGCCCTTATCACACGATTCAAATCACAGAAGTGTATGGAAGACCCTTTTCTACTTTTAAGTAAAATTAAAATGGGAAAGCGGGAAATGGTTCAAGATTACATTGAAAGGGTGAAACGCCTTAGATTTGAGTGCGAACCTGAGCTGATTAACGAAAATGCCATGATTATGTGGTTTTTGTTAGGTCTATTTAAACGGATCGGACGTGAAACGCCATAATGAGTATGCAATATTGCAAAATGCTATGGATGATGCAATTCGGGAGGAGGATGAAGATTCAGACGATGAGCCGAAAGTTAGTATGTTGCCTTATACAGCAGGGCAGACTACTACGACATCCACCACTATTGCATCCACAAATGTCAACGCTATTGCAAAAATGATGCTCAACGAGTTCAAGAAACTCGGGAAGAACCAGCAGAAACAGATGGAAAAGTTGCAGTCGCAATTTGATGAGAAGATCAAAGCATTGGAAAATTTCCATGGACAAGGTCGTGCAGGATGCAAAGCAACAGAGCAGCTGCTAAAAGGTCAATTGTAGATGGCGGAGCAGGATTGCACGCGTCTCCAAGGTGAATTGGATGCGACCACCCTTGAGCGTGATGCGTATCTTCAAACGCAAATACCAGATCATCCAGTCACTCTGACGGAGATCGCGTATTTATTCAAGAAAGTGGAAACCCACAAAGTGGCCCTTCAGGGATTCCAAGGCCGCTTTGACAAGTTCAAAGGAGCAGCTATAACTGAGTTGGCAAAGGTTAAAGAAATGATCAGCGTATATGAAAAACAGCCGCTCAGGTGTTGGAAGCCGGACCACAAATCCCAGTTCCGATCATGCCGCAATTCTCCCCTACGCGCCAAGAGGATGTACCAATGGATACAGGGCTAGATTCATGCATGGACCAGGGTGGAGCTCCAGATATAGAAGAACAACTGCCAATTCCATAGGCAGTGCCAGCAGGTTCATCCTCATCAAGGACCACACCGTTATTCTGAAGGCCCATCAGCGTCAAGGACCAGATTCAGAGTTTTCTAGCGCAACATCCTCATGAGTCCTCGCATGGTGGATGGGTCCTTAAGTTCAAGACCTCCGAGATAGAGGCAAAGAAGTGGACAAAATACCTACATTGGGAGAGCAGCCAATATGGAGAATTACCATTTTTGAGAAAACTCCGGAATCAATTAGAAGCTATGTGGCCAGCCCTCACCAATTGCGGGTAGATTGCTATTATGTGCCAATGCCGAGAAGGAATAAATGGAAGGATTTGGGATTGGCTATGGACAAAATCACAATTCATACGCCCAATTGGCAAATCATCCATCAGCCCTACAGCTGGACAATATCAGTGGATTTCCACCGGGCCTTACAGGCATACCAGTGGGAGTATATCCACTCTCCCGATCCGACAGTGCGACAATCGACAATGTTTGCAAAAGATTTAACTCTATCAGTGGCAACTAGATGGGATGATTGCCTTCCTCCTCTGGCATTCGATCAAATAAGCCAATGGCCTCAGAGAATATCAAAGATCAGCTGTCAGTTGTTCATTTATATTTTCGTGCAGCAACGATGGGAGGCTCTTGGGAATCTCACTTCACATCATGGATGACCTCAAAGTGGATTGCCGGAGCCCATCGTTGTTTTCTGCCACACAATTTGGATTTTAATACTGCTCGTCTTGACTTCATGGAGAACGTGCAGTACTATTTAATAAAGATTCGTCGCGAAGCCAATAAAAGTCCCCAATAACTGCATCTCGCAGGTGTCGTGGGACCGCCACCAATTTTGGTGGGGGATACTGTTGGAGGGTTTGCGGATCCCAAGGCAACCCTAACCCTAGCTCATAAGTGAGAGGGATTTGGCACCCTGCGTGTGTAAGTCCAACCCGATGATCACATAGCTATTTGATTAATTAGAAAGTCAATAAAAGGACTTTAGGCCTTTTTGCGGGACTTTTAATGTTGCAGGGCCTAAGTGTCAAGTTAGTGAATAAAGTTGGGTTTCCCTCCAATTTGGATGGTTCCCGCTCTTTTTTTAATTTGAATAATTAGGGAGGCAAAAATGGACCAATAGGATTCAGAGGCCAGAGTCCTCCTCTCTACTATAAAAAAGGACCAACTCGAGTTCCTACACATGTTCATTTCCTCATTTTAATAAAGTAGATTGGTTCTCTTTTGAAATGGATTGATGAATGTCCTTGCTCTCTATCACTTTTCCTCCATCTCTCATGCTTTCTTTGGATTTTGCTAATTGTTGGATCTGATTGTTATTGGGATTGCATGCTATTATACTTTTTGTGAAGGGAAAGGGAGAGAGAGAGAAAGAGTAAGCTATTTTTGTTGTGGATCTAGTGTTAATGGATGTAGTGTTAATGTTTAGGGTTAATGGATGTTAGAGTTAGGTGTGGATCTTCATTCATGCTGAAATCTGAACTATACTATCGCTCTCATGAGAATCAACCTACGCGTGACAACTAACTTTGTCTCTTTGATGCTAGATTGACTAGATCTTGGTTTGAGGTTAGGCAAGGAAAGAAACCCACTACACTTGGCAATACTACGTGATTTATTAGTTACAAATTACTAACTTAGTTTCAAACATTGAAATTCCTTATTTTAGTATGATAATTTGATTGTTTGCTTTTCTAATCATACTTTTTTTGTGTGAATTGGAAACTTATAAACACAATAGTACATAAACCTTTGTTAATATTTTGTTATATAGTTTTGCATATTTAAATATGTTTTCATGTGACGGTGAAGTTGCTTTTTGATATGATTTTCTCTATCATTACGAACGATGACTTATTATAGTTTATGGTCATATAAGATTTACATGGTTAAACATGATAGAAGTCAATCAATAGAAATAAACTACATAAAACATATTGCATATATTTGGATCAGATTTTCAATTTAGGTAGATCTACCAGGAAGAAGTTAATAGAAAGGACGCAGTCGTTGCGATGAAATACTAAATACAAATCGATCTTATAAATTTTATCCAGGTACATATTCTATGTTATTAACTACATTATCAAATTAGTTTTACTGTGATTTTCTACCATGGTATATGTACCATTACTTATTATTAAGCACAAGGACTTATTATATGCCAAATATTGTATCTTTCTTGTTGTTATCATGTTTCTACAATATTTTAGGAGTTTGTCGCACAAGTTTTTTGGCTGCATTCAAAGTAGAAAAAAATTGTTTGCGTAATGTTCTCGTGCGTAACCAATTTTGTTAGTTGTTTAATACTATGGAATTGATTTTTTTGTACGAGGTGGAAAACCCTCGTGCATACAACATTATGTATGTATGTTGGTGGAAAACCCAACAAACGTATATAATTCATACATATTTTGTCACTGTTTCATTTATTTGAAGTTAATACCATTGATCATATTTCAATATTTGTTTTCTATTTTATAGTTTTATATGTATACATCATGTTACGGTCCTAGAATTTATTTTTAGATTATCATTATAGCACAAGAATGTGGTGAATTTTATACAAACAAATCTTGAACTCACAATTTCCGAACCAGAATACGTGTACCTAGATATTTGATGGTCCGTTCTTTTCCAATACGATGTTTTTTAAGTTTTATTTATGCGATGAAAAATTCCATGCATACAATGTTCTATACACTTCTTGGTAGGAAACTCGGCAATAGGGTCCTTTGTAATCATATTAAACATTGACGTGCTTGTGTCCGAAATTAATTTTTGAGATTTTTATTGAATTTACTTTTTTTATAATTATATTAAATTGAGGACCTGCGACATATTTATAACATATTTAAGTAAAGGCTGAAGCTCGTTTTAGAAAAAAGTATGCAAACTATTTCCTTTGCTAAATCTGCGCTGGCTTTTTGTCTAGTGTCTGCATGGCTTTGTGCATGGTTGGGTTCTTGCTGGCATGCACGCAAAGAAGCTACAATGGTTGTGCATTGTGTATTTTGCTCCTCGAGGTCATGGATGCGGCTGAGAACTTTCAGCATTTCGTTGGCTGTCATCGGTGGGTCCTCAACATCAACGTATTTGATTTCATTTCATATGCTTGAACACGCCCAATCTTTGCTTTGAGCTTCAATCTATTTTCAAGATCAATATCAGTGAGAATATCTAGATATATAGGATCAACTTGGTATGTCAGAATAGATGTATGTTGTTTTGTTAAAGTTTGTATCCAAAATCTTTAGAAGATTGGAGAATTGTTGATTTGCACAGGGTTGCAAAGTGCTATGATTGGTTTTCTTTTTGCTATTAAAGCTACATAGGTGCTCTTCAACATATGTCTAAGTCACATCCTCCTGTATTCTTGCTTTTTCTGCCATGCAAGACAATCCTGCCATTAGAACTATTAGCAATTTCTCGCCAGCTGCAATCGCATGATCAATACTGCTTCAACTGTCATTTATAACAGAAAACAAAACCATCGTCCTGCAAAAAAAGGGGGGAGGTGTGATACAAGAGCTTTGCAATTACTAACTTCTTAAAAATATTGAGAATTTATCTTGTACAAACCCAAACACATTAGAAACAACAAAAGATTAGTAAATGACATGCATACTCTCTTGAACCTTTCCTGTCTAGCATTCAATCGCCGTTTCCTTAGACGAGGCCGAAGGCCAAGACACCCTTTCTGTCTAGATGGGAACATGTAAAGTCCTACCGCAAACTCTCTTGAACCTTTCCTACCCAGCATTCGATAGCCGTTTCCCAAGCCTGATTGTGCTCAAGTGTCAGGTCTAGGATCAAATCTTCTTCGTCTAACGTATCAAACAACATCACCTGTTTCTCAACATCTTAATCAGTCTTCTACTCCATTCATTCTCCAACAACTCAAAGATGTAGCGCCTCATCGAAATTTTGGAACAGCAGATTGCCTCTCATGTCGGATTTTTTCCGATCCGCTGAAGGGTATCGTAAGGAGAAACACCTCCAAGATCCTACTTACAAGACAAAACACAAGGGAACACACTATGGAGCAACCTCCCAACCAACTAGAAGCAAACCGACCAATCTCCATAAGCTTCACCCCCGAGCCAAGGAATAGGAAGCAAGAGTAGAGCGAGGGAACCTGGCAATGGATCACCAAAACAATGATAGAGTAGGGCGAGTGGTTATATAGACCCAAGACCACCCTGTGTAGGTAGTCATGCAAGGTCTAAGAATAAAAAAAATGACACTACGGCTTTGTCCTGTGTCGTTGGGAAGGACACGTCACCCAACAATAAAAACGTACCCTTTTAATGCCATACATGAGAGGAAACTTGTTGTGAGAAAAGGCCATTTTTTCCATGTTGATTGGACCACATTTGCCCTAGAACTAGACAACTTACACATGGCAGTCTTCGAAGGTGAAAACTTAATAGTGAGGTTCACATTCTCATCTCACTGGGGGAGATGGAGAGAGAGATCTTGGGAGAAGTGTACTTGGAGAATGCGCCTTTATGTGAAAAGGGGACGGAGGGGAAGGCCCTGCCTGAGGGCCTTCCTTGCTGGGAGGGCCCTTGCCCGAGGGCAGGCCCCGACCAGCAAGGAAGGCCCGAGGGCTTCGAGCCTTCCCCTACGTAATGCCATTGTGTGAAGGTTTGTTTGTTTTTTGTTTTTTCCGTTTTTTGGTCGTACGGTATGACGGTACGACCGTACGCATAGACCAGTTTTTTTTTTTTTTTCGTTTTTTGCCGTTTTTTTTTCGCAAATTTTTTTACGTTTGTGGTGGAATGTGGATGTGGATAGCCAATGACGAGCTGCCACATAGCACATGCACATTGTAGCGGAGAGAGGAGAGAGAACGTGCATTCCACCAGAGAGAGGAAAGAGAACGTGCATTCCACTGGAGAGAAAACTTGCATTCCACCCGAGAGAGGAGAGAGAACGACAGATTCCTAGGAGATAACAAATTGGATGAACATTATACTCCTGGAGATGGTCCCAAAATACAAAGGACACCTTAGCACAAGGCAAAGGCATTGAGAGACATAGATTTTTGACACATGCCTCTATTTATTTCTTTCTTTCGTGACAGGGGGAAGAGCCGCAAAGTGAGGTGTTGTCAAAGTGAGGTGTTGTGGGGGCCGAGAGAGAGAGAGAGAGAGAGAGAGTGTGTGAGTGTTTTCTTTTTCTTTTTTCTTGTTTCTGTTTGGCGCCATTGCCATGTGAGAAGAGGAAGTGAGAGCGAGCAACAGAGGGAACTCCTAGCGGAAGAGGAAGCGAGGGAGTCAGCGATGGAGTCACCTATCCAGCCTCCGTCCAAGCGTGCCCGAACTTCCCCTTTCGAGTAATACCCACCCTCTCTCCACCACTTTTGATCCTAGCAAAACTCTACGCTCAGCCGATACGCACACACACACACATTTATATATGTACATATACAGCTCCACTTCATTCGAAATGCAAATATATCTACTCTTATTAATTATGCACTGCCTATCCAATTTTGCTCCACTTCACTCTGAAAGCATTGTTACTTCAAATCTGGTTTTCATCAATTCCGTAAGGGCGTCTTTGCAAATTGGCTGCTATGGGTTTAAGTACCTGGTAAAGTGATAAGAGAGCAGGCGATTTGCGATAGCTTGGGATTAATTTTTAAATCAATGAAACTGCTTTTGCTTGCAGCTTTGTCACCAGAGGCGTGGATGACTATCTACCAGGCAACATTATAGAAGTGGAGGTGCACAACTTCATGACTTACGCCCACATCAAGTCCCAACCAGCACCGCGCCTCAATCTTGTAATTGGTCCAAACGGGACTGGTAAAAGCTCCTTGGTGTGCGCAATTGGATTAGGGCTAGCTGGTGAGCCTCAGGTAATATCAATCGAATTAACTGTTTGAATGTTAGAAATTTGTCTGCTTTGGAATGAGATACTTTGCTTATAACAGTTACATGTACATGATAGATTACATCAATCAATGCCAAGTTACACACGCTTCTTGACATTGCTTTCTATCTTTTCTTCGCATAAGCTGGCAAATTTTCAAATCAATTTTTAGCCTCTTACACACTCATCTGCAGCTTCTTGGGCGAGCAGGAAGTATTGGTGACTATGTGAGACGAGGTGAGGAATCCGGATGGATCAAAATCTCTCTTCGTGGCAACTTACCGTCGGAGACAGTCACAATCACCAGGAGAATAAACAAGCAAAACAGATCAGAGTGGCTGCTTAATGGTGAGATGTCTTCACTGTACAAAGATCCAGATAATTGAGATCTGTGGATCACCCATTCAACGCAAGATTTTGTTTCTCAAAGATGGCTGGCTGAGCAAGTTTCGTAACATATTTTTGTTGCATCGCTGACCATACTTCGGTCTTTATGTGGCTTTTGCAGTTTTTACTTCTGTGTAAAGTGCTAGCAGAAGTAATGACTCTTCTACAGTATTGTGCAACTTATGTTAGGTTATGTGCACATATGCAACCATCATTACTTTTGTGTATGCTAGTACAAAACTTGCCAAGGTAACATCATGCTAGTATCATCTTCAACCAGGCAGAACAGTTCCCAAGAGAGAAATACAAGAAGTTGTTCAGCAGTTCAACATTCAAGTGACCAATTTGACTCAGGTGATTCAAAGTCTTGTTGGAGTTGGAATACAACAATGGGCCTATTCATATAATTTATCTTCTCCCATTTTTGTTACTCTGGTATTTGTCAACCGCTATATGCGTTATACATGAGTTGCTTATGCAGTGTTTATGCAAGGTTAACCATATACTTTGTTGTAATCAAGGGAAAGTTGGTGCACTTTTAATGTTGCTTTTCTATCTGAAGTCAGTAAAACAAGTTCCTAATTAATATTCCTCCACAGTCTTTTGCTTCTTCATAGCATTTTTTGCTAAAAGTCTTTCAACGTATATGCTTTTTTGGGTTTTCTGGAGATTCCAGTAATTTACAAGCATATTCATAGCATATGATCAAGAGCGCATGGAAATGTTCAAGGAAACGTTTCTTTGACTTTGGAATCCTCTTATTGAATCATGCTGTATTTTTATACAAAAGAAGAATAATTTAATTTATTCTTGAAACGGTAAAGATTGAAGATTTAGAATGTAGTCGTTGTGACATATAAAGTTAAAACCTAAATCGAATCGTATCAATCTTATAAACCAACGTACAATCATGATTATGTCAACTTTATAAACCTTTATACCTATATTATTCATGTTAATAGTATAATAAGCCGCATGTATACGACCCTTGACTCTATTCTGTAAACCTTAAATTTCTAAGTTTGCATAGCAACCTTAGCCCCCTAGTAAAGTGCAGCATACCATAAAACTTCTGTTTCACAATTAAAAATTCCCTAAACTTAATAGTATGACCAAAGAGTCCACAAAATGCAAAGGATAGACAGAATTCTGCAAACTGTGAAGAGCAATTTGCTGTAGAAAACAGCTGACTGACAATCATCACAAGTATATGAAGGATCCAAGCTGAATTATATTTAAAGCTATGCTCAATTGCTCTAAGACTGGTTTAACTGATCACTTGTCAATGATGAGGCTTAGAGCCTTTCCATTGAAAACTTCATGATCATCTTGCTGCATGCATGTGTTACTTACAAAACAAATTCAGTTGTTTTGCTCCTCCTGGAAAGTTTGAACATTGGCCCATTCCCTTTAGACTATGCAAAAAAAGTTCTATGCTTTTTATTCTTGGTTGTCATGTCCTCAGTGTCCACTGTCACCATGTCGCGTTTAGTTCTTGTTTGCTTATGAAAGTATGCTCATTTTATCGCAACTAACCTGATTCGTGCTGAACAGCATGCTTGTTTTTTTTCTATGCTAGCCTTCTTCCTGCCGTTGTCCACGAGTGTAATGCAGTCGATCCTTCCTTTTTGTCTGACTGTTAATTTGATCCTGGTAATCCAGTGGCCATTATACCGATTTTCAAACACCGACACAAATCTATTGTTGAATTCCTGTTGCACACTGGCAGGGTCGACTTTCGAAGAGTGTACATAGAGCAAAGTGATTTTCTACGGCCTTCCCATGCTCTTGAATCAGACTTTTGTGCTAAAATAGCTTCTCTTGTTACAGCATTCACAATTGCATGCAGATTGATAGACAATGCTTCATGTTTTTGCAATTGATATATCCGTCTGTCTACTCTACCAATAGTGGGATGCTCTCTTTTGAGGAGTGGGGAAGAGTTATCAACATTATCAGCACAGTTTTTTGGACCTTGAGCTTGTGTTATTTCCTTTACAACACTCAGCTTCAGCCCCTGGGTTAGCATTGAGAACCCATGGTGATATTGGTAATTAATTGACAACTAGACCTTGTGACTTGGCTCTTGGGAAACCAATTATGTTTGTTATCCTGACTTCCATAATCTTGACTTCTGACTTCGCCTCCTGTCCTGACCAGTAGAACGCTGGCCTCATACAGTACGAATAGGTCAGTTGGGCCTCATTTGGCTTGGATGATTATTGAGACTAGTGGATATGAGGTTATAAGCAAAGTGTCAGCTTGTTTTCATAAATGTTCTTGGTTCAGTCTATCAATGCTCTCCATCGATGACATCATCTTATGAGCATTATTTTTCAGCTATGCAAGTGCTTTTTGTGTTGTTTTGCTCATATTTGAAAATCACACTCTCTTTCTCCAGTCCGGAAAGTACGTTGATGTGAAGTTACAAGCAAAATCCCACAAAAAGCTAGAGAGAAGCGAGAGATGAAGCTTTATTGATCAAATGTACCAGAATATTCAAAATGAGTTCAATAATGAAATTTCTCATTAAGGAGAAGTGCTAGGCCTTGCTTGATTATGCCTCATTTGGGCTAGTTGAGCTCCACTGGCTACTTGAAGCTTTTGAATCGTCAGCAGGCTATGGTTGAAGCTTTCAACTCCTTTTGTAGCGTTGCAAGCCCTAATTCACCTCTTTTTTTGGAACCCATGGAGGGAAGGAATTGAATTTGAGATAAGTTCCCTAATTTTAGGGGTCCAAGTTTAAACAATGCTCTAATTTGGTGATGGGCGCCAAGCAATGCACTAACAATTCACCATCCATAAAAATTCATATGGCAAATGTAGGGGTTAGAACGACATTCGGAAAGTTGCGGATTCAAGGCCCACCTTTCTAACTGTTTCTAAATCCCGTAATATGAATTCATATAATGTGTGCACATAAAGAACCTTGCAAAATTCATGTGCATCAAGTTAAAATTTCAGCTGTTTGATGTATATGTCTGACTTTCGTTTTGAGATATTGTTTCTATAAGGTGGTGGCAAGATTTTTGTTGCAAACTTTTTTATTGTTTCGCGAGTTGCAATGGTTTAACATATTAAAACATTCATGAAGCTCTTTGTATATGCGGCTGCCTTCTGCATTTGAGTCATGAAGGTGCTCATGGCCTTTTTGGAGCTCACACTCATATGTCCAAGGTTGTTTACTCTACTAATAATAATCTCACCACAGTTTCTTCCACAAGATCGGGTCTGTGAGTTTGCTAAAATGAGTCCGATTCAGCTTCTTGAAGAGACAGAGAAGGCTGTCGGAGATCCTGAACTTGCAACACACCATGAGACTCTTATCAAGAGAATGGAGGACTTGAAAAAGCTTCAGATGGTTGGTACTTTTCTTTATGAATATGAAAGATTTTGCTTTTGCGAAGGGGAAATCTTTATCATCTTCTAGTTTGTGTGCTTCAATGTAGCAGCTAGAGACAAACAGGAGTTGGGTGGTAAGTGGCTTGCCCTGCATAAAAGGGCCAAAAATCAAGCTGTTCCAAATTCACCTTACTGGTAAAGATAAAATTGTGTGTGAGAATTTGACTCTGTCTAGTAGTTAGTTCTTGAATATTGTCATTATGTAGGCTCTGATTCTGTAGTTGGGCTAATGTCAGACTATAAAACAACACGAGGTCTCATTGAACCAGCTAAGGGCAAATAACTCTGAGCTCGAACGAGATGTGGAGCGTGTTCAATTAAGAAACAAGCTTTTTGAAAAGGTTGATAACGTCTGTTTAATTTTTGATCCTACTTTTCTGTGCTCATCCTGAAAGTTTCGTTTGAAAGAAAGCAGTTCAACACATGTATTAAAAAAGCTGAAAAATTGGACAAGTGTATCCTCTGTTTGCTCTCAGGCTGATGCTTTCAAAAAGAAATTGCCCTGGCTGAAGTATGACCGACATAAATTCATTTATAAAGAAGCCAAGGAACGAGAGAAAGAAGCAAAACGGAAATTACATGCAATTGCTGAACAGATACTGGAATTGAAAGCACCACTGGAGTATTTTCTCCCTTTCTTTTTTTACAAAATGTATCTGTTTTGAGAGTAGGAGATTTTTTATTACCTTTTGCAAGTTGATTGAGACAACTTGCTGGTCCTTTCTAAACCAGCAACATGATTTTGGTTTTAGATTTCTGTGTGTAGCATTAGAAATCCTTGGCAATGAAGGATCCTTTTGGCTGACACTTTCAACCATTCATTTTATAGGGAGGCAAAAAAGAACAAGGAGAAGTCAGAAGCTGCTTGTAAGAAGCTTCTCACTGTTAATACTCATAATGAAAAAAAGCACAGGGAGATAGCTGACTCAGAAAATGAGATGGTAAACAGGGTCTATTTTCCATATACAGCTTATTTAGAATAACAATCTGACCATCGGTCATACAAAAAGCTATTAGACCCTACATGTTGGATGGAGAAAGTCACTGGTCACAGGTTTTATTTATTTGACTTGTTTTCCAATTTTTGGAAATTGTATACATAAGCTTGAAAGCTTCATGGAGTAGCATGTGCAGACTGAAATACTTATCTTATAGAGGAGCATGAATGTACTTGCATATGTTTTGAAGGTCTTTGTAAATGAGGTGTATTGACTGCTACTTTTTAGATCAATAGGAACATGCTGATTCTAGATTTGAGAATAACCAACCCAGGAGAATCACTCTTTCCCTAAGTGGGCTGTAAGCCCGCCTGAAATGATTATCCACATTTTGTAGAGCGTTCAAGTGCGAGCAAAAATGAACGAAATTGAGGATGTTCGTAAACGAGAAGCATCCCGGCAGGACAAGATAGAGAAAGCAAAGCAAGATCTTGCTGATGCAGAAGCTGAACTTGCAAACCTACCGAACTTCGAACCTCCAAGAGAAGAAATTGTGAGCCTCCTTACTTATAAATCTTTTAACTTAAATCTCCAAAGAAATCAATCACCAATTATTAAGGTGCTGATTATCTTGTATACCCTATATCATATCCTGTTTACTGTATGATCAGAGAGTTTGGGATATGTATACAAAGTTTGTTTTTAGGAGCACACTTCAGACTCAATCCGATGAAGTTAAGAAAATTATTGGTCCTAAATTAAGCTCTTCATGTTTAGAGTGAATCAGGCCTACAGTACCTTGTCCTCATTTTCAGATCTGAATGCTTTCACTGAATTGTAATTTTCAGGAACAAATTGGAGCACAAATTCATGAGCTTGAGATCGCAGCAAGTGACAAAAGAAGACAGGTTCATGAAATGGGCTCTATGCAGGTTCAGAAAAGAGGACAAATTGACCACTGCATGCGCAGGTAGAAGATTGGGACTGTTTTATGAACTTCCAACTGCACCATATCTTCTGTTTGCCTCTTCTGTAAACGCCATATATAACTTGTTGTCTTTTCTGGATCTGAACTATACGACAATGAGAGGTTCAAAACCCAATAACTGCAAATGCTAAATTTAAATGCAGTCTCTGAACTATTGTTGATTATAAATGATTAAAATATAACATCATAACTTTATTTTGAACTAGTTAGTAGCCAGCTAAGAGCATGAAAAAGTTGTCAAAACACTTGATCTCTACAACAACGTAGGTGCAGCAGTTTCCTAAAGGCATTAGAGGTTTGCTGGTTGGTGATATTAAATCCTTATTTGAAGCTATCATGGCATCAAAAAAAGAGAATAAAGAGCTTCTCCAAGGGATCTCGCAGGTGGATGCTTCCGAGAAGATTCAAGCTCTTGAAAACATAAAGAAGAGACTAAATCGCGGGCTTAGTGGTAGTGTAAGCAGTAAGCTGAGGATCAAGTTGGTGGGTTCAAATTCTGGTTTGGAGTGAGGTGTCTGTATAGCAACATCCTACTTTCCACTAGAAACTTTCTTGTTTGTGGAGAGCAGTAGCATATCCCTTATTTAGATCTTTCAGCAGACATCATCTCTTTCTCAAAGCAAGGACATGTTGTACTTTTGGGCGACCTCAATGCTCGGACATCTGGTTGCCAAGTTCATTTGCATGATGTAGAGGTTGATCATTTACGTCCATGTGTTGGACAACGAGAAGCTTGGTATTCTCGGAGTTTGTTGACGGAGATGTCCAGTTACAACAGATGGAGAGCATTTACTGCATCTAGGGAAATCTCATTAGCTAGTCGTATACAATGGCTTGATAAGGGGACCTTTGTCCTTTGCCAGGTGATTTCATGTGCCATTTACACAATGGAGGGCACAATCATGCTGACTACCTCATGGGGTCTCTAGTTCTCATTCCATGCATCTTCAGCTTGTCTGCATCTCCCCAACCACACTTTGATCATGCCCCTCACATTTTATTTGGGCTTTGTTATAGAACACTCACCATCGCATGTCCCTCATACCACACAAGCCTCACGTCACACACCTTTTGCACATTATAGATCCCTCACTACCATGAATCATCATTGCTACTTAGGCCGATGCCTCGTGGACACATGACAAGTTTGTCACGATTGCCCTTCACATGGCTACATGACTCCTTCCCTTGTAGACACCATACAAATTCCCTTGTGATACATGGTATGATGTGTATGCGGCATTTCCACTGCCACATTTTGCAAATTCCTGTCTGCTCCCCTCACCTCCTTTGAGAAACCAAATGCCAATGCCATGCTCAACTTTGACACAAGCAAGCCAACTATTCACATGCTTGGGGGTAGTTTCCATGGGTCCCATTTTTAGCATGTGATAGGCAATCACCGGTCAATTAAGGAAGGGACCATTTTAGAGAGTTTGGTTGGTCTTTTTGCATATGGACTTTTATCGTACCCTTTACTTTGAGATAAGAGCTAGTGGAGACCTCATTTTGTCACAGTACTCGACTCTAGTTTCTCGCATAGCCGTCAAATCGTGTAGGACAACTTAGAGTTTTGTCATAGTTGGAGGTGAAGTCCGTTCAGAAAATTCCTCAAAAGAGCAGTTTTATTAGCTTTGTAACATGGGTGAGTTTGTGTTACAACTCCAAAGATCCACCAAAAGCTATATGGTCATCGCACGTCCAATATACGTGACAAACGCATTGTCACCTCGCATTCATAGAGTCACTGTTGACTCACTCCCATGCACTGGAGTTAACGACACCTTCATGCCTGATTAAGCCTCCAACGATAACCATTGTCCCAAACCAGTGGGCATTGCTCTCAGCCCTCCCTAGTACACATCTTCTGGGCTAGAGATACATCTTGGCTTTGTACGTGCTCTCCACCTACCTCCTCTCGGGTAGATTGAGTGAACGGCAAAAGGAGATTCCCATCTCTATGCATACATAGTATATAGTATAAGTGGGCCCCTCATCAAGCACAACCCAATTTGTGACACATGTTGTCATGGCCACGATTGGACTAATCTCAGATTATTAGCCCGCTAGGAGGTCAATAGGCCTACGTCGACCCATAAATTAATTATGATTATGAGGGATTGGGGGCCCTCATG
Organism: Diphasiastrum complanatum; assembly: GCA_029204225.1. Taxonomy (NCBI): domain Eukaryota; kingdom Viridiplantae; phylum Streptophyta; class Lycopodiopsida; order Lycopodiales; family Lycopodiaceae; genus Diphasiastrum; species Diphasiastrum complanatum. The sequence goes on along the minus strand of CM055098.1, from coordinate 7,812,382 downwards.
GATTTATGGTCATAATTAATGGTTGGAGGCCTAAACCTCAAGATGGTGGATTTTTATGGGTCTATCAGTGACTCATAGGGGAACTGGATGATGTGGCCCAGTTAGGTTGCAAATGTGTTTAGTGAGGTGTCATAGTGCACAACTAGTGGTTGGAGGGTATAAGTATAGTATACCCATTGGGCTCTCACTAGGGTATGCCTGATTGGTGATTTTAGCATTATGTTGCTAGAGTGACATCTCTCTCCTATTGAGCATTGATTGGTCCATAGCTTGGGGGCTAGATCCGATTGATCTAGGTTTGGTTGGGTTGGTTTGTCCACCATATGTTTCCCTTTTGTTCAACATCCTAGTATTTGATCCTCGGAATAGGTCTTCATATGTGTCATCCTAGGATGCGGCACATGGCGCCCAAATATGTCGATAACCCTAGGCCGTCGTTTTGCCCCCTGCGAGGCCGTCATTATTGGACGTACCATTATGGTACATAACAGGCTCAAGCCACCTCTTTGTCCTAGGTGTTCTCATCATCTGACTTGCCCTTTCATTGAATTAAATATTTAGAAACCATAAAGTTTCTTAATTGATGATGTCGCGTACTTTTTTTAGTTCATGTGGTACACAGGAAGTCGAATCCTCCAATACAACTATTCGTTCTGGAATGAAGTTATCCTCCTATCCACCAGGTTGTTCCTTTAAACAACTTACATGGAATATAGGATGCACCGTAGTTCCTAGAGGAAGGTCTAGTTGATAAATGGACTGATTGAGTTTCTTTACACTCCTATAAGGGCCGCTATATCGTGGAGACAGTTTAGGGAATGTCCTTGTTTGAAGCACCTAAGATTTTTTTTTGAATTCTAAGATACACCTAATCTTTGATCTCAAATTCTCTAGGAGAGCGGCTTCGGTTAGCATAGAACTGCGCTCCAATCTTGTGCTGTTCTTCGCCACTTGCAACATTTCTTACATATCCAGTAAGAAATCTGATGCAGCTTGTACCTTGAGACCTTTGAGTCTAATGTAAATTGGGAGTGAAACTGAAAGCCTTATAACTAAATCCCATGGCAGAATGCTTTGAATTATTGTATGCAAACTCAACCATTGGGAGGTACTTTTCAATCAGATTGTCGTCTGGAGACATATGCTCGAAGCATATCTTCGATAGATTCGTTGACACGTTTGGTGGAGTCAGATTGGCAAGTGATGATTGGATGGGAAGATACTATATGTAAGCTGGTACCTGAGAGTCAGATCCAGCTTTTTTTATTAGGAAGGATGCAACAACAGGTTGGAAACATGCTCAAGAAGATACGTCTCTTGTGAGCAGGGTGCAATGGTGGGAGGACTATGTGCGGACACCCTCTTGTGCAGCAGCTAGCAATTCAGGTATTTTCACAGGGTTGCAGCTCCTTTCCTTGTGAGAGGCTTTGGAGTAAATCTTTCCGTATAGTGTCAAAGAGAAGAATTATAGGCTTACTTACATCTGTGAGGTCAATTACCTGTTCTTAGATGTTGACCTAAGATTGTTAGATCACTTGAATAATTCTTCTACAGGAAGATACTTGGGGAAGCACACTTAGAATTAGATGAGGAGACGAGAGGCTAGTGCACATGTATTTTGAGTATAATAGCCACCTTGAATTCCAGGGTAATTTATAACCAATTTGGAAGTTTCAGACTCAATATTTTTTTTTGTAAGACTTAATGCTTTTTGTTAATCTATACTTGAAATTTTTTGTTTTCAAATGTTTTATATTTCAAGGTGTGATTTGCAAGAGCTTAATAAAGTTGAAGATCATGTGTACATGCCATCCAAATAAAAAATCTCATCAGTTATATTACTCAATTAATCATTTGTGTGACAATCTTACAAGTTTTAATGGATGAAATTTGTATGAGATTTATTTTTTTGGTCAAAATATATCTTCTGGCAAACTTTCACCACAATGTGATGAGATGTTGTTTCCCATACCCCGTTTCTCGTTTCCCATGGCCTAGGGGGTCTACTTTTCCTGGGGGGGGCGGATGTTTCCCAAAAGTATGATGGTGCATTAATGTATTTGTTCATGCCTTTGCATGTGAGCAACGATACTGACCATTTAGCGTGATTGTGAGTATCAGCTTTCGCCTGGTGATTTGGCTAATTTCCCTATAGAACTTTACCATTGCTCCTGTTCCATTCTGTTTTGTGTCTTTGAGACGTGAGAAGATAATCAGTTTCTCTCCATCTTATCAAAATTTGGTTCTCTCATTTGATTTGTAGTTTCTAAAGAAACCTTAAAATTTAGCACTGTGGTGGATCGTTTTCCTGATTGATTGGTGAATGGTCCATATGGTATTTAATGAGCCTCATAAAATATGGGGGTTCAAATATACAATATACATTTACATTGTAGGTTTTCTTTGCCCTTGTTGACTTTCATATTACTTGTATTGCAAATTTTGATGATATTATGTTAGCAGCAAAGCTGGATGTTAGCATGTGTTATAAGCCATTCTGCAATGGTTTTGGCAGTTTAGAGCTTTATCGTCTGTATTCTATGCTTATCCTAATGCTATTGTGAGTTTGTTATAATTGTTGCTAAAAGCTTGGTAACATATTTTATAAACTCCTTGTTCTTTGGGCATCTAGGATACAAGAAATAGAGAATGTGAATAATAGGCGACTACAAGCTCTTAAAAATTCTGGTGCTCATAACATATTCGAAGCTTTCCAATGGGTGGAATCTCATCGACAGGAGTTCAAAAAGGATGTCTTTGGACCAGTACTACTTGAGGTGATTTACAAACCTTGCCTCTGTGGTTATTATGTCTCTTCATCCAAGTTAGAGCAACAAGTTTTATTTCTCCTTTTCGCACTCTCATCTACTCTATGCTTTGTGACACCATGTCTTTCATGGGAAGGAGTACATTTTAAAAATTGTAGCACCAAATTGTTTCATTGGCCACGTGCAGGTCAACATTCAAAGCAGAGAACATGCATCTTTTGTGGAGGGTCATGTTCCTTTTTACATATGGAAGGTACCTCAATTTGTAGTGGCTGGTCTTATCTCAACATTATGTAGGATGAATTGATGCTCTTCTTGACACTTGAGTTGTCTAGTGTCTCTATTCAAATAAGCTCTTATTGCTGGTAGCTGTCCAGTATGGTCATCCGACTCACTGATCGCCTGAAATTTTGACATATTTTTTCTGCATAGTCTTTTATCACTCAAGATCCTGAGGATCGAGACCTTTTGGTAAGAAACCTCAAGCCCTTTGAAGTTCCAGTGATCAACTATACTGGAGAAAAAGAAACAACTCGGACACTCGCAATCAGTCGTGAGGCAAGCTATCTGCTTTTGAGAATTGTTGTTCTTTATAGCAGTAAACCTATCTGCAAGCTCTTGATTAGTTGAGAATGGGAGAAAAGGTTGTTGAATTATGTCCTTTGCAGATTTTGATTGAATAAAAAGAGATCACTCTTTTGGAAGTGCATGGAACAATGGAAAATAAAAAAGTCCTAAAGACTAAGCTGTTGCTTTGCTACTCCAGGGCTAGTAGTAGCTAATCTTTCAAAACAATCTTTGTGTATCTTTTTAGTTGAGTATAAATTTGAACCAATTTAGACTCAAACATTGTCTATTCTTGTTACATTTTTTTAATATGAAAAGTACATCTAGAGTAGCTTGTTTGTTACCGTCCCATGGCATTAGGATATGTGGGACTACCCAGCAATACATTTCCTCTTCTGATTTTACCTGTTCCATAAATAGATGGAGGAGTTGGGAATCACAGGCAAGCTTGACCAAGTTATCTCTGCACCTAAGATTGTGAAAGAAGTGCTCACCACTCAATTTGGACTTGATCAGTCGGTAAGTTGGTGCTGAAGGTCTGTTTACTAATATCACGAAGGTTCATGCAAAAAGCCTTGCTACTCCAAGAGCTACAAGCTCAATATTCTTGTGAATGAAATTTTTTCTCATGCTATTGCATTTTAATCCATTTTCAGTTTATTGGGACATTGGAAACAAACCTTCGAGCAGACGAAGCTTGTCGCCTGGGTATCAGGGACCTTTGGACTCCAGAAAATCATTTTAGATGGCAAGCTTCCAGATATGGAGGACATATCTCTGCGAGTGTTAACCCTGTTCGAAATTCTCGACTTTTTTCAGAAAGTAAGTACAAGAAGAAAGTATATCTGTCCAATTTCTGAAAGGAAGTGTATACTCTAAGAAACAATCAGAAAAACAATAGCTAACCTCTTTTGTGCTGTGCCTATGAATAAGTTAAAGATTCTTGGCTACTGTGTACTGCTTATCAGGATGAATCATTAAGTACTCATTGCTTACAGATATTGATACAAGAGAACAAAATGAATTGGAGCATAGAAAAGCCGAAGCAGAAGATATGCTGGCTAGACTGGAAGAAGAAATCAAAGGTTTGAGGAGTGAACAGAGGCATGTAGAGGACAAAGCAGCTGAGCTACATAAGCAAAGGGTGGCCATACTTTAAAGTTTATAGAAGCTTGAAATTTAAATCTTGCCTATTTATGTTCATGTCATTTTTATGTTGCTCGTTCTCGCGCTTTCACTCTTTATCAGCATGCGTATTGCCATCAGTAACATTTCTTTCTAGTATTGACTGTTGACAGTCTGATGAAGGTGAACGTTGTCTGGTGGGATGGCTGGGGTAGAAGCTAGGAGATAGAACTATATAGCACGGTGTGTTCTGGAACTTGATAATGCCTTACATGAAATCTGAATCTCCAGTACATACTACAGGCTTACCTCCTCTGATTAGAAAGATAAGTCTCATCCGTCAGCGAACTTTGGTAGCAGTTAAAGCTCAACCACTAGTTCATCCTCCAATACCCTAAATTTATGTGAGGATCTATAAGTTTAACCCGGCTGGTCATGGGAGAGGAATTAACCATGTTGAAATAAGTAACAACTGAATAAATGCGAGCAAGGATACTCCCTTGGAGAAGAGAGAAGAGCAAAGAGCTTAATATGGAGTCTTATTGTTATAATGGATACTTATTAATACAACCTGATTCAGATTATCAAGACACATGGCTGAGTCTGATTTTCCATCAAAACAAGCTCGAGCTTGATTTACACCAGAGGTGGCGATAATGTTTGTGGCTGTATGTACTAGGATTTCTTCACTGTGAAACCTAGTTCGTGTTTTACAGAAAGCAATTCAACCTCAATCACAATAATGATGAAATACAAAAATTAGTGAGGCACCACAACTCTGAAGTAAAAACTACAGAACTACTGACATCAATATCACCCTCACAGTTCCATGATTACGCTTACAAGATCAGCAATAACAGCTTTCAGGTTATATGCTGTGCAGAATTAGATCACAAGATGAGCTCAAAAGTGCTTTTTTATTCTTGCATTTTTGGGTAGCATGTCCTTCTAATTCCTTCGCTCACTCTCAGAAAACCTAATTCCCAACCTTTTTTATTCTTGCATTTTTTGGCTAGCATCTCCTTCTAGTTCCTTCGTTCGTTCTCAGAAAACCTAACGTCCCAACCTTTTTTATTCTTGCATTTTTTGGCTAGCATCTCCTTCTTGTTCCTTCACTCACTCTCAGAAAACCTAAACTGTCACAAACTTTTTGACACGTGGCCACATTTTAAAATTTTTGTGGCTTCAAATTTTTGTTTTTCCTTGCACGTTCTTGGCTGGCATCACCTCCTCTTCTCAGATCCTTCTTCCAGTACAAAGTAGTCTTGGATAGTTTTGTATTAGTTGTACCTTCTTCAATTGGTGTAAACTTTTATATGGCAGGTCTTTTGACTAGTCTTTCTTGAGTTGGAGAAAAGATGTTCGTTCTGCTTATTCTGCCAGCAAGCTTATCACATATTCTATGAAGGTAGCTCACAGATGCTGTTTGTGAATGATTTGACCACATAGACAAGCAGGTCTCCACTTGGAATTTGAGTAACATGAGTTAAATTTGCTCATGAATTTTCCATTCATCTTGGCTCCAACGATGCTTAAAGCTGTAAAGAAACTGAAATGCAAATGTGACAATATATTGACCTGCTAATGTTTTATTGATTGTACTGGTCATTAGAAAACCTTAAGCAGAAGTGACTCTCTATTTCTTATAGTACATTGATCACATAAAACTTCGTGCTATCACCACATGCAGAGAGGAGGTTCGGATTTAAAAGAATGTAAAGCGATAGTTGGTGACACACCATCTCTCTGACATGCTCACCAATATATTATTGGCCGGTTTCAGGAGGAAATTATCAACAGAGGCAGGTTGGAGCGGAAAAGGAGGCAAGATATGGTTAACAGAATTGGTACTTTAGTAGCACACTCTCTTTATGCTATTTTGTTTTGTGAAAACTATCTGTAGCTAGCTGTGGCAGCTCCTCTATTTAATGAATGGAACTACTTTGAGAGGTTCAAAGAAGTATTTGCTTACACTGTTCCTTTTGTTGCACCGTGCATTATTTTTCCTTTTAAAGTCTCTATGGTTATTTTGTGCAATATTTCTTCCAATGCTAGCAGGCCCTTGAAATTGCAAGCAGCACTTTGCATTGCAGAGTTACAATTTCCTGGGATCTACTTAACTAGTGTTCATGTATCATCTGACAACCAAACACAGAGAGGTTTCAAATTTTAATGCTTGAGCGGTTCTTGCCAAATATTCACATTAGATTGTATAATGGATTCAGAGCAACGTCGGCGAAAGCTTGAATCGTTTGACAAAGAGGAGGATTTACATAGTGCTCTATGTAGGCTACAGAATCAAATCAGCAAGTTGAATGAAGAGCGCTTGAAAAGAGTCATAAGGATGAAGGTATGACAAGGATATCTTGCTGCTATGTTAAGTATGATAATTACTCTATTGCTGAGTGAACTCACCAAAGCATCCCTGTGACTTGTAGGAATTGTTAATGGAAGCAGCCGATGCTCAAGTGAATCATGCTGCGCTACAACTTTCTGTTGTGGAATCAGACATCAACGTAAGCTCACATTGTATATCACTTGTTTTCTTAGTATATCTGCAGTGGAATTTTTTTTCCTGTTTTTTAATAAGTCCTGAGGAGAATTGTATAGGGAAGTACTTTGCTGTTTAATAATTTTTTCAAAAGAGTCACATAAGCTATCAAGTCTGTCCCTTTACTTGAGTGTGACTGCAGAACGATTGGCTGTGTGCTTTGATTGTCTGATATCTATTTTTGCATTTATGAAAGCTGCATAGCTTGTCACATGTTGTTGCTGATTTACCATACTGTCCCATCTAGAATTTCAACGGCATCCACTCTCGGATTCTTAGGCTTATTAATCATCTATGAGTGTGCTTGCAGCTATATGCAGTCACTGCAATTTTTATTTAAAACCTGAGGTCTTCATCCAGGAAGATCTTGGTATCTTTTAGTTTATGTCTTTGATGTAGTACCACCCGTCAAGAATACAGCGAAGTGAAAAGAGTGCCAACATCTTTCTTTGTTTGCTAACCTTTGTCATGATGCTGGAGAGTAGCTTTCAACCTCTTCTTGGCTTCCTTAAGGGCATGTGGATGCCTCTACAAAAGCATTTAGGGCCTTTTGCTCTTGCAACTGACTCTTAGTAAATCTAGCAGAGATGAAAGAAACTGGAGCATCTGATTTTTTAAGTTCGCTTCTTACGCCTAAGTAAACAGGCATAGAGACGGCGAACGGAGCGTAAGAAATGGGGGGTATGCATGCGTGCATGTGTGACAAGGTGATGGTGGGAACTACACTCATCGTCATACCAAGGGGGGCGTACTGATCTAGACTTCGTAGATTTGTATTTATTATTGCGAGGTTTGGAAGAAAAGGCAATTGCAGCGGCATAATGGAGCGGCATAATGGAGTGCTGTAGTAAGGAAGGAAGCTTGTGCTTCTAGCAAGCTATGATGTCGGAAGATGTGGAGTAGTGGGATAAGCGAGCCGTGATAGGCTGGAGCAAGCGAGTGATCAAAGATGTATTTGGGTGCACGAACCAGTGACGAGGGTGAGAACTTTTGAGACGAAGAGATAGTACCAAGACTGAAGGAAAGGAAAGAATGATCGCAAAGAATGGTAGGACAGATATGAAAGTCATGTATGAGGGATATGGAGGATGGTGATTGAGGATGACAAGTATATTTGCCCAATTTAGGCCAGCAAGCTTGACCATTAAAAATGGCCAATTCATGAGCTTCACCCAACTACAATAGACACTCACCATTGGTGGTAATAAGGACCAAAATATTCTAAGGTCCGGGTAACTCATGTCAACTCCATTAGGGGCACGTAGAAAAATGTAAACTCGATCTGTATATCCGATAATATCCATAGAAAGATCACTGTAAGGTTAACCAACACCCTCCACAAAGGAAGAGGACACTGGAGGGAAATAACAAGCTGCAACACAGATGTCCATATTTGAACCAATGTTATGCCCATCAATGCAGCACCAAAGTGCTCATCATGATTGATGACCTCAAAAATAGGGTGTTGTGACTCCTTGTGTAAGCAAGCAACTCCACCTGAACCTCTATCGCTGGTGGATCTCATCTCATGTAGGTAAATGGAGTCCCATCTGTAACCTGGAAAAAAAGGTAATTCTCTCTCCTGACTCCCATGAGTCTCCATGAAGAGTAGTAGATCTCTCCCACCTATGAAGTCAATCAGATCACTAGCAGTGGACGATGAATGTATGCCGTTATAGTTCCAAATCCCAATCTGCAAGCAGCATGAATGGGGCTCTAGGATGCTCCCAATACTGGGTGCCCCAATCACCTATTTCTTGGAATCCTCAGGCGTAATGTCAATGTATCGGATTCGACCATCTCCGTAAATAACACGTCTACCTGTCATTTTAGCTTCTTGAAAGGCGTTACACCTCTTTTCAACCTATATGTACGTAAGATCATCCATGTAGATTTGAGAACCTCGTAGCTTGGCTCTACTACGTAAAGCATCTCAATGGCTCTCTAGGGATCCAAAGCAGATGATTAAGATAGCATTGTCCCTTGTTGTTCTCCATGCTGAATCTAGGTCTCTAGTACGGTGCTCCAGTGTAGTTTCAAGGAAACCTTTAGCCTCTTCATGGCCATTTCGAGTATTCGCAATGGAAACCCAGGGGAGGCTTGCTATGTCATGCATCAAAAGATCGATGCAGTGTGCTGCACACAGGGTCCATACTATATCAGGGTAGTCCCTCTCCAAAAGCTCACCCATAGCCACACAATTGTTGGCATTGTCGGTGACCACCTGCACTACATGCCGTGCCCCCACCTCAATGACTGCTGCACGTATATGCTCATAGATGAACTCTCCAGACTCAGCAGTGCCATCTCGAGTGGCATCCACACCCCTGAGAAATATTGTACCCAGCGGACAAGAAACCAAGATGTTGATAAAGGGGTCTCCAAGTGGCATCACAGGCTGCAATCTCCCTCATCATGTCACACTATAAAACGTGTAAGTCTAGTGGCTGCCTCATGGTGTGTCTGCTGCCACCCTGTAGTCACTATGGTTTGTCGATATTTGCCCGCCCTGTCCTGTGTAGCTGCATGAGGTCGCGGCCTAACTCTAGGTCGTGAGTGTGCTCCATTCTCTGCTGAACGTAGGCCACCACCCTCAGTAGGCCCTCTCCCAACTGAGACCCCTGATGGAAAAGCCTCTCTTGTAGATGATGGACCTGCTGCTGTGGTTGATGGTGGGCTTGGCTCTGCCGATGAAGTGCGTGATGGCCCTGCTGCTACTGATGGAGGCCGTGACCTCTCCGCTACTACCATCCCCTGATCCTATGCCAATAGAACCTAGCTGCCACCAATCTAAACCTTGGGCCCAGTTGCTACTGCTCCTCCTCCTCCATATGTGCAGTAGGCACTCTCGCTCAGGTGCAGGAACTGACATGCATGGGGCAATGCCCAAGGTCCGCCCATCTGGCCTGGTCAAACCAAGCAAGTGTGCTCTGATCCTCGTCGCCGTGCTGCAAAAGGTGGCACAAGCAACGCCATCTGCCTGGTACCCCCCTCCAAGAGATCCACCTCTGACCACATGCCTCGTACCGCCACATGCATGGCTACAAAAACCCTCAAGATGCTACAGAAAAGGTCAAAAACCCTAAATCCCTAAGCCCTAACCCCAAACCTAGAAAAAAAGGCAATGCAAAATGCCCACATGCACACCAATGCTCATAGTGACCTCCTATGCCAAATGAGGCACTCCCTCCTTGGCAACTGTATGGCCAATCTTAGCAACAAGAACCGCTCAAAATGATGCACTATAGCCTCCAAACAAAGCAGGTGAAAAAAAACTCCAAGAAGCTGCTTTGCTTGCAAATTCCCACCTAATCACTGTTGCCCACTTCTGAGTGCTACATTCACCTTGCAATCATCACCGTCTCTGCACAGAGTGCTCACACTACCCATGTTGCCACCTATTTCTCCCTCCACAAGCTCCTCTTCTCTCCTAATAGCGGTTGGAAAGGGGGAATTCGTGGCCGTTTTAAAACAATTTATAGGTTTCTTTTTTATGGCGTTCCGCATTTCGGAACTTTGCGTTCCTGAACAACGTTTCGGAATGACGTTCCTATTAGCTAGGGTCTTCCTAACAGAAGTTGGTAAGATGAGGTTGTTTTCAGAAGATCTAAGACAGTTAAGTTAATGCAAAGCGAAGATCGGCGACCTTCACATGCACGTTCTCCACGATTCCCATAGGTTTGACGCAACTTTGATCAGCAGTTTTATAGTAAAACGGGCTTCAATGCACTTAGTCCCCACTCTTGGTATATGTGTGAAGACATAATGTTTACACCTGAACCACCATCAATAATGGCAGCTACTGAGGGAAGGTTCTTGTGTTGAACAGGTAGGGTAACATTACTTTCTCATTTTTCCCAAGTGGCTCTTATGGCCATTACAAATTGGTCATCGTCACTTTCTCCATCCACAGAGGGTACGGTAGGTGTATCCTTTGTTCCTAACCATGTGGTTAGGGCTTGGCGCAGGGGTTTGGAACTTTTCAATCCATCACCTAAAGGTATGGTGACTTGACTGGATAGTATTGCAGTTAAGGCCTCGGTTCCACTTCCTTCTGGTTCTAGGGAAGTGCAGGGTTCTTCATTGAATTCAGGAGGGAGAAATCCTTCCGAGTTCCTGGGTGAATTGGGTGCATTCACGGCTTGGTCAGAGTGTTCAGCCGAATTCATAGGTTCTATTGGCCAATTGAGTTCACCAATAGGAGCCTTCGCTTGCTCTTCTTGGATCCACTCTCTTACCTTGATGTAACGATTCTTCTCCTTTTGTGGGTTTGGATTCTCTCTAGGTCCAATGGATTTAGTGTAATGGCTTACGGTGTGGGGTTGATTGTGCTCCTCATTCAATACTCTCTCTTCAACTGGAGGTACCTTCAAAGGATGGGCACGTATCTGAACGTAGACAGGGGCTTCTTGTTTTGTGGCCTTGGTCCTCTTATCATGTATAACAGTTGCGAGATTGATAGGTGCGTCAATTGGGGCTGGACAATCTTTATAACAATGGCCATGGCCACACTCTCTACGGATAGGTGTATAATTGCCTTTATATGGACACTCAGCAATGCGGTGGTTCTCTCCACAACCGTAACATTGGATAGGTGCTCTGTTTCCATAGAAACGTTGTTGAGCTGTAAACAAGGGATAGACAGAAGCTTCAGTTCCATCTGAATAAAAACATGGAAATCCTTGGTCCTCAGGTAATAACATATTTTCCAAGCTAAATTCTAATTGGGGTTGAGGATCCTAACTTGTGGTGGCAAAATTTGCTGGAATAATCTGAGGGCCAGGTTGACGCATTACTAAGGCTGATGTTGCGTTATTACATCCAGGTAGCGTAGGCATTGTTGGGGTGCCTGTTGGAATACGGGCCTCTAATAACTTGTAACTTGGGGACCTTGTTGTTGCATCCTCCATTGCTATTGTCTTGCAACAACTTGTATTCTCGGATTGTAGATACAAGTAGATGTATCATGGTTATTGGTGTTGTAAAAAATGAAAAACCTTTGGGCTAGCTGCCTGCTCTAAGGGCACTCATTTGTGATTTTGTTGGCATGTAGGACACCAAACATTATCACGTCTGGGAAATTGATTGACAGTAGGCCCTTGTGGTGTGGTATTTTTCAATTTCTCTTCAAAATCCTTGGATAGCTTGTCTATCTGAGCTTGATGGGTCTTATTCATGGTCTCAAGTTGTTGTAACAATAGCTGGGTGGCAACATCAAAGGAAGTCCCTTCACCTTGCGATCTATGGCTTTGATCAGTAGCAATGGTCCGTGAACGTTGGGGTTCGTACTCTTTATCAGAGCCTTCATCCTCTTCTCGGATGGCATCATCCATGGCATCACGTAAAGTAGCGTAGGTTTCTGGCACTCTAAGGTCACGCGTAATGGATTTCGGGAGGCCAGCCATGAACCATATGAGCACGGCCTGATCAGGTGCTAGGTGAGCAGGGCATTAAGTTTTAAGACGTTTGAGATGTTCAATCATGTACCCTCTCATCCTTCCTCATCTTGATCTTACTAGGTAGTAGGAACGGGCTTTCAAGGAATTTGGATGATTTGAATCTTTTAACGAATGAATCCTTGAGGGCTCGTATCGTTCATGACGCTCAAGGTTAAAATACCACTCACGAGCTGCATCAGCGAGGGTCATACCAAAGAGTTAGTTTTTCTTGTGGGGTTTTTTCCCCATAGACTTCACACGCTTCCTCATAAATTTGAAGATAGCGTGAGGGTCGATAGTACCATCATACCATGGTAGATCGAGTCTAGGGGCTCGTCGATTATGTGGGATAGCTCCTGGTAATGGTATGACATAGGCTAACGGGTTGGGGATCCTTGGTGCTCCTGGTGCCTCAGGTGGTACTGGATTCTCTTGAGGTCTATTTGGATCATTGGCAGCCATGTTGAATTGCTCTTGTAGATTCCGAGGTTGGGGATGGCTAGTTGAAGGTTCCTGATCTAGTCTTTCGTCTTGATCTTAGTTGCATCCAAACAAAAGAGTGGTGAATGGAAGTATGGGAGGATATGAGTTGGGGAATGCAAGCAGATTGGTGAATGTGGATTTGGGGAATGCAAAAAGTTGGAAATGTAAAGTAAATAAATGAAAGGCGATGGTATGGGAATGTAGAACAGATGTTGGGAATGTGGAAGGGTGGATTGGGAAATGTAGTTTGGGGAATGTAGATCTTTGAGAGAAGGTGGGGAATACGGGTTGGGGAATTAAGATGGGAATGAAATACAAGTATAGATGGGGAATATGGATAGGGGAAATGGGAATGAAGACCTGTTGAAGACTTCGTAAATTTTCAAATTGGGATCCACCAACTGGGAATGCTCACACAATTGGGGAATGCAAATCTGGGAACGTAACTTGATGGAATCAAAAAGTCTGATGTGGGAGATGAGTTGGGAATTTAGATTCTCCAATTTGGCCAGTGATGTGGGTTGGATGGATGAGTATTAATACTTGATGGCCAACTTAGATGGCCAAAATGGGGAACTTGGGATGGTTTTGGGAATTCAGCGTGCTGGAAGTGAAAAATGGCAAGATCGGGAGATCCCTTGGGAGTCTAGGTTCGCCCTCCTAGGGATTGAAAGCTCTATATTAGATCTTTCAGATCTGAAAGTGGCGAACCTAGATCTTGAAAATTGAAGCTTGTAGGTCAAAAAGTGTATTTTTGGGATTATGCAACTTTCTGGATGATCCTTTGTGAGTCTGGGTTCGCCTGACTCAAGTTAAGCTCCTCTTGATTGGAGAATGCATCCTGCAAACATGCGAACCTAGATCACCAGTGAATAATGAGAAAATGCACTTTGGGAATGTACAAGTCTCAATCTCACTTGGCAGGCTGGTATAGATCTGGGAAAGTGCAAATCTGATTTTTGGCTTGCACTTGGGGAATGATCTGATGGAGTTTGTACTCCCTTTCAGTACAGTAGGTAAAACACATGTGAAATCAATCACTAGTAGGTGGGGGAACTCAAAAGTACAGTGATCAAATCAAAAGTGCAAAAAATCAAGATTTTCACACTTTTCGATGCACCTCTTTGGGAATGCAAAACCTGTTTGGCAGATTGTTACTATATTCATCCAGACAGTTCTAGGAAGGCACTTTCATAAATAGATTGGAAGCTGTTTTTTCCTCTGTTTTGTGGGGAGATATTAGTTTAATGATAGGCCCACACATCCATATGCTCAAAACACACAAATCACAAGCAAAAGGTGCCTAATTTTTTTTACAAAGTAGCCTCTAAAAACTAGTGACCAGTCGAAAAAAAGCAAGTGGAAGAAATGAAAAACAAAAAAATGTTGGCAAGCATTTGGCTCCCCGGCAACGACGCCAATGTTGTCAAGAAGAAGAGGGGTTCATCCACCTTCTTCCAAGTCGTTTGTAGCATGGGAAGTAGGGCTCGATCCTAAGAGCCTTGGAGATGCAAGCACAACAATAAAAGCAATACTACTTCTACTTACAAACACACACACAACTTTCCCTTTCTCACTTTCTCTCTCTTTCCTACTCTCTTTCTACAAGCTTAACTAAATTAGAAACACTCCACGATTAGGCATACATCCTAAAAAGGGGCTAAGATAGCAAAACTTAGAAAGAAATGCATCACGCACACAAAGTTACACTAGTAATAGCCAAACACCACATTTAGCACATATGGATCCAAAATAATAGCACTTAGCTCTTTTGCATTAAGGATGAAAATTACATAGAAAGGGCTTCCTTATATAGAAGCCTGTGGAGTTTCATTTCCACATTTATTTATGGGACAAGGTATTTCAAGTCTCAAAATACTATGCAAGTTCCTTTTTAGGAAGCTTGACTTTGACTTTGACTTCCTTTTTTAAGCCTAAGTTTAAACCTTGATACTTGCCAAAATTGGTTACTTGCCCCTAATGAGTATTGGCACCACAAGTTGGACTTATACTCGCAGGATGCCGAACTGGGGCCCGGGGCCTAATGTAACTAACTACTGATGGGCTCTTCAAGATGGGCTTATACACGCAGGATGCCATACTTGGGCCATTAATTATATAAAAATTATTATGTACATTGCTCTTTTCTTGCAAGGCGCTTCTTCCCTCAATTCTCCCGAGCTCCATTGAAATGCCCCTTAGGCCTTGTATTCCAGCCCCCACAACCTTGGACACATCACACACCTACTCTTTCCTCCACTGCTACTCGTATAGCGAAATACACTTTCAATGAAGCCGACATCCCTTTGTACCAGGAATCTCTCATGCCCTTGCTCCACCATTTTCCCCAACCTATACCTTTGGAGTATCAAGCCACGTTTCTCACCACTACTTCGCACACACCAACCTCCCTAGACTTCCCTTCTCATCAATCCCGACCCAAATCCTACTCATCTCGATCTCCTATAGAATCCTGGTACAACTCAAATTGCCATTATCATCACCAACAATTTGTCCACACACAACATCACTCCCACCACTTCCTTCGCGATGCCAGACTCACCTATCGTCATATTCTTCGCACTAAAAAGTGCACCTCTGAAACAAATGAAGGTAGAAAGCTTATCAACCCTCTCTTCAATTCATCCACCCTTTGGTGCAGGTTCACTCCTCGTTCTCCACATCCTTTACTAACAGATTTTTGCCACTAGGAATTTGCTCTTGGTTGGATCGACCTTTCCATTTCGTAAATTTTCATTTTCCCCAAGGCTGAAAGCCACCCATAGAATGTGCTTTAGGCTGCTTGGCCTTTTTTCCATCTTCAAAATTAAGGACCCCCTTTGGAGGCTGTGAGTCTGCTCCTTTCTCGCGAAAGGCTTAAGACTCTCATGCAAGCCGTCCACAAAATGGAACACTTGTAAAAACATTGGTACCTCCTCAAGTATCGACATCAAGCCCGGTATTTGTCCACGTTCCTATATTTGCCTTGTTTGAAACTGATTTGTTCTTGCATTGCTTAGTTCTTGTCATCCAGTCATAGTATTGGGGAAACACGTTTCCTGGCCCTTTTTGGCTGGAAAACGCGTTTCCCAGCATGCGTCGTTTCCCAGGCGTTTCCCAGCATGCCTCGTTTCCCCAAACCTGGGAAACGACCATGGGAAATGGTTGTTTCCCATGGGAAATGGTCGTTTCCCACAACACATATTAAGGGAAACGTTTTCTCAAGGAAAAACCTTAAAAAGTGACCTCGATAGCCTACAAGATGCTGGTTTGCCTGAGAACGGCCTAAAATTGCCCGAAACATATTTGAAGCAGGTCAAAATCCTGCTGGGGGGTCCGGCAGAGTTTGCTCCTCAAACTCAAACTGGCCCTTGGAAAACTACATCTCTGGATAGCAAGCTGCGTTGTTGTGCTATGTAACATGGTATATGATGCATATTTTGAATTTTCTATTGTATCTAAATTATCCTTTTCAACCTTCCACCACCACCTCTGTGCTGTACCTTGAAGGCAATAAGTTGCTACCACAATCTTCTAATCGTCGTCTTTGATTTTGCACATTTGGAAAGCTTTCTCCCGTTTTTGGAGCCAATTCTCAACGACATCAGTATTGAGCATAGCAATGCTCCTTTGTACTTTGGCGGTTTCAAGTCTTTAATAGATGGTAGCTTCTTTGACTTCGAGGTAAATCTGCCTCCTTTTTCACTTCACTTAGGATCAACTGCCAACACTGCGGTACCGCTAGCTCTCTCAGGCTCATGTGGGATCTAGTACTCTTTAACTGATCAAGAATTTGTTGCAGGATAACCTCCATAGCATCCACCTTAGCAGCTACCTCTTCTATCCTCAGTATCTCAGTGCTAGTACCTTCCAAAGGATCCGTACTGACTGAAATAATGTTTTTCCTAGAAAACCAGGCTTTAGAACCACAAGCCAAAGTCTTAGGCAGCCGTAGAAACCTTAAATCAGATCTGAAAGTCATGTTTTCCCTCAGAGAGACAGCTTGTAGGTTACTGAACTCAACCCACTTTCTAGAATGATTGTTGAAAAACCCTAAAAACTACTTGATGGCGGCTGCTTTCCACCAATTTATAGTCTAAAACCTGCAGAAAATCATCTTAAAATTCTCTAGGACAGGTTGTACCAGAGCTGGGAGGATTTTTGCCACTATGCAGGCCCTGAAAACATGCAGTACAAGCAATAATTATGATGAATCTGCATCTGTCACAGTCGCACTCCTGTGAAGGCCAATTTCAGATCTTTGTAAACCACTTTTTGGAGTAGATAATCACTGTTCTACAGTAGGTTGCAATCCAAATTATCCAATCAGGTCCATTTTGCACCAAGAATCTCCCTCAGATTCCAGGGAAAAATCCTCTTTCAAGGCTATTCAAGCTGATGAAGTTGCAGCCCTCTAGAAAGACAGGAACCCTAATTTGTTCCAAACCAATAACCTATTGATTTTAGTGAGATTCTGAAGGCAGATTCTCAGCCTGTTGATTTCTAGAACTCTTAGCTATGATACCAAATGTCAGACTCTCTATCTCTGCTTACCAATCAACGAACAACCCGAAGTATACAAAATAAAAACTTTATTCGTTTCTTTCGAACAGTGCCTATGATGCTCATACAACACCGAAAGGCCTAGCTGCTACGTCTCCTCCCAGACTTTGATGCATAGAAAGTGAAAAGGAATGCCTCTCTCGGGCTCTCATATCCCAATCCTCAAAGCTCCCTTGACCTTTCATGAAGAAGTCAACACCATGGCAGTAAACCCTCTTTCTCGTATGTCTGCAGTGGAATAAAGAGACTCTTTTCTCCTAAATATATAAATGGAATGAGATCGAGAAAAAGTCCCATTGCATGGTTCTCTTTTCTGTTTTTGGGTATCTTACAAGACTAAACATTATCCCATTTTTTTTAATCTTCTTAGTCAATTTGTGATTTTTTCTTGAGATCTTCTTCCAAGTTGTTGTAGCCGGTTTATTATGGCTGTTCATAAGTTCTGGTGGCTTTCATGTATACATGTCGAATCAAGGCCAATTTAAAGCAATGTACCAATACTTGCTAGCTTTATACTTTTTCTAGTTTAAGTTATAGTTGTGGTTAGTATGGTGTATTCATTCTCTAAAGTCTTGTTGAACAAATGTACTCAAATAAATTCTTAACAAGTTTCTTTATTCAATGCAAAGTGCAGTCATTAAAGACGAGTACACTAATCACTTGTATTGGCGTTGTGCAGGTGAGGAACAAGGAGAGAGAGTTCAGGTCCCATGAGCTACTTGGTACACGAGCTCAACAAGAATACGATCAATGTAAGCATAGGCTTAGTGTATTTATTCAACATTGAGAATGGTGTATATGCAAGGAAGTTTTTAGCGTACAAAAATGTACATCATATAGGATGCTTTGCTTGCTTGTGTGTGCATCACCTCCATATGCTCTTGAAAACAAATAACTCAATTCGTCAACAAATGCTCTCCATTATCTAAAACACTCTTTAAGCGTGAAACATGAAAAACAAGATGAACTTTACGATCTTGAGACTGCTAGTTTATAAAATAAACCTTACGAATCTGTTTAACGATTTTCTGAGGTCTACAATATCTTGGAGGCAAGCCGCGACACTTCCTTGTTTTTAAATTAGCCAAGTCCTTTGAAAGTTGGACAATCGCAATGTCCCTCTAGTTAAAACTATCTCGATGCACAATAATGATCAGCATACGTCTTAGCCTGATCCATTGCTTGTTTCACATTTTGTTTTGCAAACTCAAGCATTCTATTTGTTTGAGTTAGAAATCCAACAACAATAGGCTCTTTATGAGGCATGCCTACTGTAATAGAACTACCTAACCTAAAGCCATAAGTAAGTCTAAAAGAAGTTATGTTTGTACTTGTAAGTAGTAAGTACATTGGATAAACATTTGGATAGAAATTTAAAAGTTACAACTTAGTACAGAAAAGCATTTCAAGGTAACTATGGGTACATGCTCTGTGACAATAGTTACTTTCTTAGGATCTTGTCTTACGCCCTTTGTCGACACAATATAAGCTAGATATTTTATTCCCTTTAGGAAAATTTACTCAGATCTATTCTCTTAGATTTTTGCAATAGAGTTCTAAGATGGATCACATGCAAGACTTGCCCTACACTATAAGTCAAAATGTCACGATCTACCCATGTATGATTTGAGTTTATCATCCATAATTATAAATAGTAAATACTAGTAGGGTATTGAATCTTGATCATGCGAAATAAAATAATGACTTTGTTAGGATTTGTTCTTACTCCTTTTGTCAATACAATATGACTCGAATTTCTTTTAGGCAAAGGCTTGGCTTGCACTGTAAGTGAAAATATCATCAATAAAATCTGTGAAAAATCTACTCATATATGTTTCAATTTATCATTCATCATCTCACAAATGCTACTGGGGCATTGGTCAGTCCAAAAGGTATCATATGAAATTCATAGTTACCAAATCAAGTTCGGACAATAGTCTTGTGTACATTCTCTTCATGATCTCTAACTTTATGGTATTCACTCTTTAAATCAATCTTATTAACAGTGATTCGCGGCGAATCGCTGTTTTGTTTTGCAGTGATTCGCGAATCGCTGCTGCAACTACGATATGTATGTATGTATGTGTGTGTGTACCCGTAGTAGGCTGGCATCTTTGTTGGATGGACTATAGCAGTATGGGATGCCCTAGTTGGGAGTCTATGGTAGATGGTGCTAAGGTGTTATCCCACTGCACAGGGGTGAATGTGTTCGATTGCATATTCAGTCAGTTGGGTGGTTTTTGTCTGCTGTCTAGCTCCTATTATGGTTGGTGGTCATAGTTATCGCATGGGAAAGTCTTTACACTGAAGCACTCATTTGGGACTTTTTGTGATGCATAAATTTATACATTCCTAACATCTACATCAATTATCAGTTTTTCTCAAAGGAACTTGCATAGACTTATTTTTCCTGCTGTTATTCTTAACAATAGCAAAAGCTCTTTGCATATGCTTCATCGTGCAAAATTTTGCAGGTAAGTTGGAGCTTGCCAAATGCAGAGCCGACTTAGAAGCTGCAAAAAGTGCTGCTGAACAAGTAGCTAAAATCACTCCAGATCTGCAAAGGAGTTTTGCAGAGGTACTCAAATTTTGAATTATTCTAGTGGAAATTGTCCATGCTCATGACCGATTCAGAGTATGCTGAGCAAACAATTTAGTAACCCATTTGTTTCATTAACAAAGTAGAATCTAACAAGTGCTTTGATGTTCTTGAAACCCATTAGCAAGGTGAATTCTGGTTAATAACAAAACAACATCATTCTGAACGGTATTCCATTCTTGGAGTTCAGTTTTCTAGGACTTAATATTCATGTGAAGGTAGCTTCTTTTTCCTCTCATTTGAACTTTTTCTGGATGATTTTTATTTGAATCGGCAAAGTGAAGTTTCTTTCATCTATATCTCATTTGATTTGCTTGCCCCTAATTTCAGATGCCAGATACCATTGAGGATTTATGCGACGCAATAGAGGATTGCATTGCACAGGCTGGTGCAGTCCTCTGTCCAAATCCTAACGTTCTCGAGGAGTATGAACGCCGTTGTCAGCAGGTCTGATTATGATATTTCACTGATCATGAAGTCGGTGTGATTGTTGGTCATGTAATTACCGCGGGAAATAATTAAGTCCAGAGTCCCTCACATTTCAGCCTCACTGTTTTGCAGATCACTAGCTTAGAGGCGAAATATGAACATGAGAATGCTATGTTGACCACTTGCTTGACAGAGATTGAAAGCACCAAGGTAGTCATAGTTCTCTTATAAGTTCTTAAAAAAAAGCAAAATGGCTTGCCTTTATCTTCTAATTACCCCTGATGTTAATGCTTAAACTTAGCAATACTGCTATTGGTGATTGATACTGAAACACTTAAGATTTATGTGGGTCTGCTGTTTTCCTCTTACAGACGACATGGCTTTCAACACTTCGAGACCTTGTAGGTCAGATAAATGAGACCTTCAGTCGGAATTTCAGAGAAATGGCGGTTGCAGGAGAAGTTTCTCTGGGTAGGTAAATCTTTTGATCATATTGTTTTCTTGGATAAATATTTAGCCTGGAAATATTTTCTTATGTATGACCATCCTTATGCGGTGTTATACAAGGTTAAGGCCATTTCTGAAATCAAGGGTTGATGCAGACGAACATGACATGGACTTTGACAAATACGGGATACTGATAAAAGTGAAGTTCAGGTAATCTACATAGAGGCAGGGAACTATTGATTTCAAATTCTAACCTCAATTTATCAACCTTTGAATATGCTGAAACGTCAAATTTCTTAGCGTTGAAAAATATTATGGAACCTGGTCTTCTGGTCTAAAAAAATATATTAGCATAGTCTTTTTTCATGCATTTAATAGTTTGAAAATATTTCTACATTCCCTAGATTGCTATGTCATAGACGTACTCATACACAAGTGCAATGAAGGGGGTTGTGTGCCCTATGTTGGCAGCTTAGAAACCCTTTCCGACCCTTTTGGGTCGGAATGTACTGCGTCGGAACGTTTTTTTTAAATTAAAAAAAACAGGCACCTGCTTGCAATCTTCCTTCTTTTGGATAGTACATTGAAGGCCACAAATCATGCTTGAGCTCCTTTGATCAATTTTGGTGATGCAACAAATTTACTACCTATTCTTTATTAGACTGTAATAATTGCCAGAATTAATAAGTAATTTTATGGAGACTCTAGTTTCCATCTCATAAATTACATTGCTGAAACCCAATCCAGTGGTGTTCTGTTTGGTGTGGTTTGATTAAGGACCTTATGTAATAAACTTCAACAAGCTCTATGATATAACTGTGAAATGGAATCTTTTTGTGTTCTTTTTCCCTACCAATCCCTTTTCATTGACTCCGAGAGCTATCTAAACATGTTTCTTGCTGTCTCTGGTCATTCTTCATGCATATAGATGATGAACCTGTAAATATTTGGAAGTTTTTAACATAGTTGCCCGTACCAAATTTGCCTCCACCCATGATCTTCCTACTTTTTGGTAATTGATTGAGGAAAGGACCGAATTCTTTGCCTGTAATCTGCGTAACCTGGGTCGGAATGGGCCCCGTGTTAAATATTTACGTTTTTTTTATTTATTTATTTTGCCCACGTTCCAAAATGGAACGTGTTCTGTTCTGGAACGGGCAACTACGCTTTACGATTGTTTTTTTAATTTATTTTGCCCCCGTTCCAAAATGTGACCAAATTTTAAAAAAAAGTACGTACTGTATTAACGAAGGAAAAAAACATTAATAATGAGCCTCCCATCAATAATTTGATGGTTTTTAAAGGCTTCCCCAGAAAGGCACAAGAAAGGCTGCATTGAACCAAAGAAATTGTAATATGGAGAGGCACTAGATTATTCCGAAGCAGGACCCAGCAAAATTGGTAAAGAATCTGAGGTCTCTCAAGAAGCTTTGATACTACAAGCGAGAAGATAAACCGATTATATATTACTCTACTAAACCAATTATAGCAGATACACCAGTGGAGTTATGTTATGGTGCACAGGTTGGTGTGCCACAATCTGAATTTCACTAGTGAAATGTTATTAATATAGAAGATTCTATGCGAAGAATTTCTTTTCAGTGTTACTTATTGGATTATTCTACATATTAGCATGATACTGTCACATGCCAAGGTTTTTGAATTGACAAGCACGTTTTCTATTTTTTTCCGAGAGGTGACTAGTATTTTTGCTGAGAGGTGACTAGTATTTTTGCCGAGAGGTGACTAGTTTTTTCCATTGGGTTACACTTTCTAAGCTTTTTTATTCAGTTGGTCAAAGCTTGTGTCAGATTTGTGTTGCTTTAAGGGGCGAAACTGGTTTTCAGATTTGATTTCTCCATAGGAGCATAGTTTGAGGCATTAGAATGGATAGGGCAGCGTATATGTCATGCACCTGTAAATCATCTAAATACCAAGCTTAGAAGCCCGTTCTGACCCAGTACGTTCCAACTGTTTTTCGTCAGAATGGGCTTCTAGGGTTGGCAGAATATTTTAATAAAGGACATGAATTTTGCTAGACCGTTTTTGTTGTATGTAGGCCTACGTGATGTATTTTTTGTCATGCTGAGTCAACCATAGCAGCAAGCAATGTGCTTATGGTACTGTTGTTTTGATGATTCAAATAACTTCCAATGCATGCTACAGAGCCATCATGACTATCCATGTACATCACCTGAATCAAATGTGCAATAAAGAGTCATAAACCATGAATGACCAAAATATTGCCTAGAGAAAATCCTAAGTTACATTTATGTTCCTTTAGAGCCTGTAGGCTTTGTTGATAGACAAAGATCTTCCTTCAAATTTTTGCACCAATGGAGACGCTGGTAGAATTGTGATAATAGCCTATTTATGGATGTTAAAATGTTTATGGACTCTTTAAGAAGTAAAGCTTTCTTGCATGTAGGAGTCATGCTCTCAGCTTTGCATGTAAAATCAAACTCAAAACTTTGAGATTAGATCTGTGTTTGTTTTTGGTTTCATTAAAACATCTAATACTAGAACATAAAGATATACCACAAGCCTCACAAGGTCCTTAATATGTATAGATCCCGGCGGTAGATACTGGAAAGTGAGTCAAGTTTTGGTGCTATTCATAGTGGTCTCAGGATACTGATCGGATGCCCAAAATCTGCTTCCACAGAGAAACAGGAGAATTGCAGGTGCTAAGTGCGCATCATCAATCTGGAGGGGTATGCCATGTTATCACAATTTTTTTCCTTTTTGAGAAAGTCATATGATGCAGTTTGTTGACATTGTTTGGTACCTGAGAGAAACTTTGTATTTAGATTATTTTAGGTTGAAGTTTGATGTGTTGAAAGATCTGGTGGTGGGCTCGCTTTGCAGGAACGTTCAGTTTCAACAATATTATACCTTGTGTCCCTTCAGAATCTTACAAACTGTCCTTTCAGGGTGGTTGATGAAATCAACCAGGGTAGGTCAAGCGATTGACTGCATGCTACCTTAATAGGTACTGTATTTCAAATTTGTCGTTCTGAGTAGCTTGTTATGATGGTACACTGTCGCAATGCAGGTATGGATCCCATTAACGAGCGCAAAATGTTTCAG
This sequence comes from Diphasiastrum complanatum, assembly GCA_029204225.1. NCBI lineage: Eukaryota > Viridiplantae > Streptophyta > Lycopodiopsida > Lycopodiales > Lycopodiaceae > Diphasiastrum > Diphasiastrum complanatum. The sequence continues at coordinate 7,788,322 of CM055098.1, read as the reverse complement.
CAGTTGGTGAGGGCCGCAAGTCAGCCAAATACACCACAGTATGATTGTCCTTTAAACTGTTTTATCACCTATATTAAGCAGCTTATGATTGATTAGATAATAGCTGTTTTTGAGTGTTCTGTTGATGTAATGCTGCTGCTTCTTTGCAGATGTTTCTTATTAACACCAAAGCTCCTTCCTGAGCTTGACTATTCAGAATGTTGTAGCATTCTTTCAATAATGAATGGTCCATGGATTGAGAAGCCTTCAAAAGGTAAGATCCTTTTTCCTTTTAATGCTTTGACGGATTGCTTCTCTTTTAGTCTGGCAGGGACAACAAGCTGATAGTAATTTTGTGTATATCTTGGAACTGTTGAATGTCCTTTTGGATTTTGCAGTTTGGAGCAACGGGATGTCTTGGTCAGCTGTCTCACAGTCGTTATCACAACCAGTGTCTTGATTTAGGCCTTGAAGTTTTTTTGCTGATAATTGTTCATCAACATCCTCTATGGTAAGCTGTGGTCAACTATTGTGCTGCCAATTTGCCAGAGTGGAAATATTCTCTTGATTGAATCACTTATTTTTTATGTTGAGCTAGATTGAGTTGAATTGAGTTGAAACCATGCTCTGTCACATATTTCAGCACCCTTGCTGGTGTTCTGTAAATTATTGTTTTAACTTTGCTCAAGATATGAGCAATGACAGTCAAAGCTATTAATGACTGTCATTATTCTTATTAAAAATTGAAAAGGTATTCTACTGAAGGTCTTTACTGTTCCTAAAGCAGGAGTAGCTACAACCAGTTTTAAATGTATGATTCTTTTTATCACACACGCATGTCTGAGTGCCGTGGTATTGTCTATGGCACCTAGTTTAGTTTAGTATCCATTGTATGTAGCAATAGGGCCAAGTTTGTGACCTGAATGGTAGAGATAAGAACATGCTCTTTCACACTGGACTCTCTCTTGCTGTCATTTTATGGAGCCAATGGCACAGAACGTGTCATGTAAGTTTATTCCTAGAATAAATCGTTTGAGGGGAATGTCAATATTAAGTACATATATACATTGACCCAGATAACTCTTCTTTAAAGAGGCAGAATTATCTTGTACTTAATTTTTCTTCTGAATTTTAATTTACTTAAGCGCCTCTTAATTTTTTCACATCTGCTCTTTCATTACTAATGTAAACCAACATTTATTGCAAATTCTAGTGGATGAAAATGTGGTACTAACTTCTAAGTGATAACATAGTGGAATAAGTCACTGCAACAAGCTAGAGTGATGCAGTTTATTGTAGAGGGTGCAAATTAGTAGCTGCAAGAGTGCCAATTTGGAGGTTATGAACATGCATGCATTACTACTCGAGGACATTTGCCATCTGAATAGTAAGTTACATCTAAATGTGAGTACTTTTGAGCTTCTTGCAGCTTGCAGAAAGATCATCTTATTCATCCACTACCTCAATCATATTGAGTATTCAAAGGCCTCATTCTCACAGCGACATTTCAAGACATCTAAATGCGATATATATTATGATGGATTCCTGATTGCTAAGTTGCAGTTATTGCTTGAATATAGAAGGTTACGAAGATGGCCAATTTTTTGTACCTTGCGAAACAAAGGCACGTGGATGATATTTCTGATTGCAATCAAACTATTTCACTTGTAACTCGGTGCTCTTTTTTTGGGCAGTCCCGTTCTGTTTGCAACATGTGGATGGTATTTCTGATTGGAATCAAACCATTTCACTTGTAACTCAGATCATAAGAAATGTGAACACTAGGAGCCCCAGAAATTTTAATGTGTTATTATTCTCAACAAAGCATTGTCTAGGCACACAAATCACATTTAAAACAAGGTTTGTAGCTACTCATCAATTCAATTGTTGAAAAAGTTCCTCTTGAATGAACATGTGCAAACAAAGTTGCAGAATAAGGCCAAACACATGGAGGATTCTTCGATCTGTTGCCTTGGTAAACAGGCCTTGGTAGTGTATGACAAGGTTTTTAATGGCGTCTAACTAGAGTATCTGGAGTCAGGTTGACTTGCCTTAGTTGTCACCAGCCGTAAGCAAAAAATCTACTGCAACTCAAAGTACCATTGAGGCTGGAAGGTTATACAATTTATCTCCACAAAATACTCAAATGATTCTGGAATGTAGAGAGGGCTGTTTGCAATCAAAGTGAATGCCTTATGCAACCCTTCCTAGTCGTTATGGACAAAGACTTGTAAGCAATTTACTGTGTGTTTGCTCATGATGACAAAGTGAGGCAAGCAAAGACTGTGGTTTGATGTTTCAAGGAGAATGTCTGAAGAGAAGGGGAATGCTAGCATTTAGCTTGACATTTAGTCTTAGTATTATGTTGGCAAGTTGAGCCAAGCAACGATGGTGGTTGATGGAAGGATTTGTTGTTTTGAATAGAGTATGTCCGATGAGAAGGTGAGTGTTAGTATTTAGCTTGACATTTATTCTTACTATGATGTTGACAAATTGAGCAAAGCAATGATGGTGGTTGACACAGATTTGATGTCAGATGGCTCAAAAGTTTATTTTGTCATGTTCAATTTGAAGAGAGAGAGAGAGAGAGAGAGAGAGAGAGAGAGAGAGAGAGAGAGAGAGAGAGAGAGAGAGAGAGAGGTGGCACATTACTTTTGATGCCAAGGAAGTAATCAAGAAACATTTGAAGCTATAAAGTGATGCCTAACTATAAACTACTATAAAGAGTAAACAATTGAAGTCTTACATGTTTTTTACATGCATGTTCTAATGTTTGTTGTTTGGTAAGTTATCCATATTAGAAAGACTTTCAAGTAGTTTTAAATGGTGAAGTTATGGCAAAAATATCACACATTTGATTATCCTAAAACTACTATATTTCTAAAATTGGTAGTAGTTAAAAATATCGAAAAATTAATTTGACAAAGCACCAAAAATATGACAATTCGAAAAAAAAAAAAAGACTCAATTAATTGTGTAACTACCGTCATAGATTAAGGCCACAATATTGATAATGACACCAATTTTGAAAAAGTATTTGTTCACTTGTATAGTACTCTTTGCAAAGTCATTTTGTCTCCAATTTTTTTGTAGCCATCACTGCCATAAAGCACCGACTCAAGGGCATGCTAACATGTGCAGTAGGCTATTCCAGTCAATTGTGTACATTGCATACTTTTGGTTATGCTAACCATTGTAGTTCAAATCATGATCAAGATGATTGATATGAAGAAGCTTTGCATTAGGCTAGGCATTCAAATCCTTGAAAAAAAAAGGATTGCATTTTAGAAGAATTAGAGTTTTTTTTTTTAGGTGACATCTAAGCTTTTAGCAAATTGTCGCAATAGAGAATCATTATCGTGGCAAAGTTAAAAGTAATTATAGTAGCTTCAAAATTGTTAACTTTTTCACATGTGTGAGGACACACAAATCAATGTGTTTGATCTTCTAAGGTGGGTGTGATTGCACATGAAACTTGCTTGATTGAAACAACCAATCTAACTAGACAATCTTCAAGGCAAGAGCACACAAGCATTCATCATCGATCATTCACACTTTCTCACTCAAACCAAACACTTAGCATAAAAAAAACTAAGTCCTCAAACACATTCAATGAGTGAGAGAGCCCTTGCTCTCGGGTAGAGAGAGAAAGAGAGACTTGTACTCGGGTAGAGTGAGAATACATAGTGAAGGGAAAAAACTCCATGATTATCATTCAAAAAATCATGTACAATGAGAGAGCTCTTCCTATACTAGATCTAGCATGTGGAAATGTTCTAAAATGATTGGACACCATTGATTGCCTTTCTACGTCATAATTGGACCCCTAGATTTGCATCTCTCATGATGATTGGGGATGTGCATCTCTAAACATGATTGGTCCACATGTAATGCACCTCTTAAACTGATTGGCCTTGTGACGTACACCTCTGTTAATGTGATTGGGCCAAATGGATGCATTTCAATCCTAACATTATGTGACAAATGTCACTATCTCACTAGAACTCAAGTTTGAGGCTATTGACACTTTAAACTGAACATAAATGAACTAAAATAATTAGGCCTACCCTCCACACGTGGGAACATGCTCCACCCATGTGAGATTTACATATGTACATGAAGTTGCAAAAATTATCAAGCTAAATCTTGCATATTCTTCACAAAAATAGCTCTCGTTATTGCACCATGAGAATCTACATTATAGCACCAAGCTTTTGTAAAACAAATCATTGGAGTAGATTTTACTTTAGATTTGTGACTATTAATTCTAGTTTAAAGAGCTTTTTGTTTTAGGAAAATTTGCTTGAGCTAGACATGACACGTAGAACAACTTTTGTATTAATCATGAATTATACACAATTTTCAAATTTAAAAATATCATGATTTCATTTTCCAAAGATTCGATGGGAATATTTGTCGTCTCTCTACAAATTTGGAAGACCATAATTTGTGGAAAAGCCAATTGTATATGATATAATCAGTTTGCAAAACAAATAGTTCCCTGTGTGCAAAATTAGAGCTTAAGTATTTGTAGAAGATAGAAAGACTTTTTGAATAGATTCATGTGGCATCCATTTGGGTTCATAGTGGTACATATATGGAGCCTTTAGACAAAAGTAGAATTATGCCAAAATGCCGCTTAGTCCCTTTTCTTTTGACCAAGGAAAATATTCAAACTGTTTCCAAATGCTATGCTTTGATGGAGTGTACACACGATTTTCACAAGGATGTTTGACGAGAACTTTTGCAAGGAGTATTTTTGTGCCTCTTATGATTTTAATTCCTCAATTCAACCACTTGAAGTGGATAAAAAACGTCATTTGTACCCAAAATCAAGATCAAACCAGGTGATTGAAGATGTATAAAAAATGGCCTCTCCATTTTATTGGCGATGGTTTGTATTGGCATATGTGTCAATAGTTAAAATATTGGGGGATGTCATATATGCTTTGGATGGTCCAAAAAGAGAACTGGATGGACTCATAGAATATGGATATTGATATGCATGTTTTAATTTGAGTGTAATGGTGAAACCTTACTCTAGGGTTATTGTTGTTGGGTTAATGCAAGAGAAATCAAGATTTCCCCTCGTTATTTGCCCCCCCCCCCCCCCCCCCTTCGAGTTGTGGTGTCCTCGGGACATGAGTGAGTCATTCCCTAGTGGGGTAGAACCACCAACCTAGGCACCATGTGAACTGAAGATGGACAAGGTGTTGCTCACGTTGACTGCAGTCCCGAACCCAATGTCATAGTGTAGCGCCGGCGCCTCAAAGGGCGCTGGGACTTGAGCGGTTTCCCCAACACGCGCTTAAGTCTAACATTCATCCATCATGCACTTACGTAAAAGCCAACTCAGAATCGTAACAAGCTTAACCATTCAGACTTAAGAAAAACTGGAATCCCAACCAACCCGAAAGCCAACTCAGAATCCGTCCCCAAAAGGTAACCAAAGGCAAAGACAAGCCACACATGAAACCCAAGGCATAGTGGTCGCCAAACTGACCAATTGGCATAGCGGCAAGCCCCATGTCGATGACAGGGACCCTTAGGCGCCAGCGACGCAAAAAGGTTGTAGTAAGGGTCCTTCCACTTGGACCAGTCCCGGAGGCGAAACCGAAATGGTAATCATCCCCAAGGATCAACTTTATTAGATTTGGAAGAGGTTACATTCATACATAGACTGACCGGTCTCGGGGCCACCAACACGTGCTGGGCATTGTGCCTGGCTCGTGCTGGTAGAGGGAGCTGAGACCTGGCGACTGGATTCCTGGCGCTGGTTGAGCTGCCCAAGTTTCTGTCTGCCGGACTCCCCCTATAGTTCTGCTGTGATTCGGCGCACCCCCTCTGGTTTGAAACATAGTGCTTTCTGGTAAAGCACGCTTTTTAGGACTTAGTTTTTATTTTGCTGATTAAGCCTGGCAAGCCTGGCAGAATCAGTCTGGCTCCCGGACATGGGTCCCGGGAGCCGTCCCGGCGGCCGAATCAACCTGCTTTCCTGACTAGGCCATGACTCGAGCTCCAGAGCTAGCTCATGACTTTGTGACTACTTGACTGGCTCACCACAGGTCGGAGGCTCAGTCCTTGACATTCTAACTTGCTCTGGGACCTTAGGGAGTGTCACCCCTTTGAGTCTTATAGGGCACGCTGGGTGCACCCAAGTCAGCTTTACAACATCCTCCCCTCGTTTGAGAAAGCTGATGTCCTCATCAGGGCCAAACTAGAACCTAAGACTCATGGCACGGGCTTAATTCACCGGCCAGACTTTAGTCACATATACAAGGGCACGGGCTTGATTCACCGGCCAAAGGAAACCAACTGTAAAGCAGAGCAATGATATTGTGTTTTACACCCAGCACAGGAAAAGTGTGGATCTAGTTCACTTACGTAAAACCTGTGTGAAGCTGCTGCACTTAGACATCAAACTGAAGCTCACTCCTCAATGAGAAATGCGGCTTACTTTATTAGCATGAAAGAAAAAGGTACTCACGGCTCCCTTAAGCCTCAGATATGTCGTTGTCGTCGCACATCTGGATGAGTCCCCTAGGACTCTAGATATTTCGTTTGGTCGTCCAGGTTGAGCTCCTTGAGCTCTGCATCGGCACTTAGATTCACCTTTGACGTAGAAACTGCAGGCAATGTTGGCTCCATTTGACCTCGCGTCAACTGTTTTGTCACTGTTGGATGTGATACCACATGTAGCACCGGCGCCTCAAAGGGCGCTGGGACTTGAGCGGTTTCCCCAACACGCGCTTAAGTCTAACATTCATCCATCATGCACTTACGTAAAAGCCAACTCAGAATCGTAACAAGCTTAACCATTCAGACTTAAGAAAAACTGGAATCCCAACCAACCCGAAAGCCAACTCAGAATCCGTCCCCAAAAGGTAACCAAAGGCAAAGACAAGCCACACATGAAACCCAAGGCATAGTGGTCGCCAAACTGACCAATTGGCATAGCGGCAAGCCCCATGTCGATGACAGGGACCCTTAGGCGCCAGCGACGCAAAAAGGTTGTAGTAAGGGTCCTTCCACTTGGACCAGTCCCGGAGGCGAAACCGAAATGGTAATCATCCCCAAGGATCAACTTTATTAGATTTGGAAGAGGTTACATTCATACATAGACTGACCGGTCTCGGGGCCACCAACATGTGCTGGGCATTGTGCCTGGCTCGTGCTGGTAGAGGGAGCTGAGACCTGGCGACTGGATTCCTGGCGCTGGTTGAGCTGCCCAAGTTTCTGTCTGTCGGACTCCCCCTATAGTTCTGCTGTGATTCGGCGCACCCCCTCTGGTTTGAAACATAGTGCTTTCTGGTAAAGCACGCTTTTTAGGACTTAGTTTTTATTTTGCTGATTAAGCCTGGCAAGCCTGGCAGAATCAGTCTGGCTCCCGGACATGGGTCCCGGGAGCCGTCCCGGCGGCCGAATCAACCTGCTTTCCTGACTAGGCCATGACTCGAGCTCCAGAGCTAGCTCATGACTTTGTGACTACTTGACTGGCTCACCACAGGTCGGAGGCTCAGTCCTTGACATTCTAACTTGCTCTGGGACCTTAGGGAGTGTCACCCCTTTGAGTCTTACAGGGCACGCTGGGTGCACCCAAGTCAGCTTTACAACACATAGAGGCAGGGACCCTCCATACTATTCTCACAACAATGCTTGTGGACGAGTGGTAGGTACCTCGGACTTTCGTTATGGAGATTATGTGGGGGTCCTGACACTAACCCAACCCATCATCAAGAGAAATTTGGCATGGAATGTGTTATGGCCATATTCAGCTAAGGACATGGAATAGTGCTAATATGGTAGACCGGCCCTCCAGTGTTCGAGATTATTGGTCACGCCTAGATTTAATTCCACATCGAGGCCTGTTGGTGACTAATGACCTTGAGAGGACCCAGACACTTAATTGAGACATATGGAGTAGTGCATGTACATGTGACTAATATAGGCAGGAGGTATGCATGAAGAGCTGTGATCTATTTATATTGACCTGCATGGGGACTGCATGTGCTCATGCACAGGATCCTACTCTCGATATATTGAGGTAGTGATTATTTCCGTCAACGACTTTGGTCTAGGTTACCTGTTGAGCTCTTATCCTCTTGCTGTCACATTGGCATGGCTTGGGGGTTAGATCCAGGAGGATTCTCCAAAAGGGATCTAGGATTGGCAAAACCCTTTCAGGTTTTTGTTTTGTAAGGAGAGGCCTTTTTGAAGTCTAGATGGTTTTTTTGTGCATGGGTTGGGTATTTTGGAGTTGATGGACCGTGATTTATAAAATTGCATGTGTGTGCATGCTGGTCAACCAAGGTTTTAAGAGCTTGACGTGTAGTGACTTCAAAAAGGGTTCCAAAGTAATTTTGGGAACTCGGGAGATTTGAGTTACTAGTCTCCAGTGAGAGGAATTTCGATTCCTTTGGACATGTGGGTCAAAGCTGTAAACTCGATTTCGGTGTTTTCCGGTAAGAGGTAGAAAGAATTTGGTCTATGGACGATATGCATGTATAAAGTCCTTATCCACTTGACAATTACCTATAAGCCTAGCATTTTGAGAACTTAATACTGTTGTTTTTGTGTCAAGCTGTAATAATCGGTTAAAATTTTATTAAACCGATCTTGACAAAATAATGGCAGTGGTTTGGTTCTCCAAGCAAGTACCCAGTCAGTGTGGATTTTGGACCCCTGGTACTGTGCTTTTTATCGATTTAACTTTGGAGTAAGATTGCTCCTAGTAAATAACACCGTTGTAGTAATTTTGGGAAAATCCCAAGTCCCATTATTAGCAAAAATGCTTGAATTTGGATTTCTTATTTGTTTCTTCATACCATTTTCACATGCTATCTCTTTGGAGTTTGAATGAAAAAATTTCATTCATTCATACATCCCTCTTTTAATCAATTTTTGTTAAGTTTATCTTTGTGCATGGATAACATTTTATTTTTATATGACACTCTTAACCAAGTTGAGAATTGTAGACATCAAAAACATCATACAATATATTCAAGTGTCACTTTTCGTCAAAAATTGATTGTGTTCATATTTTGACAAGAATTACTATTTAGTTTTGATATATTCATAAATGTTTTATCTTGAAGTGTTTCTATGTTTTTTTAAAAAATCAAGTTTGTTTGTTTGTTTTTCTTTCCACTTGAGCACAGCTCAAATTTTCATTTGCAATATTGAATTATTTTTAGCTATTTTTGTATCACAATTTACAATGAATGAAATTATTTAGTACATGTTATATTCTCTTTTCTATAATCGTATTAGATAAACTCATCTTCTATATATGGATTATTGTGAAAAATCTTAAGATATAAAATTGTTAGACATAATTGCCAAATGTAATTTTTAGATACAATATTAAAATATTAATCGTATTATAATAACGAATCATCATATTATTACAAGTCTAGATACACACAAAAACTCGTCCTCAAGTGGGGAACCAACGGTTATTGACTATTTGACCCTATTGATTATGATACAAACTTTTATTGAATTGCAATTGTTTCACTAAATTTCAATAAAATCAAACATAAAACTTGATAGACAATAAGTAAATAAAAACTTAATCATCATATTGATAAAAATTGGGTATACACATGAATAATAATGTCATAACAGATAAAGTATAAAAACATATCATTCAAATATTGAATGTACAATTTGAATTTTATGAGATTCAAACATTCTTAAATTTTCTTTCCAATTCTCCAATGGGCACAAATATCTCTTTGCAGCAGTTCCAATCGTGTAAGGTTTACAATAGCCAAGTTCTATTGCTTTTAGACTAGCTTCCATGTCCCTCATACTTTGTACGAGTCGCATGTTCTCTAATATTTTCAATTGTCTGTCTGTCAACTTTACAAGTGGATCAGGTCTTCGACTTTTTTGTTACTCTCCTTTGAATACCTATGAATTGGTGGCCTCAATTCTTTGGAAAGAACAGTGACTTGATTGTGATGAATGTTTCGATGAACTACGAGTACTTGTGATACTAGGAAACATCTTCATAACATATTGAAAATGTCCATACAAAGGATGACCTTCTATCACTGGCAGTTGTCCATATCTTGTTGCTTCTATGGCTGGCCGAACATCAAGAACTTGTGTTAATTTGAGAAGATACAAAAAAGCTTGTTGTTGAATCCATCATCTTCACATTCTCCTATAAATGGATTGGGAAATATGTAGTTTCCTGGATCATTAAGACAACCTTTGTATGGACTATCATCTATTGATATGGCATTTCTTTCATCACAAATACCAGTGAAATTTACCCACACCCGACATAGTGGCTTGAACATTGATTCCACATTTGACTTGTCTGGTCTATATAAACGAGGCGATGATTGTCCAAAATATTTTTCTTGTCCCCAAGTCATAAAAGTGAATTGTCTTTTTGTGAAGAATTGAAAAAGATTATCTATGTTAGATATAGGGTTCTTATGTTTTTTACATCAAGCATCTAGGTGTAGGATGTTGATAGGAACAAATTTGGCATAGATGGCAAATTATGCATTTCCACTTGTAATGCCACTATTGAGCCAAAATAGAGTAAGAGACTTAACTCGTGCCAATTAGAGTGTAGACAAGTGTAACGCTTTTGTTTGATGAATTCTAAGAGGTCCAATAGGATTTAGAGGTGGAACCATGTGAGGTCCAATAGGAATTTGAGGTGTGCTTGAATATAGTCCAATAGAATTAAGAGGTGCATGGATCAATGGTCCAATAGGATTAAGAGGTGACAAAGTATGGTCCAATCATAGTTAAGCATAGTGTTAGCTCGTGTATCTACTAGTATTATTGTACTCATTTTGAAGCTAATTGATTCTCTCTATCCGAGGAGAGCAGCTTGTTTTTACTTAGATTATTCTTTGAATACTTCCCACACGTGTGAGTGAGAGGTGGAAGTGATTGAATGCATGTAGTAGTGTGTTTTTGCCATAGGATCTAAGATTGATCTTAAATCTCAATCTAATCTTAATCTTGGTGCATCTACACACCTTAGGAGATCACAAGTACATGTTGTGGACAATCCACACGTGTGAATTCAACACTTTTCGCTACACTCTCCCACAATTGAATCCTTGGTACAATGTTCTTCTCTTTTGCACATGACCACAATCCAATATTAAAGTGATTGGAGATTGCACTCAAGAAGTCAATGCACCCCCTACATAGTATGATCATATCCCACCCAATGTTATAAATCTCTTGGTTGGTTGAACCCTTTTCAAACTTGCTCATCAATAGTCCATTGAGATCTCAATACATCTAAACAATGTAGCACAAAGATTCATTGTACCTGGTGCTTTTGTTGTACTTGTCCAATTTTATCTTTTCCTTTTGTGATCTTTTTATGAAGTCGTAGGTGCCGCAACAACGCAGAGTGTCAAAAGATGAGATAAAATCATTTGGATAATCAAATAGTGACAAAGAGGCACTCGAACCTAAGTTCGAGCATAAGAAGTACAATATGGAATTTTCAAAATAGTCATGGCCATCTGATGCTTGAAGGCAATTTCATAGTGATGGCAAATCATAATGCGAGTTGTACTAACAAAGCAACATATGCCCAAATTTAAAATCAAGCCTGCTAAATCAAAATATGTTTTGAGAAGTATGGAATTGCAGGTGCAGTGGTAGCTTAAGTCGTTAAGTAGTATGAAAACATACGGATAAAGAAATAGTGTTGAGTTGATCAAACCTAAGTTTGAGCATAGTCCATAATATGGAATTTGCAAAATTGCCATTATCATGTGATATTTCGATCATAATCAAAGATACGCTTGCATGCAACTTTGTGATCAAACACAAGGTTGATAACTAGACTTTAGGATTGTTAGTGGGAACAATAGATTTTTAAGAAGCAGCATTAAATTATATACATGCTTACATAGTGGTGAAAGAGTTATGCTCGAACTTAAGTTAAAGCTCAGAGTCTCCAACATGAAAAGCATGACGAACATTTGATAGTTGAAGATACTTTTATTACGCGAGCAAAACATAATAGGAGCTATACTTACAAGACAACATATATTCTAATTTACAACTCATGGTCGAGTTCAACAATTTGATTTGTGAATAGCATTTTAAGAGTATGATATTTGAAGGTTCAATACTAGTATGCAATGTCAACGAGTAAAACAAAAACATATGCATGACCAATTAATGGAAGATGAGCTAAAGACAAACATGTAGACTCAAAAATATGTTTTGAGATGAACGTTTTGAGAGCATGGAGGTGTATGTGAAATAGTTAAATATGGCATTAAAATGTGGCATAAAATCATTTGGATGATTAATTGGTGACAAAAGAGCTCTGCTCGACCTTAAGTTCGAGCATAAGTCCACAATATGCACCTTTACAAAATCTACAAAAAAATATGTTTTGAGGAGAACATTTTGAGAGCATAGAGGTGTATGTGAAATAGTTGAATATGGCATTAAGATGTGGCATAAAATCATTGGATGATTAATTTGTGGTAAAGGAGCTTTGCTCAACCTCAAGTTCGAGCATAAGTGACAATATAATATTTGGAGACAATACTACAAGATTGGCAGATCATAATTGAGGCTATGCGTATAAGACGATGTGTGCTTGAACTCGAGGTCGAGCATCGAGACCCAAATTTTTGTTTTGTAAATGGAATTTTGAGAGTATGGAATTTGTAGGTGTATTAATAGCAAATATCATGAAGATGTAGCATGATATTACATGGATGATCACATGTTGACAAACTAGCTTTGCTCGAACTGAAGTTCTAGCATAAATTATACAAAAACGATTTAGTAAAAAGCACTTTGACCATATGGTATGTGTAGGGGATATCAGCATATTGTAATAAGAACTATGAATACACAACAATATATACTTAAACTCAAGTTTGAGCAAGGAGACAAACATCTACAATCATGGTTAGCAATTGAGAGTCTGGAGTTTGTAGATGCAATAGTAACAGTGTTAAGAAGTGGCATGCTTTGCTCGAACTTAAGTTCGAGCACAAAGTGTACAATGTGGTATTAGCATAAAGCACTTTGAGCATGTAGTATTTGCAGGCAATATTATAGAGCTCTCACATCTTGATGGGAGCTATGCTTACAAGACAATAGGTGCTCAAACTCAAGGTCCATTATGATAACTGAATAACATGTTTTTTCTATAAGTATTTTAAGAGTATGTAGTTTGTAGGTGCAGTATTAGCATATGGCACCAAAAAGTAGTATGAAATCATGTGGATGATTACACAACTCGAACATCAATGTAATTGACCACAGTTCTTTCCTGTCCAATAACTTTCCTACTATGGCTACCCGTATATGTAGCACAACATTTCCAAATAGTACTCGTGGGTTCATTTTTTATGTTATCTAGTAGTCAGAATAAACAATTATTTATCATAATGTCATGGAATAATAATGTCACAAAGTATTTCATATTGTAAACATTAATTGTAGTCTATATAGCATACTTCACATTTGTTGAGCAAAATAGGCCAAACCCACACAACAATTGGTCCTGCTAGTTCATAATAGTTATAGCAACCTACGATGATTATTGGACCAAGGTACTAGGATCTAAAAGGTCAAACTACAATCACGATATTGGCTTTGAGCACAAATTTCCAAGATAGTTTTTTGGGCCGATTTAGAGCCACTAGCATTTGGTTGTACAATGAACATTTTCGTTTAGGGTCACTTATAGGTAGGGGTTTAGTGCATGCGGTCAACCATACTTTTTTCGTACCCAGCTTTTCTAATGCAACGTCCTAACCTAACTTTATGGACACGTTTTGCTCCTTCGACTCATTCATTTACCTCTAAATTAGTATCCGTAGGTTCTTTTTTATGTTGCCTAGCAGCCATAATAGACGACTCATAAATCTGATCCCATTTGGTCATAATGAAATTTGAAACACTAATGCCACAAAGGTTGTAAACCCTAATTTAGTCTTTCTGAAGTACTTGATATTTATAGACAGAAATAGGCCATTGTAGTCTTTCCGAAGTACTTGACGTTTATGAACATAAATAGTTTGTGACTCCTTTTTCATCCTAGACACTACCTCTATCTCCAAACATGCACTAGACACACTTTTGATAAGACCTTCATCCATCTGTATTAGGATTCTCTCACTACCCTAACTTTCGTCTTCCCCATGATCTTTTCATGGGGTCTTAGGCCACCTTTCTCATCACTCCATATAGCTACCTTTCTCATCACTCCATACAACTACCTCCATTGCCTACCTCTTCCCATCGACCCTAACATGGATCCTCTTTCTTGTGCACAAGGGCAGGAATTCAAGTCCAATTGGCCGCACAAATGAGGAAATACAAGAGAAAGAAAAAGCCAAATATTGCGGTACAAGGTAAGGTTAATAGTCATAATTATCTGCTAGAAGTTAGAACCATACACCGGCTGAAAAGCAAAAGCTTTGTTATCAACGTCTCTATCATCAACAGGTATAATAAATGTTGACAATCTAACCAGACAAAAATATCAACGAGGAGATTTTTGGATAAACTGCATTCAGGATGGCCGAGGCCATTCAATCACAGCTTAAAAAAATTAGTCCATCAAATAGAATCGTTGAGACTTATAACATGACAACACACAGTAACTACTACCACAAATACAATCTATCGAGAATTGTTCCACCGGCACTCTATGTCACCTGCATTAGCAATGGAGACCACACATGAACGCCTTGTTGCACCCATAAAAGTCATTGATGCACCAACACCCTGCACGATTCAAGCATGAAGCAACCTGCTGAAAAATAGATAAAGAACTTATTCCTATCAGATACTCATAACAGAGAAGCTGTATGAAAAACACCGAGTGTGATGAACAAATCTTATCATATATATAATCGAAAGTCATACTACAGATGGGCCATATGGAAGGCGCTTTCCTCTTCTACCCGCAGTATAAGTTGCCACCACGACCTGAGCACAGATGGCGAGATGTTAACAATGGACCTTACCTCGCCAAAAATAAAAACCTGCAGATTCTTCAATCTCACGATACTTAACATCGCCCTCAATGATCATTTTTGAACGGTGAAGACAGTAGATGAATATTCATTTGAAAGAACAACTTAAGAGAGAGAGAGAGAGAGAGAGAGAGAGAGAGAGAGAGAGAGAGCGCACCTGCGATGGCGGATCGTCTGTCGCCCAGATTGGAAGGATGCGTAGAAGGCATTTAAATTCTTCCACTTGATGCAGATACCTGGCAGCATTCCGATCAGCAAGCAAGCATCCAGTCACTCTCAATATGATTATCTATACTTTGTGAGTCTAAATCACATTACTATTAGTAATAAAGCAACATAATTATTTATAAGAATACTATGACAGTTTCTAGTAGAACATGCTACTAAACTATCTCACAGCAATCGTAGCGCTTGCATGCATCGTCCAATATTGATTGGAACTTGGAAAATAGGATTTGGAAATAGCTGCTACAACCTTTTGCAAATGGTGAGATCACAGACCCTCATCCCTTTGAATATGAGCCAGCTGAGTACAATTGCCATATTCAAAGATCACGAACAGACATAAGAAAAACCATCAGATTGAATGATGAATGTGCGATCATGGTTAAGTAAAAGCTTCAACTTAGGAACCCTATAACATACCGGATTCAGCGTGCTATGGTCTTTGAAGCTTTCTTCTAAAAGTGCAAACTGCTCCTTTGAGAGGCGTAGCTTTTTCCGTTGATTGCATCCCTCATCTTCATCACTTGCTCCCCTAGAGTTGATCTCACAAGTCCAATCATCCAGTTCTTGTGTCTCTCCCTGTCCCTCTCCATCTTCGCATAGTTACTCTCTGTTATCCGAATCACGTCCATCTGAAAAGGTGAGCGGGTACTGCTAGTTGGAGAGCAATCATTTGGATCTTCTTGCTGCGAGCTCCTCTTGCCTTCTATATCTAGGATCAAAAGGAAGCATATTCAGCATATATACTCAAGCAGGAAAACGGATATATCTATATATCCTGATGTTCAGATGTAAGATTACATCTCACAGTGAACTAGTCGGATGATAAATGAACAATGAAAACTGGAGTTCTATGCCACCCACAAAAAAAATATGACATGTTTCTAGATAGGAAAAAAAGAGATATGAATGCAACTAGGAAAGTGAAAACTAGGAAAAGTGCAACACTTTCCTACTTTGACAACCTAGGAAAAGCAACATTTTAGATTCCTAGACAGGAAATATTTTTCCTACATAAGAAACACAAACCACAAAATCACACTATCCTATATAGAAAACTTAATAGGAAATATTTTTCCTACATAATAAACAGAAACCACAAAGCCACACACTTTTCTATGTAGGAAAATTATATCCTATGTAGTTGACATCAATTTCTTACATAGGAAAATTTATCAAAATTTGTTTTTTAATCTATTAAGAAAATTAAAAAGACTACTCTGTATGTGGAAAATCGCATTCTTATATAGCATATGTTAAATTCTTAGTTTAAACTATTAATTGAGTTTATTTTCTACAGCAAAACTTTAGACTCTTGAAATCTACTACCATACTTTTAAAATCTCTGAATTAAATAACAATTAGACTTCACGACAAGGACTAACCAATGAAACCAACACATCTATGCCATCATAACTTTTCAAAGAACATTCCATATACACAAAATTCTCTAATCTCCTTTTCTTTACCACAGGTGAGAAAGCTTCCAAAACTTGCTGCCTTTTTTGATCACAGATAATTAAGAAAGGTCCATATCAAGAATGCTGCATCCATCAAAGTATACTACACAAATTAGTTAGCAAAAAAGTGAGCTAATTTCACACTTAAAACGGTGTTAAATACCTCGAGAGCCATGTGATAGCTTGTTCCTGGAATGTTTAACTGCATAGACGATACCATCCCTTTGATGACATATCTAAAATCGTCTATGACTTTCATTGTATCAGGAGATGGTGCCATTCCAGCGCTGAAGTCCAAAACTAGTTGGAAGGCTAACTATAACTGGGAATCCAATTCAATCAGATTTCACAAGAAATCTGCATCAAATTTCCTAATACTGAAGTTCATGCCCGCAAGAAGTGACAACCTTAGACTATTCAAACAATCACACAACAAATGGAGATCCCTGAATGCTATCTATTGCATCAAAAATATATACGTTATATTGAATAATCTACTTTCGCCTAACAGACTATGAGAAGCTACAGCTTACATTCTACATGAAACTGAAGATATGCATACCTTCCGGGCTTCTTGGAATGTGACCACATACAGCTGATTATCCCATGAACTTAGAACCCATCTCGTGATAATATCCATTTTTGCCATCTTGTTCCGTATCAGGTCAGATTGCAATGAATCACGAACAGTTTTGTAAATTTTAGCTCTCATCTCTTGTGACAGGGCGGAGGGAAAACTTAACAGAGCAGATACAGACGGAGGGTAGAATCCCACAAATGACTTGCAAAGAAGTTGAGATTGAATCTTATATGATGTTAGGTTGACATACCTTGAGATCCCTATGAAGCACTCGACTGGAATGCAGATAATTCACTGCAAGTAGAAGCTGTGCAAACCACTTGCATAGCCTCTGACAAAATACAGGGAGCTCAAAGATCAGTAACAGTTGCGAGCAGTTGTCAAAAAGCTATGGAATTTCAGCATTCAACAAGAAGCTTTAAGCGCTTCACAAGATCTGATGGCTGGGGCATCTAGATGCAAGAACATTATCACTCTATAAAGAGAACTTAAAAACAATTACCTCTTCAGGAAAGTAGATCCCGTTTGTTTTTTTCACCATATCCGCCCTGAAAACATGAGAGAGAGAACGTACCGGTTCAATTTCCATGGTCCGTGCAGATACAGGCTAACATGGATGCCGACAATAATTCTGAGCCTCTACTATTCTGTCTAAATAATCTCACAAATAAAATAGGTCTTGACAGTAACCCGGTCAGTGCTACCCAATATCTTCCTGATATAACATTTCTGCCTGAGGAAGCTTTAGATTCTCGACGACTACCTCTACCAGTTTTGCAGGAAATTAAATTATGTCATCAACTTGATATGAAATTTTTGCAGGATGAGATGTCAAATATTGAGAAGGATAGTTTAATATCTTCATAAAACGACAAGCTAGACGCGCTTTCATTAGGAGCTCCATTAAATTGCTTATCAGATTACTTCGTCATCGACTCAGATTACATTCAACGTCAGAAACTTCTGAATGTGGATACACTCCGACTAAGGGGAGCAGTGATCTCGAACAAATGCGAAATCATATTTCTGCCATGGCAACCAAGCCAAGCGATAGGTGCATGGATAACTATTTGGCTTCTGCCAAGACGGAAAGTTCTTATTGCATGAATTGCATGATAAGTACATCAACACATGAAAATGCATTTGATGCGAGCCTTGGCAGTGGCATGCCTCCATGTCGTTTCTCAGAAATAGCAGAAGCACAGGGAACGACTACCGAAAACAGAAACGATTTTCCTGAATTGCTTCTTGAAGAGTATGTGATCAGCACAAAATCCTGCGGCAGAAATGCCCCATAACCTTGTATGAATGGCAGGCTGGAATGACCAGCACTACCAATCGGCCAGATATTTCTCAAGAGCTTGATCTTATCGAACTAGTCACAAGACAACTGGATACCGAGGATCTTCTATTTCAAAGAATTTAATATCTAATATTATTCGTTAACAGATGAAAGATTGCAACTGAAATCTTACAGCATTCCTGAATTAAGCCATGTTTTACGAGAATGAGGTGATGTAATTCTCAAGCTCATTTTTAACCTATTCCAATCTAAGTTATCCCCACATCTGTGTGATTCGAGCTAAATCTCGTCTGCAGTTGTGCCGGCACGTCACATTGTTGCGATGTTGCTTTACGATTTTGGAGTTAGAACTTAATATGGATTCAGGAATGGTGAGTAGCTCAGAATGTTTCTGATTATCAGATAGAGAACAGATACACATATAACATCTACGTACCTGCGATGGCGGACGATCACCAGGATCAGCATGGGATGGGATGGTGGATCAGCGCGATGGTGGATGAGCGCAACAATGGAACGTAAGAGGAGAGCAGGACGAGCGTGATGGTGGGTGGACTAGGAGAGAAAGGCGAGCAGAGGAGAGGAATCGCGCGGGAAAGTATGGCCCAAAGAGCTCTAAAAGCCCCAAAATCAAGACCCAATCAAGGATCGAATAGCTCCAAAAGCCCCAAAATTTTAATCTCTTTCTCTTTCTCTCCATGGCCAAAATGGCAACCAACGAAAATCTTCAGGATACCTGGTGGAGCATCCACCTCCTGCCCACTTGCAACTGGTGCGCCAGTGCAACACCTCATGTCGTCCGTCCATCGACGTGGCCCATGCCATCCACCTCATGCAGGTGGTTTTAGTGCTTTTTACCCCTTAGCCTTTCAGGTACCCCGACTGCATCATAGAAGGGCGAGAGAGAGCTTGAGCCGGTGCTAGCAAACTGTTTTTTGAGTTATCCTCAAAAAGGACTCCAATTATAAAGATTCTAGATTATTTTAAGACTATTACTCATAACAGGGTTCCTATGCTAATCCAAAAAATCGTCGAAATTTTATTATACTGGTTTTTGAGAAATTGTGTTGGTTTCATGCCTATACTATACAAGTTTTTCCGAGCATTCGTGCGTGCATGAGAGAGAGAGAGAGAGAGAGAGAGAGGGGGGGGGGGGTACAGGTTCTAAAAAAAATTGTGCTTTCTCACTCATAGGAATCAAATTCGAATTACCTCAAGTGATAAAAATGAAATTTGAGCAATCACAAGTGTAGGGGCAAATCCATCAGTACGGCCAGACCAAACTCAAGTGATGTAAGTGTCGTAAACTTGAGATGGATCGAGTTTGAATACAATCAATGAATTATGTCGAGTGACTAGGACCAAAACCACATGTTAGGCATGATCTTTGAGCCAGCTTGGGCGATTAGCATCAAATTTGAGCTATCTAAATTATGTAAGCTTGAGATTGCATGAATTTGATCACTTTAGAAGCAACTTCTAATGATAAAGGCCAAAACTGAGCCATCTTGATTGACACACCTCAAAGTTGAACTATTTCGAGTGATAGGGGCCATTTTCATCCATAAGGAATCAAACTCGAGCAATCCAATTGTCCTAAACTTAAACTTGATCGAGTGACAAGGGACATAATAGCCAAAATCGAGCTATCGCGATTAAATCATCTAAAATTTGATCTATGTCTTGTGATATGGGTCAATTCTGTTGATAAGGGGTCGAACTCGAGCAATCTAGACAAACTCAAGCAGTCTAGCAATCCAAAATCGAGCTATTTTGATTGATAGACATGTGTGGCATCAAATTCAAGTTATCTTGAGTGATAGACATCAATTTTGAGCTATCTCGAGTGATAGGAGCTACTTTCATCAATAAGAGATCAAACTATAGCAAATCGAATATCCTAAACTTGAGATTCATCGAGTGATATGAAGCAAACTTGTAACATAGGCATATCAACCTATCTCGAGCGATAAACATCAAATTCGAGCTATTTGAATGTCCTAAATCAAATATTCCTCTAATTTGATCACTCAATGGACAATTTCAAATAATGAGGGCATTATTGACCTATCTTATGTAGATTGATAGATCAAGGAAATATCCAATCCCTCTTGAGGATCAGATTAGGATCCACTCTTGGTCCTTTTTGTACTTTTTGCACATGGTATCAGAGCCAAGTACAAGAGGTTTTGTTGAAATTGATAGGGTTAAAAGATCCAAATCAAAGCCAAAATTAGCAGTTTTTTGAAAACTAGTCAGATTTTGGGTAGCAAGTTGGATTTGATAGATATTCTCAAAATTTTTTGACCAAAACTTGTTGTGGGCTGTAGGAACCCTTTTCACACGTGTGAGGCCGTACAGCTCTGGTTTTGGCTGAGAAAATTCAAAAATTTGTAGAATTTGACTCACATACCCAATTTGAGTGATTTTTGGTGCAAAATCAAGCATTTTCTATAGTAAATCTAATCCCTTGATTAGTTCTTGGATTAGATCAGCCAAAAAATTAAAATTGAAGCTTTGAAATAGGTGCATTAATTGATCTTCTCTGAGTTTTTGAGTGTATGTTGAAGTTAAGAGAGATTTTGCTAAAAATCATACATTAAGGAGTGATATGCAAGGTGAGAGGATGAAATCCATTGTACCATCACTCTAGATTTGTTCAAGAGTGATAAGGTCAAGTTTAGAAGCATCAATTTGCTAGAAAGCATCCTTGGATCTGTCCTCCAAGTGAAACCTTTGAGAGTTTCTAGTGCATATAGAACATCTATGCAAATCTTTTGTAGAATTTGACATAGATTGGCTTAAATTGAGTTCTAGAAAAGACACATTGTTCAACCCTACTCAATTCCTTTGAGTGATTGTAAGGTTTGAAAAGAGTCATTAAGGTGTCTATGGCAAATGTGTAGAGAGAGATCCAATTTTCTAAGAGTTCCTTCCTTTGTAGAGGGCAAGATCTAGAAGCTCATTTTGCGTTGTTATTGGTGAAGAATTTGTCTTCTCCTATGTGATCAAATCTTTCTAAGTGGCATTAGCTCTTTGAAGCACAATATCTTAGTGAGAAAAATCACAACTTTTGATTTTGAATTTCATTCCAAGTCTTAAAAGGTAGAGTAATTGGTGGAATCCAATAGGAGTGATTGAATTCAATTTGTTGAGCAAAAATTGACATAGTATGTATGAAACTCAAATTAGTTCTATTCAACTTTCTTTGTGAGAGTGTGAGGGTCAATTTGTGATCCCATTGGATGTCTAGAATGAGGAGGAGTCCATATTTGAGTATTCATGCATGGTTGAGATCTTTGTGAATCTCTAGTTGTCTAATTTTTTAGCTTTGTGAAAAATTGGTGGTATAGTTTGTTTTCAAAACAAATCAAATTCATTCTAAATCTCAAGAGTGAGGTTATTTGGGTCAAGAGTGAGTCCAAAAGAAGTGATTAAGTTCGATTTTCATGTGTTTGAAACAAAATCCATCTTTTGTTCGAGAATCTCAAGTGTTGAGAGAACTAGTTAAGTGAAAAGGAAAATCTAGGTGTCAAATCTTTTTATATCCATTTCAACTTTCAAAAAAAAGAGTCATTGGTATTTGATGAGTCCAATAGGAGATTGGATCTGATTTCTTTTGTGATTTGATTCAAAGATTGTGTGCTTTTGTCTTAGTGATCAAAGCAAAGTTTCCAAGTGACTAGTCATTAGTGTGAAGATTGATTCTTAGGTTTGTGAGCTAGATCTTTTGTAGA
Organism: Diphasiastrum complanatum; assembly: GCA_029204225.1. Lineage (NCBI taxonomy): Eukaryota > Viridiplantae > Streptophyta > Lycopodiopsida > Lycopodiales > Lycopodiaceae > Diphasiastrum > Diphasiastrum complanatum. The sequence continues at coordinate 7,766,033 of CM055098.1, read as the reverse complement.
TCATTCTAGATTATTGAAGATGTTCAAACTAGTCTCTTGAAAGTCACAAATTACATTTGTAGAATCATATCACAGGTTTTTATTCACATGGTATCAATAGGTGGCATCCTATTGAAGGAAAGAAAGGATCCTAAGTGCAACCTTTGTGGCAAGGGAGGATATATTTTCTCAAAATGCTACAAAAAGAAGACCAATCCATCCAAGGAGAACCAAGACAAGGGGGCCGAGGTGAAGGATGGAGCTTCAAGTTCGAAATGCAAATACAAGATGGACAAGTCCAAGGAAAGGTGTTTCCTTTGTGGAAAGGTGAATGAGGCTTAAAGTCTCATAAGGACTTGCAAGATTTGTCTTCAAGAGTCCATCACAACACATGTCAAATCTTTTGAAATTTTTCATTTGGAAGTGCATTGTTTGGTTCAAGATGCAAAGATAGATGTCACTTTCATGAAAGTAACTTGGATTTATTTTATGTCCTTGGAAAGTATTTTGCTTGGAACTTTAGATAAGTTCAAACTTATTGTTATGATCCAAGAGATATCAATCAAGAATAAGGAGCAATCACAAAATGAAAATAGTTTCATTTATGCTCTCATGTCAACTTATGAAGAACCATTTTGCTTTGAAGAGATTTTTGTATCTCAAAGGTGGATTAAGGCAATACTAGTTGAGTGTGATGCCTTAAAAGATAGCAAAATATGTTTTCCTTGTAAGCTTCATAATGTAGGATCTTTTGGTTTCAATAAGATCATGAATGATGTGTTCATTCATAAAGATGAAAATTGTATGTTTTCAATCCTAAAGGCAAGTTGTAAACTTCTTATGAGAATAAGTGAAGCATCCAAAGTGGACACTTATATCCATAAGCAAGTAGTTAGCCTTATTGAGATGGAGATACCTTTTGATTTCAATATTGGAAAAATCATGCCAAGTTGTGGTGATTTTTGGACTTATGTTTCTAGCATAAGTAATCTTGATAATCATAGGAAGTGCATATTGAATGGTCATACTTGTTGTGATCATTATGAGATATGGAGGTCTCGGGTTTCCATCAAGAAGGAGCATCATGAAGAGGATCTTAAGGAGTCATCTCAAAATTCAAGTGTGCCAAGGATTGAGGAGGAGAGACCTTCTCAAGTTGTGATTCCAAAAAGAAACTCAAGAAACATGGTTGAACCCATGTGGCTCACATTTCAAGGGAAAGAGGATCATATCTCATGTGAAGGAGCAAGCCTCAAGGTCAAGCATCTACATGAAAATTGGAAGGAATCAATTTTGGAGGTGCTAGGATGGTGCAAAGCTCTCAAGCTCATCAAAGATGTCAACATCAAAGAAGCACTATCATGGATATGGTGATTTCAGATCACATCAAGCTCATTGGCTGATCTTCACACCTTTTGAACCAGCAAAATTCAGCCCATGGAGTCAAGTTCAAGATCATCATATTTTCCATCAAGCTAGATTTACCAAGCTAGATTTTTGAGGAGGAGTGTGAAAAATGCAAAAATAAGCTTGGTAGAGGCCAAAAATCTTGTATATAGATAAACACACATGTGTGGAGCCTATTCCCACGTGTGAAACTAGTGTACTTGTCATGTACCATATGTGAAAAATACAGATCCTAAGTGGATCTAAACTCCAAGATCATTGGCTTGAATGCTTGCACTCCAAACTACATAAGCTAGGAATTGGCAACACATTCTATGCTACCTAGAATGCAAAGAACTTGATCAAAAAGCATTTATCACAAATGGAAACTTCCATAAACATCAAGTGCGGCCCAAAATAGCATTATACAGTCCATAATACATCAGCCTATCACTTTTGGAAAGCACCTAAGATCATACACAATAGCTTGAAGACAATACACACAACAATGCTCTCAATGGAGGAAGAAACAATGACAATGATCTATTGATCTCAATGAAGCATACAAAAGGTTTCTCCAACCTGTTCTCCACGACTTCCCTACTATTTATGGATGAGGAAGATGACTCTCTCTCCTCTCTCTAGAAGGTACTTGACCCTAGATATTCCCTATATAGGAAAAATAGCTAAAAATGGCTTATATGACCAAAATACATCAAAATGGTCTCATTTTGAAGGGTATGAAGTTTGACACTTCATCATACTGAAAAAATACAGTAAATAAAAACATTGTGGCCTGGTTCACACGTGCAAAACTCCAGAACCAAAACTATTTACAATTTTAGCCAATTTAGGCCTCAAACTAGCTAGGAAATGTTGACAATTTTCACACTCCCTCTTCAACATTGGATGCTAGTTTCAACATAGTCTTTGAGCACATTCCAAGATTAGATCTATGCATTAAATATAGGTCCTTTCCCAATGGTTTGGTGAAGATATCAGCCACACACTCCTTTGAAGAGACATGTTGAAGCTCCACCTCTTTGGCAATGACTTGATCTCTCACAAAATGGTGAGCAATCTCAATGTGCTTGCTCCTTGCATGAAAAACAGGATTGCTTGCCAAGCTTTGGGCTGAAAGGTTATCACAAAGTATGATTGGAGTCTTCTCTGGTTCCAGCAAGTGAAGATCCAATAACATCCTCTTGATCCAAAGAATCTCCTTGGTGCATGTTGTTAATGCCTTGTACTCGGCTTCGGTGGAAGATAGAGAGATAGTTGGTTGCTTCTTTGATAGCCATGAGACCACTCCATCTCCAAGATAGATTGCAAAGGCACTTGTTGACTTCCTATCCATTTGATCACCTGCAAAATCTGAATCTGAAAATCCACAAAGGTTAGGTGTAGTACCTCCATACAAGATGCCAAAATCTCTAGATCCCGAGATGTATCTAAGTACTCTCTTTCCTAGCTTCCAATGAGCCTCACTAGGATCTTGCATAAATTGACTTAGTTTACCAACCACAAAGCTTAGATCAGGTCTTGTGATGGTTAACCATATAAGAGATCCTATTAGCTTTCTATAGAGAGTAATGTCCTTGAAGGATCTTTCATTACTTCTTGTAGTTAGCTTTACATTTGATTCCATAGGAGTAGAAACAACTTTACAATCTTCCATATGAAACCTTTTTAGAATAGAGTTAACATACTTTTCTTGACATATGAATGTAGATTTAGAAGTTCTAATAATCTCTATTCCTAAGATATAATGAAGTTTACCAAGATCTTGAATTTCAAACTCTCTTTTGAGTGCCATCTTGATTTCATCTATATCTAGATTGTTACCACCACTTAAGATAATGTCATCAACATAGATCAAAAGTAAAGTGATATCATTTTCATTCAATCTAAAGTAGAGAGAATGATCATACTCACTCATAACAAAGTTTTGAGAAAGTAAGAAGGAATTGAGCTTAGCATACCAACTCCTTGGTGCTTGCTTTAGCCCATACAAACTCTTTTGGAGATAGCACACATGATTAGGCTCATCATGTGAAACATAGCCCTCGGGTTGCTCCATGTAAATATCTTCTTCAAGATCACCATTCAAGAAGGCATTAGTAACATCCATTTGCCACATATCCCAATCATAAAGAGTTGCAAGAGAGATTAGGATTCGAATAGTTACCATCTTTGCCACGGGTGCAAAGGTCTCATCATAGTCAATACCATATTCTTGAGCATACCCCTTTGCCACCAACCTTGCCTTGTACTTGTTGATTGATCCATCTTGATTTGTCTTGATCTTGAAGATCCACTTACAACCAATTGCCTTCTTGTCCTTTGGAAGCTTTACCAACCTCCATGTGTTGCTTTTGATGAGTGCTTGATGCTCATGATCCATGGCTTGGATCCATTCCTTCTTTTGAATTGCTTCACCTACACAAGTTGGTTCATCAAAAGAGGTAAGAAAAGCAAAGTTAGAGTTGTCCACCACTTGCTTTCCTTTTTCATCATAGGTTAGCCTTGATGGCTTAGCCCTTTGCCTTTGAGTCTTCCTTGAAGTTTGCTTTGGAGTGGCATCTCCATCTTCATCCAAGACATCTTGCACATCATGATGATTAGTAGGCACATCAACATCAACATCAACAACATTGGAAACATTCTCTTCATGAAAGATGACATCCCTACTTATGACAACTTTCTTTGTAGAAGGAATGTACACTTTGTAAGCCTTGCTTACTTCACTATAGCCAACAAACACACCCTTCTTTGATGAAGGATCTTCTTTAGTTCTATCATCAAGTGTGATATTGACAAAACATGTACATCCAAAGATCCTACAATGCTTGACACTCGGCCTTCTACCATAAAGAACCTCATGAGGAGTTTTACCATCCAAGGAAGCACTTGTCCATCTATTACATAGATAGTTAGCACATGCTAAAGCTTCCCCCCAAAAAGACTTAGCAAGATTAGCATGTAGTCTCATTGCCTTGGCACATTCACAAAGGGTTCTATTCTTCCTCTCGGCCACTCCATTCTGTTGTGGAGTCCTAGGACTAGACATCTCCCTCTTAATCCCATGTGCTATACAAAAGTCTTTGAACCTATTTGAGGTGTATTCCCCTCCATTATCAGATCTTAAGCATTTGATCTTTGTATTGAATTGGTTTTCCATTTCATTCTTGAACTTGACAAATGCAGCAAACACTTCATCCTTACTTTTAAGAAGATAGATCCAAGTATACCTACTAAAGTCATCAATGAAAGTTGCATACATCTTTGCCCCACCATTGCTAGTTGTACTAGAAGAATGAATATCAGAATGCACAAGTTGAAAAGCTTCTTTAGATCTAGAAGTAGATCTAGAATAAGCAAGTCTATGAGATTTGGACAAGGCACAATGTTCACAAACACTATTGTTTGCAACAAGACTTTTAGGGAGACCAAGAACAAGCTCTTTCTTTGCCATTACCTCCAAAGATTTGAAGTTGGGATGGCCCAACCTCTTGTGCCAAACTTCTTGGTTTGTCAATTGCTCCCTAGCCATACATCCTTCATGATTAGAGATCACACATGCATCAAGCTTGAAAAGTTTACCATGCCTCCTACCTTGAGCAATCAAGGATCCACATTTACTTATCAAACATGCATCTCCAATGAACTCCACATCAAGTCCTTTGTCAATCATTTGACTTACACTAAGCAAATTCTTAGTGATTGAAGGAATGTACAAAACATTTTCAAGATTTGCTTTCCTATTTGTTGAAAGGGAAATAGGAATAGTGCCTATGCCTTTGATGTCACATTGACCATCATTTGCAGTGTAGATGATGTTACCTTCTCCCTCATAAGACAATAAGGATGTAAAGTATTCCTTATGTCTTGTCATGTGAGATGAGGCTCCACTATCAATCCACCAAGGATCATTATCATCTATGTTGGCTAACAAACTTGAAGTCATAACAAGTGATTCACATGTGTTATGTTCTTCCTCATCTATTGTAAGATTTCCTTGCCTCTCTCCTTGCTCTCTTTTCTTCTTATAACATTCATTTGTAAAATGACCTTTTATCCCACAATAAAAGCACTTGAACTTTGACTTATTGTTCTTAGTAGAAGAGGAAGAGGAAGAGTGATCATCATGATCAAAGTTACCACCTTTGGACCATTTCCCTTTGCCTTTACCTTTGCCCTTGAATTTGCCTTTTGTGAAGAAAGCCTCTTCACCTCCACCTTGCAAGGATGCACCATCAAGCTTTGATTGCAACCTATGTTCTTCAGCCAATAAGATTTCTTGCAAGTCAACCACACTTGGCAAGACTCTTTGAATGGCAAAACTTTGCACAAGGTTAGCATGTTCATTTAGCAAACCATTCAACATAACTTGGACTATTTCACCATCTTTTATGTTCTCATCAATGCATGCTAAATCATCACTTAGGGACTTAACTCTCAAGATAAATGCATGAGCACTTTCACCCTCTCTTTGCCTACTAGAAAATATTTGTCTCCTTAGGGTCAATACCCTAGATGTGGACTTTGATTCAAAGAGCTTCTTTAAGGCATTCCATGCCTCACTTGCACTTTGACACTTTCCAACTTCCTTGAGAAGTTCATTTGTAACATTCATTTTAATGATATGAAGAGCCCTTTTGGCCTTCTTATCAAACCTTTGTTGCTCTTGAAGTGTGAGAGGTCTCTCTTCAATTTCTGCAACTATGTCCATGAGTTCATTCAACTCAAGTAAGGACTCCATCCTCACTTTCCAAGTAGAGTAGTTTGATGAACTCAACCTTTCACTAGACTCTAGCATGATCCCACCATTGGAAGCCATGATTCTAATGTTTCTTCAACTTTTAGGTTCTGTCCTAAAGCACTTAGCACTCACTTTTCTCTCAACAAATGATAGATAAAGAGATCTATGAAGATTTAGGACCCTAAAACACTTCTATCTTGAACCTAGATGGTTTCCAAGCATAGAAAGGAAGATTGAAACACATGCAACACTTTGCACACACTAAGAATGGATTACAAAATCAAACCAACCTGAACACACTCTTGCTTAAGCTCTCAAACTTTCCAGCAAGTGACCAAATCAAGTTATGGTGTGAAGAGTTACTTGCATTCTTAGAAAATACCCAAAACTAGGATGCCAAGATTACCTAGTAATGAACAAACTTGATCAACATATGATCAACACACTAAGATATTGATTCAACCTGTAAAACCACATGTAAACCACACTTCTAAAAGTTTATAAACTCCAGCAAGTGATAAATACAAGATTTAGAGGTGAATGAATGAGCACACTTAGTGAATCACAAGACTAGCTTCACTATCTTGTCAAATCTTGGTGTTTAGATGTAGATCTAAGATCACTTCACATGAGAATGTTCCTCAACCTGTTAAGAACCTGAAAACACACTTGCATAATGGTTAACACCTTCCAGCAAATGCTCCAATCAAATTACATAAGGAGAGTTACTTACATGCTCAACAAAGTACACCAAAATTTATGCCAAAATTGATGACAATCTTTACAATATGCTCTTCACAATGGAGCTTACAATATGTTCACCCAAAAAAGGGGATCTTTCATCCAAATGGGAGCTTTGCTCAGCCTTTAGGAGAATTACAACTCACTCAAAAGAGCATTTGTCATCCACTTAAGGAGAAGTTTCATCCACTTAAGGAGAGTGTTCATCCAAGAATGGAGATTGTCAACAATAGGATTGAAAAGAACATTGTTAGTATTGAATATGCACAAGCCTCACAATCACAAATGATTAGGTGTTATGATCTGATCCAAAATAGTTTCTTTTCAGCCTCTGATCTTCAATAGACCTGAAATATGCTTTTGATCCACAAGTTCAACTCACAAAACAAAGGTTAGTAAGATTTGATCAACAAAGCAATGCAAAATCATGCTAGAACTTGATCAAACATCCAAATATCACCAAAAATGGAATACTTACTGTAAATAGAAGCCAACCAGCTCTGATACCATGTGAAAAATACAGATCCTAAGTGGATCTAAACTCCAAGATCATTGGCTTGAATGCTTGCACTCCAAACTACATAAGCTAGGAATTGGCAACACATTCTATGCTACCTAGAATGCAAAGAACTTGATCAAAAAGCATTTATCACAAATGGAAACTTCCATAAACATCAAGTGCGGCCCAAAATAACATTATACAGTCCATAATACATCAGCCTATCACTTTTGGAAAGCACCTAAGATCATACACAATAGCTTGAAGACAATACACACAACAATGCTCTCAATGGAGGAAGAAACAATGACAATGATCTATTGATCTCAATGAAGCATACAAAAGGTTTCTCCAACCTGTTCTCCACGACTTCCCTACTATTTATGGATGAGGAAGATGACTCTCTCTCCTCTCTCTAGAAGGTACTTGACCCTAGATATTCCCTATATAGGAAAAATAGCTAAAAATGGCTTATATGACCAAAATACATCAAAATGGTCTCATTTTGAAGGGTATGAAGTTTGACACTTCATCATACTGAAAAAATACAGTAAATAAAAACATTGTGGCCTGGTTCACACGTGCAAAACTCCAGAACCAAAACTATTTACAATTTTAGCCAATTTAGGCCTCAAACTAGCTAGGAAATGTTGACAATTTTCACACCATAATCATATAGGATGTACATACGATTTAATTCAAGTTCTAGTGGCTAAAAAGGCCAAAAACTAGTTTTCTAGATATATGACACATGGCATCAATCTATTGATTGCATGAGTCAAATATTTTGGTTAGGTGTCATATCCCATGTGTAGAGGACAGATCACACGTGTGGAATAAGCTGAAGTAGGCGAATTTTGAATTCTAGAAGATTTCCAAGTAGATCTCCATATAGAAGAAAAATGGACCAAAAGTGCTCAAAATAGAAGGTTTTGTCCAAGTGTCAGTTTTGCATGATGAATCATCATATGACAAAGCACCTTCACACATGTGGGATCAGAGGGATGATCAGTACCACGAGCTACCACTTATTGTATATATAGAGCCACATTTGGCCATAATCAATGTGAGACACCAATCTTGGTTTTGGAAGCAATTTTGAGTGATTCTCTCCATTTGTCTACATTTGTTTTGATTGTTTTGAGGTTCTATCAATGTGTACTTGATTTTCAGGTTGGAGTCCGTACCCTGACAGGGTTTCACACGTGTTAAACCAGCAAGTACATTTACCTTCAATAAATGATTGTTCTTGTTTGGATTTTATGTCTAGAATTGATCTAGATTGATCTTAATCTTATGTAGATTGATAGATCAAGTAAATCTAACATCCAATCCCTCTTGAGGATCAGATTAGGATCCACTCTTGGTCCTTTTTGTACTTTTTTCACAATTCACCACCTTTGAAGCTGCGACATATTCAGCTTCGCAAGAGGATTGAGCCACCAAGGTTTGCTTTTTGCATATCCAGCTAATTGCAACTCCGCACGCTATTGTACATCCTCCAGTAATGGACTCGATGTCATCTTTGCAGCTCGCCTAGCTTGCATCATTGTAGTGGTGTAGCTCGAATCCTTTTTCTTCGTTTTTAGCTCTGTAGGTTAATCCCATATTCTGGGTACCCTTCAGATACTGTAGGATTCGTTTTGCCATTTGCCAATGTGTCAGGCCAGGATTGGAAGAGAATTGGCTCAAGGCGTGAACAGAGAAAGCCAGATCGGGTCTGATACAAATTGTCAGGTATATCAGACTATCGATTAAGTTCTAGTAGGGTATACCTACCATCTTCTGTTCTTCCTCTTCCGTTTTTGGGCAATCCTGCTTCGTGAGCTTGGCTCCAGTTATCATTGGTGTGGCCTTCTCTTTGCAGTCCATCATGTGGTACTGCCTTAGCACTTTTCTAGCATATTCTAACTGACTCAAGTGCATTTCGCCCTTTGTTCCATCTCTTCTGATCTCCAGCCCTAGGCATTTCGTTGCTTCTCCAAGATCTATGATTTCATAGTTTTCAGAAACTTGACTCTTCGTGTCTTTGATCAGCATCAAGGAATTTCCTATCATTAGGGAATCATCCACAAAAATGGTCAGTATCACAAAATTTTTTCCTACTCTTTTAATGTAGACATTGTAGTCTGGTTGAGTAGGATCTAAGTCTAGAGACTTCAGAAGACCATCAAGCTTTTTATACCAGGCTCGTGATGCTTGTTTTAGAACATAGATGCATCTCTACGACGGACAGACATATTGTCGATTGTCGGGGTCTTCATAGCCTTCAGGTTGCTTCATGAAGATTTCCTCCTCTAGATCTCTGTGGAGAAAGGCTGTTTTCACATCAATCTGGTGAATTTCCAGATTGTGCTGTGTGGCATATGCAAGGAGTAGCCTTATGTTTGTCATCTTGACCATGGGCGAATACGTGTCGAAATAATCAACACCATATCTCTGTGTGTAGCCCTTCGTGACAAGCCTTGCTTTGTAGTGGCCAATGGTGCCATCTGATTTCATCTTTTTCTTGTACACCCACTTGCAGTCGACTATTTTTCTGTTTTCTGGCAGTGGCTCTAGTGTCCATGCCTCGTTTCGCCTCATCGACTCGATCTCCTCTGACATTGCCTATTGGAATATCAATCCACACTTTAGAGAGAACTATCAAACAAGGCAGATAGCTCAATGGTAGAGCATCCCATCCGGTATGAGGGAGGTCCTGGGTTTGAATCCTAGTCTGTCCATCCATATTATGATTTATGGATTTTTAACATGGTATCAGAGCCAAGTTAGACCTAACAGTTCATGGTGTCAAAGCCATGGTTAGGTGGCCCAAGTTGCGGGGCAACAGGTGACAGCTAGGACCCCAACCAAGTGTGGCTTGAGGGGGGGTGTTGGAATATCAATCCACACTCTAGAGAGAACTATCAAGTAGGGCGGATAGCTCAGTGGTAGAGCATCCCATCCGGTATGAGGGAGGTCCTGGGCTCAAATCCTAGTCTGTCCATCCATATTATGATTTATGGATTTCTAACATTGTATGCTTCCAGAATTCTCGTTCTGGACTCTGGATAGCTTCTTGGTATGTTGCTGGCTAAGTCTAGTATATTAAGATTTGTCGACTTCGACCCCTTGTTGATGGAGTTGACGCCTATCACATGAGATAACTCAAATTTGATGTCCACCATCATAGATAGGTCAATTTCAGCCTTTCTCACTTGAGATTGCCCACTGGGTAATTGAATTAGAGAATTTCAACTTTAGGACATCCAAATAGCTCAAATTTGGCGTCCCTCGCTCAAGACGATTTGACTTCAAGGCATATGTTGTGATTTTTCTCTTTAGTAGTCGACATAGTTGACGAAGAGATCAAAATTGGCCAGCCTCAAGCTTAAGACATACATAATTGATTATTTTTTATCCCTTATTGGAAGTGACCCCTACTGTTATGTACCATAACAGTACGCCCTTTAGTGATAGCCTCACAGGGGGCATGACTGGCGTTATCGACATGTTATGGTGCCACGCGTCACCATCCTAGGAGGTCACATGTCGCCGACAAGACCGTGCTTGATGGGACCCACTATGCTATGCCTATATAGTGGTGGGGCTTCCCTTATGCCATTCACTCAGTCTACCCGGGAGGTGTTGGATGGAGAGCGTGTGCATTGGCAAGGATGATTTCCAGGCCATGAGATGTGTGCTAGGGAGAGCCAAGGGTGATGGTTGGTGGTGTTGAAAATGTCACTTCCAACTTGATAAATTTGATTAATCATGAGATCTATGTTTGTGATAGGATCTCACACGTGTGGAGCCTATTCCCACGTTTGAAAGGATGTACAAAAAGTATTTGTAAATAGTTAGATTCATTTTGGTTTGTAGTGGATATTTCCTATCCTAGCCTCAACCCAAGATCCAACACACGAGCATCAAGGAGATGGGATTAGTTGTCATGCGGGGTTTCATTCCCATGAGAGCGATAACATATTTTAGAATTTAGCATGAATGAGAAATGCACAATTAAAACTCTCTCATAAAAGCATAAGAAATAGCAATACCAATAAGCATCAACTCAACAATTAGCAAACACAAAGAAAGCATGAGAGATTGAGGAGAAGAGAGGAAGAGCAAGGACATTCCACATCCATTTCATAAGAGGGCCAACCTGCTTGTATTAGAATTGAAAATGAAACATGTACATTGATTCAAAACTACGACTTATGTAGTGGATTTGGAGAATGGGTTCCCAATTCTTATTGGCCAGAAGTGAAGGAACTCAACTTGAAATTGGTGGGAACCAGTTTAAAATTGAAATTCAAACTACTGTTGGTGGGAACCCCTTATTTATCCACTAAGATGACTTTTAGGCTCTGTGACATTAGAAGTCCCGCAAAAATGGCCTAAAGTCCTTTTATTAACTTCTAACTACTCAAATAACTATGTGATCATCAGGTTGGAGTTACACACGCAGGGTGCCAAATCCCTCTCTATTATGGCCATATTCAATTAAGGACCTGGAATAGTCCTAATATGGTAGACCGGCCCTCCAGTACTCGAGATTATTGGTCACGCCATGATTTAATTCCATGTCAAGGCCAGTTTGTGACTAATTATCTTGAGAGGCCACAGACACTCTAATTGAGACATTTGGAGCATTGCATGTCTGTGTGACAGATATAGGCAGGAGGACTACATGAAGAGATGAGACCTATTTATAGTTGACCTGCATGGGGGTTGCATGGTTTCATGCACATGACTCTACTCTCTATATAATGAGGTGGGGATTCTCCCAACGACATATTGGGGTTTAGGTTACCAGGTTCTCTCTTCTCCTCTTGCTTCAAATGGCATGGCTTGGGGGCTGGATCCAATTTTGATCTAGGATTGGTTGGGTGGTTTGGCTCCATAGTCTCTCCTATTGTGTTCTCCTATCCTCATCTTAGAGGCAATCCTTTTGGGTTCTTACATTGGTATCAAAGCACCGCTAAGATGCGGTTTTGGATGGGAGTTGGAGGCAAGCTCTACATGTGATTGGAAGATCGAAGCACTTGGAGTAACATCCCGGTTTGGAGTGCTGAATTCTCAAAGAAGGAAATATCTACCAGGAGAAGATAATCAGCAACTCTGATAGCATATTAAATGCTTCAGAAAATGAAGATCAGCTTTGGCATAGGAGAATGTATCATCTGAACATGTGGAGCCTGTATGACATGAGCAGAAAAGACATAGTCACAGGTCTCAAGATTTCAAGGCCCGAAACTGAGTTTTGTGAGGCCTGTCAGAAAGGCAAGCAACATTGGAATCCATTCACGCATGAGAGAAGAAGAGCCAAGGAAGTTCTTGAGCTCGTCCACTCTGATGTTTGTCAACCGATGAAAATGGATTCGCTCTCAGGTTCGAGATACTTTCTAACGTTCATAGATGATTACAGCAGCCAGATGACCACGATCTACTACTTAAAGAAGAAATCCGAAGTGTTTGATTCCTTCAAGAAGTTCGTGGCATTTGCAGAGCGACACACCTCGAAAAAGATACAGATCCTTAGATCTAACAACGGAGGTGAATATAAAAATAAAGAATTCTCAAAATTCTGCGAAGAACAGGGGATCAAACATCAGTTCACTCTTGCATACACACTAGAATACAATGGTGTTGCAGAAAGAAGAAACAAAACGCTAGTCGAAGGAGCCAGATGCATGATGGCACAGACTCAATTGCCAGGTCAATTCTGGATTGAGGCAATAGTTGCAGCTGTACACCTGCAAAACAGATCTACAATGACAATGCTGGAAAACAAAACACCATACGAAATGTGGACAGGCAGAAAGCCTTATCTGTCATACATACGAGTGTTTGGATGTGCAACATATAAGCACATTCCAAAGGAAAAAAGAAGCAAGCTTGATGACAAATCTGAACAAACAATCATGGTTGGCTACTCGAACGGAACACATGTGTACAAGCTCTACAACCCAACAACGAAGAAGGTTGTTTTGAGCACAGATGTGAAGTTCGATGAGTCCACATTCCCTGGACTGAAAGACGAAAGAGGCCATGAGATCTTCACACTGCTGCCTATTCAAGAGGGAGATCAAGGACATACATCAAATCTGAATGCAAAGCCGCAAACTCCAGAGCAGCATGAAGCAGAGGATCAACCCCACGAACAAGAAACGTTCGAGCAGTGACAAAACGAGCCTAGAAGGTCAAAAAGACAAAGAAGACCTCCAGACCGCTACTCCGACAATCTTCAATGGAGCGAAGACACGCAGTTCGAGTTCTACAACATCTTTAAAGAGGAACATGGGGGAGATGGAATAATCGCCAATCCCAAATTCCCTGCTATTTCTATGAAGCCAAATATTCCATAAAGTGATTATGCTAATAAGTCAAGCCAATGATGTCCCTAACCTATTGAGCATAGACATGAAAGTATTGGTTGAGTTTGATCACTAGATGAACCATGTCGAGTGATAAGCACCAAAATCATGCGTTAGGCATCAAATTTGAGCTATCTCGAGTGATAGGTGCCAAATTTGAGCTATTTCAATGACTTGAAGTCAAGATTTCATCACTCAATGAGCAATTTCGTGTGATAAAGGCCAAAATTTGATTATCTTGAGTGATAGGTAGAAAATTTGAGTTATCTCATGTGAGTTATCAAGTTTGAGTTATCTTGCAATGTATACATCAAACTCAAGCTACCTCGAGCACATCAAATTTGAGCTAGAAATCAATTACAGTGATAAGGTTTTCAATATAAGCAATTTGAATGTTCTTCTTTAACACGTTTGAGCACAATCTGCAGATGGTGGGTTTGGTACTCCAGCGGAGGAGGCCTTTAGTCCACCCTGCCCTCATGTTTCAGCGCGTGGAAACTCTTCTTGGGCTGGTTGTCGGATCGTCGCTCCCAAGGGGTGCGGATCTGCCTTTGCATATGAAATAGCATATATTTGAGTTTGATCACTTGATGATCTAAGTAAAGAGAAAGACATTGAATTTGGGCTATCCCAAGTGATAGGTACCAAATTCAAGCTATTACAATGTCTCGAAGTCAAAATGTTGCTAATTTCGTCACTCAATGGACAATCTCGAGTGCGAAAGGCCAAAAATTCAACGAGTCTTGAGTGATTGGTAGCAAATTCGAGCTAGCTCATGTGAGGAATCAAATATCATCAATAAATGTTGGAACTTGAGCAAAGTTGATGTACTAAACTCATTGTTGGACAATAAGGATGAATCAATGAGCCATATAAAGCAATGTGGACCGGAATTGAATTTTCTCATATATGCGCATCATACTCAAATTGTCAGAGGTGATTGACAATAAATTGGAGTTATCTTGAGTGATAGGAGACGATTCCATCAAGATTCTGCCTCCATTGCTCAAAAAATGGTGCTGCCTCCATCACTCTCTTTAGAACTTCTGCCTGCCTCGAGGCATAGTTCATGCTGCCTCCAGCCAACAAGGTTCTAGCGTTCACCTGGCTCTAGCGCACAAGGACTCACAACGTTCAGGTCCCTCAAGCGCACAAGCACTCATAGGTCTTTACCTTCCATTGTTGTTGATGAGAATGCGGAGAATCGGTGAATAGATACTGTAGTTTAGAGTCATTGCTACTAATCCATATCTTTTGCAATGTACTTATATTTCATAGTACTTTTCTAGATCAATTTTTGAACACCAGTAGTTAGAGTCAGTGAATAGATATTTTAAAACATGATGATTGCATCAATTTTTAGTTCTTGTTGCTAATCCAAAACTATGCTTTGTATTTTTACATCACAGGACTTTACTAGATGAATCTAGATCGATTTGTGAAGAACAATAGTTTTTTTCCTTTGAGGCTGCTATGTAATCCTCCCCAAAACTCTTGGAAACTGGTCTACAAATACAGAATCTGCCTACAATCCCACCTCTCAGAACTTGCCTGTGGATTTGTGAATCTGTGAAATCCTAGTCATGTAATCCACAATTTTTAGGAATCATTTGCCTCAATAATCTGCAAATGTGAAAAAAATATTGTGAATTGACAATTTACTAATCCGCCAACCCATTAAATATTGTCATGATTATGAATATGTTTCACATTGGCGACAACTCTGAATCAGGTTACGTAGATGGCAGATCAATTTTCATGAGTTTTCTATAGGGATGAGATATTTCCTTGAGATAGAAAAGATTTTTTAGGACTGGGTTGGGATCTTAAAAGCATCCTGAAAAAAATTCGATTGAAAAAATGTTAGATATAAAGATACCATGATCTTGAATGGAAGTTCATCACTTGATATTAGGACTGTAGAACTCCTTTTTCGGATTTTTGAACTGTATCATCAGACCTGGAATCTTTAGTTCAGTAGGTTGGATGTGTAACAACTACAATTAAAGTTTGCACAGAGCTTGCTTTGAACTGGCTAAACATGTAGAAAAACATACAGGCTGAGATTTCTGAGTTAGATATAAAGGTTTGAAAAAGTCCTGTACTGTTGATAAAAATTAGCAAGAAAACTGACTGCAGCAGGTTTGAAATTCTGTTCTCTTGTTGGTATTAGGTTCTTTCTCAAGAATGTGTTTAACAGAGGGCAAAAGTCAGATTGACATGATTGCCATTACGCTTGGTATCCACGTATAGTAGCCTAAAAAGTTTCTTAAAATTGTGTCTATTGAATAGAGAAATGCTCCATAAAAAACACTATCATGAGGAGGCATCAAAGGAGAATCATACACTAACATAGCTCGTTTCCTACCTTACATCTATGTTTGGAAACCCAAAAAATACTAATTGCGGAACGTGTTCCAAATGTGTTCGAAATGCACATTTCGTATGTATTCTGAGATGGAACGACGTCTTTGTTATGTTGTCAATATGTGAATAATAGTAGTTTTTTTTTCAATATTCTTGGAAATTTTGGGCCCCATCCCAAAACAAGGTACTATTATGAGCTAACTAGCACCGGAATGACGTTCCAAATTCCCATGTTTCAAAATGCAGTGTTCCGAAACTCCGAAATGACGTTCCCCAAAAAAATTGAAATTCTTTTGTTAACATCTCCATGTCTCCAAAGGTCTCACAATTGCAAAGAGACAACCCACCAAAGTAGTGCTACTACACCCAATGAGAAAGTTTGTTCCTAGTTTAGTCATTAATAATTTTTAAGGGATTGTCATTACTAAAGCAAATTGTTCTTTCGATTAACAATTGTTTTAACTCAACGGGTTTTTTTAATTGCCAACTCAATAAGCTAGATCTTGCTCGAATCTAGTTGTAAAGAGTACAACCAAATTACCGAAATTCACATCCAATGATGGTGTACAAAAATCTTACTAACCAGGATTGTATAATTACCTCCAAATCTTGCAACGTCTAAAATAAAAATTGTACCTCCCATTCACTTGTACATGTGCCAAATATTGAGATCTAATATGTCAAAGTAAATTGGACCATTTTTCATGGATTTCTTTGATGATTGTACCAAAGTTTGACGAACATACATGTACGTCTTGTACCATATGTAGTCACTGATAGTTTGACTTGGGTCCCATATCTAATTATTCCCATTCTTGAGCCATTTCTACTTACTTGAAAGTGCAATGTACCCTTGGTAGTAAAACTTAGTCCTATAGTTACTTATCCATTCTCAGTTAGTAATGTCGACAAGTTAGGAGTTAGTCGTTACTATGCTTTGCAACAAATTTGAAGTTTATTTTACGTCCCCACATGCTGTTTTTGCTGCCCCCCCCCCCCCAACACAGTAAAAAAAAATCCAATTTTTTTTTTTTGCAGCGTTTCGATTCGAAACACCGCTGAATCCCGGAACCGTTTCGAAACTAGCATTCTGGAAAGTGCATCTATGATTATGAGTAGATATGAAGAAATATCTACTACTATACAGATTTTTTTGTGTGCTCCTCTTCTTAAGCTTTTTCTTGCTTCTATTCTTCTTCATATGGTAACTTCAATTGTGTATCGTCTTGAAACATTTTTTCTTGAACCATTCTTCTATATTCTACTTATCCACTATGACACTTCTGTTTTCTCTACATCATATGCACTAGAAGATTTTCTTCCTCACTATACCCAATGAGGATTCACTTGGTAGCTACATAATCTAGCATCTCTTTAATTTTTCTGGTAAGCAACCTTTGAGTAGCCGTTTTACAAGACTGATATCATTGGCCCTACATTCCTTGTACTTCTTGCAGCCATTCTTGCAACCAAACAATTTTCAAGAGACCCATTTTCGGAAGTTGGTCCCGATAACTGTCAAAAGGAGGGCCTCGAGACATATATTGGGCCCTGAGGAAGTATCGATCTAGTTTTTGGGTCCTATATGAGTATCAAGCTAGTTTTTGGGCCCTAAATGAGTATCGGGCTCATTTTTTATGCCTTGGTGTATTATCTTATTGTTAATGGGAATATCTAGTTTCAAGGCTTACTTCAGTTATGTGTATTATCCAGTATAAATTACCTCGTATTAGTGATCTACTCTAAGCTTTGAATGGCTAGATGCATTGAAATCAAGACTTTGATATAGAATAATTGCTATTGGTCAATTATATACAGTCTGATGATGATATCATGCTTTTGCATGGTAGCTTGATAGTTAGGAAGAGGAAAGTTTTTTTCCAACGATGCTACAATGCTATGTCATGGAGTTCCAGTATGGACAAAATGTTTATCCATTAGTGTATCAAAAAGCTTCACAGATGATCTTCATCTTCCATTTCCTTCTACGGATGCATCGACAATGGGAGACGCAGTTGGCAGTATTGTTATATGGCAAAAGACAGTGGTGAAGAAGCTTGTTGAAGACCCTTATCAAGGTGTTCAAGATCTGCATGAAGATATGTCACATGTAGAGCATGTTAGCATGAGAGAAGATTTAATCGAGAAAAGAGTTATAATATGGTCAGCACAAGGTGAGAAATTAGGTATGGGTTTTGTTAGTTTATCCCTATGAGCCTATCAACTTCAAGGAGCTTGGGGATAGAAACTTAGGGGTGGTTCTAGAATTTGTTATTGGGCATACCAACTTTTCATTTAGCATTGGCATCTCAAATCTTGCAAATGTATATTTGATTAGTTGGCCAATGAAACAACTCACCTTTGAAAATGATACTCCATTTAAATTCATAGAAAGGAATGTTTGTGTTGATGACAATGATTGCATTCAGTGTGAAGCTCAAGTGGAAAACAGCAATGGCGATGACGGTGGAAATCACAGGAAAGATATCTTAACTCAACATGTGGCTAGTAAAAGGAAGTATAGAATGATAATAAGGAAACCTCAAGACTACTTTCATGTTTGCCACTCCAGTAAATGTATAGAAGAGCCAAATATAGATGGAGTGACCAAAGCCTCACATCATTATTTGAGTAAACGTTTTTTCATCTACTTGTCATTTTTGCTTTGAAACAAAATTTACAATTTGGACATCGTGATATTTTTTTTACAATGAATTCTTTTGTCATGTACAGACTATTGAAAAACAAAACTCTCCCAGAAGGGAATGTCATGCCTGAGACAAGAGATGAGGCACAAAAGATGTTGACTAACATCGGGATGGACTACAAGCAATATCATGCATGTCCAAAAAATTGTATTTTATATCAAGGAAGGTACGAATCACTCAAGAAATGTCCCATTTGTGATACTCCTCAATATATAGATGATTTGCAAGGGGCAACCATTTCGTGCAAAGTTTTACGACATTTTCTAGTAATTCCACGATTGCAATATTTATTTCGTTGTGAATCTCTTGCCTAACTTATGGACTGGCATGCACACCATACCTCTACGGATGGGATGATGAGGGTACTTTTAGATTCACCTGCATGGAAACACATCAACAAAGAGTATCCAAGCTTTGCAATGAGTCAAGAAATGTGAGATTTGGTCTTGCAATAGATGGTGTGAACCCCTTTGGTGTACGAACAACTACGTGGTCCATTTGGCCTGTTTGCTTGGTAAATTATAATATTCCTCCTTGGTTGAGTACAAAAAAGAGACACATTATGTTGGCACTTTTGATTCCTGGCCAACGCAAGGTTAAGAACATGGATGTGTATCTTGAGCCGCTTATTGACGAGTTGAAAGATTTGTGGAAGGGGATAAAAGCACATGACATTTCACGCCCCTTACATGAGAGGTAGTTTACACTACATGCCATTGTAATGTGGACAATGCATGACTATCCAGGATTAGGTGAATGCTCAGGTAATCATTCAAACAATGTCTATCTTGTGTACATAGGAGTTTGTTTACAGTTACATACAACTAGTAATTGTTGACATTTACATGATAGACTACAATGGCTATAATTATTCTTTGACATATATTTTTTTTAAAAGTGATTGATAGTATCCATTTGTTGGGCAGACTTTCAAACGGCTGGAAAAAATGCTTGTTTTTTGTGCGGGCCAAATCTTGTGGGAAGATACTCTCTTAGTCTCAAAAAAGTGGTTTATGAAAATCATCGTAAATACTTGCATGAAGGCCATCCATTTAGAGACACTCATAGAAGAGGTTTTGGAGGAAGAGCTGAGAGAGAGATGCCTCCAAAGAGGATGTTCGTGAAAGATTGGCGAATACTATGGGAGGAATCTCAAGCAAAGCCAATCGATGGTATGAAAAAATTATCTATATTTCATCGTTTGGAATATTGGAATAACCTTTTGATTAATCACCTACTTGATCCCATGCACATATTTAAAAATGTGGGTGAATATATTTGGAAACACTTGATTGGTGAAAAAGATACCATTGCTGCAAGACACGATCTAAAAGAATCAAACACCAAAAAAGAATATTGGATAAAGGATGGTGAAGATCATGCCTCAAAAGTACCTTGGACATTCACTAAGGAGGAGCTTAACCATGTGCGTTCCATTATTCATGACAGTAGAACACCAACTAGTTTTGCCCATTTTCTACGGTCATCATTCACAGTGGATGGAAAGTTGCAAGGTCTCAAATCTCATGATTGGCAAAAGATGATTCAATTCATCTATCCATTGTCAATTTGTGGGTGCTTGTCAAAAGATATTTGTGAGACCATATACAAACTATCAATCATTGTCAGGTATTTACATGTACTTGGTGCATTTTTCTATTTAGTATTTATTGATTGGAAATTCAAATAGACATAAAATAAATTGCAGATGGATGTGTTCAAAAGAAATCCGTGAGCTGGATCTTCGCAAGAGACATGAGGATATGGTGGAGATTGTGTGCATGTTTGAGAGATATTTTTCGACTTCCATCATGGACTCACAAGTGCATTTATTGGTGCACTTGGTTGAAGAAGTTTCTATTGCTGGTCCAGTGCACACTAGGTATAAGTGCATAAATTATCTTTTGCATGTGTATTTAAACTAAATCAATTGATACACGAACTCATTAAATAAAACACTTATTTTTAACCATTTGTGACTTTTGAGGTGGATGTTCTTTATGGAAAGGTACATGAAAGTCTTAAAAGATTTTGTGAATTTTCCAACTTATATAGAAAAAACAATCTTTTATATACGCATGACGAATTTGTGACTATTTGTACAAATGTTCTTTTCTATCTCATGTGAGCATAATCACAATAAAATTTGCAATGAACAAAGTATCTAATAAACAAAAAAAATAGAGTACATTTATCGTACATTCAAGCATTAAAATTGCACAATATTTTGTAGATATAGAAACATGAACGTATACTGCCAACAATAAATCAAAACAAAGTTCATGAACATTCAATACAAGACAATTGACAATAATAGAAAAATATCAAAATAACATCATGTCAATGTAAGTGTCAAATATTGCAATAATAGAAAATGAGCTAACATTCACATATTACTATTTCTTAAGGATACAACATTACTATGAATGGAAAAAAGAACAAAAAATACAACAAACATGCACAAGTTTATATAAGTTTTTCTAAATGTAATTTTAGTTGACATCACAAAAAGAAAACTATGAAATCTAACAACAACAAAAAAATCTCCAAATCATTACAAAATTTATTAATTTGTCTACACCATTGTAGTACAATCAATCAATGTAACACACCACTGAATAATCCATGCACTAGAAAACAAATAAACTCAAGACTAAGTATTTGTGAACATTATATATATCTAAATACACACACACACATATTACACGTAAAATATCTACTACACATCAGATAGCTCAAAAATTCTAACAGTCCAAGCACATTATAAGTGTCTCGAAATACAATCAAGCCAATTTTGCAAACAAGTAATATGCATGTGGTTTTCTTCTTTAAAAGCAATGTACATGTAATCTAATCTCGAGTTTAAAAAGTTGCTGGTCACACATAATAATAAATTAAAAGCACAATTGAAAATTCATTCATTTCTTGAAAGTTTTCAAGTCAAAGAAGATAAGTGCCATATTTGATTGTATAAAATAGGGCTATTTTTATTTTTGCAAATTCAAAGAATAAAATTGTAAGTTTATCAGAGTAATTAAAATGAATTTCATCATGTTTACACCAATTTTAAGATGTGGAAATGAAACTTTTTCATAGCATATCGCTTTTAACTTATTAGGGTTTCAGAAAGAAATGGCCACGCTTGAATATAGTCCACAATAAATTGTGGCCAATTCCTCTTTACAATTTTCAAAAGTTTATTGGAATAGGTAGGACTTCATATAGGAACCACATATGTAAAGAGTGCATTTACTATAACACGACATGTAAGCTTAGGCCACACAAAAAATATAGGAAACAAATACAGTTGTTCAAAAAATTTCCAAACTAACTTCACAACTGACTCTACAAATTTTTAGATTTCAAGGCAACAAATGTGAAAATTGGCAAATAGCAGCTTGATAAAAAGCCTTGTGAACAAGTACATAGGTGGATCCCTATGAAGGTTGTTCCCGCATGTGAAAGACATTCCGAAATAGATTACGACCTAATATTAGAAGTAGATAAGTCAATTGACCAAGTTTCAATAAGATAGGATCTATCTCCTAGAATGTAGGAATCTTCAAGAGGTGCAATTTGATTGGACCACAACAAATTAGGCAAATTTCTTTTGAGGAGATTTAGGAATGACTACATGGCACCCTCACACAGTTGAGATCTGACTCAAGCTTGGGCTCAACCATTTTGTATATGCCCTTTCGGAGCTCATTTATTTAATGCAAAATTGGAGAGTTGAAGATTTTGTGATTTCTGCATGCATTTCTTCAAGTACAACGTATTGATTACCATTTGTGGTCTGTTCTCAGTCCTCTGTCTGTACATCGTGCTATGGTTCACATGTGTGAACCTTCTTTGATTATTGACACTTTGTTTTAAATTGCCTTTCTTACATATCAATTGATAGAAATGAAGATAGTAATGCAACCAATCCCTTTTGTGGATTGAAAGAATATGTTTCAGGTCCTTAATGTCATAAATTTCCCAACAAATTCAACCCATCATCATAAAAACCAAACACAAACAAAAACAAAGGTTCATTACATACAAACAAAAATTGAACATACACTTTAAATCTAACAAACACATCTAAATAACAGCACAAATACCTTGCAAAAATTTGTCCCCAATAGAAAAACCAATGATGTGGACATTATTTTGATGGAGAAAAGAAAGACACAATTAAAGAAACATGTGCTACTGCTCAAGCATCAATAACTATTACTAACCGAACATGTTAAAGCCTCAAAATTTCAAAATGCATTATTTCAATCTTTATGGTAAACACTAGCACAATATGTTTTTCATGGATGTAACAAGTATGAACTAAATAGTTGTATTATATTACGTGCATACCAATTAAAGTCACAAATATATTCATATAAATGAAAACATGTTTCTATTTGCATGCAATTTAGATTGGCATTGTATTGTCAACACAGATGAAGAAATGCAAGATGTGTAGATATAAACTTACATGATTTATTTGACGACATTCTTGATAAGCCTAATGTATATAATGAAAGTCACAAGAATCGGTTGTGAGGCAATGTTCATACGTCAAAAGGGCTTACTTTAATCCAAAGCCAATGCACAATGTCCTAAAAACACCTTCAAAATTTAAACATCATTCTCTAAATGATTGGAATAATTGAACTTCAAACATTTGTACAACATAAAATTTTGAAATACCATAATATTCATGCAAAGCAAATGTTCACCTTTCGCTATTTATTTTTTAATCATGAACCTGGCTTGCAACATACGTAGATTGTTCGTGGCCAATGTTCTCATGGGATGAGAATCCAAATTTATTTGTTATGACCTTGAAGGTTTATTTGTTGCCTCCTATCTTCACAATACTCTAAATTTCATATATAGTTTTTGAATGACAGATATATATGGTAATGGAGAACCAACTAATGACAATGTTCAATTCTAGCAATGGTTTAGGGAGGTCAGCATTACTAAGATTATGGTATGAATGAGTTTCTATTTTAACACCATTTTGTTTGTGAAGTGTTTATTTCACTTTTTGGGTTCATACTAGTGCTTCTGAATTCTCTTCAAGGGGTGAGAAGGGGAGATTGGGTTTCAAAACTCCACTATGTTGTCTTTTGCCTTGGAAATAGACAATATGATCATTTTAAAAACGTATGTATTTGGCTTGAGTGCATAGAACTAAAAAGCAAGTCATCAAGTTTCGATTGGTTGTCGAGTAATTTGTAAGTTGGCTTGGTGCTTACGATGCTCTAGAGAAACAAGGCATTTTCAAAACTCCTTGGTGGCCTATGATCTACAATTTGCTTATAATATTTTGTTTTATTAGTAATAGAGTCATACACCAGTGACACAACGGCCAAAACAACACATAGAGCATGAAATAGGCAATGATAGAACCACAAATTAAATTTGGCAAGTCTCATTAATCTTATGCTAGGATACCCAACTCTAGGTGGCCTTCAGATAGTAACCTCGATAGACATTTTCTCCTCTCATTTTAGAAGCCACTGGGCTAGAAGTGGACTCTAGACATTATCTATACATATGGTTGTTGATTATTATAGGCTATATGCGCTCTCCATAGATGTGGGCACATCATTCAGCCCCCCTTGGCGAAAGGGTCGCCTCTCTTAGCCCACTAGTTTTACCACGGTAGCGATAAGCTATTCTGACATTTGTTAAAAGATGAGGTGTCACTCCTAAGTAAGTTTGAGGATTAAAATAGATATTTTTTATTTTAGATTCTTTAGCTCAAATGCAATCTATGTTTTTTGAAAAAAATTAACGATTTGAATGTCATATGTACGACAAAGCTTCTCGTGATATATTAATCACCTTGTTTTTCAAGTGCTTGTGCATCAAGCTCTTGGAGCACAATCTAGCTACAAAATATGAACAATTGACACTCCTCTTGAGGAAGGAATGATGATACCATGTGAAATCTAAGTTCCAATTTGATATCACCTCTCCATTTAATCTATTTTTGGTTGGCCCTCTTCTAATAATATGACCAGCAAGGCACTTGACATAGCCAACAACCATATGATGCACTAGTATGTTAGATGCATAGTTAGTTCTTGTTGTCGCCACCATGATGCTAATGGCATACTAGAATCTGTTCTGAACACATGTACTATTGCTCAATGCATGTATTTGGAACCTCATTGAACTCTTTCCAATTTTTGTACTTGTGGTAAATGGATAATATATTTCGGTCTTGCCGTGTAACTACGAACTATAATTCGGCAAACCCCGGGGAAGAAAGCTATTAACGAGTTACAATAAAATCTATGAAATTTGCATGCACCCCGTGGCCTTTCTTCGCTATGCTAAGTATAATCAAACCAATCTGAACCAAGAGATAAAATAAGAAAGGTAAAAATGAAATAAGAGTTCATATGTAATGTAAAGCTTGTATACTTTGTGATTGAGCTTGTGACATACAAGCAAGATCCAAACTTTAGTGTTTTGGGTCATGGCTAGTTTGGATAATGTTTCTTTCACTATTGAGCATGCGTTTTTTATTTCTATCACCAAGCGTGTGTTTTCTGAAAAATGTTGTTTTGAGAGTAGGCATTAAAAACATTAAAAAATGAATTACTTTATACGTAACATTTGCATTTTTTAATTCCACCTTAGCTTGCTCTCACTATCACTTTTACTAAAAAGTGCTATGGATTTTCTAGTGTGGGGTTAGGAAAGATGGAGAATTTGTGAAAAGTACAGTACTAAGGACCATAAATGGATCTTTGAATGATCCACAAGGTGATTGTATGCTTTTTAAACAATCTATCAGAAACTAGTCATCAGAAAACAAGATCTAGTTTAGCAGCTTGATAGGAAACAAGTAGAGACAATCAAAGCATTGATCAAATAGTATAATCCAACTCCACACGTGTGGAAATAAGGCTGTAGTACGGCCTGTAGACAGTGTTTACAAAGTGCCAAAGCTGGGTTTCATTGGAAATCAAGAGTAATCACCATACAATGAGAGGAAACTCGAGTTTCTCCTTGAGGCTCCAAAAAGTTTCTATCTTCTCACTATGGAGAATGAGAATACATAGTAAAACACACTTCCTTTGCAAAGTTAGGTGAAAATCTAGCATGTAATAAGGAAGTAGACTCCACTTTCTTGCCCTAATGTGAAAACCCTAGCCTAGATCCAAGAGTCATGCTTGGTAGGTGCATGGTAGGTACAAATCTCATCATAAATCATGGTCTAGATCCTACAAAGTAGGAATCACTACGAAATAGACACAACCACTCCTCTTGACTCGTGGTAACCTACTTTAGGTGTGTATGTACAAGTGGCACTTTGGCCATTCAAGTAACCAACAAACAATATTGATAAAATGTACAATATTCTACATGGCTAGATTTGCCAATGTAGGCAATTTTTCACATAATCAACAAAGATCCAATTCTATAGATGGTAGAAAACTGGGAGAGTGATGGTCACCACTCACCAGTAGTCCTTCTACTGGCGTGGTATCAACTGTGAAACCATGAGTTTGATCTAGGAGTTGAGGTGTGAAACAATTAAAGGGTTTAAAGAGAAATTTAGTTAGTTAGGACATGGGAGGGGCATGTGGTGAATGAAGGGTTTTCTTGGTGTAGGAGTAGAGTGACTTACGTGGCAGACATAGTTCTTGAAGTGACCCTGACCCTCTGTATAAAGTTACTATCACATAATGTATATTTCCTTTGTGAGCTTCTTGCCTCTGTTCACAGGGTCTGAGAAATGCTTGAAGGCATCTCCAACATCTTGTTGCTGAGGAGACAGCTTGGAAACATGAGAATGACGGAAGGAAGGTATCGGCCCTTTTGGGATCAAAGGGAAGGGTAGATGACACTTATGTTGCTTGAAATCTGAGGAAATTACACCAATTTTTTGAGTAAAATCGAGCTAGGGTTGTAGTTTTTGGAACAACAACCATAATTTTGCCATTTCTTTACCAACATTGGAGTAACTAGCTCAAAGAGGTTGCTAGACAACCATGGTTTGATACAGTGTTGGGTGGGTATATAGGGTCACATTTAGTATCAATGGGTATCAACATGGTATCACAGAACCTACTTGACTGGTATATGATTTTGTAATATCAGGGTTTAGAATGGGACACCCAGTATTAACTATCTTACTATTCATATTAATACATATGAATACCCGGGTTTCGGAGATTTTGCGGATTTATGCTAGTAGTACAATTTTTAATAATTTTTCTTATCGTTGTCATTTAAAATTTTAAATATTTCGGAATGTCGATTTGCTTCCACGACCTCCTTGATGCCTGGAGGTTTGGAGTTGTGGTGCCACGCACCTGTTTCCTCGTTGCATGTTTTGCATGAGTCACCGTAGCGCCTGTACAAAGTTGATGCTACTTAACTTAACATCATTCTGCTTTCCGTGAACAAGTGATAAGGACTGTGCAAGTAACCATGGTATCCTTGGCATCAAATATTAGTATTCTTGTTTTGTACATATAATTTCATATTAGCTCTATGTTGTGCGTCTTCCAGGGAATATGGTACGTAATAAAAGATATTTAATAAATTTGGTTTAGAATCTTCCGACATTGTCAACTATATCATAGAATAAATTTCGTGGGTCAGCAAGAAACATCTACAATATGTACAAATGTAGATGATATATCTAGAAGATAAAAAAAAATAAGAGCTTGAAAGAGTATACCCGTTGTATTCTGCACTACAGATGAAAATATACAAGAACATGCTCTTTGTATTCTGCACTATCTGAAGAAAATTGCAAGTCTACCGAAGAGACAAATATTTAGTACACCTCCTCAAGCCAAAAACATGTTTGAACTTTCTACATTTATGCTCATGTTAGACCAAGAATCGGTACTGACAAAATTACCGAGCTTTTTCTCCCTCACTATATCGTTAGCACTCGTAAATGTCGTTGATCCAATCTGACCTACTGCATGGCTTGCTCTAAAGAACTCACTGTCTTTATATGAACACAATGGCTTTGATCCATCTGCAGCTTCGATTTAAATGTTGTTGCTGCTTGGTGTGAAATTCGTGGAACGATGTAGTGTGCACCGGAAGGCAAGGCCAGTCGTTGCGACGATCCATGGCCGCTAAAAGGAGGGAGAGTCTTTGGACAACAGGCTTCTGTGCAAGGGGGACTAAGCGGCTTTTTGGGAGGTGGCTGATAGTAAAACTTACTCCCTTGATCAAATGCTTTCTTTGCACAAACTTGTCTCCACGCTTACAATCACACAACTCCTTGGGAACTTTCTCACAGCCTACTCAATGAGATCAGCAACAACTGTCTGCACCATGGTTTTATCATGCCTGAGGAATGCAAGAAAGAAGCCTGTGAACAGAAACAAGCAATCTCACAAAGGAAAGACAGTACGAGATATCATGTACAGACAGAGACAGTAGACAAAAATGAAAATGGCTTAATCTTTCATTATCTGATAGTAATTTTATACAAAGGGTCAGGGTCACTTCAAGGAATGCCTGCCTCGGAAGTCACTCTACTCCTACACCAAGAGAACCTTTTATTCACCACGTGCTACATCTACTCTCCCATGTCCTAACTAACTAAATCTTTGTTTAACCGTTTAACTGTTTCACACCTTAACTCCTAGATTGAACTCATGGTTTCACAATCACTCCCTCAATGTTGGAGTTAAGTAGGATCTGAAGGGCCTAGTCCTAAAAGGGATATGAGGAAGCTGAAGCGATCTTTTGTCAGAGCCTTCGTCATTATATCAGCTACCATCTCCTTTGTGCTGCAGTAATGGAGGTTTAGTCATCCTTCATGCATCATCTCTGGTACAAAGTGGTGTTGTAGAGCAATATGCTTGCTCTTTTTTTGAAATCCCCCATTTTTTTTCCAGAAAAATGCAGCCTTGATTATCACAGTATGACTCCATATTCAATCCTTCACTTAGCAGGATTAATCCTCACATATTCTTTGCTCGCTTGACACACTCCAATATACTGGCCATTCCCGCACGTGGATCTCACGTCGTCTCATCTCCGCCCCTATCTGAATTAGCATACCCAACGATTGACTTTTCCCCTGCTCTATAAAATAGGCCCAAGTCATGAGTTCCTTTTAGATACCTCAATACTCTTTTCCCACAGTCCCAATGGCTGGATTCAATAGGAATTGGCTGAGTTTTGTAACAACCATCCCTATACCTGGCCTTGTGCATATCATCGCATACATGAGCGATCCAACCAGGCTTCGATATGGTCTTATGTTCATAGCGGCTTTCTCCTTCTCTGTCTCTGGGCACATGTTTGTAGTGAGCTTCATCTCTTTCCATAGGAGTTCCCACTGTGCTAGCTGACTTCATGTTGAACCTCTCCGATATGTTTAGGTCATGTTAGGTTTAGGGCACTTCAAGTAGTTTTAGGTAATGTGAAGAGTCACGGGTACTGAAACGCCACGTTCAATCAAAACGTTGCTTCGCTCAAGTCTCAGTTGTTCATGTAGAGGCTACGCCTCATCTCTTTCATTCATTCAATAAAGCATGTAGTTAGTGATCTCTCTCTCGCTCTTCCTCAGTGTGTAATGCTACTATGCAAACTGTAATACAATATGCTCAATATGTATTGTCCCTGGTTTATTATCCATGTGGTTCCTTTCACATGATCTCTTACTTTTCTTATTCCTAGGCAGTAGTGTAGTGATTCTAAATCTTTCATCTCAAATCTATTACTCAAATCTGACTTACAACGGTTCAAATCTGTCCGGCTATTGCTTACTAGGAATGTCGTCTACATACAGTGCAGCAATTACAAGCGTTCTCCCTACTCTCTTTACATACAGACTTAGGTCCGAGCAGCATCTACAGAAGCCCTTTTCTAGAAAGAAAGAATCTATCTTTTCATACCATATTTGTGAAGCTTGCTTTAGTCCGTAAAGTGCTTTCTTTAGCCAGCATACCTTCGTCTTCAAAACCTAGTGGCTAACCTCTTCTTGCAGTTCCCCATAAAAAAAAGCGGTTTTTACGTCCACCTGGTCTATCTCCATATCGTGCATTGTTCCCCAAGCGATAAAGATTCTCAGAGAT
The DNA here is from genome assembly GCA_029204225.1 of Diphasiastrum complanatum. NCBI lineage: Eukaryota > Viridiplantae > Streptophyta > Lycopodiopsida > Lycopodiales > Lycopodiaceae > Diphasiastrum > Diphasiastrum complanatum. Next base: position 7,736,169 of record CM055098.1, on the reverse strand, counting down.
CCGATCCTCATTACAAGTGCAAATGTTTTTGCATACTCTTTTCCTACTACTTGGTTATATCCTTTCACCACTGGCCAAGCTATGATAGTGCTCCAGCTTTCCGTCCTCATTGCACTTGACTTTGTAAACCCACTTACATCCAATAGTCGTTCTCCCTGCAGGTAGTTTGACTAGCTCCCATGTGTCATTCTTCCTTATTGACTCCAACTCCTCCTTCATTGCGTTATACCAGAGCTCCTTATCTGATGGCTTCATGGTAACTCAAAGGTTCCACACCACCATTCTCTGCTTCTTAATGAAGGTCATTTCATCAAATCTCCTAGGTTGTCTCTTTTCTCTCTCTCTCTCGTTTCATGTCTCCTCACCAATGCCAGCATCTTTGGTCAACATCATGAATGCAACCTCTTTCTCATCCTCTTTTATCTTTGCAACATTTGTTTAATTTTGTGTCCTCCTTTGGATGTCCTGTCCCCAGCAAAGTGTCCAACCTCATGACAATAGAAACACACCATGTTCCTTCTACGGTCTACCCTATCTTTGTCTTTCCTTCCTCCATATATGCTCTGATATAAACCTTCCCCTTGTTTTGGCTTCTTTACTGTGTCATCATTTGGAGCAACTCCCTTGCCTCTGCTTTTAGGTCCCTTGTTTAATGACATGCCTCTAACCATCATTACTAGTGCATGCTCCGCCATTGGTAGTGCATGCTCCTCATAGATTAGTATTCCTTTCCGCCTCTCCTCCTCTTGCAACAGCCTTTGCGGAACACATCCAATCTCCAAATCTTGAGGCTTGCCTTCCAAGGTCATAATTAGTGGATCATAGGACTTTGGGCATCCAAACCACTTTCCAAAAGTTGACCAACATGTAGCATATTCTTGGTGATTGATGGTACAAAAAGAACATGTTCTAGATCCAAATTTTTTGAGGATTCTAGACACAAAGAGATGGTACCAACACCATCTATCCTACACTCACTTGCAGTAAAGACAAACTTTTTAGCATCATTGAATGAGTGTAAAGTTGAGAAAAAAATCCTTTTCACAAGTCATGTGGGAGCTAGCCCCACTATCAATCCACCAAGTGTCTCTTGAATTGCCATTGCTTGTTGGTGAGGATGTAGATGCCATCAAGAATAGATCTCCTTCATCCTCCTCCTCCTCATGTGCAAGGTTTTCTCGCTTGTCCTCCTCCTCTTGTGCTCTTTGCCTCTTGTAGCATTCGGATGCATAATGCCCCTTCTTTCCACAAAAGAAGCATTTTTGCTTTGACTTGTCCTTTGGCTTTGAACTTGATGCTTGATCCTCCTCCTTGAACTCCTTTGCTTGATCCTTCTTAGATCCCTTGGTCTTCTTCTTGCCTCAACATAGTTTATAGAATTTAACCTCTCACTAGATCCAAGAAGGAATTTACCAATGGTTCTCATCTCCCTAATGACTTGAACTAATGATTTACTTGTTGGCCCTCCCTAAGATCTTTTCCAAAATTTGCCTCACTAGCAACTCACTTGATGTTCACAAACACACAACTGGCAAGATCCCCTTGATCTTGATTCACAATAACTTATTGGAAGGTTTCTAGAAGGCAATGCTCAAAAAAATTGGTTTTGTTTGAACCTGGAAATTCACAAAGGTTTCACTTGTGTTGATTACCTCAAATTTGACTTCTAGCCACAATTACTACACTCCCTCACAAAGTAGGAATCACCACCAAATTGACTTGACCTACTCTTTAGACTTGATCTAACCTATATTAGGATAGGTTTCCCACGTGGCTCCATGGCCTCACATGTGTGGGACCCACTTATGTACATTTTATATGATATTTGATCAAGCTAGATTTGCCAATTTTTGGCAATTTCTCACATAATCTTCAAGACAAAACCTTCTATCTTGGTTTGCCTCCAAAGATTTTGATCCATCTCAGTTTTTGAATCACAAGTATAGTAAAATGAAACCGCCTTGATCATAATAAACCACCTCAACATCTCCAAATATTGATGTTTGATCTCAAACCAAAAATCAAGTACCTTTAGAATAATAATTAGTTCAATTTCGATCTCAAACAAGGGTTTTGGTGAATCGCCATTGGCTAGTCACGGTTTACCACCACCTAGTTTCCTATTTTTTAGGGACTTGAATCTCGTCACTAAATATTAGCTTACGTAATGTGTGGCACATATACAAGAGTCACCAAAATGAATAAATGGCAATGTAGAATTGAGTAGGGGTCATGGTCTACCAACCATACCAATCGTTAATTTTTTTTAAAAAAAAAATGGAATTTGAGGTAAAGAATCTAAAATAACAAATATCTATTTTAATCCTCAAACTTACTTAGGAGTGACACCTCATCTTTTAACGAATGTCACAATAGCTTATCGCTACCGTGTAAAACTAGTGGGCTAAGAGAGGCGACCCTTTCGCCAAGGGGGGCCGAATGATGTGCCCACATCTATGGAGAGCTAATATAGCCTATAATAATCAACAACCATATGTATAGATAATGTCTAGAGTCCACTTCTAGCCCAGTGGCTTCTAAAATGAGAGGAGAAAATGTCTATCGGGGTTACTATCTGAAGGCAACCTAGAGTTGGGTATCCTAGCATAAGATTAATGAGACTTGCCAAATTTAATTTGTGGTTCTATCATTGCCTATTTCATGCTCTATGTGTTGTTTTGGCCGTTGTGTCACTGGTGTATGACTCTATTACTAATACAACAAAATATTATAAGCAAATTGTAGATCATAGGCCACCAAGGAGTTTTGAAAATACCTTGTTTCTCTAGAGCATCGTAAGCACCAAGCCAACTTACAAATTACTCGACAACCAATCGAAACTTGATAACTTGCTTTTTAGTTTTATGCACTCAAGCCAAATACATACGTTGTTAAAATGATCATATTGTCTATTTCCAAGGCAAAAGACAACATAGTGGAGTTTTGAAACCCAATCTCCCCTTCTCACCCCTTGAAGAGAATTCAGAAGCACTAGTATGAACCCAAAAGGTGAAATAAACACTTCACAAACAAAATGGTGTTAAAATAGAAACTCATTCATACCATAATCTTAGTAATGCTGACCTCCCTAAACCATTGCTAGAATTGAACATTGTCATTAGTTGGTTCTCCATTACCATATATATCTGTCATTCAAAAATTATATATGAAATTTAGAGTATTGTGAAGATAGGAGGCAACAAATAAACCTTCAAGATCATAACAAATAAATTTGGATTCTCATCCCATGAGAACATTGGCCACGAACAATCTACGTATGTTGCAAGCTAGGTTCATGATTAAAAAATGAATAGCGAAAGGTGAACATTTGCTTTGCATGAATATTATGGTATTTCAAAATTTTATGTTGTACAAATGTTTGTAGTTCAATTATTCCAATCATTTAGAGAATGATGTTTAAATTTTGAAGGTGTTTTTAGGACATTGTGCATTGGCTTTGGATTAAAGTAAGCCCTTTTGACGTATGAACATTGCCTCACAACCGATTCTTGTGACTTTCATTATATACATTAGGCTTATCAAGAATGTCGTCAAATAAATCGTGTAAGTTTATATCTACACATCTTGCATTTCTTCATCTGTGTTGACAATACAATGCCAATCTAAATTGCGTGCAAATAGAAACATGTTTTCATTTATATGAATATATTTGTGACTTTAATCGGTATGCACGTAATATAATACAACTATTTAGTTCATACTTGTTACATCCATGAAAAACATATTGTGCTAGTGTTTACCATAAAGATTGAAATAATGCATTTTGAAATTTTGAGGCTTTAACATGTTCGGTTAGTAATAGTTATTGATGCTTGAGCAGTAGCACAAGTTTCTTTAATTGTGTCTTTCTTTTCTCCATCAAAATAATGTCCACATCATTGTTTTTTCTATTGGGGACAAATTTTTGCAAGGTATTTGTGCTATTATTTAGATGTGTTTGTTAGATTTAAAGTGTATGTTCAATTTTTGTTTGTATGTAGTTGTGGATGAATCAGGTGAGCATATTTTCCTCAACTCGGAGCTTTTGCTATTGCTTGTTAACTACACATGTTGGAGCTCAAGTCACTATTAGAGAGTGAGAGAGTAATCGTACATTGAGTTTTTTGGAGAGATCTTGAGATTCTACACTTAGAGGGTTTTGCACATTCTCTCTATACCAAGAGTTCATGTACTTTTTCTCTCTCTATCCGAGAGCAACCCAATTCCATACTTAGCTTTTTTCATCACAAGTTGCCTTTGAATGTGTATGTTGAATGGTGAATGTATGATGCATGTTTAGTGTGCTCTTGCCTTATAATTGTCAAGCTACATTGATTCATCGATCTAGTTGGTGCTAGATCTATGTGTAATCACACAGACTTTAGATCATTCACATTGTTTGGGTTGCCCACACGTGTGAAAAGTACACACGCAAGACCCGATCTCCAAGATCTATAGCATCTACTGGATCTAGCATGTTAGAAATTGCAAACCCAACACAACCAATTCTCCCAATGGTCTGCCTTCATATTTGTAATATATTGATATTCATCGAAAGTAACATTTGTACACTAGAATTGGAAAATTTACATTCACAAGTAATACATGTATGAATTGGAATATCATTTATGCATTCGTCATATACATGTATACATGTAAGATTGTGTCTTGAAAATTTTGTGTGATGAGCATGCAAATTTTTTTGTGCACATAATGCTTAGATTCAAGGAAGTGAATTTAGTTCTTATATATGCAAGCGATGCATCAAGTGTATGTTGTACGATTATTTGTAGAGAAGTAATTTTGTCTTGTGTTCAAATTGTTTATTAGTTTTGTATTTTTTTTTATGACCACAAGTTTCTAGTGGAATATTGATCACTATGTCTGTTACTTTAAATACATGTTCGCATTTGTTAAGATAATATGTAATACTTACAAGACTATACAAGATACCTGGATATGATGTTAACAATTTTTGTGCTAGTGTTTTCTTTGACGTTGTTGAAAATGTTTGTACAAAGAAACAATAATGATGCGTATAAATACATTTCAAGCTCTCATTTAGCCGTGTGCAAGAGAGACAAAGATTTAGCATCTCTGATATGCCCCATTTCATGCTGTAACCTACATCGTTGCTCTTGCTCCATTACAAGCATTTTGATGTAATATACAAGCAACACCTTTTCATCATCTATGTTTAATGTAAATGTCTGTGTGTTGTGATTTGATTACATTACTCTGCTTGCTTGTTTCGCTCATTCACGCAATTTGACAGATCACGAATGTCTCTGACTCCTTTGCATCTATTTAGACCATGGCCGTTTTTGACGCCTGAGAAACAAGCACAATTTTTTGCACCATTATTCTTCATTCTGTATGAACTTCTGATTCAAATGGATTGTGACAATAACTCAAAAACTCTTTGGTGGATTTGTTTTAACCGGTTCTACATCGGGACGGGAGCTATTCCGCACTACTTTTCTTTCCTCCTGTGTTCCAATCTTTCCAACATTGGTATCAGAGCATTCCATTCCATCCTACCGGTATTCAGGTGTGTTTCCCTTTCCAACAAGTGGTATTAGAGCCCAGTTAAATAAACCAAGAGGTTATTGTATTTTTGGGTTATTGTCAACATATCTCTTACCAGTAACACTTCATCTTCTTCATCCAATGAAGTTAGAGTCATTGATAGATTCAACGGTTCTAACTTCTACATCTGGAACCTAAAACTCCGGATGATGTTGATAGACAGAGATCTTTGGGATGTTGTAGACGGGTCTGACCCGAAACCAGAAGATGTTGATCTTGAAATAGCTAAGGCATGGAAGATCAAGGATCAAAAGTTGCTAGCATCAATCATGCTGACTCCCAACTATCCCACATTACCACATGCAAGTCTTCCACGGAAGCACTGGGCTTGTTGTCTAATCTATATGAGACTCAAGATGTGACCACTAGGTTACACCTTAGAAGGAAGTTCTTTACTCTTAAAATGTCTGATGACAATACAAGAAAAAAAATTGACAATGGAAAAAATTTTGTTCAAAAAAGAGACCGAAAAAATGTGACAGTGTCAAGAAATTGAAAAATGTGTGACGACAAAATATGGGCAAGTTCCAAGCACTAAGCAAATTATACGGGCCAAGCCAGTGTCCCAACCAGCCAAATCGATAGTGTAACGACATGCCATGGGTGCGCAACAGAAAAATGACAAAAGGAGGTCTCAATGTGCTTTAAGAAAACACCCTACCTAAAAATGGTAGGATCTAGCTACTACTTTAAAGTTAATACAAGTGGTGTACCCGAACTCCTTACCGTATTTAAACCATTCAGAGTACAAAGGAGGAAGGGTGGCTCACACATGTGGTACCCTTGCACACATTGGACCCAAGCCATCCTTTCCAAAAGGGGAAGGGTATCAACTCAAAGCCCTTGGAGTACCTTGCCAAAGAGGAGTGGACACATGGCATGAAGGGAAAGAAGGGCATGAAGAATGGCAAGCTTGTATTGTGAAGGGAGATTATTAATAATAAAGAGGGTGAGCCTCTTTGTATTTTGATGTTGGATAATGTGGGGAGAGGGTGAGAGTGAGCGTTTGTTTGAATGTTGCTCTTGCCAGCTGTTGACAGTGTGGTTGTGTGAGAATTTGTAAATATTAAGGTTGATAAACACATAGTTTAGTGTACATATTGTAATCCACATGAGTGAAAGCACGTTCACATGTGTGAGATTAGACCTAGGGTAGTTACATTCTAATCATAGGAGTTAGATAGGATGTTTGGTTAAGTTTCCTAGAATTTAGGAGAAAACTCCACAAATTATGGAAGTTGGTGATTGATCTAACTACCAAAGTTGGCAGGAGTCAATTGACCATTTCTAGCAATCTACACATTTGTATTGTGAATTTGTGATTGGAATGCAATCTAAACTTTGTAAGGTTCATTCTTTGTTAGTAGGTCATACAGTAGAATGTGTGTGGAGTCTGATCTACTAGTTTTGATCATCTTTTGATTTCTCTAGATTGTATAAGTCTAAATTGTCAATGTAGATTCAGAAATTGGAATCTAGTTTTGCAGTACATAGATAGATCAATCAATCAATCACTCCTGAACTCTTTTGTAGACTCATTCATGGTCCAAAGTACTATACTTTAACAAGTTGCTAGTGAATGGGTAGAAGTATTGTCTTGCATAGTTGTGTGGATTGATGGAGGGTTGGGGTTTGATTACTTGGTTAAGTGATGTTAAGGTTTTGCCAATTGTATGAGTGATTGTAGGTGAGTTCAATGTTGGTGTTGTGTGAATATTAATTGCTTGCTCCATGTTGGTTGAAGATGCTTTCATTTCAAAGTTACTTGAGGTTGGAAGATAATGTGATTGCCCTTTGATTGTTTCTTGAGCTCATAGTCGGATCATAGCTAGTTACCATTGTTGATCATTTGAAATTGCTTGTAGGTAATCGACCCTTGTTAGTTCATGGGTGGTCATTGATTGTTATGCTCACATTTCTAGAATGAGCATGTATGTGTTAAAAGTTTATGAATAGGTTCTCGGGTTGCTTGGTGATGCATGGATTAGCCACATTCACAAGAAAAATATGACAAGTTCCTAGATGTAAAAAAAGAAGCTTTTTCCTAGTTACAATTGAACACAACTAGGAGAAAGGAAATACTAGGAAATTTGAAACCATTTCCTAGTTGACCACTAGGAAAATTAACTTTGAATTTCCTAGATAAGAGATGTTGGAAAGAGGTGTGTAAAAGATAGGTCTAAAAGAATCGAAAAGAATTCGAACGACAAGAAAGAAAACTTATCATGCACAACGAAATAAACTATCTTCCACTTTCTTCATGCATGACTGCGCCTATCAATTTTGAACAAAAAAATAGTGATAAAATCACGTTTGATCTTATAGTATCTAACTTTGAAATCATTAGTACTACAGTGATTATGTGCCAAGCATTAAAGCTTTGAATTATCAGACAAATAATCAGTCGCGAAGAACTACAGAAATACATAGATTCTGAGACGAAGCTGAATGCAATAAGAAGATAATATTGATTTAGTATGAAAGTGAAACATAAGTAAATGAGTACAACAAGCTGCGAATTGAAGCCGCATACTCTAAGCTATCTTTGAGTGGCTAACATATAAGTCTGAATTAAGCACAACTATTGATAAGCAGTAAGCGCAATAGCAATCTCTAATTACATGCTTGAGAGAGAGCTAACTATTCAATACTTGATCTCTGATTGATCCAAAAATGATCTAATCTCTTTTTGATGTTGAAATATGAACAACTATTTATACTCAACAATTAAGAGGAGTCTGCTAGCATTCATCCAGTTCTTCTTAGAAGTTGCTTGCTGATAAGCGGTGACATTTGGCCGTAAACAGTCTATTTGCAGAAATGAACGTGAACTGTCACTCTGCAGAAATGAACATAAACTACCACAGGCAAAAATTGTGACAACGCATTTTTACTCAAAAATCCTGACAAGCGAAAAAGCCGACACTATGAGCCGTTTCCGAGTAGTTATGCAGAGTGTGAAAAAAACACGAAGAAATCTGCAGGGCTGGATAAAATTTGGACGAAGTTTAAAAATGTCGATTAGTCGATTAGTAGGAGAATAATCCAGCACTCTCTCTTAATCTGAATCCATGAATGCCTTGCCTTTAAACTTAGTTCTACACAGAACTTTCCATGTACATCCAAGCAATGCTTTGATAAAAATATCTGCTGTCATATCTTGTGTTCAACGGTACTGCAATCTGACCTCTTTGTCGAGAACTTTGCTTCTGACATAGTGATACTTCAGTTCAATGTTTTTACTCCTAGAATGAAATCTAGGGTTGGACAAAGCAATGGCACTTTGATTATCACAAAATAGTAATGTTGAAGCATATTGATTCAGATTGATATCTGAAAGTAAGTTTCTCAAAACAACGGAACTTCGTTGTTCATGGAATTCTAATGTGGATGATGCATGACTACCCCAGTTTAAGCAAATGTTCAGGTATCTATACAATGAATCTAATCCGTTTTAGGGTTTAACGTTTGAGTATATTTAACTAAGCTTATGTTTAATTTGGTTTATGAACTATGCAGGTTTAACCACATGGGGTTACAACGCATGTTATATTTGTGGACCACTTTTGGAGGGTCGACATAGCACAAATATGTTAAAAAAAGTGGTGTACGAAAATCATCGCAAATACTTGCCGCCTGATCATCCTTTTCGAAAGTTGAATAGGCGATTTTTTGGAGGGCGAGGAGATAATCCTCTAACTATACCACCACCCCCATGCATGGGAGTAGCATGGTGAATGGCTTAAACATCACGACGTTAATTCTTCATGGAATGAATTTCTTGATGGTATGAAACGGTTGTCTATTTTTTATAAATTATCCTATTTGAGGAATTTATTGATAAACCATCTTTTGGATCCTATGCACATATTCAAAAACGTCGGTGAATCCTTATGGAACCACATCATTGGCATAAAAGACAACTCCGTAGCTCGTACAAGCGGCCGATGTGAAAAGACCCTACTGGATTCAATACACCGAAGATGGAGATGAGATTCTACCTAGCGTGCCGTGGATTCTTACAAAAGAGCAACTCTCATATGTTAAACATGTCATAAAACAAATGAGAACTCCAACAGGCTATGCATATTCTTTGTGCAAATCATTTACCAAAGATGGTAAATTAAGTGGATTGAAATCACATGATTGGCATAAGATGTTGCAATTCATACTTCCACTTTCTGTTTGAGGTCTCTTCAACGATGACGTACGAAATACGCTTTACAATTTGTCATCGATGATTAGGTTTGTATATTTTCTTAAGCACTTGTATAAATATGTGTTATTTTAATATTTTTATGTGTAAACAACCTAATGTACTATCAATCTTGCAGTGTGATTTTCTGAAAAGAAATAAAAAATAAGGAATTGGATTCCATGAAAATCCAAATGATCAAAATGATATGTTTGTTGGAAAGAGATTTTCTGACTTCCTTTTTGGATATACAAGCTCATCTTCTAGTGCATTTGGTTGAAGAAGTATCAATTGAAAGACCTGTCCACACGAGATGGATGTTCTACCTTGAGCACTTTATGAAAGTTTTGAAGGGCTTTGTGAGACAAAAGGCAAGGCCAGAAGGTAGCATTGCAGAAAGTTGGCTTGTACAAGAATCTTTGTTTTATATCGCCGAAATAATCTCACAATTGCATCCTGCAAGTCCAAAAATGTGGTGTGAAGAAAAAGATGAACGTGTTAAGGGTGAAGTACCACGAGGAAATGGTGTGCAAAAGAGACTTTCACCTCAATTAAAAGAGAAAATTGACACATTCATATTATATAATTGTGGACAAATGGAAAAGTGGATTTCAAGGTATGAAGAAGCCAAAAAAAAAAGAAACATAACATTGAAACGAAGAAGAAATATCAATCAAAGAAGAAGGAGGGTGTTGGAGAACGACGAACCTTTGGAGCCTTTACCTTCAAAATGCTCTCGTGAATGAGTTTTTGATACGATGCTAAAAGCATCCAAAAATGGAGAAGAAGTGACCAAATTAGAATGGGAATTTGTTCGTGGATGTGGATGGAAGGTTAGTGTAATATTGTTTTTGTGAAGTTTTGTTTTTGTACTATATGAATAGTATTTCTAATTACACACATTTGTTTTTTTTTTGTGTGTGTTTTAGTATACATCATACACTGCCATGTGGGCATATGGACACCATTACCGTGTTGAGAGAGTTGACAATAAGTGACGTACATATGATTGTGGTATAATGGCCAACTTTCAACAAGAGAGTCGTTCTAGTGCGAGAGACCTTATTGTCATTTCGGACGACCTAGACTATCTCGGCACATTGCAACATATTTATGAAGTCGATTACAAGACTAATGACAAATATTTTATTCTTTATGTAAAATGGTTTAAGGTCATCTATCGTGGAAGCAACGCCACGAATAGAAATGATAACTCAAAGCTTTTTCAAATTGACTCAACAAAATGTATATCGATGGACTCTCATGACACTTTAGTATTGCCACGACATTGCGAACAAGTGAGACTCTAAAATTTCAATGTCATTAATATTCGCAATCCAATTATTTATGTATCAAACTTATAAGAGTAACTTAATTTTTTTTAGTTCTTTGACAAATTATATTCCATCCAGATCGAATAGACCCAAGATGGTGGTATGATGCAAGAAAACGACGTGTGTTTGAAGGAAAAGATATTGTTGAATTGGATACACACGACGAACCACCACCCAATTTTGGCAATGTTTTGGAAGAACTTGAACCACTCATCCAAACTCCAAATGATGGGAGAAGAAGGTACAAATGAAAATGATGAGATTCCTACGATCGTACAAGACCAAATTGGGGGTAATTTGAGGCCCCCACGTTTGGATGAGATAGAATTAGAAGAAGAGGAGATTGAATATGAGGGTAGCTCACATCATTAAAGAGACACGATAAAAAATTTACGATTATACCTAGACCTAGATTCAGATGAGTGTCAAGACTTGTGTGATGACGAAAATGATGTAAATGATGAGAATGATCTATGATTATTAATACTTAAATTCACTTGCACTCATTTTTTTTTTATATTCATCGCAATACTTTTTATGTATACTTTTATAGATAGAGTTGAATGTGATAATTATAATACTCGAACCTTGCGGTTATGTCCTATTTCAGAATGTCACCACATATTCTCTCCCTGCGGCGTGTACGTTTTTCCATGCAAGTTGGAAAGATTAGAACCTCGTCTTTAACGAGGGAAAAGTAAGGGCTACACACCTTCCTAGGATTGGGAATTTTAACTATCTACATTTCACCTTTGCATATTAACTAATTGCTAGTGTATGCGGTAAAATTTGATATTGCTTTGAACACAATCAGAATTGCATTTATTTCTTACTATGTTAGATAACGTATTCTAATAATAAAACAAATTGAAACAACACAAACTCACCGGTAAACTCACTCGAAGCTTAAGTCCAAATATGCAATTGCTCGCTCTTTAAACGCTTGCTCTTTTTTTATTTTTATTTTTGTCACATGTACAAATTAAAAAATAACACTATATTACACAATTGAACCATTATTATAAGCAAATTCAAACATACAATTACCATCAAACACTATCTAGTCATCTACAACTCTGAATCTTAATCAAAACACACTCACACGCATACACACTTTTTTTTTTTTTCTCTCTCTCTCTCTCTCTCTAAATCTAATATAAATTTTCTATCAAACACTATTTATAAATTATCTATCACCCTTAAATACCCTAAACTAATGCATAATACAAAACACACACACACACACACACACACACACATTCTCTCTCTCTCTCTCTCTCTCTCTCTCTCTCTCTCTCTCTCTCATCTATAATCTATAAATTTTAAATCAATGCAAAATGTTAAACACACACACACACACACACATCTTTTTTTTTTCTTTTCTCTCTCTCTCTCTCTCTCTCTCTCTCTCTCTCTCTCTCTCTCTCTCTCTCTCTCTCTCTCTCTCTCTCTCTCTCTCTCTCTCTCTCTCTCTCACACACACACACACACACACACACACACACACACACACACACACACACACACACACACTATAAATTTAAAAATCTATTACTACCCGAGACTATTTATATCTATTTGTCTATTAACCTAAATTATAGATCAATGCAAAATTCAAAACACATACACATCCTCTCAAACACATGCATACACTATCTTAAATAATTCTAACAATCTATTATACACAATATTTATAATTTTCTATCAAACACTATTTATTTATCTATCACTCTTAAATACCCTAAACTAATGCATAATACAAAACACACACACACACACACACACACACACACACACACACACACACACACACACACACACACACACACATTCTCTCTCTCTCTCTCTCTCTCTCTCTCTCTCTCTCTCTCTCTCTCTCTCTCTCTCTCTCTCTCTCTCTCTCTCTCTCTCTCTCTCTCTCTCTCTCTCTGTTATCTTAAATTCAAAATGCAAGACACAATAAATACACACTTTTTTCCTCTCTCTCTCTCTCTCTCTCTCTCATCTATCATTCTTACTCCTAAATAAATATAAATCTAACAATCTACTATTACCATAGACTATGTACTTATCTATAATCTTAAATGTTAAACACACACACACACATACACTATCTTAGATAATTGTAACAATCTATTAAGATCGAGCTTGAGTGTACGTCTCTCATGATGAGCATTGTGGGTAGTAGCAAGAAAACATGAAATCTAATCCACAACTAGGAAATCAAGAAAACTAATCCACTCTAAATCCACAACCACACACAATATGAATGGAAGGGCATGATCATATGGGCATCACTCAAGAAAACCATCATGATCAAGGAGCTCAATGGATGCATCTAACTCATGGAGGCTCTTCTCATTTCAGCATGGAGTTGATACAATACACAAAAAGCTCCTCTTCACAAAGAGAGAGTCTCTTAAATAAGCAAGAGAGTTTCTTAGGTGGCATCCTAGTGGAATTTCCACATTTCACAAATTACAAGTGGAATAATGCTCTCCACTAGAGGTCACCATCAAAAGGTGGCTCACTCTACTTTCTTTAAGAGGGGTCTACTTGCATTTATTACATTTTCCTAGAAATACTAGTTCCTACATGGTCATTCATCTTTCGGGATTCACCGTGAGGATTACACAGTTCTTGCTTGTCATTCCTAACTAGCATTTCTCGGCTCTCATACTCGGCTCTCGGTCTTCGTTCGTCTCATCTTCTTAGAGACCTCCTCGGTCTAAGGTGAGAGGTGCTCTTGAGTTGCTCTGTCCGAGTATCCTGGAGATTCGTCAGAATCATCCAACAAGCATATTAGTTGATTCAGAAGTGGTTGTGTGAAGAGCTTGATGGTTAGAAGAATAGCAATGGCTGAGTTTGTAAAGATAGTCGCTTCTTCTTCCATAGGCTAGCACCTTCTGGGATTTGTCAAGAATTGTGTAGCCATCCGTATGAAATTTGACCCTTTGACCTGAATCGGTGATTCTGCTAACTGAGAGCAGATTCTTGGTCAGATTTGGAACGTGGAGAACGTTGGACAGCAACTTGACTTCATCTCTTTTGAATTCAACTCTAACTGTTCCTTCACCTCTTATTTATGTAATGAGTTGTCTCCAAGTTGCACAACTCAAGAGTGGGTGAATGACTTATAGTCCTTGAACTAGTCGCGATGGTGAGTCATGTGTTGAGTTGCTCTGGAATCTAGTTACCAAGAATCGATATCCTATTGTTTTCTTTTTTTGGTCATGAAAGCTATTTCATCTTCATCTTCTTATTGCTGATTTGAGTGATTGGTCGTAGCACTATCTACTTGTTGTTGGAACTGCTTCTTCTTTTCGTTGTTGTACTTCAAATTTCGACAATCCTTGATTTTGTGGCCAGTCCTCATGATAGTATCTACAAAAAAGTTTCTGCACTTTTTGGAATGATGAAGAGCTTGAATTCGATCCTGAACCATTATTTGGTCCAGACTGCATGTTGCTCTTCTTGACAGTAGAGTCTGACTTTATAGATCTCTTGGATCTAAACTTTTGATTTTTTGAATACAGAACTTGAGGATCCGATCCTGAACCTGGGGAGGATGCTGATCTTCTTATCTCCTCTTGTAGGAGTAGCGAAATTACTCTTGATAGAGTGAGGTGCTCTTGGGTAGAAATTGTCATTACTCAATTTTTGTAGGCTTCAGGTAGACTCGATAATAGAGTCATGAGTGCATCGGAATCTTCTATGACTAAGCTAGTTGCAGTCATATGCTCCATAAGATTCTTGAAGATGTTGAGGTGACTTGAGAAACGATCTGCATCAGACATTCTGAGGGTGAAGAATTTCTTCCTCAGATAAAACTTGAAAGTATGTGGCTGATCTGAGTATTCTTGATGTTGAGGGTGATCATGGCAAATGCTTTGCCATCTCTCAGTTTTCACTTGGTGATGACGGTTGTATCACCTTCTGGTTTGAGCTATGTGCCATCAACTACGTTCCACAGTTCTTTGGCTAGAAGTATAACCTTCATCTTGAATTTCCAGATATGGTAATTATCTCCATCGAGTTTGTCAATGAGAGATAAACTAGATGATGGATTTATTCTGGTTGAACGAGATAGTTGGTAGAAACAACGACTATCGGAATACTGTTGGCCGCCTGTTTGCTAGAAAGACGTCTTGATAGAAACAAGACTGATAATCCGCAGTAGAAATGCAGATTACTGAAATGTCCGCTCTGATACCATGTCGTAAAATTGCGTGTGGGCGTGAGCGGCAGTGGAAGCTCAAGGATTGGAGCGCGACGTGTAGGAACGAAAATGCAACAATTAGCAGTAGAATTATTCAAGTAGAAGAATTCATACATAATGCACAAATGAACGACGCAATAGTGAGACAAAAATTGCACTCTGATAAATATCAACAGTGAGTACAATAGCTTGAAGTAATAACTTCAGCTTGTTGAGCGTGATAACGCTAGCTACAGAATACTCTGATTAAAAGAGAAAAATTCAATTAACTCAAAATTAACACTTACATAGCTTGAATTAGCTAATATATAGATTTACAAGTGTTGAGGAACAAAATATCTTACAAGTCTTTAATGCTATTTATGTCAGTCTTTGCATATGTACAAAGTTGGTAAAACCGCCAACCGCCTTTGGGATATATGGTTGTCCAACTATTTTAGGGTTGCTGATAAGTTGGCGACGTCGATCAGCCAATGTAGCAAAATGCGAAAAAGCCGAAAAACTTGAAGGTGCCCTTAGAATGAAGGTTTGCAACTCCTGAAGGTGCCCTTACACTAAAGGTATGTAAATCCCTAAGGCGCCCTTAGATTCAAAGCAGCGAAGAAGGCAAAAAAGGTGAAAAAGCCGAAAAGTGTCTTACACTGAAGGCAGAGATGAAGGCGAAGATGTCTTAGATTACAAGCAGTGAAAAACCGAAAAAAGACAAAGGTGCCCTAAAATGGTTTTAAGGTTTTCTGGGTACTTTGTTGCATTTTTCACAAAGAGAAAAAAGACGGAAAAAGTTGAAGGTGGTCCAGAAATGGTTTAAGTCATTCTGGCCATTGTGTCACATTTTTTGTGAACGAAAAAGACGAAGAAGGCGAAAAAGCAAAAGGTGCCTTAAGAATGGTTTCTAAGGCATTCTGACCACTTGGCCAATGTGTCGCATTTTTTGTGATAAAAAAGACGAAAAAGCAAAAGGTGCCTTAAGAATGGTTTCTAAGGCATTTTGGCCACTTGGCCAATGTGTCACATTTATTGCTAAGGAGCTGAAAAAGGCGAAGTAGGATAAGGTGCTTTAAAATGATTTCTGAGACACAAGAAATCTCAAGGGAAAAATGTGAAGGCCCAAAAATATGTTGTCGGCCTTTGCTTTTTCAAGATGCTCATTACTTGAATGATTCGTTTAAGACTGAGCATAAAAAATCTAACATGGAAAAGTTGGTAGTCGAGTTTGAGAGAGATTCAAATTTGAATGTTGGGTACTTTGAATCTAGACCCAAAAATAGTAGGGTTTACATTTTGGAGGAAAAGCCAAGTGGCCAAATAGGGTCTGAACCTGTTATAAAAGGAGGAAACTCATGGAGAGACACATCTTCTCTCTTCTCTCTCTCATTTCATCATTATACATGGTTCTCTTTGGGTTCTACTACTCATTGGTGCACTCTCATAATGTTATCTTGCAATTCTATGTGTAGAATGATCATTTATTGCTATTTTCGGTTCCACATTTGTGAAATACAGTAGGGTATTATAATTGTATGGATAGCAACTATATTTTATGTCTTGGTTCATGTTTGATCATTATCTCTTTGAGTTTGCATCTCATTTCGTATGTAAATGCTGATTTTTTTACATTGGCAAGATTGTTGGTTTGCTCCTTATGGTAACCAAAGATTAGGGACATGGATTGGATCTTGAATGATCTAAAATCCTTCACACTTGATAGATGCTACCCATGAGTTAATGTGATGAAGGGCCTAGTAATGATGGGCCTGTTGGAAAGAGGTGTGTGAAAAGATAGATCGAATAGAATCGAATAAAAAGAATTCGAACAACAAGAATTAAAACTTATCATGTGCAGCAAAATAAACTATCTTCCTCTTTCTCTACGCGTGACTACGCCTATCAATTTTGAACAAAACAATAGTGATAGAAATCACATTTGATCTTATAGTAACTAACTTTGAAATCATTAGTACTACAGTGATTACATAGCCAAACATTAAGCATTGAATTATCAGACAAATAGTAAGAGATTATCAATTACAAAAACATTACAGAGATGCATGCGTACTGATAAGATACTGAATGCAATAAAAAGATAGATTGATTTAGTAAAAAAAACAAATCAGAATGGAAATGAGCACAAGGAATTGCGGATCAAAGAGTGGATCGTTAATTGTCAATCAACCGACATGGCCGAAGTGGCCGAAGTCTCCGAAGTGCCCAAAGTCCGAAGTCTTTGAAGTTTGTCGATGTTGTCAATAAATGTCAGAGCCATCTGTGAGCCATTTCTGAGTAGTTTTGTAGACTGTGTAGAAACACAAAGAAAACTACAAATCTTTGTCTTCTTCTATCAGATCGATATTGTTGCCGAAGAGCAATGTGTTGTCCACATATAAAGTGATAATGATAAAAGATTGTTGCACTGTCTTGAAGTAAACATTCAAATCTGAAGAGCTTGGTGTGTAGCAATGATCAATAAGGAAAGGACCTTCAATGAGAATAGTCGACTGAGGAACCTCAAAGTTCAATATGTCGGATGAGTCAGACAAGTCGGCTACATGGGCTTTACCTCCCTTGAGGTCGATAAACTGATCATCGATGAAGATGACATCCCAGCTACTGAATATCTTTGACCCAATAGGATCGAACAACTTGTAAGCTTGATGAGAAGGTGTTGAGAAAACTAAGTTAGATCTATCCAAAGAGTTCAAGATGGTAGATCTCGAGCTTTAGCACTTCATTTTGGATATGGAAGTACTTATTAGATTATGTCTTCATTTGTCAATCTAAGTATGCCATTTCATTACTCAATATATATAACATGCATGGATGCAAGCATGTAGAGACTCCTATGGAGCCAAAAGTGACAATAAAGAGGATGAAAGATCCTTCAAGGACATCACTCTTTATAGGCAACTTATTGGCTCCTTAATGTGGATAACCATAACAAGACCTGATCTTTGCTATAGTGTTTGCAAGATTAGTCAAAATATGCAAGATCTACTAGTTATCCATTGGAAATATGCCAAAAGAATATTGAGATACATCTCGGGCACACTAGATTTTGGGATCCTTTATAGAGGTGAATCCATTAACTTGCATGCTTTTAGTGATTCAAATTTTGCAGGGGACAAGAAGGATAGAAAGTCAACAAGTTCCTTTGCAACTTTCATTGGAGAAGGTGTGGTTTCTTGGCTATCAAAGAAACAAGAAACAATATCTCTTTCATCAATCGAGGCCGAGTACCATATTACATTGTGATAGCATCTTTGAAATGAGGCAAAAATGTGGAACTTGAGATCTTGACCCCAAGTTAGGGTGGATCCAATGACCTATTAGGTTAGATATTAGGGTAAGGGTATAAGAAGTTCAGAGGTGCCCTAACATGCTCAGATCCGAGCTTGAAATGTATAAATACATGATGGATCAAATTATAAAAAAAAATCGGATTTTTCCACTTCTATCGTCATTGTCTTTTGGTGGCGAGTTCTAGCTATTGGATGTGAGTGTTCTTGTGCATTAATTGCTTGGTTTGGAAGGTATTGAACCTGGTTACAGGTCTGAGAAGCTTGCTATACTTTACTTTGGTTCATTTGATCAAATCTATGTGCCTAATGTGGAGTTAAATGCCAAATTTGCTAGTTTTAATAACTAGTATTGATTCTAGCTCATAGTTTGGATCTAGATCTTTGATTTGTGCATCCTCCATCACTTTTAGGATTGATTGGGATTCATTTTGCTGTAAAATTTTGTCATGTAAAATGCTTGATTCTTTGATTTTTTTTGTTTTTTTTGTTTTTTATATGTATGCTTCAATGCAATGAATGTTTTTTTAATATTTCAATCTCTTGAAATAGAAATTTGTGTACTGTTGATGCTTGATTCATTTGCTTCTCATAACAGTCCAAGACTACTTCGAGCAAAAAAGAAGTGGTTCCATCAGAATTAGACACAGATTCAAAAGGTTGCAGTGTCTTGCTTAACCCGTTGCTAGAAGAAACGAGTGTCAATATTTCTGAATCATGCAAAAATTCGTCTTAAGATCTTCAAGTAGAATTGGAAGCCTGTAAAGCATGGCTTTCGACTGATTCTTCGATTATCAATGGGTTGATGTTGACACCGAAAGATATAATCAGTGGGTATTTGCCAACAATTGATATTAAGTCTTTGAAATACATTTATATGGATCTGTGGTCAAACAAGGATTAACCATCTCTAGAGAGTCCAAATTCTTTGCTCGTTGTCGAGGCTACGCGTCAATTGAAAGAAACTCATGAATGGATAGAAGTTTCGCCTTCAGATGATTGTCAGTTGCATGTATAGACTACTTTGAACTAAAAAGAAGTGGCTCAAATATGTATCATGGTACTCTTCAAAGATCTATTATCATTGTGTTTGTTTTTTCAGTTGTGTATTGTTATGTGTGCATGTAGGAAGCTTGAAATTCGGTTCCTCTAATTTTAGCTTTGTAACCAAGATCGGAAAGCCCTTGCTTACAACTTCGAAAATGAACTATCCATCTAAGTGTCGCAGGTTTGTAAGCAAAGCATGTATCACTTGTTTACTTTTTTTCTTGATCTTTTTATACATATGTATCAAATCGATTCATGTGGCACGAGGCATGTTGCGCCTGATCTGTGCTATAAATGAAATGTGAGAATGGCCATATCAAGAAGCATCAAAAAATATGATGTGTATGTTCCATCAAGCATTCGTATATTTCTTTATGTATTTGATATGAAGAGCAATCATGTTTGTCATATATTACTAAAGTCTGGTCTGGAAGAAACACTTCAGTTTGTCGTGCCCTAGTTAATCTCTTATAAACAACAGTCGAAACAAAATGTGTGCTTTGTGTTATTTGTGGATTGTACTGTGGCAATGAATCCATTGTAAGGTTCTGTAACGGTGCAGTTATTTTTTTTTTTTTTGAAGTCTATTTCGTTGGACTTCTTGTTTTAAAACTTAACTTGATGAGTGTTGGAAGTAAATTTATTGTGCGGTGGCTGGGTCTATCTATGGTTCAGGTTGTAGTGTAGTAGTAGACCAATTTGTCCACTTTCTAAGTTCTACATAAAACTTACAAATAAAGTAAAGAGCATTCACAAAAAGGAAGAGCACCAAGGCTTCCCAACTGGTGCTCGGAAATAGACAACAACTAATGAAGCTTGTTAAGGCTTCCCAACTAACAAGCCTTCTAAATAAACTAGAACTTGCTAAGGCTTACCCAACTAGCAAGGCCATTAATCTAAATCCTAACTAACACCCAAAGGGAGATGAAAATAATAAATGTGGCTAATTAGGTAATAAATCAATGACATCATGCCACAATGAAAAAGCCAACGAAAAGGAGGCAAGAGGAGGCCCGAGCACCTTCCCTTAAGCAATTCACCTTCCAAAGGGAACACAATGAAATAGAGAGATAAATCCAAGATTGCAACTTAGCATAATCTCAAAGTGTTATTTACGAGGGAAATGCCTCTCTTTTTATAGCAAGAAGGGCCTGCCATAAGTTTCCACTAACTTATGGGATTAGTCTTCTAACTTGCCATTTACTTAGAACTTAAGATAACTTGGAATCTTTTATTTCTAAGCTTAAGTTTTCTAACTTAGAAGTTTAGAATTTATTTAAGCTTCTACCCATGGTCTTATAACACACATGCCATAGTAGAAGTTTATTAACAAGTACTCACATGTGGACTTACAATACACATGCCACGGTGTTTTATTTCTCTTTTTTATTTTGTTGCTGACATTATCCCCCTCCTTATTGGTCCCACACCAATCAAAGCTTTTTCGTCCCGGATCTGTTGGGCTTCTTGGAGGCGAGATTGTTATTGGCATGTTTGGTAGATCTTTTTGTTGATTCCTTCCATCATTTGCCAATGTAATTTGTTAAGGAAGGGCCTTGGGGTATAGTAATGGCATACCCTATAGAAATCCATGGGTCTTCCATAGCTTGATCATATCAACATGGAGCACCGAAGTGAGGGCTACCCTGTAGTAAAGTCGTGCTACATTGATGTGGTTAGCTTCAGTCTGTAAGGGCAATTGATGATAGTCCTCGATCCCAATAGCCTTGTAACTCTGCCAAAAAGCCACCAGAACACAGTTTTCCGCAAAATATCGCACATCACGATCAGGGTTGCCCTTGTGTTGTTGGTAGAAGACGTGACAATTTGTGATCATGTCGTCCGCAAAGTTGCCAGTATTCACACATGTCAGCTTGGGCCAATAGATCTTATTTTTAACCTTTGTGACAGAAAACGGTTCTCGACAAGCTATCAAATAATAATACAGATTGATGTGCATATAAACTAGTGTGTTGAGATATCTTGCCATTGAGGTTTTGCTTTGCAAAAACAGTTGATGGCACCATGCTGGTTGTGGATCAAGGAGTTGGGCTCCTTCTTTATGATTTTGGCAGACATCAAGATTTGGAAGAATGTATCTGCCTCATTCCTTAAGTTGAAATTTCTTTGCAAACTCTTGAGAGATCCACAGGTCTTTGCTAGGCTCATTTGGAGTGATTCTATGCCTTATTGAAGGTGCTTTAGCTGCCAAGGTATGTTCGTGTTGTAGATCGGATTGAGGTGAGAGGGGTGATGAGGGATTGGATTCAGCAATGCATTGGGTTTCAGGAGAAAATTGGGGTTGGATGAAAAGAAAGTTAGTTGTGTCAATGGAGTTAGAAGTGGAAGAGTGGAAGAGGTGTTGGGAGGAAGTACCACCAGTGTCTTGCGGGTTGGTTGGTGGAAGAGCTATCGATGCTTGATTTGGGCCTTGAAATGACAACCCTTGATTTGTTGATGGAGGCTCTTGGAAATATGCCCCATCACCACAATCTGATCCATTGTAGTGAGGCCCTGATTGGTGAAATTGGGTGTGTTTCGCATGGATAGAAGGTGTTGATTGGGTAGTTGCCTTTAATTTTTCTTCCAAGGTGGCAATGTATTGGTTGAGTGCCTTGACAAAAGCAGCAACCAATTGATAATATGCCACCACTGGAATCTGAGTTCCCTTGAAAATAGCTAGAGGTGCAAAATCTGTGAATTTGACCTATTTCAGCTGGTCCTTCATAGAAGAACATGCGGCTGTTGTTGCTACCAAGGCTTCATCGCGCTCCGTAGTAAGGTTGGCCATGGCATTTTGCAGAGTGGAGATGTCTTGGTCTTTCAGCTGGATTTGGTGATGGAGGTGGCTAATCATGTGCTGTTGTTGTTGGATTTGTGCATTGAGATCATGTATCAACTGCTATTGTTGATTGAATCAGCCACCAACTGTGCCTTATCCTACTAAAGTTGTGAGGTGGCTCCATTTTCTATCTGCCTTAGTGTGTGATGTCCTGACAATGTGTTGAAAATGTTGTATTGCAGCTCATTGACCAACCATACCATCTTTTGGGCCACTACTGGTAATTGCTCCCAAAGTCCAATGTCAAGGAAGGGGCATCCATAGTTGGGGCAAGGCATAGAGTTATAAGGAAGGAGATCTGGAATCAGTGGAGAAGATGGATGTTGAGAAAATGAAGGTGGAGATGATTGGGGTTTTGGAGGAGATGGAGGTGGAGGTGATTGGGATTTTGGAGGAGAATTAGCTTTTGAAGGAGAAGAGTGGACTGGAGCAGTTGTCACAGTGGTGGATGTGGTTTGTGTTAGTAATTGTAATTCAAAGTCATCTACGTTTATCGAGGAGTCAAGTGGGGTGGATATGTACGGGAGATGGCTTTTTTGGAATCGTGGTATCAAAGCCAGTGTTAAGTGTGATAGAAGGTGTGGATGTGGCAGTAGGTGGTGGAGGTAATGATGGAATAATAGCAATGTTAGGAGGAGAAAATACATGAGCAGTTGAAATTATTGTAGTTGGCAGGACCATTCCAAATGAACTCATCCTGAAAGTGCCTTCGTCTAAAGAGCTACCTGCTCTCGCTACTGCTTGTTGGCATCTTTTTTGGGCCTATTGGAGTAAGGCTTCTTGTTGTGCCAAGAGTTGCTTGGGACCTGGAAGGATTTAAGGCTTCCTCCAGATTCAACATATTCTGTCCCTATATCACTTGATAAGATATCAAGGGAGACGTCTTCGCCTGTGTTGTGAGCTAGTTCCTTGCCCTTTTGCTTCTTCGTGGGGGGTGTAGAACCTTCGAAAACTTGAGAACTGATCCGCTTCATGTTGCTAGGATACAAGTGCTCGAGCTCTTTGAGTACTGCCATCGTTTTGTGTCCCAAGACCATCATCTGTAATAAATAACCGCACTTGATGGTAGCTTTGCGTGCTTTGAGAGCCAGGCACAACTTATCGGAAATTTTCTCTACCCAATTATAAGTGTAAGTGGGATCGTCCAACAACATGGTTAAGGAGAAGAGATCACTGGATGGAATGCAATCCACTCGTACTATGTGAACTTTGATCAAGATCATAAGGAATTCCGTCGCAACACGTAGCTTGGGATCTTGATCAATTTTGTGGCAATACCATCATTGGTGTAAGCGATGGTTTTGTCGTCTTCTAGCAAGAACTTCTTGAAATAATTATGATCATAGCTGGTGCCCTTGTCATGGATTGTCTCACCAGTGTTTGGGAATCCAGCTCATTGAATTCTAGTTGGTGTAATGTCCATGCTGATATAACTGCCATCCTTGGTGGGAATCTGAAAGGTGTGGAAGTCCTCCAAATAGGAAGAGTAGGCAGCACGTATTAACCTCTCGCTCTGCTACTCAGGAAGATATTGCAAATCAAAAGTGAAGATGTCATTGGCTTATTGCAAATTTGCTACATGGTTCTTGATTTTGACCAAAAAGATATCGCCCATATAAGATTTTGGGGCCTTACGGTGATCCAAGGAGAGCGAGAAGTCTTGGGAGGCCATGATAGCAATGAGAGATTGTGCGGGAAAGTATTGTGAAAGTTTTAGAAAGCTCTGAAAATTTTCAGCATGATCTTTCCAACAGAAATCTCAAATGAACTCATGGGAGGAATGGGTGAGACCTATATATAGACTTTTTTGGACAGGAAATCGCAAATTCACCCAATACTTGCTTTTAGTGCCCACGATTTCTCAATGAGATTCGCAAATTCTGAGATAGAGTTTTGATGGTCCTACGAGTTCCTGCTAGTTATTTTTTGTACAAAAATGGGTTAAATTCTCTATGATCAAAATTCGCGGATGTGACCGTTGGATTATTCTCCTTCTTACCAATCGACCAATCGGTTTTAATCCTCATCAATTGTTTATCCAGTTATGCGGGGTGTATTTACATAGTCTACATATTTACAAGTGTTTTTACACAGTCTGTAGAAATACACAGAGTTTGACAACAATGTCATCTTTTTCATTTTTTTTGCCTGTCGGGAATTGCGAGTAAATATGCAGAGTCGCATTTTTTGCCTTTTTTCAAAGTGCCTCAAATGTTAAGGAAATGACTTTGGCAAAGTGTGGGGCTACCCTAAATCAGATTAAATATAGTTTTTCTCAAAATTTGAGCTTTAATAGAAGGATAACTATGAGTTGTGTCAAAGTACAGTACTTTGGACCTTACTTGAGCCTATTAATGACTCACAAGAGGGATTGATTGATTGATTGATTATCAAATGAATGCAAGCTAGACACAAAAAATTGAGATCTAGATTGACAATTCTACATACATCAAGCAAGAGCAATCTAAAATCATTAACCAAAGTGAAGATCAACGCACACACGTGTGGTACAACCCTCAGTATGGCCTGTAGACAACAAATGAAGTTTAGAACACTTAGTTTTTGCTTAGATCCAAAAGAGAACAAAGTACATAATGTAGAAGGTCGAGTTTGCCAATGAGATCTCAAAAATATTCTAAGATATTACTATGGAGAGATGATGATACATAGAAAATCTCTTCCCCACCTCAAGCTAGGTGAAAATCCAGCATGTAATAAGGAAGGTGATTGAGCCTTCTTGCCCTAATTTTCCATTCTAGTCTCATCCTTGAGTTTTGCCATGTAGGTGGCTAGATTGATCAACCTACTCCATATTTTAGGAATTTGGTCCTATAATGTAGGGACCACTACCAAACAAACTTGAACAACTTTATAAACATGATCTAACATACTCTATTGTAGACCACTACCAAACAAACTTGAACAACTTTATAAACATGATCTAACATACTCTATTTAGATTCCCACGTGGCACCATGGCCTCACATGTAGGCTTTTTTAAGGCTTTCTTTGACAAATTTTACACCACTTTGGTCGCCCTCCAGTAAGCAAGATACTGCAACTTACAAACTAAGAATTGGTGACTTATTAAGTGATTCGGATCCTTAATGGTGTCTCATAATTCACAAATCGAAAATCCTTAAAGCTATTTCTCACTTTCAAAAGAACCCTTACTTTTTTTTTTTTTAATTTCTTGAATACTGGACACGAAATTAAATTCATATATTTTTTCCAACGTGAAAATTACTTATTGTCTGAGGAATTGTTATCATCATATGAATTACTACTTGTATGAGTAAGGTTTAAAATTTCGATAAATTTTGGAGTGTTTGTTTTTCAATTTCGTAAACCCGGACGATCTCTTATGCATAGATAGATCTCAAATGGATGATGGTTACTATCACTTATGTTGAAAATCGACCAAAAAGAAAAAATATGGACTTTTAAAAAAAAATCCACGGGCACATTTTAACTCTATTCCTAGGGAGTACTGTTACTCCAAAGCTAAATCGTTAACTAGCACAATAATAACCTAATTTCACGAACCTAGTTCACAAAATTAACCGTTAGGATTTTTCCTGAGGCAACACTATTCCCTTAAACTCTTTTCCAGGTCGACAAGAAACGATAATCCTATTCTTAGGTTCAAAATTAGTTAAACTATCAAATCACCATCCCATGTCATAAATTGTTGCTTGGGTTAGCCAACTCTGGGTTAACCGATATGCACCATAACAGTCATGCATCATTACAAGGATGTTGATTCTCGAAAAGACCTAAACAAAAAAAAATGGTAAAGGCCTATGCATGTCCTTTTGAGGCTACTTGAAGCCCAAGAATTGATTTCAAAGAAAACCTAAGGGAAAGAGGCCAGCCCACAAGGCTTTCCACAACCCTAAAGGCCAAGTTCAACTGCTCGCTCCTCGTCTTCATAATTAGCATTTGGGCTAATAGTGGATAGCTGGCACATTTTTATCGGCTCTGAACATAGACGTTCAGAGCCATAGTGCAACAGCCTATCAACGAAAGGGCAGTTGAAGGGCCCAAATGGCAAATTATGCCCGTTAGCAGGCGTGGCCAGGCCTGCTACCATGTAGCAGGTAGCCTTCAATGCACCTCACCGCAGCGTGACTCGGTGCGTGAAGGCCACCTGCTACACACGGTAGCGGGCCTGCTCACGCCCGCTACCTAGTCCATATCTGCCATCGATTGAGAACAAGTTGCACCAGACACACTTTCTACTCGGACACATCCGCACGGCCTCATGAGCGGGAGCTAGATTTTTCCGTAGTTGCGCTTCTCCATCTTAGCCTCCACCACGATGTAGCTTCCAAGTTTATATTTGGATTGAACTTTAACAACCACCGCCTGCGCCCTATCTTGCTTCATAGATTCATGAAGAGATAGCCGGATTGTTGACGACAGTGAGCAATGGTGACATAAGCACATCCAACCAACGCCTGCGTCCTATCTTGCTTCACAGATTCATGGAGAGCTGGATTGCTGACGGGCAGTGAGCAATGGTGACGTAAGCACATCCAACAAGCAGTTGATAGCTAAAGAGATCATGTTTTTGAGATTCAGAGACCATTCATTCCCTTCAAAAAACTAATTTTGACTAGATGCCAATAGAGAACGCTATGACATGTTGCATAATCTTTCTTTTAACAGGATTATACACTCCAATCAATAGGGAAGAGAATTTACTTCTTCGAAAAAGAGGTTACTTGCATCCCACCATAGGGGTATCTACTCCACATTGTTACAACCGATTTTTCCCTGCTTCTTGACTTCTATAACATAACAAAAACAGGGAAAGCCATATAAACAATTCTATTATTGAGAATAGATAATTTCTTGTAGACGATTAAGCCTCCCAGCTACATGATCAGCTTACTATTAGAGAGTTTCAGTTGAAATTCCATTCTACATCACAAACTGCAGGCTCCATGAGAGGATGAGTGTAGAATAGCACATAAGCCCTCAACATGCAATTTGTTAGATTCAATTTTTTTTTAGCTATTGATGGCTTATCCAACAAGATAAATCAATTCAAAATCAATCTATCAATAAACATAGCTAATTTTGCTTGAATCCAACACCTAGAATATTTTGGACTTTTGAATGCCATAAAAAACTCCATTAGTATGCAAATCCAAGCAAAAAGCCACTTGGTTTACACATGCAAATCCTTTTACATCATTTGAAAGCTTCCTCAAGGAAATAGAAAATTACGAATGAATTCACACTGATTCTCATTATCTTTACCAAAATCAAACATGTAGAAGATCACTTTACTACCAATTTTGAAAAGCATGCTTCAACCATGAGTGAATCCATATTCGAACTTCTCTCGAGAAATCAGCACAATCTGGGATGCAAATCCAAATGCTTTGTCCTTCCAATTCGATGTAGAGCTTGCCATCAATCCCATCCAAGACCACATCTTAGCTAGGCTTTGATACCAATGTAAAGACCACCAGGAAGACTACTAATATGAGGACGTGATCAACACATAGAGACTAGTGGGACCCAAACTACCCATCCAACTGAGATGTATCCGAACACCTCACTCTCGAGCCATGGCAAGTGAATACATGAGGAGAGGAGAGAAACTATCAATCTATAGACCGAAAGCTTAGAATAGAAGAGAGCGTGTCCCTACATGTATACATAGGGGTAAGAAACCCGTGCATACACCCATGCAACCTCCCATGCAGTCCATCTAAACATAGGTCACATATCCCAGACTATCCTCATGCATATAACATCACACACCATGCACTGCTCCACATGTCTCAATAATAGTGTTTGGGTCCTCTCAAGGTTATTAGTTACAAACTGGAGTTGACATGGAATTAAATCGAGGCGTAATCAACAATTTTGAATGCCGGAGGGCCAATCTACCATATTAGGACTATTCCAAATCCTTAGTTGAATATGGACGTAACAACAACCTACGCTATGTGTGTTCAAAAGCACTTTGTAGTGATATATTAACAAGTGCCAAGCTCATGATTTGATTTCACCAAGACTTTAATGCTTATCTTCTAAATCATCAAAATTCAATTGTCCCCCATATTGTGAAAGTAGCAAATTCTTTTGATACATGTAGATACGCCAATTGAAGGCATGCAAACTTGAGATACACAAGGTTTAATGACTAGCAATGTGGCTTAAGCATCTATAGAGAATAGCGATGAAAACAAAGGATGATGCATGTGGGTGGGTAGAACAAAGAGTTATTCAATGAGCACAAACTAGAAAGGGAAAAAACACATCTCATGTTTGAAACATGTAGTAAGTACCTTAGGCGTGACTAAAGGATGAGCCTGCATGTAATGTACATACCTAGCAAGGCAAGTATAAAGCACCTACTTGGAAAGCTCTTGACACTTTTCCACGGTTGGCTCCTTGGTGATTTACAACTGATCATGATCTAACAACTGCTTGTAGTAGGCATTGCCATGCTTGGCTACGAAATGAGATGCCACAAATGATTTCTGCCACAGCTACCGCCATAGCGACGCTATGCTTTCTTCCTTCCGATCCAAGTTCCTTCCTTCCTCGAAGTAGAAGAAAAAGAAGCAAAATACAAGAAAATGAGAAATGAGAAGTACTAATCTGTGATTTAGGGCTAGCTACATGCCAATCTAGATCACAATTTAGGGTTTGCTATTTTGCATGCATGCATGATCAATTTCACATGAGGTAGTGGGTCGATTGAACCAAGGTCAAAACATTAAAAGTTGAGGTCACCAACACAATTTAACCTTTAACGTTAACTTTTTTTTGGGAACTCCATTGACCTAGGTAACACAGTATCAAGGCCAAACGACCCTTTTTTTTTTTGATAAATTAAGGTTATTGTAATAGTATCTTGTGTGGTTTTAACCCTAATTCAAACCCTTGTCAGGTTGGATGAGCACTTTGAGAGTTCGATCTTTCATTTTTATTTGAGAGTGTTTTTTCCTCTACCCGCAGTTACAGGCTGAGAGCAAAAGGAAGGCGAGCAAGCGTGCGAGCTAGAGATGGCGTTGGTGCTGCTTTGTGGGCAGCCATGCAGCGGAAAGTCCACAGCCGCAGCTTGCCTAGTGAATGCTTTGGGGGATTTGGCTCAAATTCAAGTGATCGATGAACCATCTCTCAATCTGGATCGCAATCAGTGCTACAAAGGTACTGTTGCCACGACAAAGTTTGCACAATCATTTGTGAGTGATACAGTGTGAGAAAGAGAGAGATAGATGGTGAGGAGGGTCGTCTTTGAACGCTGGAGTTGTTAACGGGCAGGTGCTGGTTGGGCTGGTTCATCTAGCTTGTTTCTTAATTATGCTGGTTTATGGGCATATCCTATGCATCCAAAGACTTTGAGATGCTTGGCCTCAAGGTTTTACTCCTTACCAAGCTCGTATGAGGTTTTTTTTGAACTGCCCTGGCTCTGCAATGATTCATTACGTAGTTTGTCGTGGCGCTGGCCTCAGCTTAAAATGCTTTGAAAGATTGTTGTGGGCCAACATACTCTTGGAACTATTGACAACAGTTTTGATTTTCCTTTCAGCTACTCCCATTTGTTGTGGAGTGTAGATGGTTGCAAATTGCGTTGCTATGCGTACCATTGGTTATTTTTAGCGGAGATAAACTCTCTCCCTCCATCAGATCTGATGACTTTAGTCTTTTTTCTCGCAGTCAATTTGTAGAATTTTTTGAAGCTTTCAAAAGCTTTGTAGTTTTCACTGAGAAATATGATGATAGTGAACTTGGAAAAATTATCAACGAATGAGATAAAATATGTTTTCCCTCCTGAAGATAAGGTTTGCATTGGTCCGCAAATCTCATAATGAACCAGTTCCAATAAACCTTTAGCTCTATGAACCATCCTTGCTAAATTTGGTTCTTGAATGTTTGCCAAGTACAATTCTCGAATATCCCATTTTACGTAGATCTGTTGGAATTTGCTCATACGACCAGATTATCTTCATTCATCATAGGCTTTGGACGCTATTGGAGTCTCGATTTTGCTTGTGCATTTCTTTTGACATGGTCAATCCTTGTCATGTGCATCTTGGCATTTGTCACGTTGTTGTTTGTCTTGGGTCTCATAGAAGCCTCTCAAAATGTGAAGAGATTAAGAATTCTATTGCATATTGAAGAAGGAGTTTGCTATTTACATGGAATCCACTCCTTGATTTCTCTTTGTATCCTAGAAACACGTCACCGAGAACATTATGGAGGAATGATTTTGGTGAACCTTCCGTTTAGAAAGTTTGTCGAGTTGGGTGGACCTTTAGTTTGAAAGGCTCTCCAATTTGCCAACGGCTCATCTCCAATGATGAATTGAGTGGAAACCTTGGAGTTGATTTCATGCATGGAAAGGGCCTAGTTTGCGCCCTTTTGTCGTGAATGAGCTTTTGTAGCTGAAGGGTATAGAACCCCCACAGCCCTCCCCCCGGGAAACCCAAAAAAGAAGAAATTTTATTTCTGTCACTAATATGGAGAAATTGCGGTGTGTTTGGGAGAAGTTTGGTGTGATCCCTTGGGGATAAACTCAAGTTTAATAAATATAGAAGTGAGATAAGATGACGGATATACTAATTGTCTCCTTCTAGAAACTGCGCATAGATATATCAGTTGATTCATGTGTAGCTTGGCTATACCAAGATGAGTGATGTCCTTGCTCATGTAGGGCTCTCGAGGAAGAGAGAGCCACATAAGAGAATCGTTATCAACTATCGTCAATATCACTGAGAGTTGTAACCCATTGAATGCTAGTGACTAATCACAATTTAGCATCCAGTTGTAATGGGGGGTAGCAAATTTTGCTAGGATGATCTTGTGTGGTTTTGAGAATTTCACTCGTATCATTCAGGATAACATAGATGTCATGTACTTATATTTCTGCCTCAGTGTGAACATGTTGGACCTGTAAATTATAATCTAAGTACTTAAATGGCTTACATCGGCTCGTGGTGTTCTGTAAGAAAATGTAAATAGTAGGATTTAGTGAACTGTTGACCTGCTTTTATTTGGTAAGGAATATTGGGTCTTAACCTGTGTTGCAGCGGATCACGATCCGTTGCAAAAACGTTCCGGATCGCATGTCAGCGATCCGCGACCTGGATCGCAATTTTTTTTTTTTTTTGGTGGAAAAAGGAGTAATGGCCAATTTTTTTTTTTTTTTTTGAGTTTAATACTAACTGGTGGACATGCTTTTCCAATAGATATCAGAAATCAGTTTTGAATTCTGTTCTGATGCCAATGGTTTGCAGATCTACCGATTCCGTTTTCTGTTAGAAAATGATAGAAAGAGTTAGAAGGAGCCTTCCTTAGACTGGCGGGAATTATATACTGCTTTTCGAATAGCTGAAACCATCTACTGATGTCCAAATTTCTGAAACCATATGAAAATGCAGCCAGTTTTCTTAAACCATCTGCTGATGTCCAGATTTCTAATCAATGTAGCCTGCAGCCATCTGAAACCAAGCAACAGATCTGCATAACAATCGCTTTTTTGATTTCCTTTCACATGATACCCATATTGGCAACTATACAAAAAAAAAAAAAATTGCATTCCGGGAAACCCTAATGGGAAATCCCGGATTGCGTTCCGCAACGCGTTCCGGATCGCGTTCCGGAACGCGGACTACAACCTTGGTCTTAACTTAGAAGCTATTGGTGACCTTGTAAAAAGTAGGAGCAGTGATCAGTCAGCACATATCATATGCTCATTGGAATACGCGTTTCAGTGCATGAGTGACACATGTTGGACGGTCCACCTACTTGCTGGCCTATGCGTTAGGGTGTTGCCAAGTGGAGGGTGTCAACTGTGCATGGAGTTTGTTATCTGTTGAGGTGAAAATGTGTTTTTAAGGGTTTTGGGGTTTTACACATGTCATAGAAAGTCTAGTACCAAGTAGATACATCTAATTTCATGAGAATTGCTCTAGAGAATGCAATTTCAAGAGGAGAAGCTGTGTATGGTGACTATGGTCACTTTCCTCATTCAATTTTTGATATTGTCATGGATAGGTTATGAGGTTGTGAGAATCTGTTCATGCCCATTGCCAGTACAAAGCTTATGGCCCTTGAGAAATCATGCTCAAGTCACAGGTGCATTCAAGAAGTATGC
The DNA here is from genome assembly GCA_029204225.1 of Diphasiastrum complanatum. Classification (NCBI taxonomy): domain Eukaryota; kingdom Viridiplantae; phylum Streptophyta; class Lycopodiopsida; order Lycopodiales; family Lycopodiaceae; genus Diphasiastrum; species Diphasiastrum complanatum. The sequence continues at coordinate 7,703,524 of CM055098.1, read as the reverse complement.
AAAGACACGACCGTCGACCATTATCATGATTCATCTTAAAAGCTAATGAGCCTAAAGTAAATAGCAAAATAGCAAAAGCTATTTACTAATAATACTACCTATATATGGTAAGAACTAAAAATGAACTTTTAGGTACTAAAATAGATCCTAATCTATTTGTAGTGCGCCCACCTACATGGATAAGCATTAATAAACGAATTTTTTTAAAAATAGAATGGCCCCTAAAAATAGCACGTAGGCATGGCCAAACTATCATTAAGGGGTATCAAATAAACATTAATTCCTAACACTCCCCCTTAATGTTTACTTTGTTATCTATTACTCCTAGAAGTTCTCTAAACTTCTGAAATTTTTCTTTGCCAAGACCTTTGGTAAAGATATCCGCAACTTGTTCTTTCGTAGGGCAATAGATCAACTCCACGTCATCACTTTGAATTTTCTCTCTGATGAAGTGTTGTTGTACTTCAATATGTTTTGTTTTACTGTGAAAAACTGGATTTTTCTCCAATTTAATACAACTCTGATTATCACATTGAAGTACCGTAGGTGAATCTTGTACCATATGTAGATCATGTAGAATCCTTCGCAACCATATTGCTTCACATGTTGCACTTGTAGTAGCTCGATATTCTGCCTCTGTAGATGATAAAGCAATAGTATGCTGCTTCTTTGAACTCCAAGAGATAGCACCAGAACCAAGACTAAAAACATAACCAGTAGTAGATCTTCGGTCTTCCGCATCTCCAGCCCAATCAGCGTCCACATATCCCTGTAACTTCAAATCATCCTGTCTACCATAGAGAATACCAAATCTCAAAGTGCCCTGGATATATCTGAGTATTCGCTTAGCAGCTTTCCAATGAATCTGCTTAGGTTTAGCCATAAACTGACTAACCATACTCACAGCATAAGCAATATCTGGTCTTGTAGTAGTTAGATAGATTAAGCTTCCAATTAGCTTTCTATCTAACGTCTCACCTACATCCTGATCTTCCTTAGCTTTAATAAGCTTACATCCACTACTATCATATGGTGTAGAAATAGGCTTGCACTTTGACATATTGAGCTTTTCAAGAATTTCATGAGCATACTTAGATTGAGAAATAAATAGTCCCTGTGCTACTCTCCATACCTCAATCCCAAGAAAATATTGTAGTGAACCAAGATCTTTCGTATCAAATTCTGATGAGAGACCTTTCTTGATTCCCTGAATCATACTTTGATCTGATCCTGTAATAATAAGATCATCCACATACATCACTACAATAACAATATGATTATTCCTGACCAAAACATAAAGTTTATGCTCCGAACTACTTCTCTGAAAGCCAAGCTCCTCAAAGTATGTGTCAATCCTCGTGTACCACGCCCTGGGTGCCTGCTTAAGTCCATATAATGCCTTGTCCAACTTGCAAACCTTATCTTCATGTCCTGCTACTATGTATCCCTCTAGCTGCTCCATGTAGACTTCTTCCTCTAGAAATCCTTTCAGGAATGCACTTTTCACATCCATTTGTTAAATATCCCATCCAAAGTGAGCTGCCAATGATAAAACAGTCCTCATAGTAGTAGATTTAGCAACTGGTGCAAAAGTTTCCTCATAGTTAATCCCTTCCTGTTGAGCATAACCTTTTGCCACCAATCTTGCCTTATGTTTATCTATAGAACCATCTGATTTGTACTTAGTCCTATAGACCCACTGGCATCCAATGGCCTTTTTACCTGTAGGTAGCTGAACAAGTCTCCAAGTCTTGTTCTTCATGATTGAGTTGTACTCCTCATCCATAGCTTTTCTCCAAATATCCTCTTTTTCAGCCTCTCTGAAAGTAGATGGATCTTTGGTCTCTGGCCATATATGCAAAATGTACGTCCCCATCTTGATGATGCTCCTCTTGTCGAACCTCCTGTCGATCTTGATCTTCATGTTGTTTTTCAAGTCTAGCTGACCTCCTAGTTCCATGTGTACTGGACTCTCCCTGTTCCATAATAACACTATCCTTGATAGTTTCATAGTACCACCTAGGCAATCTTCTAGCTTCTGATGTAGGATGCTTCCTGCTTGGTGAAGGCGTAGGCGATACATATGTCGATTCAGGTTCCTGTAATAACTCGTCACATAATATAGGGATTCCACCATCTTGATCCTTATCAAAATATATCTCTATATCTTTATGAGTTGCCTCCTCATCAAAGATTACATCCCTACTTATGATTATTTTGTTACCCTCCAAGTCATATAACCTGTATCCCTTCTCTTGATTATCATAACCAAGAAATAAATACTTGGTCGCCTTAGAATCCAATTTACTCCTAGAATCCTTAGGTATATGAGAATAAACAATACTTCCAAATATTTGAAAGCTTCACCCTTATTCTTCAGAAGACAAATCCATGTCTTCCTAGAATAGTCATCCACAAACGTCATAAAGTGACTTGCTCCCCCATAAGATTGAGTTTTCATAGGACCACACAAATCTGTATGAACAACAATCAGATCTGGTTGCAACCCTGCAAACAAACTCTCTCTCTCACAAACCTCAGCTCTAATACCATGTCAGAATTTGTGATACAAATTCTAGATGGAGTTACTAGTCCTACTAGCACTCACACAAAAACTAAGCATAGAGAGAAATCAGATCATAGGAGAATTGAGCAATTGCTCTAGCTCGTTGAATTGAATGGAATAATTGTGGTGGGGCGCCAGCCTTCTTATATAGTTTCTCTAATGATTGATAAAAGCTAATGAGCTTAAAGTAAATAGCAAAATAGCAAAAGCTATTTACTAATAATACTACCTATATATGGTAAGAACTAAAAATGAACTTCTAAGTACTAAAATAGATCCTAATCTATTTGTAGTGCGCCCACCTACATGCATAAGCATTAAAAAACGAATTTTTTATAAATAGAATGGCCCCTAAAAATAGCACGCAGGCATGGCCAAACTATCATTAAGGGGTATCAAATAATTATTAATTCCTAACAGGGACCGCGTGGTATTGCAAAAAAATTTGCCTTTTTTTTACAGTCGTTTCGAACGCTGAAACGACGTTTCGAAATGGGGTAGTTTCGAACGCGTTTCAGCGTAATGCGTTTCGAGGAAACATTGGTTAAGTGGGTGCTTGGAGCTTAAGAGGGAGAACCTCTTGAGTATGCCTCATCTTTGCTACTATGTATAGCCTATGGTTGGGAGGAGACTTTGCACCAGTGCTCTTTTGTGTTTATGTTACGAACCTGCTATGTACTATTAGAAGAATTCATTAAAGTGGTTCTTTTTGTAGTTGTTCTCCAAACGTATAAATCAGTTGAGAGGCCTAGAAAACCATGATAGTATGATGAAGATTTTGTTATGAGCTAAGTGCTACATGGGTGTATAACTGGATGTAGTGACTCTTTGTATAAGCATCCAGAACCTGTATCACTCGCGAATTTTGTCTGTGTCCAGGGGGGAGATGGAATTGTACGACTCAGTGTGTATGGTGAGGTAGCGTATGTGGACCATATGTGTAGATCGTCATTGGGGGGGGGGGGGGGGAGGTGGAGCATGAGGGAGAAATGCACGCCAAAAGGCACCTGTAGAAGAACTAAATAGGGAATCGACAAGGCTTTTCCCTTTTTGTTCTTCATGGGCACGCTTTTTACGGCGAAGTGTATGACGGAGAGATTGACGAACAATAGGTACAAGGAGTGGCTCATGTATGCGTGCTTGTGCAACACGAAGATGTAAAAAATGACACTAATCATCAAACCACGGAGGCTGAGCAGGACGGGGTGGTATGAATGTGCATCGGTGCGGTGTGGATGGAAAGGATACTGGGGCAGCGGTGTGAAGTGAAGTGGTAAGGAAGTGGGCTTGTGACTCCAATGAGCTATCATGCGGGAAGTGAAGGAGTAGAGAAACAAGGGCCTCCTGGTAAGTTACGATGTAGGGGTGGGTGAAGGTATATCTGGAAGGACGGTCAATGAAGGGACGAGGTGGAGATCGTGAAGTTGGGATAGAGCCCAGGTGGAAGGATAGAAAAGAATGATTAGAGAGAGTAGTGGCAATGACTTGGAAGTGTGATATCAATGAAATGAAGGTAGTTGCAACAAATATTCACCGTAACCAGTGATAGATCCCAGTGCGTCGGCTGAGGTCGTGGTAACTCCCATGTCATCATAATCAATGGCTCGTATGCGTAGCTGGTCAGCAGTGTCATGAAAATCCACTTGTCGCGCAGCTGTCTTGGCGTTAAAATCACCAGTAAGAAGAACGTAACCTCGATTTGGGAATCTTACAATGTCTGTGGAGAGATCAGTGAATGGAGAACTGATGCCCTCTACATAGGAAGAGGACTTTGGGGGGAAGTAACACGTAACAATGAAGAGATACCTGGCCAATCCAATATCACGTCCTAACCCAAATATATCGTGCATACTCATCGTGTTTGATGAACTCTATGATCGAATGTAAGGACTCTTTGTATAAACATGCGACCCCACCTGAACCTCTGTCGCTTGTGGATCTCACCTCTATCATGTATACTGAATCCCACATGTAACCTGAGAATGTAGGTAGGCCCCTAATCTGACTCTCATGTGTCTCGATAAAGAATAGAATGTCTCTACATGTGATGAAATCTATAAGATCGCCAACAGTAGATGAAGAATGTATACCATTACAATTCCAAACTCCAATACGCAGATGGTGTGGACGGGGCCCCAGGGACGCTCCCGTACCTGGGTGCCCCAACTCCCTATTGGCGGGAGCTAGGAGGTACATTGTCGAGAAAACGAACTTGTCCATCCCGATTGACCAGACGCTTTGGCCTCTTGGAAGGCTTGGCGCTTTCTTCCACCTGGATATATGTGAGGTCGTCATCCATGAAGATTCGTGTATCTTTCAGCTTAGCCCTCTTCCGTAAGACATCTATACGGGTAGTAAACGAGGTGAAACGAATAATTAACGTGGTATTATCTCGTTTTGTTCGCCATGCCGTATCAAGTCCTTCGCTATTGTGGTCCAAAGTGGTTTCAAGAAAACGCTTCGCTCTTGAAGGGCATTTTGGGTATCCGCGTACCTGGATATTGGAGAGCTTTGCTGTCCCGAAGCTTCTCCTCTAAAAGAGTAGCTGAGATAACTGAGGAGATAGGTGCCGTGGGCTTCTTGAGCACAACTGCCCAAGACAGGGCTTCCTCCTTCTGCTGTTCAATTTTAGCTTCTAGTTCTTTGAAGCGGTTCGATGGTTCCGATGTGGCAAGATTAGGTTGGGCTCTAAGCTCTTGCTTCAGTGTGTCCACCTCCTCTTGCAGCTTGTGATTAGTTTCTCTAAGCTGAGACATTTCCGCTTGAAGCAGGTCCTGTTTTCCTTTGTCCTCCTCCAGCTGCCTCTTAAGTTGCAAATTTTCATTTTGCAGGCCCCAATTTTCACTTTGTCTTGCCATTTTCTGCTTCTAAAGAGCTTATCCATTGCTTAAGCTCTCACAATTCATGTTTTAGCCAGCTTAGTTCATAGACAATGAATCTATCCATAGCTTTGGAAGGAGTGTAATCATGAGACATATGAGCAGAGACAGCTGCAGAGAAAGGGGTTGAACTACCTTGAAGATCAGAAAGGACAGCTGAAGGAGCCAGGACATCAGTCCCAGATATGGCAGATGTGGCAGAAATGGAGGTGGTTGAGGTGCGATGGAGATCTGTGCTGCTCCAAGGGCATGTTCTGTCTGCTGTCCTGAAGCGCTGGTAGATGTGATTGATGTGATGGCTGCGACCTGTCCTGAGGTGATGACCTGTCCAGGGGCCTGTCCAGATGCGATGGCCTGCCGCTCTGAAGCGATGGCAGATGAGATGGCTGCAACTTGCTGTCCTGATGCAATGGCAGCTGATGATTGTCCTGCGATGGAGTTGGAGGTGTCTAGGTCAGCAGGGCGGGGTGGAGAGCGAGGGGAGTTACCTCCCCCACGCTTACGTGGAGCCATAGAACAGGTGTGAAGGAGAGGGAGCAGCAGGGAGTGTGCACCCTACAACGCCATAGCCAGCCACAGCGAGAGAGAGAGAGAGAGAGAGAGAGAGAGAGAGAGAGAGAGAGAGAGAGAGAGAGATTATTCATATCTAGCTCATCTTCTATTGGTTATTGTTCTTTGACAGACATGCCTACTGAGAAGAATGTTCGTGGTTCATTAAGATCAACAGTTGATCGACTGATATCTAAAGACAAGTTTGTTATTGTTGATTCCCTTAATAACATAAAGGTATGTGAAGTACTTTTGTTTTGGGCGCTACACTAGTGAACATTTCTAGAGTTCTCCATCGTTTGTTAAATGTCTTTGTATGTTTCAAGGCCAAAATTATTTGCAAATAAGTTGGTAATTTTTACGAACTGGAATAAGCTTTTAAATGCATGTAGAAGGATACAGGTGTACTTGAACTATGATAGAAAGAGAGCGTGGTAACCTAACCATTCCTTTGGCTTTATGGTTTGCAGGGATATAGGTATGAGCTTTGGTGTTTAGCTCGTGCTACTGGCGTTCGCTATTGTGTGGTAAGTTTTACTTTTCTTATTTGTTGTTTATCTCATCCATTGAAGAATCACAATAATTATTCGTCATTTTCTTCTAGATGATAATAATTATATCCAGAAGTACTCTGTGGCCCGTGGGCTAGGCTATATTTATCTTGATTCTTTTGTAAGTCTCCAAATCATGTTAACTTTCCATAATTTTTTTTCTCTTATATGTCCTCGTTTGTGTGGCCAATTGGAGTCAAACTTTTAACCTCAAGTGCTAGAAAGGAAGTCTTAACCAATGTACCAATTATGGGGTTATAACTTGGTGCATAGAAGATGTACAAATTTCATGAAGTATATCATTTTATTTTGCTAAAAGAGTCCTTTGTACATTACACATGCAATCTAAATTTAGGATTTGAATTACTATGCATCCCTCTTCATTCTAATGGATGCCATAACCATTTTAATTTTTTTACTTAATTGCTTCATTGAATTTTTGGTGATGCAATGCTAGGTTAACTTGACATTTTTTAATGTCCGAATCATTGTTTTTGATTGGATTGGCTAGAAGCAAGCTATTATATGACCATGATCCTTAAAACATTAACAATCCAATGCACATGCACTACAGATCTCCTTTATGCTTGCACTTGGAAGCTGGGATCTTATAGTTGGCACGTTGGCATGGAACACATTTTCGGGTCTCAATATATTAACTGCTTGTCAATTGTTTAGAGATATCATAAAATGACGTGAAGGAAATTTTAAATTCATTGGTGTCCTGGGATAAGGACTACTACAACATTGTATGTTTTAGGTTTTAGTTTAATCACAAGCTCCTCAGGAGACCAATTTTAACTTGACGATTTATTTGATAGTTGTAGCCTGTGTGGCTAGTAAGTTAGTCTTCTGTCCATTGTTCAAGTTTTGTCATGGAAAACTTTTCTACAGAGGGTGGTCACTTGAATGAAGTTGCTACGTCCGCTATATCAGATTCACCTAATTCAAGCTTGATGTTATGAGAAATCAATGTCTATGTATTTCACGATTTAAATGAGTACAAATGGTTTTGTTGGAGTATTTTGCATATAAAATTGTGATGTTTGTTTTGCATGGCCATAATTGCACCAAAACCATCTTTTGGTCGTCGGAGGTTGTAAACCTTTGAATTTATCCTTTTTTAAAAGTTGTTGGTTTGGAATGTTTTTTATATGCTAATAGTAGCTGTCCACCATATTTCAAAAGTAATCAAGAGTATGGTGTCTGTCATTGAATCCATTAGTAAGATTTGAAATGAGACTCATTATCATTTTTGGCAGTTGTTTTGTGATGTAGAAGAGCAGGAGTGTCGTGCGTGGAACAAGAAAAGACAAGATGAAGGGAGTCCTTGTTATGTGGACAAAATGTAAATGCTTTTCAGGTTTTTAACGATCTTTTCATGCAATTGGTTTTTTGTTGAGAGAGAATAAGAAAAATGTTCTATTCCACATGTAGCTAATAGCTTTTATTCATCTACAAATTTTTTTTTCAAGATGTTTTGTGCTGAGTTGCAGCGGATCGCGATCCGCTGCAAAAACGTTTTAAATCGTGCGATCCGGAACGTCAGCGATCCGCGACCCGGATCGCAAATTTTTTCTTTTTTTTTTTTTTTTTTTGTGGAAAAAGGAGTAATGGTCAATTTTTTTTTTTCTTGAGTTTAATACTACCTAAACCGTAATTGAATGGTGGACATGCAATCTATTGTCAGAAATCAGTTTTGAATGGTGTTCTGATGCCAATGGTTTGCAGATCTACTGATTCCGTTTTCTGTTAGAAAATGATAGAAAGAGTTAGAAGGAGCCTTCCTTAGACTGGCGGGAATTGTTTACTTCTTTTGGAATAGCTGAAACCATCTACTGATGTCCAAATTTCTGAAACCATATGAAAATGCAGCCAGTTTTCTTAAACCATCTACTGATGTCCAGATTTCTAATCAATGTAGCCTGCAGCCATCTGAAACCAAGCAACAGATCTGCATAACAATTGCTTTTTTGATATCCTTTCACATGATACCCATATTGGCAACTATACAAAAAAAAAATTGCGTTCCAGGAAACCCTAATGGGAAATCCCGGATCGCGTTGCGGATCGTGTTCCAGAATGTGGGTTGCAACCTTGGTTTTGTGTGCATATTTGTCAATGATGGCTTTCAATGTAAATATGTGATGGGATAACATAGTGTGACTAGAATTCCAAGTTCCCGAAAGTGTTGTGTCTCTGTTGCCTTTTTGCATTATATCTCAAAAACTGCCTCATATAGCTTCGCAAGGATGTGAATAAATCATAACTCTAGGAGTCTTTAAAGTTTAAACTTTATGGATTTCCCAGATTTTTGAATGGGCGGTGCACTAAGGAGTGTAGTAGGAGGTCCAGGCTGATAGTAAAAAGGCTCGTATCAATTATTGAAAGTACATTTGATGCATGAATGAGGAGCTCAGCTTGAAAAAGTTCATTAATGTCTTTGGCTTGTATTTTTTATAGTTTTTCATTTTCATTAGCTTCTCGAATAAGCTTGAGGATGAGAAGGGAGAACTAGATGTTTTCAACAAACTTGCAATGGTATGGCTATGTCAGAGCTATATATTTGATGGACTTATGATGCAGTATTCCTTGTTATTCTATGAGGAAGTAGGGACTTTTGACTTCATTCCATTGACTTTGAGGTGATAGTAACTTGGTATGTTGGTTTTTCTGCAAGTGTATGAAAGCTAATATAAACTAATGTTTGTGCATGTGACTTAACGCTTAGTTTGGGCACTAACAAAGGGGAGGCCATAGCATTCGGCATGGGCTATGCATGGTTGTGAACATCTGGCACATACCGAGGTAGTTTGACGGCCCAAGAAAACCACATAAAGACATCAACATAAATGTAAGGATAGCGGCTCTGCCTCACCAACGTAGTACAATGATCCCAAATCGTGTGAAGGGACCATGCATGTTGACAAGCAACATAAGGATACCAACTTTGCAATTCAATTGCGGCATCATCAAAGATATTGTTGTTGAGAAAGGACCATGTCGATGCACCCATGGGCCAAGGAATATACCATAGCCAGTGAATGGACCAATATTGCCATATGTTTTAAAACCTCCGAGGCATGAGTAGAAAGCAATGGAGCTCAAGCTATACGCAGTGACTAGTGACAATGGGTGCAGAACACCGTCAGGAACTAGAATGATTGCACCCCAAGCTGTCTGAACCAACCAAAAATTGTAGAGAACAGTAGTTAAAGCTGGATTATCATGGATATGCCGTTGGCAGCATCAATATGAACTAAAGCAAGTACCCATGCAACAAATATAATCTAGGAACTTCATATAGAACCAACTAAAACTAGCTCCACAAATATAAAAGTTATAGTAGCAGGAAGAGGACCATATAAGCCAATGCAATATGCCATGTCATATGCAAGAATAGTGCTCAGACTAGAAGTAGCATAAAGGAAGAGGTGTTGTAAAATTGACAACTCACTAACATGTATACCAACCTTGAACCACTACAGGAACATGAACCTTTGATGGAACCACGTGAACTATACTATGCCTAGTTACCACATCTAATTCCAGAAGTCCATTTAATTTCAATTCCTTTTAGAAAGTTTGTGTTTAATCAATTGAAGTAGATTGAGTGAGGCAGTTACTTAACGAACTATGCTATTACTTTTTTTGAAGAAGCAAGTGCAATGATTTAAGGTGGGCATTGTTGCAACTTATTAAAAATGATGCGTTCATGCTCACAACCGAGCTTAAGCAGTTCTTTGCCATAGTGGGTGGTGGGCCTCGTTGCACCTCCACATGTTTTAGGTACACCTTATTGAACTCCACCTATAGCTTCAATTCCACCTCTAGTTCTTCAGTTGGCCTCTTTATATTCAGATGGATGTGTTGTCACTTGTGGCAGGTTCGGAGCCAGATGATGATATGGCTCGACTTTTAGTCACATTTTTGCCTGGCTATGATTAATTCTCATTGGATGGTTTGCAAGTTGGTGATTTGGGGTCTTACAGAAATTATTCTATAGAGTTGTCCTACCTGTTTACTAATTTTTAGGAGGAGGAGCTTGTTTCATGCCACATTGCAAGCCTACATGGAGCGCTTAGGTGTGATGTTTCTTGTTTTGAGCCTATCTCTTTATTGCTTGCTATATCTCTTATCGCGACCTTGTAGTTCCAAGTATTGGGAGCTTCAATCAACGGCTTTTGTTTCTCGTGTTGCACGTCCTCCCTGTTTTGTAACTCATGTTGCTAGTCCTACTATTGTTGCTTCCTTACCCTTTGTAGTTCCCATATTTTTTCCTCCATCCTGACCTGCCTATACGTGTTGCTACTCTCCTAGTGAGTCCGTTGAGATTCGAGTGAAGAGTTTGCATTATAAAGTAAGAGCTGTGATCATATAGTTTGTTACTGTTTACAACCTCCCAATTCCATTGACGTTGTACACATTTACGACGGTGAGTACATTGATAACTTTGACATTTATATCCAACTCTTTGATGAACCCTTTGAGTTTGCTCCTCTTTTGGATCCTACTGAGTGTCACCACGCCTAGCTTGCTTAGTTGGGCTAGTATGTCTGGTCCTTGTCGTATCTAGCTTTGTGTGTGCATTTCTACGTGTGAGTTTATACCCTTGGTTGATATTGGCAACACACATTGAGTAGTCACATTTTATCCCAATCTAGGCTACCCCTCTAGCTGCTCCATAGCCATTGTGAGTTGAGGTGGCCAGTTCTATACATATTCGAGCACTCAGGCTCTTCGGGGTGTTCAGCACCGGATTGGAAAATTGGCCAGGCTGATATTCACAGTATCCCTATTGAGTGGTATGATCTAATTCTTGGCACTGATCAATTGTTGGGGGCTAATTTTTTTAGAAATTTTTTGCTCGCCTTAAAGATCAATTTTATCGGCTGGCTATCCTGAGCTTTCTACTCTTATCTGTGATTGTGCTTGCCATGCACGTATTGAGTGTTTTCGAGGGAAGGCTCTTGGTCTTTTGCAGCATTGGCCTATTTCTTTCTATCAGTGGACTAATATCTCTATGGATTTCATCCTTGGCCTTCCTCACCCAATGTGTTCACGACTCTTGGTTTTTGGTGGTTGACAGGGTTTCAAAATAGGCTCGATTTATTCCTATACAAAGTACTAATATTGTAGAGCAATGTGGTCGCTTATTTGTATCAAAGATCTTTCACTTGCACGGACTTCCCAAATCGAGATTCCAAGTTCATGTTAGGCTTTTGCACAGAGTTGATGCTTATCTTGGATGTTCAATTACTTATGGGCATTGCTTATCATTCTTTTGTTGATGGCCAGTCCGAGGTCATTAGAAAAACAGGAGGGTGCACTTTGTAGGAGGATCATGCTCCAAAACAGCAAAATAGCAACACATGACATCGAATAGTCATCAACAACAGACTGGGAACGACCTTTAGGGACTGGTTAACAATCAGATCATTATAAGCTGGATTAGGCAAAACTATCAACAAATGATTTTTGATCTTGTTTCTTGATATTCCTTTTCCCCTTCAACTTGATTTTTGACACTTGCAATGTATTACTCTTTTCTTGCTTGTTTGCACTCATCATAGCAAAAAGGCAAGGTAAGCCCTTTCTTCTACCTTTACAAATTTTAAAACATGGGAGGCAGGTCTAGTAAAATGTAGGTAATTTTTCTGCTTGTATTGTTGCACAATTTCAACCAATTTGTGTCATTGACAGTTATATACTGGGACTAGCCTCTAACTAGTAAACCCTTAGGTACTGGGCCATCACCATTAAGGGCATGTCCTTATGGGGGTCCCAAGTACCCTAAGTTGGGCTAATCTCTAGAAGGTTCCACTAAGGGCCTCTAGATAGTACATATAGGGCTGTCATTTGCTCATCAGGTAGCTTATGATATTGGTTACTTTCTTAGTCCTAAGCTATCCATAGCTTGTAGAGCGATGTTCATGATCATTGTGATGCATCTATGCTATTCTTGTAGGGATTAGTCTTTGTTGCCTCATATTTGATCTTTATGCTTCATTGAAGCATAAAATCTGTGATAGTTCATAACTTCGACGACCAAATCAAACTTCTCAATATAAATTTTGGATTTCCTGTGGTCCAGTTTTATTATTTTCCTATTGACTGTTCCTTTATTTTTCTTTTTACACATTTCAACAAGGAGATGAACAAAGGCATTAGAAATTTTTCTTTCTATGTTGAATTGTTTAATCAAGTGGCCTAGTTTGGGTTGAATGATATCCTCCAAACTGCTCTGGTTTAGTTCGCACGCAAATCCACCTCTTCTTTCAAACTCACTTTCTCCATAACAAATTTGAAGCTCGAAACCACTGCATAGTGGAGCAAGTTTCTACCTCCAGCTATGATTTCTACACGATTCTCTGAATTCATTGCCCATAGTTTAGTCTCTTCCTCATTTTCATCAAGGTTTGTATTGGATTGTTGCCTTGTATTATTGGGGAGCCTGATCATAGTTGCAGCGCGATTCGCGAATCGCGATTCAGAATCGTGATCAGAATTGCGATCCCGATTCGCGATTCGGGATTTTCCCAGAATCGTGTAGAATCGATTTTTTTTTTTTTTTTGAGAGTTTTTTGTGCAATATGGGTATCAGATGAAAGCTCTGATCGAGGGGAATATGATTGTGTAGTTTGCCGACTGTTTCAGGTGCATGATGGTCCCTTTACGCTAAAACTGCATCCCATATAAAAAAAAAGAGAACACATTGGGGCATTCCCAGTGAACATAGCAGGAATCTCCCTTTCTCTGATTCTCCCTCTCTCTATCTCTCTGTGATCACGATTCACAACAAACAGAACTAAAACCATGCTGAACAAAAACCTAGCTGAATCATTCTGAACTTTAGCCTTAAATGAAACAATTTTTGACAAAACAACCATACTCTCTCTCTCTCTCTCTCTCTCTCTCTCTCTACAACCATAAATCATAAACCATAAAACCGAAGTTACTGAACTAAAACCACAAAGAACAATACTGAATCACGACAATGCTGTGAATAGGATCATCATAATATATAATATCGGGCCACATGGCACCAAAAAGGGGTACAATGATGTTCCATGAACGTAATGAAAACTATATAACTAAGGCTCGTCAGAGTCATGGTAGGATAAATCATCCGAATCTGTGGACTGCAGGTCCCATGGGTCCGCAGATGAATCGGAACTGGAGGGAGCTATATGCCGTGGTGTGGCCCTGGCTCTGCTGCGTGCTCTGGATCCCTACTGCGTGCCTTGGCTCTGGACCACCCCCCTCTCCCTGCCTCTACCTCTGCCTCTGCCTCTGCCTCTCTCCCCTCCTTTGGCCCCCATCTGGCTACCCCCAGCCCTGTGTCTACTCCGTCGTGCCTGTGTGTCAGGTGGCTGTGACCCTACGCCCTGGGATGGCCCTACCCACTGTGATGATGCCTGGCCGACGACTGCGTGTGATGCTCCACTCTGGTCTACAAAAAGAGTACTCAGCCCCCCCCTCCTAGAACCTCTAGGTCTCCCCCTAGGCCTACGTGCAGGAATGGCTGGCTCCTCCTTTGTCTCTGCATCAGGGTCCACCAGTAGGTCAGCTAGGTCATCCCCCTGTGCCTCCGCCCACATCTCCTCGTCCTCCTCTGTATCTCCCTCAACCCACTCCTCCTCCTCCACATAGTCTGCCCCGAGCATCTCTCCACCCTCTGAGACCTCGTCATCTCCCTCCTCAGCCCTCTCCCTCTGCCTCTCTGTCCTCCTCTGCCGCCGTAAAGCCCGTGCATCAGCCTGTGCCTGTCTGTAGAGCTCTGTATGGATCTCATCATCTATCTCCTCCTGTGTGGGTGGTGCCCGAGGAGCAGCAGCTATCGAATCCACCAAGCAAGTGTCAGGGTCCACCTGCAACCAAAAACAATACATTGTTGTCAGGCAGGTATTGTGCAACTCACTGCTTATTTTGAAAGCAAATCAATTCATCAAAGCATACCAAGAAAAAAGGGGTGATGATGTGACTCACCTCGAGCATCTGACCCTCTCCTCGTGTGCGCCTCAGCATACGGCCGTTGGTGTTCACAAACACCAACCGCCTACACTGCTCGATGGACAACCTGTTCCTCTTCTGCGTGTGATACAAGGCCCAGGTGCTCCAATTCCGCTTACGAGCTCTTGCAGAACAGTCCTGTGCAAGGACTCTCTCAGCCAATCGCCTCAGGTCACCTGTGCTGCGCCCGTGGATGCACCACCATGTAACGGGCCTTAGCTGATCCTCCCTCCGCCGACTTTGCTCTCCATCGAAAGGAAACTGGAAGCGCTCAAATGCGAGCAGCTGTCTTGCAATGTTGGCCAGCATTGGACCTGTTGGCAAAAGGAAAAACATGGCACATGTAAGACCCCTCGAATTCAGACACTACCAATGAGTACAATACTGCAGTAACATTGCTACCAAACGATTTCTCACACGTACCTGGTCCGGGCCATACGCGCTCCGTGTACTCCACCCATCCCCGGTTCAGCTCCGGATCGTCCCTCTCTCGTGTAGAGCGCCACAAGGGGTGCAACATGTGGGCTACGGCGTGGATGGGTCGGTGGAAATAGTCCCATTTGGCCTCCCAGATGCGTGAGATCTCGCGCCTCCTGCAGCAGACAAATTACAACAATCACTAAACCGTAGCATAAAAGAAACGCATCAGACTCGAGTGAGAAACAACAAACTAGACACTGAAGAGTCATACATGTGCTCGTCCAAGGCTCACAACAGAATCCCCTCGCCGATGCGCTCCATGAACTCGTAAATGAGACCGAGGGTGCACCCCTCACGGTCTACCAGACGCAGCACTCTGTAAATGGGTAGTAGGATCCCACTAATATCCTCAGCAGCTCTCCAGAACTCGTCGCCGTACACAGTGGACTGGAAAAATGCCGAATGGGGGAGGTCTGTAAAGTCCCGGAAGGCCACGCTGGAAACCATCCGCCGCAATGTGTCCTTCACCACCACCAATCACTCTAGCACCAAGAAGTAAAACGCAAAGCGCGTGGGTGCGGGCTTCTTCAGGTTTAGGGTGGAGAAGGTGCGGAACAGGGCCAACACACGCCTCGTCCTGGTGACAAAAGTGACCAGGCGCATGGCCGTAGAAGTGATTTGCAACACAAACACCCAGTAAAAAAGTTTAGATAGTAGTTGAGATGTGGTTAGCAACATCGAAGGAAGAAAGCATAGCAAATAGAACAAACTATACCTCTCTGATCCATGGAAGCGCACATGGATGAGCAAGTCTATGCAATGTGCAGCACAGGGTGTCCACACAATGCTGGGGTGCTCCCTCATCATAATCTCGCCCATCTGCTTGCAGTTCGAGGCGTTGTTGGTTTCAACCTGAACCACGTGCTGAACTCCGATGCCAACAATAACATCTCTAATGACCTCCCATATGAAATCGGCTGTGATGGCGTCACCACCTCGAGTGGCATCCACGCCACGTAGGAATACTGTGCCAAGCGGGCAAGAAACCAAGACATTGATGACGGATCGCCGACGAATGTCGGTCCATCCATCACTCAATATCGTGCATCCATACCTGCCGCAAAACACCCATTAGCTACATGCAAAAATTGCGGCACCAGTAAATCCTAAACACATGCAAAGAGATTACAAAGACAAGTTACTTACTGCTGCCAAGCCGAGCGAATGGAACTCAATTCCCGCGTGATGGTCTCCTCCTCCTGACGAAGCAATCTGCCTCGTAGTGCCTCTCGCCTGGGAGGTGTCCATGTAGCATCCACTGCCGCCATCTGTACACAGAACTCCCTGAACACCCAAGTGTCAGCAACAGCAAAGGCAATGCCGCACTCGTAAAAGAACTGGCCACACAGTCGAGTGCAACGGGCCTGCTGCTCTCTCTGCCAGCCGCATCGATCAAGGGTCTGCTGCCTGGGCCTAACCCCTCTCTGCTGTGTATATGGTGCTCGTGGTCTAGCATGCCCAACGGATGGCTGATCCGTGGGTGTGTCACTCTCTCTGGCAACATCTGCCGAAGCATGTGGTGCATCTGCTGCCGAGGAGGAGGGTCGAGAAGCACCCGCTGCTGCTGAACCAACATGCTCATCTGATGGTCCTGCTGCTGCTGCGGATGGAACTGAAGGTGCTGTGCTAGGCCCTGCACCTGAACCATGCTCTGCCCGTGCTGTATTGGGCCCTGCAGCTGTACCATGTTCTGCCCGTGATGTACTGGGCCCTGCACCTGTACCATGCCCAACCCATGATGTACTACGCCCTGCAGCTATACCATGCCCTGCCCGTGATGTACTGGGCCCAATATCCATGGTAGGCCCTGCCTGTCTGCCTGTGAGCCCTCCTGCATGCCTGCTTGTAGCTGCTCCTGCTGCCTGTCCCTGTCTAGAACCCTGTGATGCAGTACCGGGCCTGTACATGGTAGAAAACTTCTGCAGATCCTCATCAGAAATCCTGGGGCAATCAGATATGCCCAATGTCCGCCCATCTGGCCCTCTGACCCGCAGCAAGTAAGCCCTAACCCTGGTGAGTGATCCCGTGAAGTGACCACCGCAATGCAAGCATCTCCATCTGCGGGTGCCTGAGCCATGGTGTGTGCCCACATCCCCGTCGGTAAGCTCAACCTCGGCCCAAAGGCCTCGGTCCCGCACTGGCATCGTATCAACACGACCCTAAACCTGCAAACAACAAATAATCAGGCAAACGTCCAGTAGAAAAAAAATACATTGCATTGAACAACAGTACCGAGCTCAAATAGAGCTCAAAATACCAGAGCATACATCAGAATGATTCCAGTTCACACATTATATCAAGTGCCAAAGAAGAACATGAGATTAGGGCGTGGGATAGAATAATTTTTGTATGAGGGATAACAGGCGACTGACGTTAGCGTCGGAGTCCATGCAGGCATAAAGGAGTGTAGCGTGGGCCTAAACCGCGCCCCTAGCAGATGTTTTCACGATGGTCCACGCCTAAACCCTAAAAAGTATGGAATCAGGGCATGAAAATTGAAATTTGTGATACGGACGTAGACGGGCGGAACGGAGGTCATAGGAGTCTGTGCAAGCATGTGGAAATGCATTCTAGGCTCAGACATCACCTCACTCGGTTTCCAACAAGCCATTCTGTGAAAATGGCCAAAATACACAAGCATTTGGAATGTGGTGTTCAAATCTCGCTAAACGTGTTGTAACGGCTGAAACTGATGCTGTAGGAATCACTGTGGGCGTGAAGAAAGGTTGTCTAGAGCCAAACTACGCTCGATTTGGTTGCCTACAGCTCAATGTCAACAATTGCAAAAAATCAAGCCTACACTTACCAAATATCAAAAATTGGTCGTTTCGCTCTCCACGAAGCTCAGACCCACCCGGCACCCTGCACACCAACTCCGTATCGTCGAGTAGATGCCTGCCAAGTATTCACTTGCGAAGATTGGACGCCCACAGCTCTCAAAAAAAAAATTTGCCTCCTCCACTGCTG
Source organism: Diphasiastrum complanatum (assembly GCA_029204225.1). Classification (NCBI taxonomy): domain Eukaryota; kingdom Viridiplantae; phylum Streptophyta; class Lycopodiopsida; order Lycopodiales; family Lycopodiaceae; genus Diphasiastrum; species Diphasiastrum complanatum. Next base: position 7,685,519 of record CM055098.1, on the reverse strand, counting down.
GCGCGGTTCTGTGCGCGAGGAGGCGGCCGAAATTCGGGTTTCTGGTTTTTTTTTTTTTAACGATTCTGTCCACGATTCGCTGCAACTATGAGCCTGATTGGAACCAATTACTACATGGAAGTCACCAACTAAGATAGCATTTTTTTGTTTGCAAATATTTGAATTTCCTTTTGTATAAGAAAGGATTGTGTTAACTTGTAAATGGGAGATTTTGGGGTGGAAAAATAGTAGATTAAATTCTTGTCTCATTTAAATTGAGTTGCGACCACATGTATTCTTTATTTGCATCCTCTTTGACCGTAGACTTTAGTAATCATCTTACCATGCTATATGCTGGCATAATTTGTGAGACCTGCAAAACTTCTTCCTCCTATGTAGTCCTGTTCCAAGTAGAGTACTTGACGAAGCCATTGACATATGGAGGCTTGTAGCTCCATGCTTCCATTTCTCTTGAGCGACGAACAAGTCCATCTTTGCGAAGAAACTAATATTCATATATATTCCATACTAAAATCCTGAGGTTCTCCATTACTATTAACCTTGTCTCATACTTAGATCATATTCCTTACGATAACTTTGCCGTATCCTGAAAAGCTTCAATCCCTTCCTTTGTTGCTACTCTATCTTTCTTTCCCCATTTTAGTCTTCCTTACAATTGTTCTTTGTGGTATGATCTCACATTTACCCTGATGGATTGTTTTGTCATATGATGCCTATGTCTAAGCACTTTAGGATCTTGATACAATCTTACGATGCGTTGTCTTATCCTCTCAATCTGTTTACAATTTGTGACTAAGTAGTGGAGGGTAATATTTCTCCAAGGTCAAAGGTGATGACCTATCTAGTCAGACTCAAATAAACTGGTAATAAACAACAAAGGTTCTCTACACAATCCAAAGTCACAATATCGAAATCTAGTTTAGTCTTACCCACCAGTACATTGATAACATTATAATTGTTGAAAGAAATGTTCAACGGTCTGCATAGATGACTATTTAGTGCATTGTATATAGTATGTCATTTGTGAGTCAGAAAACGATCATCACTCGAGATGTTGTGTAGACATTTTCTATTGTGTCTGGCAGTTGCTGTCACCCCATATGCCTTGATCCATGTCGGTCTCCTCCCGTGATGTCTCTTTGTGATTGTCGTAGTGAGGAAAGAGATGAGGTGACAAGTTTAGTAGTTAGATGATCATAGTCTCTTAGGGCCACGATTGAGGCCTTAGACTTTCGTAATTATTTTACCATGCTATTTGCTGGCATAATTTGCGATACCTGCAAAACTTCTTCCTCCCATGTAGTCCTGCTCCAAGTAGAGTACTTGATGAAGCCATTGACATATGGAGGCTCGTAGCTTCATGCTTCCATTTCTCGAGCGACGAACAAGTCCATCTTTGTGAAGAAACTAATATTCATATATATTCCATACTAAAATCCTGAGGGTCTCCATTACTATTTAGCCTTGTCTCATACTTAGATCATATTTCTTACGATAACTTTGCAGTTTCCTGAAAGCTTCAATTCCTTCCTTTGTTGCTACTCTATTTTTCTTTTCCCATTTTAGTCTTCCTTAGAATTGTTCTTTGTGGTAAGATCTCACATTTACCCTGATGAGTTGTTTTGTCATATGACGCCTATGTCTAAACACTTTAGGATCTTGATACAATCTTGTGATGCGATGTCTTATCCTCTCAATCTGTTTACAATTTGTGACTAAGTAGTGGAGCGTAATATTTCTTCAAGGTCAAATGTGATGGTCTTACCCAGTACATTGACAACATTATAATTGTTGAAAGAAATGTTCAATGGTCACTCTTAATCCTGCATAGATGCTTACTTAGTGCATTGTAGAGTATGTCATTTGTGAGTCAGAAAATGATCATCACTTGGGATGTGTAAGACTCGTAAGGGGAGCACTTGTGTAGACATTTTCTATTGTGTCTGGCGAGTTGCTGTCACACCATATGCCTTGATCCATGTCGGTCTTCTCCCATGACGTCTCTTTGTGATTGTTGTAGTGAGGAAAGAGATGAGGTGACACGTTTAATAGTTAGATGATCATAGTCTCTTAGGGCCATGATTTAATGTCCTAAATAAAACTACAACCTTGCATGTCACCTTTTGAAACATAACACAATACTAACCTTTAGTACTAAGGTGCTTAGACGACCAAATAAATGCCATATATTCCCAAATTCACCATAGAGGTAAACTGATTACTATTTATCCAACGTTCTAGTAAGCAGTACTTTAATTACCCTGTAGACCCTAGCACAATACAATTTGGTCCATGAGACAATAAATTCGAGACATATCATACATGCATTCATAATGGAGAAAGATAATGCTGTAAAATGTGCACAAATGGGTACCAATAAGATTTTGTGGACTTACTAGTGACCAAAAAATAACACAAATGAAAACAATGTAGGGTGCTACATGTAGTGATGAAGGCAACCTTGGTAGTTGTACCAAATTTGGTATTTTGCTGAATTGAGCCACAAAAAGGGGTGAGAGGTCTCATTGACAGGTATGTACAAAGCTAGCGAGAACTCCACCTCCATAGGTGGATTTGCATTTCCAGTATTCGGTATCTTTTATGTTTTAATCTGTATGTACGGAATGAAACAAGGGTATATAACTTATCTACTTTTACGTAGTTCAATAAGTAAATTCTTACTGACCTTCAGGGGTATGGGTGGAATATTCATGTGGGGAATGATCAATGAGAGTGAAACCACCAACACAACTTAATATAAGAATCGTGGTAGCAATGCGGAGCTGGCAGATTTAGGTAGAGGGGTCAAGGAACAGTGACATAGTTATAATACAATGATGAATTTGAAACATACGGGTGATTCCAGAATAAGAAGAAAAGAAGGGTATGGACCAAACAAGAACTTGTTAAGGGTCTTTTCTAAGTCATGACTTTAAAAAAGGGATAGTGCTTTGCCAATGATTGATTAGCTCATGTCAAAGACAAGCCAAAATAAATCACATGTATGGAATCTTGATTTATGACATTTCTTGTAAAAGAAAGCAGTTTCTTTAAGAATAAGTTGCTCTTCAATACATACATACATTTTGTGTATCTCTGAAGCCAAACGTAAGAATTTTGAGGTTATGCATTCAGAAGTTATTGTACAGTCGTTTTTTATGTTCTCTGCTATTGTTTGTAATGTCGCTATTCCTTATTTTTGCATCAAAGGACCATTGATTGCATTTCAGATTTGATGATCTTGTGAGAAGGTTCGAGAGGCCTGAAAGGCGCAACCGCTGGGATAGTCCACTGTTTGAGTTGAGACCACATGAAGGTCAGCATTAATCTTGGTGATCTTGATTAATGTTTGGAGAATCAAAAGAGTCATATGCTTCAGTTGTTTTGTGATTTTGTGATTGAAGATTCATTTGTTTTATTTGGTGCCTTAGTAACCTCTACTTTCATCTCACACACAGCAATCGACTGCGAACTTTGTATACTGAAAAAAAGAACATTTAAGTTTCTTTAAGATTATAGATTTGCACAAAACTGATCTCAGGAATGGAAAGACTCATTGAGTTTGAGTTTTCATTAGAGTTTTGAAGATCAACTTAAAGTGAGGTAACAATTATGAATATGTAGTTGCTAGTCATGCCATTAGAGTTTTCATGAGAGTTTTGAAGATCAACTTAAAGTGAGGGTAACAATTATGAACATGTAGTTGCTAGTCATGTGATTTATTGATACTCTAGCATATTTTTGGACCTGTGAAACTACTTGCTAATCACATTGGGTTCTTTATTATGGCATTTGGTCACTAGTTTAAGTGACTTGCAGGTACTTGGTCATGATTTGGGGTCAGTGGCCATCTAGTAGGGCGTGCAAATTCAAGTGGCCCCACAGAGACTATAAATAAAATAAATATCTTCACTATTCTTTAAGAATCTTTGTAGGAGATGCCCCAACAGTGTTCTTTCATAGGAGGGCCTGCAAGTTAAAATATTGCTCTGTTGCTCAGCACTTATACCCATTTTGACATTTTTTGGGGTCACATATTGTTCCCTATGTACAAAATAAAACCTGTTCTATACATAAAACAAATTAAATTGAAGAAACTGTATATAAAGATTTCTGCACAAAATGCATTGGAAACAAATTCTTTGGTATCACGGAACTATGAGTTGAACCTGGTGTGCCGACTTTGAATTTTGTAAGCACACATTATTATGGATTGTGCTGTTGAACTTGTCTTTGATGCAGATGCAATAACCGATGTCTCTGGACCCATACTGGAAACTGTGGCATATCTTCGAGGGGAGAAAGTTGCAGGGGCCCATTGTTCGCGAGTTTTACAACCTACAATTGCAACGCAGAACGTATGCTTTTCTTGTAGTACTTAATATTTTGAGTATTGGCTACTGTCAGATATAATTTGTACTTAAACCTATTGCCTTTCTTAGGTCTTTATTTATGTATGCCCTTTAATATTGCAGGTACGAGTGCCGGATACGAATTCTTTGTACGAGCTCGATCGTGCAACGCAGGTGGCATTAGATTTCACCTCTTTATGCAAATTTTTATTTTGAACAGTACTGCTGGTAAGAAAGGATGCCCTGTGGGTATGAGAGGTCAGAAAGATAGTTCTAGCTTGCATAGTACATTAAGAGTCAAGAATTAGCATTCTTAGTAACAAACTTTTACACAATCAAACTGTAATTGTGTTTTGTCTGACTGTTTCCTTCAGGAAGTGATAAATGCACTGGTTGATGCTCAAAATGAACTCGGTGTTGATGCTGGCATCAGGAGTGTGTCTGTGGGTGAAGGACTTCCACTGATATCCTTTTTGATTTGAGAGAGAGAGAGAGAGAGAGAGAGAGAGAGAGAGAGAGAGAGAGAGAGAGAGAGAGAGAGAGAGAGAGAGAGAGTCAGTCTCGCTGCTTCTCATATCTTCATTCAGAACTTAACTGATAGAGCACATCAGCCTGTACAGAACAGTTGGGTTGCCTGAGCTGCGACGACATCGGAGAACATTTGTCAGGATCACAGGACAATCGAGTTTGTCAGGTCCTCCACCGCCATCAGATGCATTGAGTGCGAAAAGAATGTTCGCTGATTTTTTGAATCGGGAACTGAAAGCATAATATACCATCCACATTCTGTAAGTGTTTTGTAAGTGTTTGGCCTTTGGTTGTAAAGACGAGATATTGTTGTTCGTGTACATTTGAGGGCACTTTTTTGCAGATTTGCAAAGAAAAACTGTGAGCCAGCTGTGGGAAATTGCCATGGATGCAGCCTGCCAATCAGCCCAATATGTATTCCAAACAATATAAATAGTACTCTTAGTACTGGCAATACCCATCATACTGTCAACGATGGAACCATTCTCCTCAGAATCAGTTCTATCTAAACCAAAACACAACGATATGAGTGCAAATTTTGCAATTTACATCTAGTTTTCTATTTTGGAGGGAATATTTTTCTTACTAACTTTAGGAGAATAGTAAGTTGTACAGAGCACAATTTTTCCAAGTCTTAAAGTAACATTCAAAGGCACGTGGAGTATTCTTTATTGTCCTTTGAGTGTAAGTCTCATCAATTTCAAACTTCTTGATGTGAATATATTGTTCATCAAAATAGGTGGAAATCTGTAGCTCATGGACAACTAGATTGGTTTTTATCATTCTGGAGTTTTTTGATGACACAAATTGGTTATGTTGGCAGCTTGTCGACTTCCTTTTTCCCTCATCCTAAACTTTAGTGCTTTCCAGAATTGTTGAGAAAATGTTTATTATGTGTCCAATGCGAAAAAAATTCGTGTGAAGGGGGTTGAATGCCTCTTTCGCTCTTCATGTTAGATGGGCTTTCCATCATTGAGAGAGAGAGAGAGAGGGATGGATTAGAGCTTTGATTTGCCTCTTGAGAGTTCGTTGACATAGCTCTGAATATTGCTCGATGTGCGATGATCAAGAATCTCCAAGCAGAAAATTTGTTTGGGAAGATAAAGCGATTTACGTTCTAATAAGAATCTCTAAGCAGAATTTTTGTTTGGGAAGATAAAGCGATTTATGCTATAATAAATTCTGGAAAGTTTTCTGGATATGTTGGCTAACTATTGTGCTAGTTGGTTTGTATATTGGTTGTGTATAGAGTGCACAAAGTATTTTTCTCCAGATACCTCTATTCTATTTTATGGTATCAATTGTTAACTTGAAAGTTCGTGCATGGTGGTGGAGCGATTTCAAGTCCTTAAACTCATGGGGAAGTTTACTTACTACGTTGGGCTAATGAACGTGCAAAACATTTCATCGGTTGTGAGTTGAGAGAATAGAGCATTTGTACTAAGACTTTCTAAAAATCATCTAGACTTGTATATCAAGTAAGAGAATCTATTTTTTAAAGAGTCATCAAGCCACGTTGCATTTCTTGCTAAAGGGGAAAAAATTCTCAAAGAAGAATAATTCTAATGATGTAGGCCATGATGGTGATTCCAAAGAGACAGTTGACGGAAACAAAATCAAGAAATATGGTGCATGCAAGTCTCATGGAAAAGACCATTTGACCAAATATGCTACAATGGGAGTTGTATATCAAGAAGAGCGAACTCAAGGCAAAGGAGACTAGCAACTTTGCTAAAGAGGAAAAATTTGATGATATGAACAATTCTAAATTCTTTCTCACTTCTTTATATCAAATACACAATTGTTGGTGGATAGAGTATGCATGCACACAACATATGACATTTCATAGATAATGGTATATACTTTTAAAGCTGTGATTGATGAGCCAAGGCAAATATGTATAGGTGATGATAATAAAATTTTGATTGTATAATTTAGTTCTATTGTCATTAAAACATAAATTAAGGACCATTGAGCAAGTGGTATATGTTTTTAGGTTATTTCAAAAAAAAAAATTCATGTAGTACAATAAAATTTGAAGTTAATGCTTTTTTGATGATAAATGCACTATTAAGGAGGGGAATATGTTACTCACTACGAGTGACATTGAAAGGGATTTCTTCTATCGTATGTTTGCATCATTGATTTGGTCACTTGAATTTTCATTCATTGATTCATTTGAGAAACATTAATATTTTTGACCAAAACTAGATCAAAGGGAATCTTAGATCTAGTTTACACAAGTATTTGTGATCATGAGTGCTATTTACTTCTAGATGATTTCTAGATATATTGTTGGGTCTATTTTATGAAACATAAAAATGGAACGTTTGATTAGTGTGAAGGTTTTTTGGGCATTCATTAGAAAACGAATGAATCAGTATATTAAGTCGTTACATTCAAATGGTGGAGGTGATTCTCCAATGAGTTTGATTTGTTTTTCAAATCATTCGGAAATAAGACGCAAATCACCATTTGTTAAAAGCCAAAAACTATCTTTTGGTTGAAGTGGTTTACACAATTGTTTACTTGAAAATAGGAGTCCAACTTTGGCACTAAAGGAAAAAGCACCATATTATGAAGTATTTACAAGTACTCAGCCAAATATTTTACATCTTAATTTTTTCTATTACAATATCTACATGAATACTAGATGAAAAGAGAGAGAATGAAACTTGAATTGTTGTTGAGTTCCTTAAGTTAGGTGAGAATATCATTACAAAATATAATAAAGATAGGTTCATTGAGCAACATAAGCACATTTGGTTGTAAGAGAGTTTTCTCATTTTGAACACTTACATTATGAAGAACATTTTCACCAATTGCAAAGATTGATTCTATTTGTATATTCGTTGCTCTTTCTATATAGTTTGGTTGAAATATATTTCAAGTGGATGTCACATGTGCTTTCTTAAGGATATCTATGTTGAGTAGCCATGTGGTTTTGAGGTAAAAATTGGCCAATACTCATTCAAGCCAAGTGCCCATTTTTCACTATAAATAGTGGGGCTATGTACTTCATTTTTTATGTTCAATCAAAAGAAGGTGGAACCTCTACCATTTTGGCAATTGGATGTCGTTGCTTCTGTTTTTCCTCCATCTCTCTCATGTTTTTGCTATTTTCTTATTTGTTGGATTTGTTAATTGTCGGATTCGAATGTTATTGCTATCTTGGAGAGAGAGAGAGAGAGAGAGAGAGAGAGAGAGAGAGAGAGAGAGAGAGAGAGAGAGAGAGAGAGATTGTTCATGTAAAATTTAGATTAATGAATGTTAGGATTAGATTGTTATCATAGCATGCATAACACTTTGCATTTAAGCTTTGCTCTCATGGGATCAAACTACGGTGTGACATGATAGAAGAATCTTCTTTATATCTTGTTTGCTTTGCATTTGCTTGGAAAAAGGATTTGAAGGTGGGTGAGAAAAAGTCCCTACAATTAGGTTCTCAACGTATATTATTTTTCGAGATAATTGTAACAATTATGCATATTTTTATTTGGAAAATCATAACGAGTATGAAAAGTCTAAACAATTTGGCCAACATAAAGCTATGCAAAAACTTATTTTACTTCACTTTAAAACAACTCAAAAGAAAATTTTATATGAAAATCATTCAAAAATTATCTATGCGACTATGTTAACATTCTCCCATTTATCAAAAAACACATATAGAAGCCGCATAAAAAAAATGTCTAAGTGCACAATAATTGAACATTCCTCCACTTGTCAACTACTCATAAAAACAAGTACGATGTGATATTGTATCACAAAGGCCTTGCCATGTCATAATATGAGAATACTAAGTTGAAAATAAAATTTAATGTGTGAAATTTTTTGTGCAATGGATTTATATTTTGATTTTGAGATATGCGCATGATCTTTATAAGTTTGTATTGTATAGTTAAAACTTTGATATTAGTTTGTTGGTAGTTTTGAATAGACATTTAAAAGTTATAACAAATTGATAAGATTTGTTGATGATTACAATTTTGTTGTATTAGACAACATAATTTATGATTGATTATAGATGTGATTGTATATTTTATGTTCAATACAATTTAAGATGACTTTCTTTGAGAGGAAGTAAAAATTAAAAAATTACATCATGATTTCGTGTATTAATAATGGTTCATAGCGTACACAGAACGTGGGAAAGGAATTAGTGTATGTTGGGTTGATTATTAGTTCAAAGATGATTGTCAAAATGTGATTTCAGTGAGCAGTGACTTTGCAAACGACTTTGTAACATGGGAAGTTTAATATGATGCCGATTTGTTAGAAATGGAAGTTATTACATGTAGTGAAGCACAACTTGGTTGCTCAAAGCCTCTGCGAATTCCTTCCTTTACAAAAATTTCAAAAAAATATTAGTATTTTGCCAGTGAAACCTCCCTATCAGAATTCATGCGTATTGTATTCTGCTTAATCAGCATGTCTGTGAGTTATACTCTTATCTAGGAGTTTTGTTCCTCAAGGAAAGTCCAAATTCTGGCCAAAACTCACTATTTTGTAAGAAAATCACCTTTTTGACCTTTCTTGGCCAAACACAATACTATATTGTTCATTTGTACTATTATTCTGCTCCTCACTTTACATCATGTCAAGAGACTTTGCAGAATCTTCCAATCCTAATCCTCCACGTCTAGAAAGAAGAATTCCATGCATTGATGCACCAAAGTATGATGGAGAATCTTGATAAAAATGCAGCAAAATAATCCCATTTGATCCTATAAATGATGGAGAAAGCACCTACTTAAGATCCAAACAAGATCTAGAAGCTAGATTACTAATCAATGCATTGATTCCTAGCTTATCTTGGCTTGAACTCCATGAATTAGCTCCAAAACTCTTCACACATGTGAAAGTACAGCCTGTTGCTGCCTGTGTACTATACCTGCAACTCCAAAATCATTTAATCATTACAAAAAATCATATGCCAATAGCATTCATCAATCAAATCATAGACTCAAACTAGTCAAGAAGGAAAATCTCGATTATGCTCATTATTAGATGGAAATCCCATCACATTTATACATGTAGAGCTCGGATCTGAGCATATTAGGGCTTCTATGTATTCATCATAACCTAACCCTAAAATCTAACTTAAATATCCACTTGATACACCCTAATTAGGGGTCAAGATCTCGAGATCCCAAAACAATGAAAAACATGCTATTTTTAGCTCCTATTTTCTCTTTAGCCTATCAAAGCACTATTTGGACTCATTCCAAAGGTGCCACTCCTATGCTAGGTTAAAAATGAGACTTACAAAGAGTATCTTATGTTATTTGAAACGTGTGACAAGCCACAACATGACCGCAATACAATTTACAAGCAATATGACCAAAATTGAATTGTGAAATTTTAACACTCCTCCTCACAATTTAGCTTGATGAGACTATCATGGATCAATAATTAATACATGGATAAAAACAACATAATTTCCAGGTTCTTGCTTTGTTGAGTGAGTATGATCACTCATCATAATAAGAATATGATTTGAGCTCCAAGTTCTCAAATGTAGTGAGATCTCAATAAGGATTGTCTTCAAGATCCAAGCTTTGTCTTTGGTAGATTGTTGAATGAACACCTTGGGGGCTGCAAAATGTGAGTCTCCTCAAAATAAACATGAAAAATAACAGCTTTCCATAAGATCCAACTTTTGTATGAAGCACATTCAACCAAAGCTTGAAACGTCACCATCTTGACTTCAACCATGATAATAATGAACTCCAACTTGGCATCCTTCCAATGAAGGTCTTCATTCCTTGGAAATTCAAGAGTGAATGGATCACAGAATGAGGCCTTTGAATATATCTTTGAAACTCCAATCAAAGTAGTAATGATCACTATTTTATCATCATAAGATATAGGATGAAAAACAATGTTCATACTAGCATCATCAAAGGACTTTGTCAAATGCATGACATGTCTTCTATCAAACACAAAATAAGATGAGTAACGGGAGATATGCTTCTTGGTTTCCAAGGGAGGCTCAAACTTGGGACCAAAGAAACTTTGGATGCCAAGCTAACCAACTAGGTTAACCCCTTTTATCAAACATGACATGTCTTCTATCAAACACAAAATAAGATGAGTAAAGGGAGATATGCATAAACTTCCTTGCTGCTCCTTTCTCTTTACCCAAACCTTCATTTTTATGTAGATTCAGGTCTCTATTGCCTTGAGACAAGTGCTCCTTCTCGGGTTCCTCTTTGATGTGTTTTTTCTTCATCATGCTCACTCCCTCTTGGTGTTGATGATGAAAACATGGATCCAAACCATGATCTTCTTCAAGACTCTCAAGGACTTTGTTTTCAAGTCTCCAAACCTGAATGTTCTCCTTCTCAATATGATCTTTCAAGTCAACAAAACAATCACCAAGATTATTTGTACCAAATTTACTAGTCCACAATTGCTTACCACTAGCAATTTGCATTACATACTTGTTGAGCTTGAAACTAATGAGGCCAAATACCTTTGCATGGAGATAAGTGTCTTTCAAGGATGATTCACTTATTCTCACACAAGGTCCACAATATGCCTCTTTGAAATTTTAACAAATCTGACCCAGTTAGATTTCTCCAAGACATTGATAATGCATGCCGCTTCTATGGAGACACTTTTGAAAATAAAAAACTCAGATTATTTCCTATGGTCTTCTATGGAGCTGCCAAAGAGTGGTATCTCAACCTAAAAGCTCCTGATCTCGTTTCTTAAAGTACCCTCAAAGACGCCCTTATCAAGCGTTTTAAACCATCCAAACTGACTCAAAGCTCACACACGACATTGTTTTAGGACATATCATTTCCAAAAACGGTATCGCAACTGACCCTGAAAAGGTCATGATCATTGAAAATCTACCTGAACCATGCACTATTTGCGAAGTATATTCATTCCTAGGCCACACCAACTACTATTGTTGCTTTATTTTTTATTTTGCTAATAAAGCACGACTAATCTATAAGGTGTTCATTATCCCCAAGTGGACTGATGAACAAAGAGTCACATTTGATTAGTCGAAGGAAGCCCTCATAAGTGCACGTATTCTCCGGGCTCCTAATTACTTCAAGGAATTCCATGTGCATACCGATGCATCCAAGTATGCCATCAAAGCAGTGCTCACCCAACCTGGAGAATTAAAAAAGGATTATCCAATCCGATTTCTCAGTAGACAATTGATACCCATTGAAGTCAATTACACCACTACCGAGCATGAAGCTTTGGGATGGTTTATGCAGTTCAAAAGTTTTGTCATTATCTCTTGGAAAAACTTTTTCTTTTCTTCACTGATCATCAAGCACTTCTCTACCTTATCAACAAAACTTGCACAACCGGTCGAATTACTCGATGGATCTTGTTATTACCAGAATTTGAGTTTCAGATTGTTGTTCGAAAGGGCATTCAACATTTTTTAGCAGATCATTTATCCCAAATCCCTAATCTACCAACTTCGGACCAAGGAGTCAACGATAATTTACCCGATGCCATTTTGTTTCAAGTTGACTGTACCCCCATTTGGGCAAAGGATATCACTGAATATTTGACTTCAGGACAGATGGATCCATCCTTATCTAAACTCGAACAACATGCATTGATCCTCAAAACAACACCTTATATGCTGATTGTAGGACAACTTTACAAGCAAGGATTAGATGGAATCATCCGAGATGTCTTACTGAAGGTGAAATAACCTTTGTTATATCCTTAACACATGAAGGTGTTGTAGTCGGCCAGTTCTCTTCCGAAACGACTGCCAGAGAAATCCTCTTAGCAGGATTTTGGTGGCCAACCCTCTTCAAAGATACCCACAACTACGTAAAGGCCTGTGATGTTGTCAAAGGACGAAACATTTTCAAAAAATTGACTTTATGCCTTTACACCTTGTCACGACTGATCAAGCCTTCCAGAAATGGGGAATTGATTATGTTGGACCGATTAGTCCCGTTGCTAGGCACACTCAAGCTAGATATCTCGTAGTAGCTACGGATTACTGTACCAAATGGGCTGAAGCTAGAGCTGTTCACAATGTTGACACTCATTCTGCCGCAAAATTTCTCTATGAACAAGTTATTGTTCGTTTCAGATGTCCTCTAGAACTTATAAGCGATAGAAATACACATTTCCTTAACTCTTTCATAGCCAATTTACTTTTGAAATTCTTTGTTGTACATCAGAAAAGTTCTCCGTATTATCCACAATGCAATGGCTAGGCAAAATCCACCAACAAAATCTTATTTGGTGTTCTAACAAGACCATCGAGTCTAGCTGTTCCAATTGAGAATAACAACTTCATGCCGCTCTGTGGGCATATCGTACTACCCCGAAGATGGCTACAGGTTTAACTCCTTTCCAGCTAGTATATGGCCAGGAAGCAGTCATGCCTGTGGAATTCCATGTTCCATCCCTACGAGTAGCATATAATCTAGAGCTACATAATCGACATATTCTAGCTAATAGATTATTCCATCTAGAACAACTTTGTGAAACATGACGAATCAACATCCATGCGCAACAAGTCCACAAACGTTGATAAAAGCCATGGAATAATCGCTCATTGAAACTCAAAGAGTTCCAAATCGGAGACAAGGTCCTCCTATACCAAGCCAAAGCATTTACTGAAATTTTCTGGACAAGGACCTTGTGTAATTCAAAAGATATTTGCCTCTTGGATATGTACAACTCCAAATCTTACAAGGCGATACTTTAGACACCCTGGTTAATGGAAGCAGACTTAGAAAGTACAACGAACCCTATTTTTATCTTGATATGTATAAGTTTGTTTAATTTCCTATTTTTGTTGTTGTTTGTTGTTTTTCTATTGTTACTTTTTTGCTTATTGTCTGCTTGGCATTTGCAAATTTTTGGGATGTTTCTTTGTTTAGCCAATCAAGATATCAATAGCTTAGTGAGTCACTCAGTCTTTTTCTATGAAACCACAAGATTTCATTCTTTTTCTAAAGCCTTGATGCAAAATAATATCAGACAAAATTCGACTAGACCAATTTCATTATGTACGATTCATTTATCACCTTCATGAATTCTAGATTCAGACATTCCAGAAATAAAAAAAACTATTGTTTCTCTTCAGATCCTCACTGATAGAATTTGTAGATAATTCGTTGAGCCTCAAAATTAGATGCACGATTTTGTTGTCACTGTCGGAAAGAGGTGTGTGAAAGATAGGTCGAACTCGAAAAGAAATGAACTCGAATGAAAATATTTGAACGACAAGAAAGAAAGCTTATCGTGCGCAGCGGAATAGACTATCTTCCTCTTTCTCTATGCATGACTACGCCTATCAATTTTGAACAAAACAATAGCCACGTTCGATCTTATAGTAACTAACTTTGAAATCATCAGTACTACAATGATTACGTAGCCAAACAATAATGCATTGAATTATCAGACAGATAATTTGTCGCGAATCACTAGACAAATAATTTGTCGCGAATCACTAGACAAATAATTAGTCGTGAAGAACTATAGAAACGCATACATTCTGAGACGAAGCTGAATGCAATAAAAGATAGTATTGATTCAGTATGAAACCGAAACAGAAGTGAATGAGTACAATAATTGCGGATCGAAGCCGCGTACTCTATGCTGTCTCTGAGCAGCTAAAATGAAAGTCTAAATTAAGCACAATTTCGATAAGCGCGCAATAGCAATCTCTGAAACAGCTCTAAGAAGTGAGATAGAATGCTCAGGAGTATTCAAGCTCGTAGGCTTGAGAGAGAGAGAGCTAACTATTCAATACTTGCTGATCTTCTGAACTTCTTTGATTGATGATGAGATCTATGAATATGAACAACTATATATACTAAGCAATTAGGTCGTCAAATGCGATCGCTAGTTGGCTGGTGTCCGCTGGCATCCATCCAGTTCCTTCTCAGAAATTGATTATTGATAAGCGGTGGAAATTGGCCGTAAACAGTCTATCTGCATAAATGAACCAAAACTGTCACTCTGCAGAAATGAAGTAAAACTGCCACAGGCGATAGTGTCACAAAAAGACGACAGTGTCGGCTTTTTGCAAAAAACCCAACATCCACAAGCATAAGAGAATTTTATCGATGTTGTACCACCCTTCCGACTTTTTATTTTTCCATGACCATTTAAAGGCATCCCTTTCTTGTTCCCATTTGAAACTCAGAAACATCTTATTAGAATGTTTGAACGCATATGTAACGGATTTATTCATGATAGTTTTCAGCCCATCAGTGGCATCTAAAGGTATGTTTTCATAGCACTTAGAGATATCTGCAACCCATACATTGGTAATCTTTGATGGTATATTGAGATAAAAATCAATTGCGGACTCACACTGCCAAAATAAGCATGTATCCACATTTAGGATACCCTTGTATGTTTTTGCCTTAAGGCTTGCACTTTCCTTGAGAAATGGTGACAGCATACCAAGAGCTCCTATTAGGAATTTTGCGAGTTTAGTAAAGCAACAGTCATGCGCATTGGTAATCCATCTAAAAGATTCCTTGTGGGCTTTGTACGTACAAAGTAGATATGGCAAAGAGTCATTCCCCATGAAGATGTTGGGTAAAAATCCATTTAGCTTTTCCATGACATAAGTGATAGTTTCCGTAACAGAGTTTTCTTGATCATTAGGAAAGGGGCTGAAGTCAGGACTATTAAGCCTATCTAGGGCAAGCTTCCGTACAAGGAATTTACATATGAAACTGGGATTGTGTTGTGCCTTATCAATGTCATTGATGTAGAGCATATTTGTGAGCCATAATCTTTCATTTTTAGCAGTTTGTATGTTTGCAGTTGTGTCCTTATTGCCATATAGCCAGGTTCTTTTTTTGATAAATTCCATGGCAATGTTTTTACATAAAGTCACAAGCTCCCTTATAGTTTCTTCATTTAAATGTTCATGCGTAGGCAAAAGTTTGATTAGCTTGAACCATCCATCATAAAGTTCAGAAGCCACCTCATTCACATTGTTTTTTCGTAAGGTAATATGATTGAGACCCATCTCTAAAGATTTACGTAAAATCGGGCTCTTAACAATATTGCTATCTGTAGAAATAACATGCCCATATTTATTTGCAACGAAGTTCTTGAATCTATTAAGAGATAAGCATTCACGTGAATGTAAGTTTTCTATGTCAAAATCACAGAAAATATCATAGGAAAAATACCAATCACTTTTGACACTTGGTAGGTAAGTCCAACCGAACGTAATATCATGAAAGCGTTCATCTACAACAGCGAATAGTCTGAATAAAACATGAGCATAAAAGGCCTTCACATGGATTGCTTCAAAAACTCTATTGCGGTAACATAGATGTAAAAAAGAGCTCCCTAAATCACTGCTAGTAGTCAGTTGTAGACGTCCCATCGCTAAGATGCTGGCGCTCTATCTCTCGTACGCTTTCAGCATCGCCTAGGTGTGATAGGAGTTTGGCAAAAGAATCTTTGGCAAGCTCAATAGAGGCATCAACCATGTACTGTCGAATGAAAAGAAAGGTAAGGTGTGTCTTAACCACATCTCCGGCGGGCTTATGTAGCCATAGAAAGAAAGCATTCATTTGGTTTTGGAGAGAAGCACCAGGGAAGAACTTGCCTAGGTTGTTCATCATATAACAAATGGTGTGGTCAAACCAGATAATGGACAAATTATATTTGCATTTATCACCACATCTACATTTAAAGAAAGGTCGGTTCTAGTTCTAGATTCTTGCTTGGTGAAGGTTCATCCTATTGAAGCCAGTCTCAAAGATCCAAAAGTCGATAGGCACAGAGGCAAGAAAATTGACAGTGGGAAGGCTCCAAAGCTTATAGGCGATAAAGGCAGATTTGAACTCAATAGTTCTGCTAGGTACAAAAGAGATTTGACAGTTTTTGGATTGGCATAAGTCATATGAAGATTGGTCACCAATATCACAGATATCTTGAGAAAACAATTCAAGCTGGGAAGCACTGTCCTCATCAAGCTCATCTAAAAAGACCAAAGGGTGTGGTGAAAGTGGTGCATCAGAGGAAGTATGTGGCACATCAATAGAAGAATTACCATTCTCATTCTCAAGGCACGCAGAGACTTTCTTAATATGTAGATTAAAAAATCTTTCATCTTCTTCAAATCTTTCGACAAATTCATTGAGCTGGCCATACAGATCTTCTACTAGACTCAAAGTATCCTTCTTTTTAACAAAATCTAGATAGATCTTAACCCAGTCCAAAGTCCCCAATAGATAATTCAAACACAAAACCTTATCTTCATGTCCAGTAGAAGAACAAGTAGCCCTATTAGTGTCAATGATAAAAGAATACATCATTACGGCCTTTTTCATACAACAGATAAGCGTCTGAATAAAATGGTTAGGTGGAGGTAGGGGCACCTCATAACCCAAAAGAGCAGCATCTTGAAACCATCATATGGACTAAAACATGAAAACAGACCTCTGTTAGCTTATGAACCGGATAAAAGGTAAGGGTTTAGTACTATCCCAACCAAGGAATAGTTGGAGTTACACCACAAGGGTGCAGAGAGAGATACACAATTTTACATAGTTCCTCTTGACAAAGCAACACCAAACCCTTTGAAGCTTTTATTCATAAACCAACAAGGTACAATAAAGTTGAAAAGTAAAATACAATACAGTAAAGTACCATATAGCATAACCACTCTCAAAACGTCCTTGCCACCATCCCACAACACAAAACCGCATGAGTTAGTATAGTGGGGAAGACAGGTGTCATAGCTGAGCGTTAGTTGACGATTTTATAGCGATAGGTCAAGCCCCTCTGTTACCATATCAGGACGAGTGCCATGTTGATCAGTTTTTCGGCATTGGTCCGTAGTATTTTGCTTATAACAAAAGTATGAAAAGTTCTCATCGTATATATTGCTTATCGCTAAAAGAAATGGTGTGAACACGTGTGTTGGTGTCAGAGAAAATCCATACTATTCTAACCTGGGTGACCTAAGAAATGTCATGCACTACTGTCCATACTCCTGAGCATATACATGTTTTCCAATCGTATCTCACCATATTCTGATATGACAATTGAATGGGTAATAAATTTACACAAGCCATGGTTGAATAGTGTAGCTACGAGTAAACTTACATTTATCGTAACTCCATATCCAATTTGTGGTTTTTTAGGACCCATGTATCGGATAGGCTTCATTTTATTGATGACGTTCTCATGGTTTTTACAAGGTATTAGGGCTGATCCGTGCCATTCTAATCCTTTTGTAAGAACCGTTTATCTTACACAAATCCATGATGTCCAAGATAATTGGAGGAGAAATCTTGCTTCGGGACAGCGTGGTTGTCATTATACACAGAAAATTTACATTACTTATGAAGTGATATAGTCGAACTGAGTAGAAACCAACTAAATTCTGTGTTTAGGATCGTTATTAGTCGCCTAGAATGGAATACATTTGTGAAGAGACACGTTACCTTTTAAGCATAGGTGATGCTTGCAAAATCTGAAAACTGTTCGGAAAACTCATACCTGGATGATTGTAGCAGTGGTTTCTTGTGAGGATGCCATGTTTAGTCCCTCGAGTGCTCTTGTCTTCCTTAGACTTAAACCATTCATAACGTTATTGTCAGCCATTGTGAAACCGATAGTAAGTACATTAAGGAGAGCCTACTACTCATTGCTTATACAAATCTGAAGCGAATGGTTTAATGTGCATACCTTTGCAAACGCTTATAGCTTTATGGTTCAAAACCGAACCTAATCGAAAATGAAGATAGTAGTAATATTTGATGCTACAAAGAGCGCAAGTTTTATATGTTAGTGCTTAAACACAGTAGTATTCCCTTTGAAATAGCAGTCATTCACAAGCATGATAACAAAACCAGTTACAGCATGAGGTATACTAATCATAATCATAACGTGCCAGTGTCTGAGTTGTATCTTTAGTATAATAGCATGATACTACAATAGCTTCGTCTCTGTAGTATGTATATAACCTTTAGTTACTTATGAAACAACCACACATTCATGCTATCCTTTGAAGGATAGTAAAGTATACTGTAAACTGTAGTTAACAAACCAAACTACCATCCTTTCATATCTATGATAAGGAGTTTGAATCCATACAACCATTCATGAGATCGGAAGTGCTTCATCGCTGGTCATTATGAAGCTCTTGTCTCAACCTACCATATGTGATGCATAACTATCATTATCATGCTTTATAAAGTATGTGGGAGGAAGCATTGGTTCATCGCTGGTCCATCGCTGGACAGCTTACCATATATATCAACTTTTTGAGTATCTTGCTCAAGATACATTGCTGCAGGTCCATCGCGGGACAACAACTCATATATCTTCGCTTCTCCATATTTGAGTAAGCCTCATCGTTGGTCCATCGCTGGTCATCGGCTAGTATTTGAAGGGAATGTCATGCCAAAAAAAGTTATATGAATCCTCGTTGATCCATTGCTGGACAGCGGATTCATACCTTCACATTTATTATCTAGAACACTTGATAACCTTCATAAGTATACAAGAGATGAATGCAAATACATGAAATGAGCAAAATCACATACCGTAGAGTTAAAGCTAATAACTTCAAGCCAGGGAGGGCGCCATCTCTTCCAACCTTCTTCTCACCGTATAGTAGAAAAAACTCATTCGAGACAGGCTACATATAATGGTTTCGTAGGAAGTGTCGTGGAAGCTCCCTTTCAGCCAAAAATGGTGGGAACATATTTTTTGAAAAGTATCCAAAAAGGTTGGGTAGGCAACAAAGTTTAGGACCATCAAATCATATATGTTTGTTTATAGCATGATTAAGGGTGGTAACTTTTGATAAAGAAGAGTCCATGAGAGAGAGAGAGAGAGAGAGAGAGAGAGAGAGAGAGAGAGAGAGAGAGAGAGAGAGAGAGAGAGAGAGAGAGAGAGAGAGAGAGAGAGAGAGAGAGAGAGAGAGAGAGAGAGAGAGAGAGTTACATACACAATGAGGGAGGAGACGGTTTCGAATGGTGTGGGAGTCTCATCCAAAGAGGCATTGATTTCCAAGAGACACAAGGAGTTATCCCCTCAAGTGATACTCTTTGAGGTCCTTGAAGCAATCTAGCCTTTGATGTGAGTAGTTACCTTTCAACAAAGTTAGGCCTTTCAATAGTATTATAATGAATTCAATTGTATAAGTAACAAAAGGGCTGTTAATGTTAGGGAAAAAGATTTGTTAAGCAAGAAAGTGACTTGTGCATCATAGTATTTGTGAAAAATATGAAAAGTTTAGCTTGATTAATTTTCATTTTCATGTACAAATGTAAATCACACATGTGTGGAGCATGTTCCCACGTGTGAGTAGTAGGCCTATTTGCATCAACTAATTCATGCCTTAAAATAGCTTGTTTTACAAAGCAATGTGAAAGTAGGCAAAAGCTAGTCAAGTAGAATCATGCCAAGTGTCATCATGAGGTTGGGCCTCAAACTCCTCAAGACTTGCACAAATCAAAATGCATGGTTAGGATAGGCAATTAGACATCCGTCTTGAGTCCCATGAGGTGTGGACACATGTCCTAGATTGTAAGGAGAGCAAAACTAAAAGTGGTGCATCATAAGCCAAGAACCTTATCACATTGGATATTGAGGTCCAATCAAATTGAGAGGCGCAAATCATGGATCCCATCATTTTTAAAGGTCACCACATGCTTAATTGAGTAGGAACTCGAGCTAGCACTATATGGATGTGGAGTCTCATTGTAGTTGCATGATTTTGAGAGTTGATCAAATTTTTGACTAGCATACTCTGTCCTTTCTCTCTCTACCTGAGAGCTTGGTTGGTTTCTCTTTCTACCCGAGAGCAAGGTGCTTGTTTGGCTCTTCCATAATGAGATTTACTTAGTTTTTTCAAAAACATGCATATGAAACTTGCTTGACTTTGGATGATGATTACTTTTTGTGTACTAGAGCTTTTGCCTAGATCCAAATTGTGTTAGATAGCTCTTAAAATCTGAGTTGGTCATGAGTAATTTGGTGGTGTCAACCTCTCATACAACTCACTTTTTTTACAGTATTCTGACAATATTTAATAATTATTGTTTTGTGTTTTTTTAAAAGAATTCACGAATGGAAATCTTGACAAATGGCTTTTTGTGGACGATTGTCGATTCATTTGCTTTACTTGTTCATCTTGTATCATACTAAAGCTAGACAACACCCCCCACATGGAAATTTCGATAAGGTTGACATGTCCTTTTGTAATAGTGAGACAAATCTATAGTGTCATCACCTTCCATTGTCTGAGAGATTTTTAGAACTTGCATCTTGAAACCCATAGTGTGGTGGTCTATAAAAAAATCCCTATATTTAAGCAATTTCTCGTGGATTTTTCTTGTAAAAAAAATGCAGTTTTTACCCTCTCATTGGATGTGGCTCTACGGTTCATGCTTGCATGGTCATAGGACAATGCATAGTGACAACAGACACCAATGAGTCTCTTTTGTGTGCACTTGAAACACGCAAAAGCAGGTTGCTATTTTTTTTTTGTATGCTTGCGAGTTTTATTTGTTTTTGAAATTGCACTAGTTACATTAAATATGTTGTGCATATTCATTCTTAAATCTTGGACTAGGAACATCGAAGGCTCCCATTGATCCAAACAATGAGGTTACATTATCCGGCAAAGTAATTTGGACAATTTTAATCTCACATAAAGGGCAATGTGTTTTAGATGATGAATGTGAAATAGATACATGGAATATGTTAATTTTGTGTTGTGAATAGTAATCCATTTAGGAATATGTTAATTTTGTGTTGTGAATAGTAATCCATTTATCTCATGCACTGATGTGAAGTTTTTTCAATTTTGCATGCAAAAATATATGTTTGGGCTTTCTTGGAACATAATGAGCCAATTATACAGTACGATAAAGGGTAGGAAAATTGTTTGCTCATATAAGTTTTTTGTTTTTGCTATGTCTTTTAACTTTGGAGCTCAAGCTATATATTTGTAATTGTTACCACTTCCATGTCCATTAAAGAACTTAGTAAAACTACACCGTGGTTTATTCAAGAAGTCACACTAACTCCATTATTAGGGGCATGGAGATCGCCCCAAGAGTGTGTTCATGATTTGTAAAGCAAAAAAAAGAAAGTGAAAATGTTTTGTACATGAGTAAACCACATTCTCTTTCGAAGATGGCATCCCTATTGTATGATTGTAACATCAATCTCCTCTAGCCTTTGATAGTAACAAAACAGAAAAATATGATTCCGTCAAATCCAAAACACATGTAACATTTCAAGAGATTGACAAAGCCAACGATGCATCAAATTTTGCATTCAAAATGTCAATCCCTTACACACTTTTATAACTTGCACCGACAACAAAAGGGGCTTTAAGAAAAATGTGCAAGCCAAATCATAGACCAAAATTGGAGCCAACAAAAAAATTCAATAGCAGAGTAGCAATCATGGAAAGCTAAAGACAACCGAGACAAAGAAATATACAAAAAAAAAATGTAGATTAGAAGCGTCAACAAAGCAACTAGAAAATAAATTGTACTTGCAAAGAAGCTAGATACTCCTTCAGAGAGCAAAGGTATGTGAAGGAATGGATTGAAAAGAACAATTGATCGAGACTACCTCAAAAAGACAACTGATAGAAAAAGATGAGCACCCAAGCCTATTTGTCATGAAAATGCAAACAACAACCAATAAAATGATGGAGCCAAGTGTTCATCAAGAAGAAACAAACAATAAGGCTCAACAAGAAGACACGACGAGAAAAGATGAGCAATTAAACAATGACTAGACAAGACCGAATAATACTTTTCTCAACTGGGATCAACATTCATCTTGGGTTTGTAAGGAAATTACTGAAAAACAACCCAAAGATTATAAATACCGAGGAGTGTAAAAAATTAATAGTGAATAAATATTGGGACAAGTTGAAAAGTGAAGGTCGCAGTTTTGGGGGATGTAGACAATTGGGTAAAGCAGGATGAATACATTAAAGTAACTTTGATGGCCAAGCCTAAGGCCATTAAAAAGGACATGACCCCAAAAGACTTGAATCCTTTCATTTCTTTGTAGACCTGCAAGAATCTCACTAGATCCATGGTACCATTGTACTTTAGAATATCCAGCATGGAGCTTCTTGGACTATGGATACATGCTTTATGCATTTGAAATTTTCACACGATTTTCCAAAATTATCCTCAACAGTTTCAAGACTTCAGAAAACAAACTAGATCTGCAATTAAATGACCGAAGGCTTTGATGTAACATTCATCCTTAATGCAAAAGCTTCCAAGGAATATGGATTACTGGATTTTTTCTTGAGGTGAGTGAAATGCACAATGATGACCATGATGACCACTATTCATGGATGTTTTTCTTCTCGAGGTTGAGTGAAATGCACAACACTGACCACTGCATAATTATATAGAGTGATGTTAGATGGGTTTCTATCTTGGTAAGTTAGTGCCTGAACTAGTTGCCTGTCTTTGTAAAAAAGCAAGAGCTAATTTTCTGTTCTTCAAAGTGTGGTTTGTTCAAATTTTGGACGATATAGCTCTTTGCTAGTATTTGCTAACAAGCCCAAAATAGAGCCAAATGGCATAATTTATGTATTTCTCATGACAAAATGGGAACAACCACACTAATAATCAACTGAACCAATCTTATTTGACAAAAAAGAGACCTTCGAACCTTATAGAATCCCAGAAGAAAGTCTTAAGTGCAAACAAAACGAAAGGAGCCCTTAGCTCTCTGGCGGTGGCACAAAACCGGCACACATCGTAACAAGATTCTTCACCAAGCTACAAGAAAGCTTGGAAGAGCTTTTTCAAATGCCATCCTAATACTACAGTGAGACTTCGTCCGATAGAGAGCTGTATAGAGCTTTCATAAAACATTGAGAGACAATATTCAAGCCTGACAAAGATCCAAAAGCAAAGAAGATAATTCATCTATCCCGTACTCTGTAGAATCCTCTACTCTCTCATTCATTTTAAAAAACGATCACAACATCAAAATGACGCGTAATCTTTCTCTATAATAAGCTCATTGCTATTAACACATTCACCATTCATCATTCAACATCAAAATCCAAAACTTGAACCAGCAAACACCTAATGGAAACTCTCCAAGGAGGGTAGGAGCTCAAGCCACGACCTCTTCCTTCAGAGGATCCTTGCATAAGAGGATCCCTGCATACGATGGTAACAAAACAATGGATAATGACAAGGCTAGAAATATTGTCCCGTAGAAATCTCTGTATAATCAAGCACAAACCACGGCATAGATTTCTGGGCACCAAAGAGTAAAATGCGGTATCATATGCGTCGTGCAAAGACTATCCAAAAGGATTGTCTCATAGATAGTGGAATAACATCGATAGAGAACAAAGATATGGTAGTCAGATTCCAACAGAACCTGTGCTTGAGAACAGCAATAATTCTTGTGTCTAGCAGATTATCCAAAGAATTGTCTTGTAGGTAGTGGAATAACATCGATAGAGAACAAAAACATCATAGTCAGATTCACTGAAAAGATAAGGAACCAAGACCAAGGTCATTAACAAGCTTGGCATAAGTGGAGATAGACCCGTGATCAAGAAATGTTGTCAAATCGTCCAAGCTTATCGATGCAGTCAAATCATCAATGAGACCCCCAATTCTACACATGTTCTCATATAGATGATCAAATTGTCCAAGCTTATCGATGCAGTCAAATCATCAATGAGGCCCATATGCTCTCATATAGATGATCAAAGGTGGTGTCACTTGTGTTTTTTCCATAGCTACTCAAGTCATTATAAATAAGAGCCAAATACGTGGATAAAAGAAACGCTGGGTGAGAGACCAGAAAGTTATCTTAGTTCAGTGCATGAGCTGCCCAAACATTTTACATGGAAAGTCACTGATTTATCTTCAAGGATCTGTCGAGGACCATTTACCTTCATCAAGATGCAGATTATTGAGAAGCTTCACCAGCCAGTAGAAACACATCCAGAAATGAAATGCGCTTAAAGTTGACATCCTTTTCAGTTGCAAGAAAATTTAGTCATTGAAATTGGAAACTTTACCTAGATTTTAGGTTTCGATACAAATTACAGAGCCGTTTCAAACTTAAGTAGGCAATATCAATCGATGTTTGTAATTAGTAAAAAACGGGATTGCTACATATAAGATTTGGTAACTGGAACCAGTAGAAAAAATCTGGTTGCAAGTTGGCCAAAACAAATTACTTCATTAACTAGTTACAACGAGGATCCTAAAGGACGGATTTCAGAAGAGAGACCAGGAAATGACGTTGCACCTTCAGTCAGATCAAAATTTGATAAATCAGCTGTGAGGGATTGACTTTCATTTGATCTTTCAGCAATAAAAACATCTGTACATGGAAGTGTGGAGCTGCCAAGCATATCATGCTGTTCATTTGACCTCCAATTGCTAACATCGGACTCCAGGTCAATGATAGAAGATAACCTGACCGTTCGACGTTTTTTCCTCAAAAACTGTGGTACCCCAGAGCTAGGATCACTGTACCCAGCAAATGGATAAACTATTTGCTGACTTGAATTTGCTGCATCAATCTGACTGACACAGGCTTGGACTTCTTGACAAGGACTCTTACTGAAATCATTAGCACAATCATTAGCACCTCTCTGCAAATGTGAAGAGAATTGATCAGTACCAGAAATAGATCTTGAAAATGATTCGCTTTTCACAGTCCGTTCACCTTTTGATAACTCACTCCGGGCATTTTGAGATGCTATTTGAAGGTCATTTGGATAGCACAAGCTACCACCTGCAGTCTGAGCATTTGCGCAGGGCACCATCCTGTCAGTAAAAGTCTGACAAGCAGATGCTGGTGCAATCTGACTGGTTATTGGAACGTGATTCGGTGCAATTAGCTTTCCAAAAACTCTTTTAAGGCTTCCCCTCATAGATTTGCCGGGACATTTTGAATCTCCAAGCTGCTTGGCAAGCGTTTGATGTAGAAGGAACTTGGCAGCTGCACTGTGATTCATGGTTTCTCTATCTTTTTTTCGTGGACGTACATACCCTCCATTGAGCGGCTGAGGAACAGTGTAAGAAAACTGATAGAGATTGACGCCATTTTCAACATATTCTGGATGCTCTTTTAAAAACCTGCCACCATAGAGAACCAAGATTTGATGAGACAAGAATACATGGCCGTGCAGACAAAACCCTCGTAGAAGTTCAAAACTAGGACACTTACTTATCAACCTCCACCATAGAGCGCAATTTCTTCCCACATGGACTGTGGTAATATCTGGAAAATGAGAAACGAGCACACAATCAGTCAATTGATGAGAGTTTGATAAAGACAAAAAACCGTCAATGCTTCTTCCAAACTTGGAAAATACATAATCATCAAAAACACGTAATGTTTTTGCGAGAAACTCAATCTGTACCAGGAAGCCTACTTGGTGCCACAAGTCATATGCAACATCAGTGAGGCACTAGAGAGAACTTTCGAGGCATGAAACGAGGTAATATAGAGGTAGTAACATACTTAGGGCAATACATAAAAGCACCAGGTTACCTATCCAAATGGCATATGCTATTTTGCAATTGAAAAATAAAAGACAAAAGGACACTGAGAGCACGCACATGTCACCAAATCTTGTTGAGCCCTCGCCGCGTATAACCAATTTACGCTCCCAACCAGGAGGGGGACGAGGAATGTTGGGTCTATCAATTGCCCACAGTGCGCCTGAATCCTGCGAAAAATCAGTAGGGTCCTCACATGAAGCACCAGGCCGCCAACTGCGGGCATTCTCACAAACCCAAGGTTGCTCCAAAATACACTGCCTAATTGCCTCATATTTCTCCTTCGTTGGTATCATCCTCCATTTTAAGCAATCAGAGCACTGCACTGTAAAGGCTGCAACGGGCGGCCCTCCTCTTGCAGCACCTACTGGACGCTGTAGTGAAGCAAAATTTTGAATTTGATTTTGAGTCGGTGCCCTTGCAGCTAATGGAGCCGGAGAGTAAACCCTATCATTTTTCAAACTACTTCCAACACTCTGATCTCCATATCCAATTTCTTTGATATAACATGGTGCATTATCGTCCAGACCCTGAGGGGAATTGTTGTCATGCACAATGCCTTGATCTTCAAAATCTCTGACGTCCTCCACCTTTCTAACGGGGGTAATGGCCCAACTAAGGTCCTCTCTTGGGCTATCACTCCTTGTATATGTCTCATTTACAGGTGTCGGCCTCCAGTCATCTACTTGCTCTTGCTTTGGATTGATATTCCAAAAATGCTGAAATGAATGCTCGCTGCCAGCAAGCCCAGCAGATTCTGATCACAAAACACATTGCAGAATGTCATAATATAAGAGATATCAAATGCACGAAAAATGTCAAGTTGTAAGAGATATATTATCAAAAATGGATATATCTTCTTCCAGTTCCCAAAAATTGAAAAGTTGAAACTTCCAAGTGAATCAACGTACTTATATCACCCCACAAAAAGAAAACTACGACACATTTTATTTCTGCATTGTCAACACTCACTTACCGACGAGACCTCAACTTTTTCATATATGATAAAAGTGTCTAACCCTCATCACAACTCTATATTTATTCTTCAGCTACTTTTATTGTGACTTCTTGCTCATTCCTCCTTAAGAAGGAATAAAAAACTAGTTCATGCTGGCATCAGAAAATTTTGTGTCCTAGGAATTTCTTGTTTTGCTTTGAATCTTAGATTTGATACACAACAAAAATTTGAGTTTTCTTTCAACAGCTTATGAGGCAGGATTGAGAAGTCGCTCAGGCATAGACATCCTTCAGAATATGTTTCATATTTAAGCTTCCGTACATTTTTCAAAATAGATCAACAACATTCATAAATCCAGTTCAGCTTTCATAATAAAAGATTCTTTGAATGGAGAAAAAAACTCAAGTTTAAATTCTAACCACTGTGCATTAACAGCTAGACCCTTGATAGATACCCTCTTGATAGTTACCAAAACTCATGTGGTTGGGTTGAATAGTTTTGCTGCAGACAGGAACGAAATAAAACACCAATTTCCTGGGCCTGTAAGGACAAGATTAGAAACCACTTCAACAGTCTTCTATTAGAGAAGTCCCATTGGAGACTAGATAGACTGGATGTCATTGTTGCCAGTCGTCAGTTGGGATGATTCCCAAACGAATATCAAGCAGATTAGGTTAGAGGCCATCAAAAAAGTCAAGTCTTGAATTATATTACTTGAAAAAGCCTCGCTGGCATTTAGCTTGATATCGATGATTTGTTGAATCAGATATCAGTTGAAAAAATGGAATTGTCTTACTACACAACAGATGAAAATACCTTTCC
This sequence comes from Diphasiastrum complanatum, assembly GCA_029204225.1. Lineage (NCBI taxonomy): Eukaryota > Viridiplantae > Streptophyta > Lycopodiopsida > Lycopodiales > Lycopodiaceae > Diphasiastrum > Diphasiastrum complanatum. The sequence continues at coordinate 7,657,332 of CM055098.1, read as the reverse complement.
GTTGTGTTTTTGGCCGAGCACTGAAGCAGGCATTTAGCTTGATATCAATGAATTATGGAATTAAAAATCAAGTGATGAGATGGAATTTTCTGACTACACAACAATTGAAATTAGCTTTCAGTAGTGTTTTAGGCCTAGCACAGAAGCAGCATGTTGACACGAGAGTTGAATGACTAGGACTTACTTTAAAATCGGGATTATATGACATTTTAAGTGTATACTGAGAGAATCTCAAAAACCATCTTTTACGTCATTACACAAGCATTGCACAAATTGCTTTACAATCTTGTCCGAGAAGACCAAGTTTGAATGTTTCTAAGCCAGCCATCAAGACAACATTGTAAGGACTTGTAATGCATTTGGTCAGGGCTCATACTGAGATCTCGCTTTGGCAGATACATGGACATCAAGAAGACTGAAATATTACTATGAAAATACAGGTTTGTAAGTTAAATATATCTGATTGTAAGTAAGCCATCAAGACAACATTGTAAGGACTCCTAATGCATTTGGTCAGGATTCATGCTGAGATCTTCCTTTGGCAGGTACACGGACATGGAGCATGTTCTATGGGACAATTCAAATTGGCCAATTCGTCCAATTCGAATCGGTTGAATGAGTCAGTTCAGGTTTGAATTGGTGTTTCTTTGTTTCAATTGGTTTTTTCTATGCTATTTTTCAGGTATGGTTTTTCTTCACAAGAAACCAGTTCGAACTGGCCAATTTGAACCAGACCGATTCAAACCACAATTTTTGTTTGAATCGCTGATTTGTGAAACCTTGATATGAAGGAGTCTTAGGTATGGAATGCACGTGAAGATCATCAAGCAAAACCAGCCATCTAAGCTTTTGAAAATTGCCAAGAAATGACAATAGCTTCCAATAAGACACGGCAAAGACCCACTTGAGATTGTTTGTTTAAAACCCAGGTTTTCTTTGGTATCCTCCATTAGCCATGTCCATCTTTAAGTGGGTCTTTTGGTATTCTTGTAAGTTGTCGAATTGAAATCTTTATCATTTATAGAGTATTTTCATGCTTTGCGTAAAGAAGTTAGAAAATGATATTATAATTACTTTATAGTTGTTTTTCTCTCTCCTACATGGCATTTCTTATAGGGCCCTCTTTGGGCCCATATTTTCTCTAATGGTTCTTTGGTCACTTTGACCATGCTTAGCTGGTTGCAAATTTCTCACTACTAGGCCTTGGGTCCTGTAGCGCAGGCATCCCAAAGGGAGCCGGGAACCACGACTTAGCTTCCCAGCCTTCAACTCTTGCCATCCAAACCCACTTGACATACAAGCAGCCAACTCGCCAACAACGATCAGACTTAACCAACTTGAAGCTTCGTCACAAACGAGTAACATCCATTCCAAGCAAGCGGTCTGACTTACATCAGACTTAACCAACTGGAAGCTTCGTCACGAGCGCTGGAAGCCAACCTTTAAGCCTCATGCTGAAGGATATGGCTGCCATGAAAAGCCAGGATCATAAAAAAAAAAAACAGAAAGAGAACTACACGTCATCACACTCCTCCGAGTTTAAAAAAAGCTTTGGTGGCCACATTCAAACAGGATACATTTCATCTCTTGAATACTTCTAGGAGCAGGTTCCAACAACTCTAGCTTTGACTCTTCCTGCAAAACAGCTTTGCATTCAATAAGACAAGACTCGCAATCCAACATCAATAGAATACAAGATATTTTTCCATTTAAATGATTTTTTAGTTAGAAAAGAGTACACTCGTTACGTGAGGAGCAACCCTCCGACAATACCATTTCTTGAACTAACCATCTGTAGTTGCTGATTAATTTGTCACACTAGAGTCTTCCAGTTTTCTTTCACCATCGAAGTGATGATAAAACGTCAAGTTGCGGCCTAATGTCATTTGAGAACATGTTAATTGAGGTCATGTAATCAACTAGACTTATTATGTCATACTATGTACGCTTCACTTGGCACATGTGTAGTACTTGTACCACCAAGTATTTGTGGACGTAGAAGGCCCACAGCATAAAAAGGGGAACTAATCTCTAGGTAGGGTGAGATTGCAATCCAACCACATATCAAAGGAACAAAGGAACATTTAAATTTTGCCCCAAATCCCTCTTGCCCTTCGAGGCAGGCTTATTTGGATGGAGTTAAGAAGTTTGAAAACAGGCCTCTGGAAGTAGCATGTCTCCAAAGACAACCAAAACCAACCAAAAGTTGCCATGCTTGTGTCCCATCAACATTTGGAGGTGGCCTACCCCTACGTGTGGCCTTTATGGCCTAGATGGAGGTTGCCTCCAAAGACTACATCTAATGGTAGCCTCTGACACGCCATGGTGTCAGTCTCTTTCCAGTATTGGTCTTGTTAAGGACCCTCCCCCTCCACACATGGTAAGTTTAGCATTTCTCTGTTTATTAAAAAAAATTTGTTTTCTCCTTGCAATGAGTGCATGTTCCCTCATGTTCAAGGTCAATCCAATCCCAGTCTTCGACAAAATACAAGTCCATAAAACTACAAAGCTTACATTCTCATTTATGGATCGACCTATCAATGCAAAGAACTACATGGAACTATCGATGCAAGACATGACCGACCTTCCTTTGGTCTCTAACAACACATTCACTTTTTCCATTTCACCCCTCTAGTAAGAGGTGAGCACTTGCCATGATAGGACATACAACCACAAGATCACAAGTACCAAGCACAACAAAAAGCCCAAATAATTCTGAACTAGCCCAAGTTCATGTAGTCCTTCCCATAAGACTCTGAAGAATGACTCGGTCATAGCAAGCTGAAGAGTAACTCAATCATAGCAAGCTCTCAAACCCAAGATTGTTTCATTATAAAATCCTTAAATCTCTGTAACAATAAACGAGTCATTAAAACAAAAGCTTAATGAGCCATCATGTACTGATCATCTTTTAACAAAATCTCCTCATAAATAACTAAATGCATAGTGATAGGAGACGATTTTGCACATATCAGTAAGAACAATGAGCGTAGAGAAACTAACTCTTAAAAGCTCTTGTATCACAGTACTATCACTATTGAACAGAATTTGATGATGATGTCTTACTTGTATATTATTTGTTATATTGTCAAATTTTAACTGATTTACACAAGTTCACCCATAATTGTTGAAAAAATAAATGTCGATGTCTTGTAAGTTCTAACATTACTCATTAATACACCAAACTGAAAAATCGAAATCGATTGTCTAAATTTTGAAGTAGCCTGCATAAAAAATACTTATTGCTAAGAAATGATTGCCACAGAAGTTGAAAGCAAGTTCGATCATCATGATTTCCATGAAGTCATCCACTTAAAAAAAAAGTAATTATTCAACTTAAAATCATAACAAAGACTTCAAAGCGACAATTGAATATATCTGATGGCACTCGTCCATTTTCATTGCATGCATAGCAGAAATGAATCACAATTCAAATGGACAGAAGGACTTTCAAAAATCAAAGTATCAACATATATAATCTGCACGAATAGTGGTACAGATAATGTAGTCAGAGTATTATGTTTAGCATCCTGTTCTTGCCTCTTGCAAATTACCTAGCATCCACTCAATAGCAATGCATATCTCAAAATTCAAATCTTCCATAAAAATAACAAGTTCCGCAAATAGAACAAATAATCTTATCCCCAACTGATCGGTATAGATTCGAATTTGATTCAGAATTGTTGTAAGCACTTAAAGCATGTACATCCAACTTAACTCATCTTTCATGATACACTCACCATCCCATGTGGTGCTGGTGATACATATCATACTGACCAGCCACTCACAGTCAATTCTGGGCCTCAAATAAACTCTGATTGAAGGGTGATTGTGAAAAAAACAACCTCCATATCCTTGACATCTTGCTCTGAAGCTACTACCAGCAATTTGAAGCAATACTGTTAAGGACTGCAATGCATAATGACATAACAAGCTGAAAATGCTAAGCTACTACCAGCAATTTGATGAAATACCATAAGGACTGCAATCCAGATGATATGACAAGCTGAGAATGCATACTGCACTAAATTAGCAGTTAATAATAAGAAACATTATCACCCTCACTGCTCAGGTTAATCATATAAATCTATGACAGTTTCTGTATTCATTATGAAACCGAAAGAGACCTGCATATACCCTCTGCTAGCATAATTGTGCTTAACAGAGATACAAGGGACGACTACATCACACCTTTTCTCTTGAAATCTAGCAAATTTACAGAGGAACTTACTCTCCATGACTGCACTCGTTCTTGTTGGCAGCTGATATGATACTATCACTGGGATAATGTGACTTGATCTTTAAATAAGTACATAATCATCAGTGACAAAGCGAGGCACGCCACGCAGCACAACCATTTAGAGCTTCCTCATAGAGGAATTTTGTATGACCTGTCACACAACATACAGATTCCACTGAAATTCTTACACAAGCAAGTGAAATCTTGTGATAGATCTCAAACCAAAGATCTGAGGATCGGCTTGACCAGTTCCTTAAATGAGCATTTAACACATCAATGTGTATCGAACAATGACAAGTTCCTTATTAGCGGAATTGAAGAGCAAATAGTACAGTTATGAAGCAATTTTTGCAATCCAAAAACCAGAGTGCTCTAATCATCAGTTAAAGAAAACTTAAACTTGCACAATAAAACACATCTTTCCAAACCGAAGAGGTAAGAGGAGTAACAAATGCAGACAACTTGGAAATGGATTCTCTTGACTCTGTAAGCGGACCACGGAGCAAATGTACGTCATGAGCAGGCCAGGAGTTCCACTTCAATCAGCCCCACAAATGATGACATGCAAGAAAAAACATAACATAGAAACAGAAAAGAGAACCTGAATATTTCCGGTTTGGGTTAGAGAAAACTTTATCAAGAGAATGTATCCAACTCGGAAAAGAAAAGACGTAAGTATTGCCAATCAAGATAATGAAACTTAGGCGTTACCTAAAAAAAGCTATTTAAATTTTATCGTTTAAAGATGGCTCAAATCTGGCAGAAGTATGTCAATATTAAGCTAGCGACAGATTAACGTGGTGTAACAGCTTTCAGTTTGATCTACTGACATAAATCAGAAGGTCCCGTTCTGGAATACAATGCATATGACGCTCTTACGATAGGAAAATTAATTTCTCAACTCCGTGTCAAAAGCTACGGTCTAAGGTTGGGACAACGGAGAAGCCAAACTTTGGAATCTCGAATAAAAAGTTGCATTGATTTATCTCCATAAAGGCTAACACTGCCTTTTCTGCGATATAATTCAGTGAAAGACTTTAATATCGAAGACTATAATAAAAAAAGGATCAACAAGACTGAGAAAGTTCTATATATTAAATTGTGGCTCTCGTGTAAACAGACAAAATAGAAGATCTGGTGACAAACCTAAAACTGAGATCCGGCTTCCTGAAAATATAAAGATCTAAATAACACGCCTTGCTGCTACTCCATAAAAAGGCAGAAAAAAAAAATGGTAAGCAACTCGAGTGCAAGGTCGCAGATTAATTAATCAAAAACAGGAACAGCAAAGCAGTACGGACAAAAGAAACGAAAAAGTATGGAAAAAAGAAACGACAGACGCCAAAAATCCTGAAGCGGCATCGAAAACATTCGTCAGAGGTAATTATAATGGATCAATGAACGGCGCAACAACAGAATACAAATGTAACCCCATATTACTGATGAATTCTGCCTCGCATGAAAAATGCTACCTCATAATATCACCTCAGAAAACATGATACAGACAATGAACGTGAAGCAGCATCGAAAACCTGTGATACGAGTATAGATAATGGATCCACTCATAATATCAGACACAAATGAAGTGTGCCTCATAATACAGATGTTACTTCATGACATTACCTCATAGAACATGACACAACATGATAAACGCAAGGCAGCATGGACAGGATTTGATAGAAGTTCAAATGACAGATCGACAAAATAAAAGCATAATAGCAAATATGGAATGTTTGTTACCTTTTTCGATGGAGGGGTAGGCCGAAGCGGCATCAGCGGCATGCGATGAAGATTATCAAAAGTGACGCAGGATAACGAAAAAGTGATACGAACAGGCTACCTGCAGCAGCAGCAAAATCCACGACTGCTGCTCTTTGCTCATGAAATATTGATAAGAGAGAAAGAAAGAAAGCACAGAAAAGAGAGAGCAGGCTTTTTTACACGTGGGAACAGGACCGCGCAATAAATAAAGAGAGAGAAAAAAGGTAACTGGTTTTTACTCGTGTGAACACGGCTGCCTAGCCCTCCCACTAGATGCACGCCACGTTGTCAGTCTTCCACGTGTCAGCTATCCAATTGCTACCAGTATGACCCCCAATGATGCCCCGGTTAAACACTTCTAGGGCCTGAGGCCAAGGGGCAGGTTTTCGAGAGAGACCCCCTCACGCCCACAACTTCGACTTCACCGGTGTGTTCCCAACTAAATTGTCGTTTTATGTGATGTGGTGACGCTTTCGACATGTTTTGTGATTGAGGAGGTTCGCGGCCTCTGTGTTTTATGATTCTTGGGCTCCACCACGCTTGCACAAAATACGACTTCTTTTCGAGATTTTGTTTCTGGTGCATTTCTCCTTGCTTTGGTCTCGCTATCTTGAAGAGATACGAGACCTAGTTGGGGTTGGTGAGGATGTCTTTAACAAGTTGCTTCAACCTCTTGTGCCCTTAAACCTTGAACCATTAACTCGTGCTCAAGTTTTTCCCTTACATGGAAAGAGCCACTAAACAAGAAAACAAGAGAGCCGCCTTCGTTTGCATGTGCGAGCCAAACCAGATGGCACTTATTCACATGCCCAAATTCTACGTAAGCCCACTTAGATGCCAGCCACATCACAAGCCATGTGTTAATTATCCATGTACGTTATTCCCAGGTTCACTGACATCTGACATGTTCTAAACATATTGCCTAAAATTCGTGGCTGAAAATATGTGTTAGAACTTAGGCGAAACTAGAAAACAAAAGAGCGAGCTTTCCCTACATGTGTGATCTCTATCGACCAACCGGATGGCACTTATTCACATGCCCATATTTTCAACCCACCCACTCGAATGTAGGCCAAGTTTCACTATGTCAAATGCAAATTATCTATTGATTATTGTCAAATTTAACATACATTAAACCTTGTCTTGAATGTCCAACTATAGAGACTTAAAATAAACCAAGAGCTCCTCCACAATCTTGTGCGCTTATCCAGCTTCCTTTCCTCTACAAGAGATCAAGAGTTCGATTTCAATTTATTGCACAAATGATACATACACAAGAAAATAAATACATAAAACCACAAGGGTCCTCACATAAGTGCCAAGTTGGTGAGTACTTGCTTTCCTCAAGTCGAGGTCATGAATTCTTTTCAATTTACAGAGGTCAATAATTATACTTCATTTCAGGGACAAGGACACACAAGAAAAATAGTAATGCCAAAGGGGACATATAGAAGAATCTTGTCTAAGACATTTCATGGTCCAACTAATTGTGCTCACCCTTTATTAAAATGCTCATTGGGCAATTTTTTGAAAAGACTAATTGGTCGTAGTTCATTGACGTGGAATTTCTAGGAAAAGAAAATAATGCAAGGAGAAAATTTAGTAGGTGCTAGTATTTTATGTTTGAAATTTTCAGTTTATAGGAATAAATAGTACTAAGACCGAGGAAGAGCTAGAAATAGACTCTTTGTCGTCCTAAAATACTAGTAGCTGAAATAGAGCCGCGATGCTCGCAGAATATTTTGAGCCAACATGATAAAAAACCTACAGTCCTACAGTGCTTTCAAATCAGGAGACTACCAAAATGAAACATATAATTGCGAAATTTATAACTAAAATTAGTGAGAATTTATCGACATAACACTTGCAAAATAGTTAAAATTTCCAATTCCAACAATTGGCCTCTAAGACTTTGTTAATATTATGTGAGCACTAATTCAACTCAGAGCAAATATGTTCTTACAGACTTTAGCATTTTGAAGTTTGATTCTTTATACCATTTGTAATATTTCACAATACTCTTACCAACATGCATTAAAAAATTACCAACATAATACTTGCTCCAACTTTATATGTACACTCTCAATATTTGCATGCCCTTCAGGGCCCTTTTTCTTTTCACATAAAGTCATTTCTGTTCTAGTGTTTTAAGGCAAACTACATGTGGAACCAACTCAGTTGATTCAGTTTTTCCCAAGATACAAGGCTCATCGAGTTCCATGCAAAATTGGCAAGACCAGTCAATTCCACAACATAGTGTCTAATTATTAATGTTTTTTTTTACCATAGGAAGGTTACAACGTACTCTTCTTGTTGCTCAATTCAAAGCATGAGTACCCAATAAGTCTCCATTTACAAAGAAAAAAAATTCAAATTCCCACTACACGAAGGATATCCTCCAAGAAATATCCTTGAATTAGAAGTTTGTTCTCTATCATGAAAAGGTATAAATATGAAATATAGTGTCTATCATTTTTTGATATTAAATGTTCCAAGCATGAGAATAATAATTGTAGCATATAGACGCTCAAAGTCTTCTTTGCTTTCTACTTATCAAGAAAAAAGAGAATACATGTCTTTTAGATAAAGGCCTCCTTCCCTTAAGGGAATGCACCCTATGCCTGGTCATGTGGGTTGTAGGGTGGCCCATCCATGGGGGTAGTGGGGTGGCCCATCCATGGGATCATGACACCGACACTAGCATGTGCAATGACCCCATGCCCAAACAAAGTGGCCCCATGCCCAAACAAAGTGGCTACCTCTATAGGGCCTGCATGGTAATGTGTGCAATGGATTGGGAATTTGCAATGACACAATAGTAGCCTACACAATGCCGACCCCATGCCCATGAGAAGTGATTATTGCCCAAAGGGCATGCGCCATGATGCACCCTCAAGCATTTCTAAAACAATTGGTTGCTATTTTCCATTCAAATTACAATATTTTGAAATATATGTCAACGTATTTCATGAATCACATCACATCACATGAAAATTCTAATGTATTATGCATATAAAATCAATATAAAAAAAATATCATACTCTAGAATTTTATCTTATCTAAACATTGGAGAGCTCAAAATTGGAATTTTGGATCTCTAAGAAATGCAAACTCTCTTGTTCCTTACAAAATAACCAACTTTCCCAAAAACACGTTTTGGTTTTACATACTGTGTTTATTTTTAAAACATGGCTCAAAATTATAAGTGCACCTTTTGGCAGTAGACGCCTTGCATGGGCAAGGGTCGATGTTATGTACTCCAATGTTCTGTCGCTACAAGTGGCTCACCCCACACGTGTGCAGTTCTTCAGGGAAGCCATAATACTTTACTGAACAATATTCAGAATTGACTCAATAGAGGTGAGGTCCTTTATATTAGCCAAGTTTCATAAAAGCTTGAATTGTGCCCATGCAGGTGTAGGATTATAAGTCGGTTGCTATGCAAGTGAACATTCGGAGCTTTGTGTTCCTCCTTGGCTTGGCCTTATTATGTGTAGGGGCCATTATAGAGTAGAAGTTTGGAGCGTTGTGCTCCTTGTTGGCTTAGACTTACTATGTGATGCATGTGTACATGTCATACATAAAAAAAACTACTTGAACCAAGTACCATTCTCAAAAAAATGCAACTAGGAATGTGGCATGGAGCTTCATTGAATCACTTAGGGTGGACAAGCATGTCAATTTTCCCGTGCTATTTGTTGTTCCTCCCACATGACGCAACTCAAATATATGTAAATTGACCACCCTCCATTTTAGACTACAAATGTAATTGCCTTGGAAAGTATTAAAAGATTTATGTTGTATGATTGGCCCATTGGTTATTTGATTAAGCCTTTGGTCTTAAGTTTCCGAGTAGCAACTCACTTGGCATGCAATGAGGTCCATTCCTATACACACACTTGAGTTGCCCCTTGTGTCAAAAAGGAGTCCCACCTCATGTGCTAGATAGTGCTAACTCCAAATGTAGTCTAAAAGGTGGGAGTTCATTTTTGAAACAAGGACCAATGAAGCCTAGCCATGTAGACATGGAGACTTGTCACCATTCTGAGTTTAGAAAAAATGTCAGCACAACATTTATTTTGCAAGCTTATACTCCATGACGATACACATTTTGCTCCTAAAAGCTTAATTGGTAAGATCTTTGTACGTGTAGCTTGCAAAGGAATGTACATTTCAACTTAATGCTCCATAAGGCATTAAGTTTGCCACAATAAAACAAGAATGATGTGGTGTGAAAGGCCTTGTTCTAAGTATGGTGTTTTGACAATTTGTAAGTGTTTAAAATGAAAAATATCATTAAGATTGGATATAAAGGGATTATTATTCATTATGCAAGACACAATTGTCTTAGAAATGTTGTATAGTGGTTGGCAAGTTTTTTCCTCACTTCAAAGTCTAGACATTTGTGATTTTACAATTATGTTATTCAATATTCATGAACATGAATAATCTTTTCAACAAAGATCTGGGCTACATTTGAAGTTGACTTAACATTTGTGACTAAATATAATAATCACAAAATTTATATATGAATATTCACACTTTCACAATGTTTATTCACAAAACTGATCATGACTTTTTTACAATTGAGTATCACAATCTCACAATTAACATCATATACGAAGCCACAATATTCTTGGGCATCATGTATTTGATGATTGTAGAAACAATCCTACAATAGTCATTAGAATTGAGCATTCATAATCTCATAATCGATATTCACAAAGTTATATACTATATTCATAGTAGTAAACTCACAACATTGTTTTCAATATTAACAAAGGTACTTACAAATTCTTAGTCATATTTTCATTATTCAAAACTATTGATTTTCACATCAATGTTCCTGAAAGTGAACCTGAATTTCACACGTAGTACTCACAATTTCATGGTTGGCATTCACAATTTTACTAAAGTAGTCACAACTTTCAAAATTCACTATTATTAGATTTTATGAAAATAGCCATGAGTTTCACAATTCATGACTTCATAGTGAATATTCAAATAATGGTCACAATCAGCACAACTGAATATTCACAATTTTGTGACTCACTAGTTTCACGATTGGTATAGATATAAATCACAATATGGTATGAAGAAATGACATGATATGCTATTCACAGAAGCTATGATTTAGTAGTATTCACAATCTCAATATATTAGAAATTTGTGATTTATTATTCATGATTTAAGCATTCAAATAGTCACGGCTCAATATTCCAAATATCATATTTCATGAAAGTCATAATTCACAATTCACAATTTCATGATTTACCAATTCAAAATTTCATGATTCTACTTTTGTTAAATTGATGATTCACTATTCACAAAAGTATTTGTAATATGGAGTTTGATAATGTAAAAGTAATCATGATTACATGAATCAATTTTCAACAATCTATATTTATAGACTACATGATTGGTATTCTAAGTGTGCATGGTCAACATTCAAAGTATATACATTTAGTATTATTCAAAGTATTCATAATCATCATTCAAAGTATTCAGTGTATTTGCAATCACTAATAAAATCATTCATGATCAATATTTAACCCATCCAAGTTTCAATATTTAAAGTTTAACAATCAATATTTGAATTATATGTGCTTGTATGCAAAGCATTCATAATCAACATCATAGATTAGCTTGCATATGATATTTAGGGTTTCTCCCACTTTTCTTATTGCTAAAATCTACATTTATAACCTAAGTTGATAGCACCTTTGTCTTTAGGGTGAACCATAAGACTATCTTCCTTTCTAGTACATTGGATCCTTCTAATTGTAAAGTCTTGAACTTTTTCTGAGACTCACCTATTTGTCTCACCTATTTAAGTAGGCCCACATGTCCACATTTCCTATGTCCAAAGAGTTTAAAAAAATAAAACCTATTTTCAACAAGCATATGATTTTGACATAGAGTTATTCTTAAATATTGTCCCTCCTTTCGAGGCATACAATGGTCATTTTTTGGCCCTTTGAGTTGTGACACATATTTTACCTTTAGATAAACTCTCTTGACTTTCTGATAAGCCTACTAGAATAGTTTACAAATTATAATGAATGTTTTTGAGAACACAATGTCGTATATTTATAGATAAGATATATGACTATACAACATCTTCTAAAACAAACAAAAAAAGATACTTCATATGCTAGGAAAAATGAATGAAAATACACTACATCAACATACTAGTCAAGGAGAAATAGAAATGATCATGGGGCACTTGATGATTGAGCTTGAACAACAACGTCCGTCCCGCATTCTTGAATCAAACATTAGCACATCACTTCATCAATAATGATGATAGAAGTTAAAGTTAATGCTATAGATACATCGGGACAAGAATGTACATGGATAACATCTAAAAGTTTAATGATTCAGAGCTTTGACCTAACCTAAATGATTTCTTATCTCTACGTCTTTAGCCCAATTCCGATGTTCCAATACTAGGAAGACTCCATAGCTCTCTTTATGGTATGAAAAGATTTTCGTAGTTTCAGAATTCCATTATTACATTGTTAGAATTTTAGTAAGTTGATCGTGCTAGCTTTGCAAAATTGAGTTTAGATTGTTGATAATAATCTTAAAATTCCAACACTTCAAGTTCATGGAGAATCTTGAAAAATTTATGCTTATGAGTTTATTACTTCTTTTCTAGGTCATAAACAGAATCTCTTACATATTGAAAATGATTACTCTCACAAGTGATCAACGTATATTTACATTGAGAAAATCAAGTGTATGCTTCTTCCTTCACATTGGAGCTTACATTCAAGTTGAGTAATGATTCTACACTTCTACCTTGATGACAATTTGATTATATGGTGTTGATGTACTTATTTTAACAATACTTGCTTCAAATCCATCAAGTCGAGTGTTGATCCAAGATCCAAGTGTTTGTCGAGCCATTACCAAGATTGATCTTCTTGATTGCTAGAGTATATCTAATTTGATTGTGATCAAAGTGTAAACTCCATTGCCTTAGAATTTATGTGGGATTCATTTGTGATCCTCTCCACTTAAATTTCTCATGGTATTTAAAGCTTGATCAAAGAAATCACATTATTTAATCTTGTGAAACAAAAAAATTGATTTAAAAAATGATGTTTATTTGTACCCGACCAATGAATTGGAACCAAACTTGATTTGTTGGATTTATCAAATTGATTTCGGAGTCAAGAGGTTTCATCTCATTGTGTGTGAAGCTTAGAAACTTAGAAGAACCCCTAAAATTTTTGAGGTGATACCAAAATAGAAAGTTTCCTCTTATTCGTTTGAAGTGCCCTTCTAGACGAAAGATCTTGAAGAGTAGCCTTGTTTACTACCAACTCAAAATTATTTAGAACACTCATTTGGATATCTAGATGTGATCCTTAGACACTTAATAAAAGCTTAGTATGTGTGATTTAAGTTTAAGAAGGGCCCTTTGTGAAACTACATCAAAGAAGCGCAATAAGGGAAAGTGTGTTTCTTGGGAAAGAGTCTTTACGGACTCAATCAAGCACCTAAAGCATGATACTCTAGGCTTAATGCCTTTCTAAGCTCAATAAATTTTGGCTTGAGCTCGTACAATCCTTCTTTGTACATTATATTGAATGGTAGCTTGATCATCATTCTTGTATGCAAATGACATCATATTGAGTGACGATGATGTTGATAAAATTAGAGATGTCAAGATTGCCTTGTCAAAGGAGTTTGGAATGGTAGGCCTTCTTCATTTCATTCTCGACATAGAGGTCACTAGAGGGCTAGATTTTAGTTTCATTTGTCAGTATAAATATGCATCTACTATCTTTGAAAAATGGAATGAAAAATTGTAAAGTCGTAGATATGCCAATGCAACAAGATGCCAAAGTTTCTATGAGTGATGACGAAAGATCCCTCAAGGACATCACACTCTATAGAGAGCTTATAGGCTATCTAACTATATCTAGGCCTGATATTAGCTATAGTATATGTAGATTAAGTCAATTTATGCAAGATCCTCTCATTCTACATTGGAAAATGGCCAAATGGGTGCTAAGATATGTCTCGACCCCCAAGAACTTTGGCATATTTTATAGAGGTGCCAACATTGAATTGAGAACTTTCTCATATTCTAATTTTGTAGGTAAAAAAGTGGATTGAAAGTCCTTAAGTTCATTTGCAACATTCTTATGTGATGGGATGGTTTCTTGGCTTTCCAAAAAGCAAGATACAAGCTCACTATTCTCAACAGAATCTGAGTACAAAGCCATGACCTCCACAACAAAGGAGGTTTTTTTGCCCAAAAGGTTGTTAGTGAAATGATGGAGGCAGAGAAAATACCAATCCCTTTTTTGTGACAACCAATCAGCCCAACAACTTGCAACCAATTCTACATTCCATGCAAGGAACAAACACATTGAGATTGCTCATCACTTTGTGAGGGAGAAGGTGCAAGCTAAAGAGATCCAAATCCAACATGTGCCATCATCAAAATTGATATCCTCATGAAATCCTTGTCTAAGGGTTCATTTATCAAGCTAAAATAAACCCTTGGAGTTATGGAGAAATGTAACTTAGGTTTTATCAAGCTAGTTTTGAGGAGGACTGTTCAAATTGGCAAATTCTAGCTTGATTAACCATGTAAATTATGTACATAATAGATTCCACATGTGTGAAAGTTTGTTCCTATGTGTAAAGAATAGGCCTATATGTGAGTACATCAGTGCTAAGATCATCTTGAAAACTAATAAATCAGAAGAAAAAAATGTTCACATTTTTTCAAATATAGAGAGAAGGGAAAAATCATCATCGAAGCTGATAAGTTTCTATTCCTTTGGAACTAACCCTCACCAACTTGTAGGCAGGACCACCCTAGTGCAGTGCAGCTCTAGTTTGAAGAACGAAGGTTACTTCCCATTCACTTTTTAGAAACACGAAAAAAGTTGTCAAAGATATCAAAAAACCTTAAGAATTTTCATTTTAAGAAAAACAAACAAAGTGCTCTGAATTGGTCATCAAAACTTCGCCCACCTCTAGATTTTCAAATTTGGCATTCTCAGAGGTCCTACGAAGGCTCTTGCCCAGTTGTGGAAGCCATGCAAAGGTTAAAATGGCAAAAAGTGCCTAATTCTTCAAAACCCTTCAATATTCAATAAAATTTTGTCAGTAACCTTCACTAGTCCTCTTGGAGTCTTATTTGATTGTTGATAAAGCTCTTAGAAGTCTCTACGAATGTTAGTTTGCAAAATCTCGGTCCTACGAAGGTTCCTTCTTATTTTGATCATTTTTATTGAAGTAAATACACTTCTTTCAAAAAAAACATTAGTATCTTTATATGAACCTTCACACAACCTTTGCCATTCCTCCTAAATTTCTCTCATACATTTTTATAGGATCAATGAAGTTTGTGAAGGTTAGGTCCTAGAGAATAAGTCCTATGATGGTTAGTTCATCAGGATTATCCATTTTAGGTAGACAAAACCCTCACCAAGTTGAAAAATAGTACTATTTTTGTATATTAACCCTCACTGAATCTACCAAAGCTATATTACATTGTTTTTAGTTTCCAATTACTCTTGCAAAGATCAGTTTGAGCAAAAACATCAAAGTGAAGAAATGTAATGACTTTTTATGCCAAATTTTTACAAAAAAAAACCTTAACCATAAGTACTAATAATTGGAGAAGAGAAAGGGACGGATGTAGCCAAGTGGATTAAGGTAGTGGGTTGTGGATCCACCATGCATGGGTTCAATCCTCATCATTTGCCTAGTCATAGAAAATAGAAAAATAAAAATTAATTTTCAAAAGAACCTTCACTAAAAGTACTAATTAGTGAACCTTCACAAGGCCCATCATTGAGTTCATAATTATCCCAATTATCTACTGAAAAACCTGGAAGGGTTCCTAAGTCATAAAAGGTATGCTATTGTCAAATTTTTGTTATTAATAGAGTATAAATCAAGATTGTTCAATCGTCAATCTACAAATCATTTTGACATAGCTTTATCATATTGATAGATGATTCTTAAATCATGTAAGACATTAAGCTTTCCTAAAGCCTCATAATCCCTTTCTAGTGAAGTATCTACAAGTCAATACTCTACATGTTACAAAAAATTTACATCTAAAGATTTCAATCTCAAGAGATGGAACAAGACGATGTAGATTAAGGTGGAGGTGGTGGAGATTTCCAAGATATTCAAGATCAGCACGAGGATACCTTTTAGGAAGTTTAGCAGCCCTCATCTTTTGTAACTGCATCACAAAGACATATATCAACATCAAGGGCTTTGAAGTAACCAGTCATGATTGAGGAGGAGACACAAGAATTTATTAAGCAACATCCTTCTGAATCCTCAAAAGGTGGATGGGTTCTAAAGTTTCAAACTTCAAAGATAAAGGGCAAGGAGATAGAGTAGATACCTGCACTTGGTTAGCAACCTAGGTGGTGGCTATTAATTTTTTAGAAGAATCTCGAGGCAATGAGCAGTTATACGACAAGTCCACGCTAGTTGTGGGTGGAATCTCTATTACATGCTTATGCCAAGGAGGAAGAAATGGATGGAGTGTAGCACACCCATGAGCCAAGTCATTGTGTACACTCGCAATTGGCCAATTATTCCTCAATTGCATAATTGGGCCATTGTCGTGGATTTTCACCACACGGTAACACGTTTTGCCTACATGTGTTTGATATCACCGGATCCAAACTTGTGACAAGCACCAACGTATGCACATGATTTAGCATTTTTGGCAGCTATCACAACCAAACGGAATGATTTCTTGCCATAATTGGCATTTGATGCTAATGTGCAGCTAAAGTCTTGGAACATGACATATCAACTACCTTTAGCGAGACCTTATTACAGAGCGTCAATGATCAATGAATCATGGGAAAACAAGTTTCTTACATCGACAACATCCAAGTGGATTGAGGGGGGTGCACAACGTTTTCCTTTGCATCCACATGACCAGAATATTGAGCATTTAAATTTTATTGAGAAGGTCACGTCACACTTCATCAAGTGACGACGTGAAGAGAAAAGCTCGCCTGGGCAATAAGTAGCTATGCACTTGACCGTCAGCAATTTTGGTAGGAGATATTGTTGGTGTTTGGCGATACACCATAATTCATACCCTATACATAGATCTAATAGATCTAGATTAGTTGAATAAGTGTGAGGGATTGGGCACCTTGCGCGTGTAAGACCAACCTAGTGATCACATTTATATTCCATTAAAAGTGATTTTTAGGCCATTGTGGGAGTTAAATCATTTAGAGGCCTACAAATCAAGTTAGTGAGTAAAGGATGTTTCCCCCATTTTTAAATTAAAATAATAAGGGAGGTAAGATTTGGCCAATAGCCAATGAGGCCAAGTGCTTGTTTACCACTATAAATAGTGGCACCATGTACTTCATTTTTTATGTTCAATCAAAGAAAGGCGGTGACTCTACCATTTTCGCAATTAGATGTCCTTACTTCTTCTCTTCCTCCATCTCTCTCATGTTTCAATATTTGTTGCTTTTGCTTATTGTTGGATTTGAATGTTATCGCTATATTTGTGTGTGTGTGTGTGTGTGTGTGTGTGTGTGTGTGTGTGTGTGTGTGTGTGTGTGTGTGTGTGTGTGTGTGTGTGTGTGTGTGAGAGAGAGAGAGAGAGAGAGAGAGAGAGAGAGAGAGAGAGAGAGAGAGAGAGAGAGAGAGAGAGAGAGAGAGAGAGAGAGAGAGAGAGAGAGAGAGAGAGAGAGAGAGAGATTGTCAAATTTTGCAAATTGTTGAAAGTGATGAGTAAAGTTCCACTACATTTTTGAATTTTCAATCATTCGATAAACCTTTTAAATTTCAATAAGAATGGTTTCAACGTCATTTCCAATTTGTCTTGTGATGTGCACAAAACCTCAAAGGTAAAGTTTTGACCATATGCTTAAAAATTAGAAGTTTTTATTATGAGAAATTAAGTATAGTGAAAGATGACAACATTGCGTAATGAAGACTATCTTTCAGTACTTATGTGAAGTAATTATGCTTAATTTAAAGCTTCACAACTTAATGAGAGGAGTTATAGTCCATTAAATGGAAACTTATGTCCATTTAACAAGGGACGTATGCATTAAAATTTTAATGGCCATGCATGTGGCCAGCATGGTGGTACTACCATAAAGTCCATCAAGGTGAAATGGTATATTTTATTCCTCAAGAGGACGTTGTGACCCTCATAAAAAACATTCCTACTCAATGCACACTTTGTACTATCTTGGACGTGTCATAGTGCATGATAGATTTCCATTTGATTGTAGTCACTATGTGTAAGCATTCAAATGCATTGATACTTTGACACACAAGTTGAGGATATAATGATTTCAATTCTTTACTAAAGCTACTAAGGGAGTGTGCTAGAATAATCTTGGGTAATGCCAATTTTTTTGGCTCTCCATAGAAATAGGCTTGTGTGCCTCAAAAAGATTTGAGTATTTTGGGGCACATTCCTCTAATTCTGTAAGCTACGAAACGGTCCTCCCATTGCGTATTATACCACCCCCCCCCCCCCTCCACTTTCTCTCTCTCTCTCTCTCTCTCTCTCTCTCTCTCTCTCTCTCTCTCTCTCTCTCTCTCTCTCTCTCTCTCTCTCTCTCTCTCTCTCTCTCTCTCTCTCTCTCTCTCTCTCTCTCTCTCTCTCTCTCTCTCTCTCTCTCTCTCTCTCTCTCTCTCTCACACACACACACACACACACACACATCACTCTTCATTGTGTTTCTCCTTGTATGGTGCAAGTTTATTGAATACAAACATTGGAGTGTTCTCTCTTCAACTCTCTCTTATGGCTTGAGCTTCTATTGCATGCTCTGATTTCAACAACATCAACATGATCCAAGGGTAACAATGTTCTTATAGTGCAATTAACTAGCAATTGGTGATTGTCACAATGACCATTTTCATTGACAAAAAAGTTGGCAGATCTTGTGGTTTAACTACTCGTGAAATCTCCACACTCTTCATGTATCCTTTATGCTCCCAATTTATTTTCTCATTTTTCCTTTTGTAGCACAAACATAATAATTGTGCATCGCCATAATATTTAGTTCTCACAAGTAGTCCATAGTGAAGAATTTTGAGAGAGAAAACTTTGTACTTAATATGTTTGTGATTGTGACTTTTTGAATCCATGATTTCATTTTGAGGGAGAATCAATACGACATCATTTGGCATTATACCAAGAAAAAGTGAAAGTCTCTTTTTCTACTATCTCATAGATTTTCCTATAGGCGCTTTTACCACTTTTTGTTGATCTTTTGAACTTCCAATACTTGTCAATTTTTATAAGCAAATTAGAGAGGACCAAGATGAAATTATATAGAGAAATAAACATCGAGTTTAGCTTGGTTGTACCTGATTTCAAGACGTTGACAAAGAGTATGACCATTCTTGTCAAGCACAATTCTACTAGCATCACCTCAATAGGAGAGGCCCTTTTTGGTCGGGGGTCTTAATAAAAGTTTATCTCAATCTTTTCATTAGGTTTTGAATTGATATTGATGATTTATTAGTACCAAAGTGGCTCCTTGTAACTCATTAGACTATTTCATTGCTACGAATGTTTCATGTTAAGGAGAGTCTTGGTAAGGAGCTTGAAAAGAGCAGGACCTTTAGGGTTGAGAGAGAGAGAGAGAGAGAGAGAGAGAGAGAGAGAGAGAGAGAGAGAGAGAGAGAGAGAGAGAGAGAGAGAGAGAGAGAGAGAGAGAGAGAGAGAGAGAGAGAGAGAGAGAGAGAGAGAGAGAGAGAGAGAGAGAGAGAGAGAGAGAGAGAGAGAGAGAGAGTCATGACAATCAACAAAGGTGATGTTTCTAACGTGTGAAGCAAAGACAATATTTTAAGCTTGAGGAGAGGATATAACAAAGTTAAGATGCCTAAAAGAAGGACAAGGGAGGCCATGGAAGGGTCTAAGATCCCTAATTTGATAGGGGAAGAGCAATATCCTAGTTAAGAACCAGTTTTAAAATTTAGGTTGTAATCCACTTGGGCACTTCAAAAATTAGACATGGCCTCAAATTTAGGAAGATTAACTTTTTTACTTGGAAGAATTGTTCATCATGTGTAACTTCTTGCCAAGTTGGTGAGTGTCTCTTAGATTCAAACAATCTTTCTTTCGAGCAGTTGACAATTTTATGTTTTGGTAGTGACCTAAGCCTTAAACAAATTAACCTAATTCACGTTTGAGCTTGTTGTCAGTGACAAATCTATTCATAGCTTAATAAAAGATGTCTATAATAATGATGATGCTTTTACTTTGATAAGAAAATTTTTATGCATGTTCTCTAACTATACAATAGCCATTTAATTCACTATTTTTCTTACATACACATATAAAATATGCATACATTTATAGCCTTTTCAACAAACTAGTATACTTTTGTGGCATCTTGATCATTATACTTGTTTTGTCATATTCACTTGTTTTTAAAACACACACACACACACACACACACATATTTAACAATTCAAAATTGAAATCAAATAGCCAACAAAATGTTTGTAGTAAAGTATTGACCATATTACTAAAAAGAAAGTACGCTGATTGTTTTAGACTACAATGTCACCCACAAATCACTTGAAGGCTTATTAATGCTCACATATAATTTAGAGACAAACTAACTTTTACATGGCATCATGCACTTAGTATCTATATAATAACAAAAGAAATCTTTCATCCATGTATCATATTCTCATGAGAATACTAGAGCGACTTTAAATATCATAGACGATGTGAACATTATTCAAAATTTTAACTTATTAGAAAGCATGTACATAATCTCAATCAAAGTACAATGGCATTGTCCTTTTTTCCTCAACGAAGCCCATGTGGTGGAACTTGACATTCAAATGCAGAGTCTATAATTTGCGTCCATGACGGATGTTCAAAATTGAAAAACTAAAATATTGCTCTTTGATCAAGAGGATAGAGCTCACACTTGGTTTTCATGGCCCATCTGAACAATAGTGTAGCATAAGGTTGAAGTCTGTGGGATTCAATCCGTTAATTTATTTACAAACCTAGAACAATAAAAGATTTGGTATATTGTTACTTCAATTAATTATATTTGAAATTTTGGCATTAATAGAAATTGATGATATTAGAAATGTATATAAATATGCCCCTTTGAATGATCTTCTACAATGCCAATAGATAAGTATTCTGTGTTCAATCATCTACTATAATGCCAATGATCTAGTTGAATCTCATAGTCATTCACTTGATAAGAAATATTAGCTAGTCGGAAATTGCTCAATGGTCCTCCATTTGTTAGTGTGGGAAATAAGAGCTAAGTTTCTAGTCTCTCAACCTAGGCTTGAATCTCCATGTGAACATGCAAACAAGGACACTCTGCACTAAGACTATTATTTGTTGTTGGTTGCCTGCCACCATATAATGACTTCTACACTCGATTTATGCACAAATGCTCTATGTTTTGCTACCACTTGATTTAATCACAATGTTGTCTGCCATTGCCTAGATGGCACCGTATAATGGTCTACTTTGATTTCAAGCTTCTTCTTCTTTTCCTTTTTTTCATGCCCTCTAGGTCATTGTTCTAGGCTTTTGTGCCAGTCCTAGGCTCACATGCTTGTTAAACTATGGATAAATAGTCCACCCTTTAGGGCCTAATGTACATTTTGATATAGTGATGACTCATAATTGTTAATGGCAATATTAAAAAAGAAAATCTGAAAAAAAGAGTGATAAAACCTCAACTTTATTCCAATATCAAAGTCCAAGCACAACCATGCATACTAAATGAACATGTCAATTGTGATTGCATTAGAATCAAAATTTAACCTAACATGGTGACAAGCTCTTTTGCAAATTTTAAATGTAACAATATTAACTTGTGTGGCTCAATGCTACAAATTTGCAAAAGATTGACAAAGAAAAATAGAACAATATTTGGGCTTTCTTTTGTGTAAGTTGATCGTGAGGACATCATTCATTTCTTTAAAAACTTTATACTAAATACAAACCTACGCTGGCATCATATTTATATTGATTGATTTGATACAAGGTGACATATGCATTTGTACATAGCACATGGCATACAAGGTGGCTAGCTTATAATATATCAAGCAATGACATCATGCATGGTTGTGTTCACACAACCAGAGAGTTGCTTGGTTGCTTGTATGAAGGGGATCTTGATGTATGATACTCGTGACAACTGACTAACTCTTCAAGGCCATTTTCTTCTTTCTTACTCCATATAGATTCATTAGAAAAATAGACATATTGCACATGCACAAGTATAAATGCATGCATACATACATACATACATACATACATACACTCACTCACATACACATACCCACAAATAAACCAAGCATGTCCATTTATGTACAAATAAATGAAGCAAATAGATATACCAATCATATATGTATATGTATGAACGCGCGCGCACGTGCTCGCTCACGCTCGCACACATGCACACAAATAAGTATGTATGAAAGCGCGCGCGCACGCGCTCGCGTTCGCACACATGGACACAAATAAGTAAGCTTTAATCGCACTCTTGCTTTGTCATAGCTCATTATTTTCACAATCACTACAAAAGGACATGGAGAGAAACTTGCCTAGCAAACACATGATTGATACTAGGTGTCGATGCTTTTTTCATAATGCAACTTACTTGCCTACTTTATACTCCTCTTATGTTTTTGATGAATGAAAATTTGCTAAAGTTCTTTAAAGAAAGTTTGGGTGTTACAAGTTTTGACATTTGTTGACTCTAGTTGAGTTTCTCAAGTTTCACTTCTTAAAAAAATTTACACTTGGTGTAATTTTCTCACTCGTACTATCAATTAGTTTCCACACCAATGTATGAGGTCAAATTTCTTAGTATATAGTGCATTTTTATTAATTTATACCAATGTCATTTGGTGCTTTGGTCATACATGGCAAAACACCTTGTATTTGATTGGTTATACCATACTAGAGTTTCTATGTCCATCCCTTGTTTCTTCTAGAAATGGCCAAGTGTTGTTATCCTTCCTTGTTACTTTTGATTATTAACGATTGTTTAGTAATGCTTTAATGTATTCTTGGTTTTTTTGTCGTTGTCTCTTGTTTTCTGACTGTGTGTGTGTGTGTGTGTGTGTGTGTGTGTGTGTGTGTGTGTGTGTGTGTGTGTGTGTGTGTGTGTGGATGAAAACCGCGTACTCTAAACTATCTCTGAGTAATTGAAAAACTCTATCTGATGCACTTCCACTAGTAAACAGTAAGCGCTGAGTCTAAGTCAGTTCTTGTTCAGGAAAACCCGATTGGGTTACTCTCTAATATAAGTGTGTATGGGATCCTGAGCTAAAGGCAAAGGCAGATGCAACAATTGCACGATTTTTCTACTATTGTGCAATTTAAAACTAGGACAAGTGCCTAAAAGATTGCTAAGATTGGCCCTAGGTATATTCCTTATGATTATAAGGCAATACGAGAGAAGTTGCTGTGAAAAATTCCCTATATCAGCAAATATAGCCATGTAGCCTATTGTATAGTTTTTTATATACTTGGGTTCCACACGTGTATGGCCAAAATGCCACATGGCAACCCACTCCTAATGTAGGTTAGCTCGAGTCGAGAGAGGTTATTGTGTCTATTTGGTAGAGGTCCCTACTATATAGGATCTAGACCTTGATTTGATATGCCAGATTTTCACCAACCATGCACCTCCAAGCATGACTCTAGGAAATAAACTAGGGTTTCATTTTAGGGCAAAAAGAGCGAATTAACCTCCTTATGTGAGAAGATAGATTATGTTTGGAGCTCATTGGCAATCTCGAGTTTGTCCTCTCCATGTACATTGATTTTGTGATGCAAATGAAACCATCACTTTGAGTACTTCAAACACTATTCAAAATCCATACAACGGGCTGCCCTTCACACATGTGGGCTCAGATTTGTGTCTACGATCTTTGTTTTTTATTATCAATGCTTGTTGTGTGTCAAATTGCCAATCTAGATCAAGATTTGATGACTAGTTTTTTGATGCATAGTTAAGAAGTACATAATCACTCTTGTGGATCTTCTAAGATCCATTTATGATCTAAAAAGTACTGTACTTTCATAGTTGCTTCATCTTGAGAAGGCCATATTCGACAAAGGATGGGACAACTATGGTGTCTCCTTGATTGGTGATGGTTGGAGTGATACTAAGAGTCGATCCATTCAGGATGTTCTTGGTTATTTGCAAGCGGTAGTTTGTGAAGACCACAGATAACTCAGAAGGTGGAAAGGCCGCAAAGAGGCTTTTTGAAATTTGGGCTAAAACTGAGGAATATTTTGTCATTTAGTTTTTTGGGGATGGCAAGGCATCAAATAAGACAACTAGATGGATTGTTCTTGTAATATAGACTAGGAAAGAGGTTATCACTATGTTCTTGCCATCTTTATGTAAGTTCTCGAGTAAGGAACTACTTAAGTATGCTAAGACCCAATTTGCCTCTAGCTTTCCATGTAAGCTACTTAAAGAGTGCCTACATAAAAGTGAGAAGGCTTATTGTCACTAGAGAAAAAGGATGCCTTGGATAATGGACCAGCATTTATTCTAGATAGGAGGGAAAAATGATTGAGACATTGTTTTTTTGTAAGACCCTCTAGTTGCATGGATCATGCTTCCCTTGTCTAAAACACTTGGGAGACTCTACATGCTTCTTCAAGTATACATGAGTTTGTCATCGAGGAATAATGACTTTCCTAAAGTTGGTGAGAATGTTAGCCCCAGTTGGTTCCTTTTGTCTTTGAGTTGTATTTTATACCAAAATTGGCACATTTGTTGTATCATGAATGTAACAACCAACAGGAAAGCTACTAAGATGAGGATAGATTGGCACACACAAAGAGACTAGTGGAAGCCACACCACCATCCAACTGAGATGGTGAAACCTGTAGGAGCATAAAAAATCGAAGTGGTTTGCAATGAAAACATGCATCAATTTACTAACGGAAGAAAACTTTTTACGAACAAGCCAAGAGTAAACCCAATAGCGGGTTGAAATAGTCTCAATTATCTCTCAACGAGAAGTAGTAGAGTATGGGGCAACAAATACAAAGTAAAAAAGTTCAAAATTTGTACAACCTACTACCAACACTACGACTTATGTCACAGACAAGCAACATAACAAGAAAGAAAGTAACTTCAAAAGTTAGACCTAAACTAAGAAAATGTAGAAACATATAGGAGTTGGAAGAAGCAGAAACCTTACTACTCAAGAGCACCAGCCAAAGCAACTAGAAAACCAAAGGGCCACAAGGGAGTAGTGAGCTCCAAGAAACCCAAAGAAGATCGCAAAGAAATATTGGAAAGATGAACGTAGCACTAGAGAAGAAGACCACTACACAAACAAAAATGCAACTTATCTTGCAAGCAAGGAGACTATGAGAACTACACCAAAAACATAACAACACCTAATATACATCTGTGAGATGAGAAGTCATTGTTTTGACATGCCAAATCTCATTTGTCGAGGAATGACGCAAGTCAAAATAGGCCTCGCACTAAAGCAGTGATCCACAAAATTGATATTATAATGTTGAGGTGTATCGACAAATCGGGGTGGCTTAGTATTCTTATCATCTGTTGATTGGTAAAGACGATACAAAAGTGAAAAATGAGGTACAACATTTTCCACATGAGAAACACCAATAGAAGACTGACTAGACAAATGAAGTAATGTAAGTAACATGCTATACATGTCTGCCAATGACTTCTCCATCGAAATAAGATGATCCTGCACATCAATTTGGGGACGACATGCCAAATGTTGTAGGCATCACTTCATAACTGACACACATTCAAAAAAGAGAAAAATTGGAAAGCAAAATGACAACAACCAAAGTTCTTTTTCAAAACAAAACTACCTTAACAAATTGACAATATTCCAACTTGCAAAAAAAAAAATTTTAAGAAACTAGATGTGAACAATAATAATAATCAGAGAAGAAAGGATATACGCTCCTAGTAAATGTAAGATGAAAAATCAACTCTCAAAATTGCTAGGGAAGCCACTATCAATCGCATAACTTGTTGATAACATCCATATCACAACTATGACCAAATTCTTCCGACATTAGAGGCTTTGAGAAATCTAGAATTACAAAATCCACTATCAATTGCATAACTTGCTTGGTAAGACCCATATCATAGCAATGACCAAATTCTACCAACATTAGAGAATGAACAAAAAGTCATCTAAGCTTTTACAAGAGAAAGAAAGAGCAAATTCGAACATGTATAATGAGGCATATTAGATAATCTTGCATAATTCATATAGCCACGAAACTCAAGGGTATCAAGCTACCCAACAAAGAGAAATTCTTAAAAATATTCCTATTTTGAAAGCTAGTACTATGCACAAGAGTTAGGCAAATCTTGCAGTCTATCGATGCGATTTTCTATTTTAATAGAGCATTTTTTCAAAACAAACATGCTTTGGCAAAAGAATAAAACCATTGTAAAAAAAATTAATTTCAATGGGTTATTTTCCCTATTAGAAAATGAGATCATTAACTGATTTGATATAGTTGAAACTACTTGTCTTCATAAGAAATTTCAATAACTACCATAAACATAAAAAAAGAACATTCTTATTGTGTTGCCCTCAATCAAGTAGAGTCGCTAAAGTCATTCCTAATCCCAAAAACTTGTCCAAAACAAGTTAAGAATTGGTTCTAAGTCATTGAAAATGTCCATTATAACTCTTTGTTTATATGTTTGTGGTCAATTATAAATCTCTCCTTGAGCCCCACAAAATTTGATTTTACCAACATTGACACACATCTAGACTTAAAAGTGTATCTTATTTCACCTTTACTATTAGCTACTAGCATTTGTAGTCCTCACAATCAATATCTCGAAATCCATGAAAGTTTCAACTGTAGGAAATTAGTGAAATAAATCCATGCTTTGTAGTATGTCACTTTAGGATTTATATTATGTGACTTCCTTTTTATCAACTTGTCATTTGTCAAAGATAAAATTTAATGAAATGGTGTGAAAATTTGCCATGTGATTTCATTTGGCTATATGAAAAGATCAAATAAAAAACACAACATAGTCATTCAACCCTACTATTTGCAACTCAATATATTATCAGCCACATGAATTCCCTTTTTAATAGAAAATTGACACTCTGTGTGTTGTCTACCTAAGGAATAACAAGGAATATCCATGTCTATTCAACAAATTAGTTTGGAATATGCCACTTGACTTGCAATGCATGCCTATATAGTATTGAGATCTCAATAATAATAAAAAAATTCCATACACGATTAAGCAACTGGGTG
This sequence comes from Diphasiastrum complanatum, assembly GCA_029204225.1. Taxonomy (NCBI): domain Eukaryota; kingdom Viridiplantae; phylum Streptophyta; class Lycopodiopsida; order Lycopodiales; family Lycopodiaceae; genus Diphasiastrum; species Diphasiastrum complanatum. Next base: position 7,630,036 of record CM055098.1, on the reverse strand, counting down.
GTTGTTATATACAACATGGCAATGTCATTTATGGAGCTAAGCTCCTTAGATGTCACCACACAATGGTCAAGATTCGAGCCTGCACCTTTCTGATGGCAATCAATAACTCTACCCATGCACCCCATTGCGATAGACGAGATCTCAATATTTCAAATCACAAAATCTATAATACACATTTTCTATCCCAGCCTTTCAATAGAATTTAAAAAGTCTATACAATTGCAGACCTAGAGTAACCTAGAAAACTTGTCTATCATATAACGTAATCATAATACTTGAAAGAGACCCTTCTTATAGACATAACTACACATGAAATAATTGATATTCAAGCACATCTAGCGTCTAATTGCACTTCACTACTTTTGGAAGACAAAATTCACAACATTTCTTTATTTCAATTGTGGTTTGTAATCATCTAGAAATAATTTTCAAAATTTAATATTTTCAACTTAGATGGCACACCACATGGCATTGATAACATATATATGAGGTTCTATAGCACAATGGACGTGCATGTGCACTTCCAAACCTTGGTTTGAGTCCCAAGTTAGATTATATATTCAAGTCGAGCCAAAACTAGGGTTGTGCCTAATAATTTAAAAGGTTATATTTAGCTTGGGTCAAAATTGTAAGCATCGTGTCTTGATGTGGATTAAAAATGCCATTCACAACCCATGTGAATAGACAAAAGGAACGATTTTCCATTGTCACAAGACACCATAACAAGTCCTCAAAATAAAACCATCAAACTTGCAAATAACTCTGTAAATGGAAAATTTTCAGCATCCAATCATATCTTTATAATAGGACTCATTAGGAGCCAAATGACATGGCTTTTCAACATCAAAACTTGGTCCATCAATTTTCAAATATCAAATAGGAAAAGTCAATTGGTCACACATGCAAATGTATGGAGACATGCATCCTTCCAATGAAATCAGCCTCGATGATCGCATGCTGCTTAAAAATCATCCTTAATCATGAGCCTTCGGGCTGTAGGAAATTCTATGGAAGGGTTAGTGACTCTTAAGTTCTTTTGATGTTGAGATTATGAACTCACTATAGTAGACTATAACAGATCTTTTCGAGTAACATAATGAGACCTTTATTTCCAAGGCAAGCACAACAATATATGTATGCATATGCATGTGTGCATACACTAAGACTAATGTCACACAAAACAAATCGTGTGACAAAAATACTTAAGAATTTGAATGAACTTGCTTTTGCATTTGCTATTAGATATTCTTGATGATACCTTGAATATAATGTGGGGTGAAAGTGATCTCTGACCTCTATATTTAATGCTCTAGGTACAATGATATAGGATGATGGATAACTTAGCAAGAGTCTCTTTTATCTATTGAACTTGACTTAGAATATGAGGATATATGTTCATTGTTTGGAATACTATGGACCTCGTCTGTTGTTGTACATAGGACCAAAACAGAGTTGACAATTTCCCTTTATGAAGCACACAATTTGAAATAATAGTATAAGGCATTCAGATGTGTGTCAAACGGTGACATTAGTGTAAGCCAAGCTTTTACACTTCCACCAATATATTAACTGCCAAGTTCAGCAAGCACCCATCAAACTCTACACAAAATAACCTAGCTACTGTTTAATGACAAGTCAAACAAGCCAAATTAATGTTTCTTGAGGCCAATATGACCATTTAAAATCCATAGAGCAATCACTTCAAGCTTACGTCACTTAGCATTTTCTGTAAGTTCTTTTACTCAGACTGCTTCCTGTAGATTCTCAGTGCAAATAAGCCGTACCACATTTCACCACAATCTGTGCCATGTAAATTCATGGAGATAAGAATTAGTACCATATAAGTGAAATAAGCTAATGTAGAAATAAGCACCTTACCTTTGCACCTCAAATAAGTGTGTGTGTGTGTGTGTGTGTGTGTGTGTGTGTGTGTGAGAGAGAGAGAGAGAGAGAGAGAGAGAGAGAGAGAGAATGCCAAAACCTGAAATAGCATAAAGAGAGGATTTCAAAGTTTTGGAGAATGGTTCTTGGATTTAGGCTTAAGGCTTTTTCCATACTGCAGATCGCATGATTGAGCAGTTCTATACTTATGAGTTTTATACCCAAGCCTGTGTTGCATTTTCACAGTATATTTTGCTTGTATGTTAGCTAAAGTCTATCTTTCACTTGATTTCTGACATATTACTAAGAGTCTGCAATAGTGCTTCTCATATAGATGTTAAGAAAAAGTGAGAACATACTAAGTCCTCATTCTGACCCAAGTAAGTATCGAGATGATAATTTACAGAAAAGGCTTGAGCAATGCAATGATCAAAACCCAGAATCCACCCATTTTGATTCATCCTATTACCTCTAAAGAGAAGGCTAGATCAAGAACAAACAAGATTCGCTAATAGGTTTGTACACTCTAGCCATCCTTTCAATCTGCAAAAAACCAAACCAGAAGCATCACTGTCACTGATCGGCAGAAAAGTGACTTGCTTAGTAGCATAAAAATTTGCAAGCATGTGATGTAATTTCTAGACAAGGCCAAATACGCTACCACAAATTTTCTGATACACTTTTGAGTATGTTCCAAAAATGTGTGCCTAATGAACCATTACCAAAATAAAAGATCCAAAGAAGCTTGTCCATTAATTCAACAGAAACATTGTGTACATGCTGGTACAAATGTCTCACTAGATTGCGGTATTACTTGTTGATTAAAACTAATATCATTTGCTTTGCAACTATGTGATGTATAGGAAAGTTTGATGACAAACTGCAACTGTAGACCCTTACCGTGGTTACAGTTGCCATCATGTGATTGTGAGACTTCCATATCCATATTTTTCTGGCTGGCTCCTGTTCTCATTTCCGATTCATTATCCTCTTCCATGCCCTTCAATTCTTAAATATAATATCATCTCTGTACATGTTTGAATGTTCCTATGATGTGATTGACGTTCATAAAAGGTGCATCAAGGTTTCTTGGTCACATGAAATTGTCGCAAGGGAGTTCAGACGCCTTACACTAGCAACCACCTTCAGAGATAAACGGGAAAGGAATCAGTTTGAAATACTGATATTAAATAATTTTGTTGCGTGGGTGTCATGACCTGACCAGTCAGCTGTATTGTTTTTATTTGAGATTTGGAATGCGTACAATTATGTTCTGTTTAATTTTAGAAACAGCACTTTCCTTACAGTTACATATTGTATTTACTGGGCGCTTCCAGGCTGTAGGACTATATGCAGATAGGAATGGATCATTTGGCAGCCTGTGTATGATCCATGGGCCCATTTGTTGCAATAAGGGCTAAGATGAGGATTTGCAAATTGCAGCTGCCTTGAGGATATCTGAGCTGAAGATATGGACTGACTGGATGAACGAACCACCCACTGTTGAGCAAATATTTCATTCTCAGCTTCCAAGATTTTCCTTCTCAGATCTAAAGCTTTATTTATGTTTCATTTTAGAGTTATGACATTCATGCTGGTTATCTCTACATTTCATGCAATTTTGCAAGTGCTCTTGCCTAACAATGTGTAGAATTGTTTGTGCTATCACTTGGGTCATAGATCAATCAAATAGAATGGTTAAGTATCATTTATTTCACATGGTATCAGATCTTAGGATTGACCAAAATGCATGTTATGAACAGGTGTGGATCAAGTTTGGAGAGAGATAGTGCTCTAGCCTCTCATTGGTGAAGCTAGTCACCAATTTTGGTGTCATCCACATGTTTGGAAAGCATAGTTGCATGCACCGGTTCAGATTCACAACTAAGTTCATGATTGTGATAGAAGTAAGGTGTTCTAGATCTATTTGATCCACTTCTAAGGTTTGACGTGAGTGCTAGTGTGCACAAGAATAGGTCACATTCAGATATCTATCAAGGATCAAGGAGGATCAAGCTTCTTCAACATGGCAAACCAAGGAGGTTTTTTGTTGGAAGGCAATGATAGGTTGAATGCAAGCAACTACTCAATATGGAAGGTAAGGATGGAGTCCTTGCTAACTATGAATGATTTGATGGATATCATGCTAGGTATTGAAGAAGAGCCTGATATTATCCAAAAACAAATCATTTATCAAAGGAAGGCCAAGAGGTCTTTACACGTCATCAAGATGAATCTCTCAAATGAGCTTCTCAAGGAGGTAGGCGCTCGCACATCATCTTATGAGGCATGGAGGAAGGATCTATGAGTCAAAGTCCACATCTAGGGTGCTCAGCGTAAGAAGGCAAATTCTTCAAAGCTATCAAAAGGAAGGTGAAAGATTGTTCGAGTGCTTCTAAATGTCTTAGGAGAGGGTTATGCTAATCTTATTCGAATTTTTGCTATTCAAAAAACTTTGCCATCTATTGAAGAATTGCAAGAGGTATTGGAGGCCGAAGAGGATAGGGTGGTCAATGTCAAGACTAGAAGCGAATCTACTTCTACCAAGGTTGGAGATGAAGAGGCACTCGTTACCAAAGGCAAGGGAAAAGGAGGAGGCAAGTGGAACTTCAACAAGAAGAGCACCATGGATCAAGGACAAGGTGAAGCAACATCCTCCTATGGTGGTCAGAAGGATAAGTCTAAACTCAAGTGCTTTTATTGTGGCAAGAAGGGTCATTTTGCTTACGAATGCAATAAGAAAAAAAGAGAACAATTGGAAGATAGCAAGCAAAGCAACTTTACTAATGATGAGGATGTTAGTAATGAAGTTTTCGATACACTTACGATGTCTTCAAGTCTCATCTCAAGTGCACAAAGAGTCATGGTGGATTGATAGTGGACTAGTTCTCATATGACTAGTCATAAGGAATTCTTTTCTTCCTTAGTTACTTATGATGGAGTCAAGCAAGTGGTTACAGGGCAAATGATGGTAAGTGTGTCATTGAAGGTATAAATGATTCTAAATGTTTGGTAAAAGACAAAGATCAGAACTTCAAGGTGGTAGCCAAGGGAATGCAAGAAGGAGGTCTTTACAAGCTTTTCACAACCATTCCTAGCCAAGAGGCCTTGTCTGCAAGGGATACTAATCGGGACAAGCTTTGACATGAGAGATATGGTCATTTGAGTTATAAAAGTTTGCAAGTTTTGAACAGGCACAAAATGGTAGTAGATCTTCCTAGCATTAAGTCTTCTTCAGATACATGTGAGGCTTGTGCATTAGGGAAGCAACAGAGGAAAAAGTTTCCAAAGGAGAAAGCTACCAGGGCCAAGGGCATTCTTGAACTTGTGCATTCAGATTTATGCGGTCCCATGCAGGTCAAATCAGCAGGGGGGGCATACTATCTCATGACCTTCGTAGATAATTTCTCTCGGAAGGTATGGGTCTATTTTCTGAAACTGAAATCTGAAGCGTCCAAATACTTCAAACAATGGAAAGCTATGGTGGAAAACCACACAGGAAAGAGGTTAAAGACTCTCAGGTCAGATAAGGGTGGTGAGTATATTTCTGATGAGTTCAAAGATCTTTGCAAAACATGTGGGATAAAGAGACAGTTTACTGCTCCACATACACCGTAGCAAAACGGCGTGGCTGAGCGGAAAAACAGGTCTATAGTTGAGTGTGCGAGGAGCATGCTCAAGGCAAAGGGGTTGCCAAATTCCTTTTGGGCGGAAGCGGTAGCAACTGCTGTTTTCCTATTGAATAGAAGTCCAACCAAAGCAGTTGAAGGAATCACGCCAGAAGAGGCATATAGTGGCAACAAGCCCAAAGTGGGCAGCCTTTGAGTATTTGGGTGTACTGCATATGCACATATACCAAAGGACTTGCGGAAGAAACTTGATGCAAAATTTGTAAAGTGTGTCTTTCTTGGGTATAGTGAAGGTGAGAAAGCTTATGTGCTATATGATCTCGAAAACAGGAGGAAGATCCTAAGTCGAGATGTCATCTTTGATGAAGAGCATGCACCCAAGATACAGGAGCAGGAGAAGGAAGGAACTACTGAGTTCATACCCTTGATTGATTCCACAGATGAGGATCCTAGTCAAGAGTCCTGTAAGCCTCAAGTGCAGGAGCAACAACAGGAAATCGAACCTACTAGTTCGAGACCTCTTTTTGGCCAAGTACCAGAAGCCGAAGTTAGGGACAAACGGAAGACTAAGACAGTACCATGGGATACGTGGTCACCATCCACATCACCTACTGCTAGGAAGAAGCTACCTAGGTGGTATTGGGAAACAATCTTATGTCCACTATTCTGAATGCAGATGAGCCACAGTTCTTTCACGAAGCCGTGAGAGAAAAGGTATGGCAACATGCCATGCAGGAGGAGTACGACTCCATTGTCAAGAATGACACATGGGAGCTCACTACATTGCCAGAAGGGAAGCAACCAATAGGTTGCAAGTGGGTCTATAAGACCAAGTTTCATGCCAATGGAACAGTAGACAAGTACAAGGCAAGGTTGGTGGCGAAAGGCTATGCTCAGCAAGAGGGGCTAGACTATGATGAGACATTCGCACCTGCTGCTAAGATAACATCTATCAAGACCGTTTTGGCTATAGCCTCATATTTTGATTAGGATGTCCATCAAATGGATGTCAAAAGTGCCTTTCTTAATGGGCACCTGCAGGAGGAGGTTTACATGGAACAACCGCAAGGATTTGAAATAACAGGCAAGGAGAATCTGGTTTGCAGGCTTAGAAAAGCCTTGTATGGGCTCAAACAGGCACCAAGGGCTTGGTATAGCCGAATTGATGAGTACTTTGCAAGGCAAGGGTTTGAGAAGAGTAAGTCTGATTGCAATCTTTATGTCTTCAGGGAAGGAGAAGACTTTGTGGTTGTTGTGCTCTATGTGGATGATCTACTCATCACGGGAAGCAATAAGAAGCTTATTGCTTGTGTTAAGAAGAATCTTTCTAGTGAGTTTGAGATGAAAGATTTGGGTTTGCTACACTATTGCCTAGGAATTGAAGTTTGGAAAGGGAAGCGTTGTCTTTTTATCTCACAGGCAAAGTATGCACAGAAATTATTGAAGAGGCTTAACATGCAAGAAAGCAAACCAATCAGCACACCCATGGATGCAAGCAACAAGCCATCAAAAGATGATGGTCCAGCATTTGCAGATGAGACGCTCTATTGTCAGTTAGTGGGCAGCCTGATTTACCTTACTACCACCAGGCCAGATATTGCTTATGCGGTTGGAATTGCAAGTCAATTCATGAGTAAGCCTACCGAAGCACATTGGAAGGCAGCCAAGCGGATCCTACGATATGTGAGAGGGACAGTGACTTATGGGATTGGATACACAGATGACGGGAACCTTCAGCTGGAGGGTTATTCAGATTCTGATTGGGCAGGTGATAGAGACGATCGGAGATCGACGACAGGCTATTGTTTCAGCCTAGGTTCAGGGGCTATATCATGGTGCAGTAAGAAGCAGCCTACTATTGCTCTATCATCTACCGAAGCTGAGTACAGGGCGACTACGAGGTCCGCCTGTGAAGCCATTTGGTTACGCCGTCTACTTGAGGACATGCAGATTGCTCAAGTAAGACCTACGTTGTTACATTGTGATAACCAAAGTTGCATTCAGCTTCCGAGGAATCCAGTCTATCATGCACGGACGGACCAACATTTTATACGAGAGAAAGTGCACAGTGGGGAGATCGAACTAGTTTATTGTGACACCAACGACCAGACAGCTGATATTTTTACTAAACCACTTAGTAAATATAAGTTTGAAAAGTTCAGAACTTTGTTGGGTGTCAGTTTGAATAAAATTGCCATTAAGGGGGGGTGTTGAAGAGTAATGCCTATTTTACCCCTTTTGGCTAAGCATTAGTTAAGTTGTACATAACTCATGGGGCATGTTTTAATTAAATGCATGAGACCCCCTTTTGTAAGTTATGTAAAGGAGGTGCTTGCCTCACAAGGGATTTGGAGGACCCACGCCCTCCTTTCTCTCTCTAGCAATTCATTTCTTCTTGAGACTTTTGAGTTTGTGAGGTGCTCATGCAATTCTCCTTGTGTGTGATATTTTCCATAGCCAAGTTTCTCAAGCTTTCATAGTTGATCTAGCATTTGAGTTAAGATACTCCATAGCTAGGTCTTGTAAATCTTCACCATACTGCACAGAGTCAACACCCACAGAGACGACATAGACGACATCAGCATCCATCCTCTACTGCATCATCTTCGGGACCTCGTATCACAGACTTCTTCAATGGTCGTAGATGATATCACTCACAATGCTATCTCCTGGATTTACTTCTATCTGTTATCGTTATTTTGTAGTGATAGCCATTATGTATTTCAGATTGCATTTCTATTTCAGATTATATTTCTTTCGTTGTTTTGTGGAGTTACTATGCTCCCTGGCTACTACACACTTGAGATGTGCTACTTTGTCTTATATGCTTTTTGGCATCAAAAGACATTAATAAATCTCTCTCTCTCTCTCTCTCTCTCTCTCTCTCTCTCTCTCTCTCTCTCTCTTTGAGCTACTCCCCCTCTGAGCTGAGCCAGCGCTCCCCCTCTGAGCTCTCCTCTTTCGTTGATGGCCAGCGCTCCTCCACCTGAGCTCTCTCGCTGAGCCAACGCTCCTCCCTCTCGCTGATGGCCAACTGAACCCTGCTGCCATTGAACCATATTGAACCAGCGCTCCTCCCTCTCTCGCTGAGCCACTCCCCCTCGCGGATGGCTACCAGCTGAATGCTGTTGCCACTGGAAGTGGAATTAGCCAACTGTTGATAATCTGAAGCAGATCACTGATGAGTCAACCATTGCTTTATTCTGAAGCGGATCACTGAAAACCTGCTAGCTGGACCAGAACTCCATCGTTGTCAGCAGATTACTCACTTTATGTTGTTGCTTGATGTTGGAGGACTGGACAGGTTCTTGGTCAGGCTGGAGGGTACAACATTCTTCTTCCAGCCACTCCCTTGCTCAAGACTGAGCTTCCGTGATGAAACTTAAAGATCCTTTTGTTGCTATCCGGAAAGATCATTGAACACAGAGCCCTCTATCCAATTGTGCATTCCACACACTTTGCACATTGTTTCAAAAACAGCAAGCAATTCTCTCTCTCTCTCTCTCTCTCTCTCTCTCTCTCTCTCTATGGCTCCTCCTCGCGCCCATCCAGCTCGCAGGATCCACCGCTCCCCTGCTGCCACATCAAACCCCCCCACCGCTACCAGCGATGCCCTAGCCCTAGCCCTAGCCCTAGCCCTAACCCCTGCTGCCAGCGCCCCAGCTGCCAACGCAGCCCTACCCGCCAGCGAACTACCTGCCAGCACAGCCCTACCCAAAGCCTTACCAGCAGCCAGCGCAGCCCTAAGCGCTGTCTGCCACGCAGGCAGCACTGCCTGATGAGGTGGCAGCACTGCCCGCGTGGCAGCCCTAGCGCTGATTCGGCAGCGCTGTTTGCCACGCAGGCAGCACTGCCTGATGAGGTGGCAGCGCTGCCCGCCATGCAGGCAGTGCTGCCTGCTGACTTGGCACCCTCCCCTGCTGAAGTGGCGCCCTCCCTTGCCACGTCCCCTGCTGAGATGGCAGCTGATGCGGACCTTGTTGCGGCTGTTGCCTGTGTGGCAGCCGTACCTGCTGTACCTGCAGCTGCTATACCAGATGTACCTGTACCAGATGTACCTGCAACTGTACCTGCGGCTGAATCTGCGGCGGTAGTTCAATCTGCTCCTACGCTCCATGCCGGCTCTTTCTCTGAGCCCATCCTCCCCACACCGATCAGCGCTAACTCCTCACTCAAGGCACCACTACCCACAGCAAACATACCATATACGCCTTCTAAATCCACTGAACTTTTTTCCTCCTGGCAGATTGACCGGAACCAAGCAAGTTGCAGTTTCGGAGTCCACCACCAATATGCTAAGGGAGCTAGAAACCAAGATTGAGAAACAGCAAGAAGAGGCCCTCTCTTGGGCATCCGTTTTGAAGAAGGGCACCAAACCAAGCGCGCCTATCTCCTCGGTTATCTCAGCCACCATATCGGAAGAGAAATCTCGATACCAAAAAGCCCACAACATTAGAGTTCGCGGGATTCCGGATACACAGGATGCCTTGGCTGAAGCCAAACGCTTTCTCGACACCACTCTCGGGCACAAAACAGATGGACTAGATACCGCATGGAGGACCACTCGAGATGCAGCCACACTCCTTATGCGTTTCACCTCTCTAGAGGGTCGTCGAGATGCTTTGCGATGCAGAGCTAAGTCACGTGGTACCACTATCTATATGGACGATGATCTTACATATATCCACGTGGAGGAGAGGCGTAAGGCCTTTCAGGTAGCCCGTGAGTCTGGCAGACGAGTCATTTACCGCGATGGACGAGTGCGCTTTCTTGATAGCGCTCCTAGCAGCTCCTAGTGCTAGGTATTTGGGGTCCCCGGGTTCGGGAGTGCCCCGGGGCCCCATCCACACCATCTCCGGATTGGAGTATGGAACTGCGATGGTATACACTCATCTTCCATAGCTGGCGATCTGATCGATTTCATCACTGGCAGAGATCTATTGTTTTTTATGGAGACTCCCGAGAGTCAGGAGAGAGGACTACCTATTTTTCCAAGATACAGATGGGATTCCGTATTCAGGCCTAAGACTAGATCAGCTAGTGGTCGGGGATCCGGAGGGGTTGCATGCCTATACAGAGAGTCTATTCACTCGAGCATGGAGTTCATCAGACATGACGAGCATGCACGCTATATCTGGATTCGTATTGTTGGACAGGACATTGGTTTGGACAGGGACCTCTTTGTGGCGGCTTGTTACTTTCTGTAATAAGTCCTAACACCACAAAAGGGCAAACACTAACTAATCCACCCAACCTTGCCTACTCCCTGATATAGAGTAAGCCCCTCCTAGCCCAGTGTGAGGACTGGTAGCATGCAACTGTCAAGTGTCGGCCACGTGTCACTGACGTGGCCGACTGCACGTCGGGACCCAACTGGGGGCCCTGTCCTGCTGACAGGGTCCCTAGACTGTATTACGCCCGCCATAGCTATGGACCGTGCTGGGGCACACTACTCACACTGTCTTGCCCTGTTGGTCGTGTACGCTAGACACGACCCTGACTGTGGTATCTAACCTATCTGTGTTCTCTAAGGTTCGGCACTGGTTACGAGCTCGTAACACTCCCTCCCCCTTAAGAACCGTGTTGGTCCTCTAAGACAGTCTGGGAAAATCTTGCGAAGGACGCTACCTCTTTCCCAAGTGGCATTCTCAACAGGCTGATCATTCCACTTGACCAGATATTCTCGGCATAGAGTATGACGAGTCTGCGTCTCTCTACTATCAAGCTGGTTCATGTGGAGGTTGCTAAGGATCCAAAGGGAGAAATAGAACACTGTCCCCTACCAGATTTTCTGATCTCGTTAAGGCTTTTCGTAACTGACTTACATGAAAGACTGGAAAAAACTTACTATTGTGTGGGAGTTCTAGTTCATAGGTGACCTCGCCTAGTCTCCTACTGATGGTAAAGGGACCACAATACCTTGGAGACAACTTAGCACACACTCCTGATTTGAGGGTTTTAGAGTCAACTGGGACTCTCAAGTAGACTTTCTCACCAGCGGAGAACTGCACATCCCGTCTAACTATGCCAGAAGGTAGACCGTACAATTTAAATAGCCCGTCTACAAACAACCTCGCTAACTCTGGAGCTCTAACGGTTGTTTTGGTCGGAATAAAATGAGCCATTTTAGTCAGACGGTCAACTGTGACCCATATAGTGTCAATACCCTTTTGGGTTTTAGGCAGGCCTACTATAAAATCCATGGAGATACTCAACAGTATTTCTAAGGGCTGGTATTTCTAAGGGCTGCAACAACCCTCCTGCCTGGCTCTGCTTTATTTACTTGACATTTCTGGCAACTTGTTACATACTGTTGGACGTCCTTTTTCATACTGGGCCAGAAAAATTGCCTACGAAGAAGCTCATAGGACTTATGTATGCCTGGGTGTCCCGCACTAGGATTGTCATGACATTCATATAGGACCTGCCGCCTATAATCCTCTGAATTGGGGACACATACTCTATCTCTATAGAGCAAGTACTCATCCTGAATGGAATATTGTTTCCATTTGAATCATTGAGTCAACTGACCCTCAACCACTGGGGTTTGCTTGGGTAATACAGGCTCAGAATCCTCAACGTCATCTAACGACGTATACTCGGACTCATCATCATCCTCAACGGAAGCTGCCGTATTCTTGGATGAACTGGCACCAGCCCCGGGAACTGGTTCTGGAGTCTATATCTGTCTGCTCTGGACTGAGTTCCAGATAGTAGAGAAAAATGCATCATGCTGGCATTTCCCTCTCAAGGACTCGAGTAACTCATTACGAATCTGAGTAAAACTCAGGTCGATTATCATAGGCATTCTGCTAAGGGCATCTGCTATTGTATTGAATTTTCCACGTCTATATTTGATAGACATGTCAAACTCTTGCATCAACTCTGCCCAACGAGCTTTCCGACCTCTAAGCTCAGGTTGATTGCAAAGGTATCTGAGGCTCTCATGGTCTGTCAGGACCTCAAAGTTGGCACCATACAAATAATGCCTCCAAGTCTTAAGGGCATGGACTATAGAAAAGAGTTCCTTTTCATAGGCACTGTACCTAGTCTGAGCTGGCTCGAGTTTTTTACTCTCGAACGCAACTGGTCGTCCGCCCTGACTTAGCACAGCACCTACTGCAAAGTCGCTAGCATCTGTTTCGACCACAAATGGCTGATTGGGGTCGACGACTTTTAAAACCGGTGCTGTAGCTAAGGCTGTTTTGAGAGCATCAGAGCTTTCCTACTGTGCGGACTCCCAAATGAACTCCTTTCCCTTCCCCTTAAGAAGATTTGTCATGGGAGCTGCTATCTGAGCATATTCCTTGACAAATCGTCTGTAATATCCCGCCAAACCAAGAAAGATCTGAAGTTCCAAAATATTCTGAGGTCTTAGCCAACTGAGTATAGCTTTAACCTTATTCGGGTCCATCTTAATCCCATCTGACGAGATAATGTGACCCAAATATGCTACTTCTTCAACGAAGAATTCACACTTGGATTGTTTAGCATAAAGCTTATGCTTTCTGAGCAGTCGAAACACCTTTCTGAGGTGTTTCAGATGCTCCTTCCTCGTTTTGCTGTAGACAAGGATGTCATCTAAAAATACGACTACAAATTTACCCAAGTATGGTCTGAGGACACTGTTCATCAAGGTCATAAAGGTAGCTGGAGCATTTGTGAGCCCAAATGGCATCACCTTAAACTCATAATGATCGTGACGAGTCCTAAAAGTTGTTTTCGAGACATATTCCGACTTTATACGGACTTGATGATATCTCGATCTGAGGTCTATTTTACTGAAAAACTTAGCCCCGTCGAGTTGATCAAACAACTCGTCTACCCGAGGCATAGAGTATTTATTCTTTATTGTGACTTTATTGAGAGCTCTGTAATCTACGCAAAGATGCATAGACCCCTCTTTCTTTTTCACCAGTAGGACTAGTGAGGCCCATGGTGAACTACTGGTCTGAATTTGGCCTCTCGAGATAATCTGTTAACTGCCTAGTTATTTCTTCATCCTCTGTTCGGCTGACCCAATACGGAGGTTTAGAAACAAGTGCTGTACCTGGTACTAGGTTTATTACATGATCTACCTCTCTGCTAGGTGGCAAACCATGTGGCAAATCTTCAGGAAAAACATCTTCAAATTTAGACAATAAAGTTTCTAATTTACTAATTTTCTGCTGTATAGAACTAGAAATAGAAACTTCAGAAATAAACTGAAAGTCACATAAGAATACCTGATGGTCATCGTTTCTGATTAGCTGACAGAGCTCTGAACTGCAGACCATAGGACTGTTGGGAACATCATGCTCCCCATGCAACTGGATCTCTCGGCCTTTATGCTGAAAGCTGAGGGTGTCCTCCTGATAGTTTCTATGGAGGGAAGGTCCTAAACTGTAGAGCCAATCTCTCCCCTATCTGAAAGTTTATTTCATCTTGGTACCCCTGAATACCAAGATTTAAGTTACTGGGGAAACTTACAGTCTGAACAAGATGAACTTGTTTCTTATCTTTTTTATCTTTTTTAGTGAAAGGCCCCTTGGAACACTGTCTGACTGTGTGTCCCTTGCCCATACACACAAAGCACAAACGTTCTTGTTTGGGTTTCTCAAAATCTTCTGGTCTTAAGGGCTGTATGAGTGAACGGCGTTTCTGAGAAGCTTCACCTTTAAGTTTATCTTCTTTCTTTCTTTTTAAAAATTTCTTTTTAATTGAAAGTCTTTCTAAGGAGGCTACTCAAAAAGGGGCTGTTGTCTCGCTCTCTTCCTACCCACTGAATGATTTTCACAGTAGAAAGCTACTCCTCCAGCGCTGGATCTGTCTCTCTTATTTACCAAAGTTTTAAGAGATTCTGAGCACTCTCTCTACTTTCTCCCTGATGCTACTTAGCTCCCAAAGATGGAGATGGCTCTGATACCATTGTAATAAGTCCTAACACCACAGTAGGGCAAACACTAATTGATCCACCCAACCTTGCCTACTCCCTGATATAGAGTAAGCCCCTCCTAGCCAAGTGTGAGGACTGGTAGCATGCAACTGCCAAGTGTCGGCCACGTGTCACTGACGTGGCCGACTGCACGTCGGGACCCAACTGGGAGCCCTGTCCTGCTGACAGGGTCCCTAGACTGTGTTAGGCCCGCCATAGCTATGGACCATGCTGGGGCACACTACTCACACTGTCTTGCCCTGTTGGTCGTGTACGCTGGACACGACCCTGACTGTGGTATCTGACCTATCTGTGTTCTCTAGGGTTCGGCACTGGTTACGAGCTCGTAACACTTTCCTCCAGAGTCATCATCCTTTGCAGAGGGCACAAGTTCACCATACCTTGATTTGTCACCTGATATTATCATATTTGCAGAGCCAGGGCATATTTTTCCTCACTGGGGATTTTAATGCTCGAACCTCCTCACGACAGTCCGAGTTTTATGACATCACCGACCAGCTCCACATTCATGCTCTTGACAGCGACGAGGTGGGAGTTACTAGGGTTTCAGAGGACAGTTTGGGACCTATTACCCCCTATGGTGAGCATTTGTTGCAGTTTGGAGAGGCACATGAGTTAGCCATTTACAATGGCCTAACTTGCTGGCCAGATTCCGGCAGTTGTACTTGTCATTCTCATAGTGGTGGACATAGTGTTGTGGACTCTCTCATGGGATCACCATCCTCCATACCTCTCATCTCTGATTTTCACATCTCCCCCACCACTCTCTCTGATCACTCCTTTCTCTCCTTCGCTATCGACCGCCTCCCACCCCCTCAGTTATCCTCACATCCCCTGCTTACCCGGGCACCCAGATATACATTCAGCTCTTTATACGCACCAATCTATCAAGAAATTCTTACCTCCCTACTCCATTTGTTTCTGCACATAGTACACTCGAGACTCAAGCAACTTTCCTTAGCACCTCTCTTCATGCTGCTGCTTCTCTAGCTTTTCCATCTAAGGCCCATAAAGGCAAACACACACGTCCCTCGTCGCTACGCCCTCCACACCCTCCATGGTATGATACCGAGTGTCGCTCTCTTCATCATGTTGTCACCCATGCCCGCAGTCATGAACCTCACCTCCTTCGCTCTGCTCGACGTTCTTACCATCGCACACTCCGTCGAAAAAAGCGTGCTTATGATGACTCTGAAGGAAAACGCCTCGTTGACCGTCTCTTCAGTTCTTCCTCAGGCGCCTTTTGGCGTGAGTTTATCCCTCGTACTCCACCACCTCTCCTGGAAGACCCTTGCATATGGACCGACTATGCTACCAGTCTATATACCATACCTACTGACGCACCTATCTCTATCTCCCCTCGTCCCTCTGAGTTCACCTTCTTCACCGCTGACATGGTACTTGCGGCCATAAAGAAAATGAAAGCCCATAAAGCAAGAGACATTGAAGACCTTGAGTCTGAACTCCTAATCCATGCTACCGACCTCCTTGCTCCCACACTAGCCACTCTCCTCAATTCCGCCATTGTCTCTGGCTTCCCTCATCCTGGTGCACCAACATCATCCATCCTATCCATAAAAATGGTGATCCCATGATTCCTGGTAACTACCGCACTATCATGATCGGACATGTCCTCACTAAGCTTTATGGTACCATACTCCAGTCTGCAGTAAGCTCAGAGGCGGAATCGAGGAGATTACATGCATTGGGACAGGCAAGTTTCCGGGCTCATTACTCTACCACTGACCATATTTTCACACTTTGATTGAGGAAGCTAAGCATAGGAAAGAAAGGGTTTACTGCCGTTTTGTGGACTTCAGGAAAGCCTTTGATTTTGTACCACGCTCCCTACTCATTCAAAGACTTCGGGATCTTGGTTTCTCCACAGATATTGTTCTGGCAGTGATGGCTCTTTATGAGAAGGTCTTGGGATGCTTCCGACATGGTAGTGGTATCTCTGATCACATTTGGAGCACCATCCCCTCAGGCACCCACCAGTATATCAAGCGCTTCTTATATAGAGCATACCTCGACCATACTTGGAGGCGACAGCTGGGGGTTAACCCGCCTATTACTGGACTCACTTCATTGAGCTTGTGTTACAGCTTTTACTCCCTGTCTCGGTTGTTTACTGTTTTTACTTATAGATGTACTTCTTGTAAATACAGAAATGGCTAAGTCACCGGCCTGTGGTGACCTTTGTAACAGAAATGTAAATAAAGTTGTTAATGATGTTTCTGAGCCTCAGAGTCGCATGCTGCTTGGGTATAGGGTACTGGGTCATTAATTCGGAGTGGCTGGACTGACCTCCTAAAAAGTAGGAGAGTTGACTAGTCAACGTGACACATGTCATATGCTCACTGGGACACTTGGTCCAGTGAATGAGTGACACATGTCAGGGTTGACCGATCAAACATGACACGTGTCACATGCCCATTGGGACATTTGGTCCAATGCATGAGTGACACATGTCAGCCTACTCACTTGCCTATGTGTCAGGGTATTGCCAAGTGGCAAGTGTCGACTGTGCATGGAGTTGGCCATGTGTTGAGATTTAGGAAGGGTCAGGGTTAAGGGGTGCTTGAGGATTTTGGATAAGTGAGCCTAGAGAGAGGCATTCCTCATCATAATCTATGCAGCAAAGGCTGGGAGGAGACAAGGCAGCCAGCTCCATCTTGTGTTAGAAGTAATTTGAAGCTTGGATGTGCAGGAAATTAGCAAGGTTTGAAGAGAAGATCAGAGAGGGAGTCTGACATTTGGTATCAGAGCAAGGGTTTGCAAGTTTTGGAAGCTTGGGACAGCAAAAGACCAAAACGTTCTTGAGAGAGAAAGGGGAGTTTTTTGCTCATAACTTTTGATTGAGAGCTCAAATGGCTATGGGATCTGTTGCAAACTGTTCCTATGGCCAAGGCACAATAGATTAGTCAAAGAAACCAACCCCAGCAGCGAAATCCAAGCAATTTTGAGAATTTTCTTGTAGCTGGTGTGGGCCCTGGCAGGCTGAAGAGTTTTTCTTCGTAACTTTCCGCTCGGTTCTTGGATCATCCTCAAATTTTGGGAGTCTTCCAGGCAGACCTCACGGGCTGTTGTATGCAATTTACTGCAAAGAAAACGGAGTCCTATGGTGTTTTTTCAAAAATTTGGTTCTCATACATAGGTGCAAAACCAGCTGAGAAGAAATTGCTTGATGATTGGGCAATCCTAGCCTAAACCGGACTGTTAAGGGTTCATTGGAAAGCTAGCAGGAGGGCGACCTACTACAAATTGACCGCTCAGGAAAAGTCCAAGTCACAGAAAAGTTATAGTATTCCAAAGTTGGTCTGATTTTTGGGCCAAAATACAAGGAAAAAAGGGTTTTGAGAGTTGTAAACTTATATGTGCCGGTAATTTCGACTTCTTAACAAGTAGACAGCCCTCAACATTGCAAATATGGATCCATTAGGAAGTGCAAGCACAGAAATCTTGAGAATCGAAGAAGTGGCAGCCAAGGTGGATGCCGTGGAGGTGATTTTACAACAAATTCTGACCAACTAAAGTCGGCTAAATCTCCATAGGAACCTGAAAGGGTTAGTGGAATGGCTATGGTAGCCGTTGAGCCTGTGATAGTTAAGAAAGAAGCCGAACAACCATCAAAGATGCGGAAATTGCCCACAATTAAAGATTTGAAACCGCCAAAATACACAGGAGCAATTGTAGTACGCAACACCGATGCAGTCGAGAATTGGATTCAGAAGTGGGAAAAGGCTTTTCAGATGTGTGGTATTGATGATGATGAACAAAAGATTGCAGAAGCCACATATCGCTTGCAAGAGACGGCACAACGCTGGTGGCGTGAAATTAAGAAGGATAATTTGGTGCCTGTAACTTGTAATCAGTTCAAGCGGATGTTCGCTGAGAATTGGGTGCCAGTAGATGAGAAAAACCAGGCGATGCAAGCATGGTCAAGTCTCAAACAAGGCAATGCGTCCATACAAGAATATGCGAACAAGTACAGAGAAGCACTGATGCGGATACCTGAGGAGGTGCGGATGTTTTTACAAGTGTTTCAATTTGTGGAGGGCTTGCGTGAAAGCCTTCGGCCTTTTGTAAGGAAGGAGCAGGCTCCAAGCCTCCACAGGGCTTTGCAGATGGCCCTATATTACGAAGATGGAAAAAAGGCCAAGGAGTCTGAGACACCTACTTCAGGAGGGTTTCAGCCTGGGGGGAAAAGAAAGTTCAAAAAATGGAAGGGTCAATCCTCGCAAGAGCAAATTCAGCGTGCGAAAAAGAGTAAAGGTGCGGGCGCCTCAAAAGGCAAAGGGCGGTATGGGACGTCCAATGCCCAAGGGGGCCAACGCTTTTCTACGCTATCGCCGCAGGAAAGAGAACCTTTGCTTTGGTTGTCTAGGGCGGCATAGGTGGAAGGAGTGTCCTCGCAATCCCTCAATATGTCTGTTTCTGCTAATGAGTCTGATGTATGTCAAGAACAAACTAATCTTACTAAGAACCTAAATCGCCAAATTAGGGAGGAGTTTCTAGATGTGTTCACGAATGAACTTCCATCTATTTTACCCCCTAAGAGAAATGTGGAGCATAGAATCGACTTAATTCCTGGATCATCTCCTGTTAATAGACCACCTTATAGAATGAGTCTGAAAGAGGAGGAAGAGGTCAAAAGCATGATTGAGGACTATCTTGCCAAGGGGCAAGTAAGACCTAGCTTCTCCCCCTTTGCCTCTCCGATCATTCTGGTAAAAAAGAAGGATGGGTCTTGGAGAATGTGTGTGGACTATCAAGGCTTGAACAAGATTATTGTTAAGCATTGATATCATGTGCCACTATAGATGATCTATTGGATGCCCTCCATGGTGCTACAGTGTTTAGCAAAATTGACCTAAAAAGTGGTTACCACCAGGTAAGAGTTTGAGAAGAGTATGTGCATAAAACTGCCTTCCGGACTCGTTTTGGACACTTTGAATTTTTAGTTATGCCCTTTGGATTGACTTACGCCCCTGCAACAGTTATGATGTTAATGAACGATGTGCTTAAACCGTTTATGGGCAAGTTTGTGGTTAATTTTGTTGATGACATACTTGTTTACAGTTGTGGTGATGCTATACATGTTAATCACCTAAGAACTGTGTTATCAACTTTGAGGGAAAATACATTGTTCGCTAATGATAAAAAAAGTGAATTGTTTAAAAAAGAAATAACATATTTGGGTTTTATAGTGTCAGCAGATGGAATATAACCGGATCTGCAAAAAGTTGTTGTTCTTCTTGCCTGGCCTGTTCCTACAGACTTGACGGCACTAAGAAGCTTTCTAGGGTTGGCTGTGTTTTATCGTAAAGGTGTGAAGAATTATTCACACGTAGCTGCACCATTGACCGATATGTTACAAAAAAATAAATGGAAAGAGTGGACAGAAGTTCAGCAGCGAAGTTTCGATGCTTTGAAACAAGTTGTGGCTGACTTTGTCACTTTAAAAATTGTTGACCCTCAAAAACCATTTGTCGTAGAAATGGATGCAAGTGACATCGCCGTTGGGGCATTTCTGATGCAAGAGGGTAGGCCTGTGGCCTTTGAAAGCAAGAAGCTCAATTTTTCACAGAAGAATTATCCAACTCATGAGAAAGAGTTGTTTGCCATTATTGAAGGCATGGAGGCATTATTTGTATGGTGCGGAATTCTATGTGTACACCGACCATAACACTTTGAGATATTTCTGCAACCAGCCGGACCTAAGAGGGTGGCAAGCCAGGTGGGCTGAGTTGATGCAGGAATTTCACATGGAAATTCGGTACAAGAAAGGTGCCGAAAATCGTGTGGCTGATGCATTATCTCGGATATTGTGTCAGATGTCTTTTGTGGTCATAGAAAATGACCTGATTGCTTAGATTAGACAGGCTCAACAAGAGGATCCTCATTGTCAGGGAATTGTGAGGAAGGCAAATCTTGCGCAAGTAGAATCTCAGGATGAGAGTTCTGGTCTCTTGACTCACATTTACCTTAAATATACCATAGAAGATGGTATGATCAGGAGAAATGGCAAACTTCTCATTCCAGCTTGTGAGGAGCTGCGTAGAAAGATTGTCCATTTATGTCATGATAGCCCTAGTGCAGGTCATCCTGGTGTGGATAAGACCTATGAGTTGATCTTACGTAACTTCTGGTGGCCTAAGCTTAAAAAAGATGTTTACCATTACGTGACGCATTGTTTGAAGTGCCAAGTCACTAAAGCTGAAAGGATTAAACCTCATGGAGTTTTACACCCACTACCTGTGCCAGAAAGAAGATGGGAGAGTATCTCCATGGATTTTGTCACCAACTTGCCTCGCACGCAGTTGCAGCGTGATTCTATCTTGGTCGTAGTTGACAGACCCACGAAAATGGCTCATTTTATTCCAACGCGTAAAAAGATTGATGCGGCTAGAGTAGTTAATTTGTTTATCGAGCATGTGTTCAGACTTCATGGATTACCGTTATCCATAGTGTCTAACAAGGATACTCGATTCGCTGGAAACTTTTGGACTGCAGTTATGGCCAAACTTGAAGTCCAATTGAGAATGAGCAATACGGAGCATCCTGAAACGGATGGCCAAACTGAGAGAGTCAACCAGACCTTAGAGGATATGCTTAGGGCATTGGTTGGGAATAAGCAAACTCAGTGGGAGAAGTACTTGCCACTGTTGGAGTTTGCTTACAATGACAAGAAAAATGTGAGTACTAAGATGAGTCCTTTCGAGCTTAACTACGGATTTAGGCCAGCTAGCCCTGTTACGGTAGGAATTCCTCAGAGAGTGCCTAGTGCGGCTAATTTTCTAACTCAAATGAATGAATTGCTTGAGTTAGCGAAGGTTAATATTAGGCAAGCGATGGATCGAGCAAAGTTATATGCTGATCAGCATCGCACGCCTAGAGAGTTTGTGGTAGGAGACATGGTGTTTCTCCAAGTACCCAAGGACTCTAAGACCCTTAAGATGGGCAAATGTTACACTTGTCCCCGCGTTATTGTGGACCTTGGAAAATTGTTAAAAGAATCAGTGATGTTTCTTATAAGTTAGATTTTCCTAAAACTTGTAAAGTGCATCCTGTATTTCATGTTTCTATATTGAAACGGGTTTTACATAACGGTGATAACTTGTTGTCTGATGGTTTGTTTGCATTCCAGAAGCAAGGAGAAGTAACCCATGGGCCACCATGGGCCAGCGAGGGTATTGGATAGGCGGGAGAGGCATTTACGCAACCGTCTGATCCGTGAGTACTTGGTCGCTTGGCATGGCAGGCCTCTTTCTGATGCTACCTGGGAGACCGCGCACGATCTGTGTGCACAATACCCTAGCTTTGCCATCGCGGACGATGTTACCTGAGGGGGGAAGGGATGTTAAAGCTTTTACTCGCTGTCTCGGTTGATTACTGTTTTTACTTATAGATGTACTTCTTGTAAACACAAATGGCTAAGTCACCGGCCTGTGGTGAACTTGGTAACAGAAATGTAAATAAAGTTGTTAATGATGTTTCTGAGCCTCAGAGTCGCATGTTGCTTGGGTATAGGGTACTGGGTCATTAATTCGGAGTGGTTGGACTGCCCTCCTAAAAAGTAGGAGAGTTGACTAGTCAACGTGACACATGTCATATGCTCACTAAGACACTTGGTCCAGTGAATGAGTGACACATGTCAGGGTTGACCGGTCAAACATGACACGTGTCACATGCCCAATGGGAAATTTGGTCCAATGGATGAGTGACACATGCAGCCTACTCACTTGCCTATGTGTCAAGGTATTGACAAGTGGCAAGTGTTGACTGTGCATGGAGTTGGCCATGTGTCAAGATTTAGGAAGGGTCAGGGCTAAGGGGTGCTTGAGGATTTTGGATAAGTGAGCCTAGAGAGACGCATTCCTCATCATAATCTATGCAGCAAAGGCTGGGAGGAGACAAGGCAATCAGCTCCATCTTGTCTTGGAAGTAATTTGATGCTTGTATGTGCTGGAAATTAGCAAGGTTTGAAGAGAAGATCAGAGAGGGAGTCTGACAGCTTAACATAGTAGGGTTCCCAATTTTGTTACACTATTTGGACTCCGGATTGTCACACAGCCTCAGATTTACATTGGGACAGCTCCGCGTATCATCACATCAGTTGGCTATTGAGACTGGGAGATTCCACGGTACCCCGAAAGAGGAGCGGATTTGTCAGTATTGTTCCCTAGATGAGGTAGAGTCAGAGGAGCACTTTATCTTTAGATGCCCGGTGTATTACGAGATCAGAGGGAGATATCACTGTTTGTTTTATGATTCGCCTGTCACCCTACGATCCCTACTAGCCTATGAGGACTCTTGATGCGCCGCACTCATGATACGAGAGATGTTTATTCTACGACAGGGCCTATGTCAGACAGCCCAGCGGAGTCATATTTCTCAGCCGCAGATCACTTCTTATATGCCTTTTGGCATGGAAAAGACATTAATAAAGCTTTTTTTCTTTCTCTCTCTCTCTCTCTCTCTCTCTCTCTCTCTCTCTCTCTCTCTCTCTCTCTCTCTCTCTCTCTCTCTCTCTCTCTCTCTCTCTCTCATGCATTGTAAGTTCCTAGCTTTGGTTTCTTGTGGTGCTTAAGCTTTCCTTGTATTGTTGATGCTTCCATGGCTAGTTTCCTTCACGCTTTCATCTATTGTGTCTGTTATTGAGGTTAAGATACTTCATAGATAGACTTGTATTTTCATCAGTTGCCTTGGAAACTCATGCCACCTTTCTCACCATTGCTCTCCTCCCTTCTTTCCCTTCCCATAGACCTTGACCCAAATCCTCCTCATGCAAATCTATTAAGCAACCCTAGTATGACTCCGACTGCCATTATCATCACCAGCTAGTCGTCCTGGCGACAATCACGCACAACATGACCTTCATGATGCCAGACGTAGATATCACCATATTCTTCCCACTAACAAGTGCACCTACAAAGCGAATGAAGCTAAAAGGCTTATTAACCTTCTCTTTAGTTGCTCCACTGGGGATTCTTGGCATGAATTCACTCCTTGCTCCCCGTCACCCTTGTTGAGTGATCTACATACGTGAACTACCTATGCCACCTTTTTATACACTGATCCTATACACACACCCACCGTCATCTCTCCTCACCCTTTTGTTTTTTCTTGGCATGAATTCGCTCCTTGCTCCCCATCACCCTTATTGAGTGATCTACATACGTGAACTACCTATGCCACCTCCTTATACACTGATCCTATAAACACACCCACCGTCATCTCTCCTCACCCTTTTGATTTTTCTTGGCATGAATTCGCTCCTTGCTCCCCATCACCCTTGTTGAGTGATCTACATACGTGAACTACCTATGCCACCTCCTTATACACTGATCCTATAAACACACCTTCTGTCATCTCTCCTCACCCCTTTGAGATAGTTCTTGTAGCCATTAAAAGATGAGAACATGTCACATGTGCAACATCGAGAACTTAGAATATGAGCTCCTTCTCCATGCCCTTGATATACTTGCACCTATACTTGTCCTCTATAATAGAGCAAATATTATTGGCTTTCCTCCTTCTTGGTGCACAAACATTGTCCATCCCACCCATAAGAGTGGTGATCCCATGAGGCTAGATGATTATCGTACCATCATGATCGGGCATGTCACTGCGACGCTTCATGGTACTACCCTGCAGTTTAGGTATTACAAGGAGAGGGAGAGACATTCTATTCTTTATGGAGACACATGAGAGCCAAGTCAGAGGATTGCCTACATTTTCAGGATATAGATGGGATTCAATATATAGGACATGCATGAGAGTTCAGGTGGAGTCGCATGCTTATATCGGGAGACATTACATGCAGTCATGGAGTTCATCAGTCACGATGAACATGGACGTTATATTTGAGTTCGCCTCTCAGGAAGTAACATTGGCTTGGACAGAGATTTCTTTATTGTAGCTTGCTACTTCCCCCCAGACTCGCTGCTCCATATGCTGATCTATCTGCAGATATTATTAGATTTGTTGATCAAGGGTATGTTCTTCTCAGTGGCGACTTTAACGCCAAAACTTATCCACGATAGGTCGGCTTTCAATACTGTGGTCATTCCTACAATAATCTATGTAGCTGAGTCTGGATGCATAGGTCTGCATCTTCAAATAGGGCTCGTGCTTTTAAGCTAAGGTCATTGTGTTATCTCGGATGATTCGGGCCAAGCCTTCAGTTCCACACTGGATTATCATTATCGAGTTTGCAGTTCTTGCCTTATTGGATGATACCCTCTTTCGGCTCATTGTACATGACCAGAGAGAGATTTGACACTTCCTACAGATTGATAGTCTCATTTGGCAATCACCTCTTTGATGCAGCTTCATAGTTTGGGCTCCCAGTTCTCATGATACAATTAGGCAGTCTAGATATGTTCGACAACCCTATCTCTATTCTCCCAGCAGGTATTCACGAGTATATCAGACGATCTATTTATGGTAGGGGTGATTGGGCGTTAAGCTTGAACTTCTACTGGACTCAATTTTTGGAGATGAATACATCAAACTTCCCAATCCTACCACAATATCTTGATTTTAGACTTCACACTGTCTAAGGTTTACTTTGGGATAGATTTGCATTTCTTTGCACCAGCTTGCTACTGAGACGGGATGCTTTCATGGTATCTCGCGTGTAGATTAGATACGTTAGATGTGAACTTTGCAGGAGGTTGAGTCTGAGGAGCATTTTATTTTAAGATGTCTTATCTGCTATAAGCTTCTTGGGAGATCTTACTACCTTTCAAAGACCCACTCTATGCACTCTCGTCACTTATGAGGATCCCAGTTGCGTTGGGCCCCCCACGAAATGTCCTCACTACAAAGAGATTTGTGCCAACACGTTCAGCCTACCCATCGAGACACACATCCTGAAATTATAGACTTCTTCTCCACGAGAAGATCACAGGCACATCCGGAGTTAGATGATGAGAACTTAGATACTCATACAAATGATCGTCATGGAGATCCAAGATAGCAAGTGTCTTAAAAGACTCAACAAGAAGTTGGTAAGGTGAAAAGAAGGATTCAAGTTAACCTGGCCAGGTCATCTACTCAATCTCCCTAAAATGTTCTTTGCTTAATCAAACTTAATATCAACCAGCCAAAGTCAACGGAGTTGTTGTATCTAATTAAGAACATACCTTTGAAGCTTAAGGAGCCTTTCAAAATAAACAAGTCGAGGTTTAACCCATTCAAAACTACGAAGAACATTTTAATGTCTTGGTGAGGCCATTCTGGAGATTCCTTGGAGACACCAGATTAATTCCATGATCACACCTTTGGTTTCAAGCATTGTGTCAAGTCCATTATTCTCCAACCAAGTAAACGTTGTGAAACCGTTCATATGGTCAGCCACATCCAAGTATTATAAGCTATCAAGTGAAGTGTAGGCTCCCATTATTCAATAGAACAATTCAATAAGGAAGCAAGATAGACAAGGAAATAGTTTTCCCGCTGGCTTTGTTCAAGAGATGGACAAGAGTTTCATTCCCTATACCGGTTGTCCTATTTGTTCCTTGGTTCTATTAGATTAAAAGAGATATAGATTGTTTAAAATGTGTAGTTTACAGAACCCTCAACAAGATTACTATAAAGGCATGCTTTTCTTTTCCACGCATTAATGACCTATGTAAGAGATTGAAGGGAGCTACCATTTTTAGTGAAATAAATTCAAACAGTGGATAGCCCAAAGTCATAGTTGTTCCAGAATATGTACACTTTTCATGAAATGCTCTTCTCCCTACTGTTAAGTACTACAAAGCTAGAAAAAGATTATTCACCTTCAGGTGTGATCTGAATCCTGATTGACAAGAAATTTACTAAATTTTATCACTGATTAGACACTCAATTTTCCTAAATTACATCATACCAAAACAATCTCCAAAATGGTAAATCTGCATGTTGCTACTCACATCCACCGTGGAAACTTCCAGATTCAGCTACAATGGCAGGTTATCAATAGTAATTACTACAAACATACATGGTATTGTGACCATTAACCAATTACGAATATGATGATTTATCATTGGCTATTCAGAGCTGAATTTGGGAGTGAAATATGCGTATATGCAGTTTGTGCCCTAAACCATGAACAAAATACTCTTTAATCAAAACAACAAAAGTAAAGTTGCTTTTTACTAAATTTTTGAAAATGGTTGACTCTCAGATTTAAAAAGTTGAGGACCAATTCAAATTTGGTGCAAAGTGGATTCAAGCCTATTTTGATTTGGCTGAAAACTCTGCTTCTAACGCAGTGATCAAATATAGCTGAATCTGAGTACTAAAGAAATCAAACTAAAATGAAGGTTCAAATTGAAACTTTGGATACAAAAAAGCTACATAACATCCATATAAAAAAACAACACAACTTGCTCAGCCTTGAATGTAAGAATTTTTATTACCAGAAGTATTTCCTAGCTCAGGTGTTAGATCCGAAAGACTGAAATTACGTGGAAGCTGTCCAAGGGAACCCAAAACCTCTCGAGTGCTGCTGCTGTGAGCATCTGTTGTGCCAATCGGCAAGTCAATCATGCCACCTTGATTTTGTGCTTCACTACTATTATAAGGCGCTTCAAGAGGAACAGATGTTCTGAGACATATATTTGCAGAAGATAGATCCGATGGGCTCTCCACCACGCCGAAAGGAAAAGCAGCACAGCTGGAGATTGTTGGAGATATAGCTGGGCTTGTATTGGCAGTACTACTACAAAAAATGCACAACAGCATAGGGAAAATGATTGCAAGCACATGTGCCTTGAATCTTCCAACACCAAAGCTACCTAAATACAAAAAAAGAGAGCTATAGCATGTAAAATAGCACAGGCTAGAACTCTGTGTAAGTTAAAAGCTTACGCTTTGTGAAAGTTATTGCCAAACAAAGAGAATTCACAAGGGTGGCTTTAAGCTGGCTTACTTAGCCCCAGAGGTAGAATTTGGTGATTGAAAGCCTTCCTGCAAATAGGCTTCATCTACACTGGCTGTACTTGTCCTGGGAACAGTCAGGAAGGGTTCAGGCCCAGGACCATATCCTGCAGACACATGCTTTGCTGTATTTTGTACAGCGTTCAGAATAAAACTTTGAAAACAACCTCATCACCAAATAGCAATTTCTGGTGCACAAAGATTTGCCACAAACTGACCATTCTTGAATTTAAGCAGCAGAGTGAAACTTCAAAGGAATAAATGTTGTCATCACACATCACCTTGGCTTGACTAGATGGACTGTTGATAAAAAACAATGAGACTCTGCTTAGTAGTTCAGTAGACGTACAATTATGCACAGAGACGGTGGGCTTAGTACGAGGTAAGTAGACTTTCTGCAGAAGTTGAAAATGCTGTTCCAGCAGCTGATTGAAGATTATTATTTGCCGCTTCAATTTAAGTCTTGTATAATAAGCCCGAAAAAACTCCATGTTTTGCTCCTCCAGTTTTTGCCAGACTGTTCCAAAGCCAAAAAAATATAGTCATGCCACTGCATTTTGCAGTGACCAGCACAAACAGACAAGAACAATCAGAAAGACTAAAAGAGATCTTATGCTTATTCTAATCTAAACAAACACGTGATGAACCATTGCATTTGCCTAGTTTATATCATATATTCTGTGTTACACTGGGTACGCGTTAAAAGAAATCACTTTTATAGAAGGGGGATGAAATGTTAAAAGCGAAGAAAAAAAAAAGTAGCAGATGAAAAAAAAGATAGCTGGGACATGACAGAGCAAAGAGGGAAAGTAGGTACTTGGGAGATCCGTTGAATAAGTTCCCAGCAAGTTGAAAGGAGAAATAAGAATACCTATGATAAGCCACAGAAATCGAAGTGCTCTTTGGGATACGACTTCCAAGTGAAGCAAAAAATAGCTTTAAAAAAGTTAAGTAACTTTACCGTCTATAATCCTACAAGAATGCATATGCTGCTAGTTTTGGCCATTACGGCATGTACTTCAGTTTATGAATGTGATGCTCACATTTTGAGACTTTTTTAGCCCTATCTTGTGAAATGAATTGTAGGGATCCGATTGATATGCCATAAGATGCTACACTCTGGTTCTTTGTGCCTACAACAATGCCCATGCTGCTAATTTTGGCCATTACAGCATGTACTGCAAGTTATGAATGTGCTAATTTTGGCTGTTACAGCACGTACTGCAATTTATGATAGGAGAGAATGTACTGTTCAAAAGATTTGGTAGGGGTATAGATCTCGGGAATCAAGAAAGGAGCAGGAAGAGAGGAGGTAGCAGATGGAGAGTAGGGGGTGTGAGCAAGGATTTTTGGTTCTGGAGGCAGCGACTGTGGTTCGGACATCAATGAGGATGAGGCAGCTGTTCGCACCAATGCTGAAACTGGAGGCAGCGATGGTGGTGCAGGCAGCTGTTGGCAACAATGATGAAACTGGAGGCAGCAAAGGAGGTGTAGGTAGCGATGGAGATGGGATAGCGCCGATGACAGTGCTGCCAACGATGACAGGCTGGAACTGATGGCTGTTAGGGAGGTGCTGTCAACGGAGGTTGCAAGCACGGCCCAAGCATACACAACACTATCGACCACATAACCCATGGTATGACCATGAATGCCACCACCTCCACCAGAATTTGATCAATGCACGCTGCCACCTTCCCCATCTGGTA
Source organism: Diphasiastrum complanatum (assembly GCA_029204225.1). Classification (NCBI taxonomy): domain Eukaryota; kingdom Viridiplantae; phylum Streptophyta; class Lycopodiopsida; order Lycopodiales; family Lycopodiaceae; genus Diphasiastrum; species Diphasiastrum complanatum. The sequence goes on along the minus strand of CM055098.1, from coordinate 7,600,952 downwards.
ATACCGTAGAACCACTAGAAAAAAAAAATTGCATATGAGATCTGCCCAGGAAAGAAGATGATGGACCTTCTCTTTAGTTCCTCATTGAGATCCTTTTGGAAAAAATTCCTCCCACAAGCACCTCCACCCCGGATCACAAATCTTAACACATGGGTGATCTATGCCACATCACTATACATTGTCTCTGATGCACCTCCACTTCCCACGCCCTCATCCACAGACACCTTTGATATATTCTCCCCGGACATGGTAGAAGAAGCCATTAAGCAATTACACTTACATAAAGTCAATGACATCGATGAATCAGAGGCTGAACATCTGAAGTATGTTGCTGACATCCTCTCACCTTTCCTCTCTATCTTATTCAATCGCACTATTACATCTGGATCCCCCTCACCCTGGTCTACAAACCTTATTCATCACTATCCATAAAGGCGATGATCCCATGAAAGTCGACAACTATCGTACCATCATGATCAATCACCTCTTTGCCAAAGTTTACGGCTCTATTCTTCAATCAGAGATCAGCGCAAAGATGGACACTAGAGCATTTCATGCCATTGGTCAGGCCGGCTTCAGATCAGGATATACTACATCGGATAATATTTTCACCCTAAGATCCATCCTTGAGGAGGCTAGGGCCAGGAGAGAGCGTTTCAGGAGGATATCATACGAGCAGTTTTGGCATTGTACAGGCAAGTTATTGGCCGGATCCGAGTAGGCATGCGACCCCAACAAAGCATCTGCCACTTGTGGATCTCGTCTCTACCCTATTTACTGAGTCCCAGCTGTAGCCTGGGAACATGGATACTAGATATTCCTCTCTCCTAGCTCTCATGCATCTCCATATAAAAAAAATCTCCCTATGATGAACTCCATAAGGTCCCCGATGGTAGGCAGTGAATGTATGCCATTATAATCCCATACTCCAAGACGAAAGTGGTGTGGATGGAGCCCCACGACGCTCCCATGCCCAACGGCCCAGGCTCCCTATTGACAAGAGCAGCTCGCAGCACCATCAAGGTAGCGAATCTGACCATCCCAATAAATCACACATCTACCTACCACTTTGGCTTGAAGTCTTTTGTCCACCTGTATGTACATAAGGTCATCATACATGAAATTCGTGTAGCTTTCAATTTGGCTCTTTTCCTCAAAGCATCTCTACAACAATGATTTAAGACAAATAATCAAAGTGGCATTATCCCTTTTTTATCGCCATGTCATATCCATGCCCTCACTAATATGATCTAATGTAGTTTCAAAAAAGAGTTTGCTTCCTCAATAGCATTTTGGGTATCCACAAAACAGCATACCCCAATATTGAGAGCCTTATTTTCTCTACGTTTCTCCTTTGATAGCCGAAACACCATAAGAGATAGGTGCAATGGGCTTACTCCCTTTCTTTAGTATAGTTGTCCAAGATATGGCTTGTTTTTCCGTTGCTCCAGATTGGTTTCCGACTCTTGTATTCTTGTTGATGCGACTGTGCGTGTTGTATCCTTCAATTTGTCTAGGTCTTGCTCCAAAAAGGTATTCTTGAAGTGCATTCGCTTTTGTCTTCTATGAGATTGGCCACAGTAGTCCTGAGTTTAATCATTTCTTGTTTCATGGAGTGAAATTCTAGGTTGAGTTGCTCTATTTGCCAAGCAAGGTACCGTTCATAGGATATTGTAAAAATGCGAAGATCTTTTTTGTCAACTGGAGTAGATAGGCCAGATGAGGTGGGAGGCAAGAAGAGGCCCAAGGTGGGAGTCGAGGATAACCAAGGCAATAGTTGAACGACAAATACCAAAAACAAACAACTTAAATATTGTTGTAGATTTATTGTATTCTTCCGTAGATATGTAGAGGTTTATGCTAGGGAGGCAGCACCTCTCAATAATCTGACAAAAGACAAAGTTCATACAAATAAGAAAAGAGGGCAACCTAGTCCGCTTGTTGTATGGGACTAGGAACTAAATCAATGTTTTGAGAAACTCAAAAGCCTGGCTGTTTCCACTCTCATGTTACAAATCGCAGATCCAAATTTACCTCATGTCATGATGTAAGTGATGTTGCGATTGGAGCAAATCTATTGAAAAAGGATAGGCCGATAGCGTTTGAGAGCAACAAATTCACTGGACCTTGGTTGCGCTATACAACTCAAGAAAATGAATTATTTGATGTGATCCATGCACTTAAAAGGGTACACTACTTGTAAGGTCATAAGTTTATAGCGTATGCAGATCACCAGCCTCTTGAGCACCTGTGCAATCAGCATGACCTGAGGGGTCGTAAAGCTCAATGGCATGAACTAATGCAAGAATTTGATCATGAGATAAAATACTTCAAAGGCAACAGCTCTAATCAAGTTGCAGAAGCTCTAATCAAAATGACAGGATGGTACGAAAATGATTCTAATGTTGGTCGAATATGGAAGTTGGTTCAAACAAGAACAAATCAAAACGGAATTGAGATGGAATCACAGGGGTCTCAATTAAGCAAGAAAGATAAGAAGATTGTGAAAACAGTTTGCCATTCGAAATGGATACCTATTTTGGAATGGGAAAATTTGTGTACCAAGTAATGATGAACTAAAGAAGAGAATTATTTTTGAGTGTCACGACACACCCTATGCAGGTCACCTACAAAGTACACACAGGACTTTGAACTTGGTCAAAAGCTAGTTTTGTTGGCCAAAACTCAAGCCATGTGTCAAGTCTTATGTGAAAAAGTGTAAACCCTATCAACTAGCTAAAGTTGAACGTTTTAAGGCTGGAGGTTTATTGCATCCTTCAAATATCCCTAACAAGAGATGAGAAAGTACATCTATGGATTTCTTAGTTGGACTTTCAAAGACCCAATAGCAAATTGATTCTCTTTGGGTGGTTGGGGATAGGTTAACCAAGTTAGCTACATTCATTTTCATTAAGTCAACTGCAAAGTCTTCAAATTTAGCCCAAAGATTATAAAAGTTATATGAATTGCCAATTGATACTATTAGTGATAGCGATCCTAAGTTTACAAGTCACTTCTGGACTCAATTTTTCATAAACTTGAGACCTCTCTTTAGGTTTAATTCTATTGATCATCCTAAATCGAATGGACAAACTAAAAGAACTAATCAAACTATGGACATATGTTGAGGACGTATGTGTCTCGTAGACAATCTCATTGGGAAGATCATATTCCTTTGAAAGAGTTTGCTTACAATAGTAATGAACATTCTACTACAAGTTATAGTTTGTTTATGCTTATGTACGTTTTTCAGCCTAGATTTCCAGTTATTGTGGAGACGAAATCTGTTAAGATCCAAAAGGTGGTTGATATCCTGAATCTTGCACGACATGCAAGAAATGTTGCAATTAGCTCATGAGAGTATTCACAGTGCTCAAGATAGAGACAAGAATTTTGTTGATCTTAAGAGAGCTCCTAAAGGTTTTAAAGTTGATGACTAAGTATATCTTAGAATTCCAAAACTTCTAGGACCATGCCTACAGAGAAGCATTACAAATTGTCTACCAGATATTGTGGACCATTGTGAATTATAAGAAAAACTGGTTCATTAGCTTACAAACTTGATCTTCAAAACAAATCTACTGCTCACCTAGTATTTCATGTGAGTAGGTTAAAGTTAAGCATACCTGGAGGCGATACACTTGGATTTGATGAAGATTTAACCCAATTGGAAGAAAAGTACAAAAACACTAAGAATTTCACTTGCTTACAAAGCCACAGTAGCTTTGTTTCTGAATTTCAGGCAGCTTCTTCTTCTAAGGTATTCAGACACTCGAGCATATCTAAGTATTTCCAAGTTTCTTTCCAATTTCTCAAGCAACCCAATAATCATAAAAAGGCATCTTTGAAACTATTCACACAAACCCTAGCAGCAAACTTCTTCATTGCATCTTTGCAATTTTGAGACTATGCTCTCTGTATGATTTTATTACCCACCTGGGACTGCTTTACTAGAATCCTTACTGTACTTAGTTGTTGCTTTTAATTTCACATTTGTGACTAACTGATAACTTTTGTTTGTTAAACAATCTTGCAGAACGCTAAAAGTTTGCCCATTGCTTTACTTTATGGAACAGTTTGTGGTACAGACCTTACTGTACTATGTACTTGCAGTCCCATCTAACATGTATGGCTATCTCTTGTATCCATCTTCACAATTATGATCTCCTTTCTACTACCTTTGATTATTCCAACCTGATCTGCTTTCTGTTATCAACAGTACTACGTGCATGGCCTGCTAAGCATTATATGCACATTTACTTCTCAATTTTCATGTCTGCTTGCTACTCCTACCACATGTTTGAAGTACAGTCAGCTGACGGAATCTGAATTGTGAAGGTATTCCTGATTTTTACTTGTTAACCTGATTTTGTAGTAAGTCCAATCTTACAGCACCTAAACTTGCCTGTTCAATGTCGGTAAGTTGCGCAGCTGCTTTTCCCGATAAAAAGCTCTTTCCTTCAGTTGCACCTCTGGTTCTGCTGGTACAGGTTATTAGAGTCTTGGACAAGTTGATTTCCTGGAACGACTGAGGTGAAAAACACACATATATTGGCTAGTACAACTTGCAATTGCTTATTTCAATTTGCAATGATTGTTTAGGTATGAATCTCTTAGATATGAGTACAGCTCTCCTTAGAAGCACTTAAAGCTGCAAATTTGCTCTAGAGCAAGTCTGGCTGACTTAGATAGATAGTTAGACTGTATGTCTTCACTAAATTAAACCTATCCCTCTTTTCCGTTGAGTAGTCTTCTTCTCTGACAAGTTCTCAACCTGATTTGCACAAATAACAATTTCTCCAACTGTTTTAAGGTTCTGTAGCCCTTCACAACAGTCCTCCAAGCAGATTTTTTGATCCTCACACAAAAACAAGCCTAGAGATTCATAAACTCTCACAAAAAAGGGCACTTCAAGCCGAACTCACAACTTTCTCCTTTCCTAACCAGCAACAGACATTATTACTTTGAGTTTCAAGAATCATAATCTCCCTTTCATTATCCCAAATTTTTACAATTAATATCATTTGGCAAGAGCTCAATTTAAAGTTTAAACAATAAAACAAAGATTTGAATGTGATTGAATCTCAAATCTCCTTGAATCGCATGGGAACTATGACAGAGATAACTCAATCTAACAATGATCAACAAGAAGCTAGAATGTGTCCACACACTAACAAGCAATAAAAGAGAGCGCACATATGGCACACTCAACAAGGAAGACAAAAGTTGTGTTTTCTCCACTAAGATGGCAAATTTCTAGATCAAATCTATGTTCCTATATACAATACTTTGTTTGAAGTTTCTACTTACTATTCACCGGATTCTAGCTACCACCATTTTGTCCACTACCTCCAATGGATGCCTTGACTTCCACTATATCCAATCCTAGCTACCACCATTTTGTCCACTACCTCCAATGGATGCCTTGACTTCCACTATATCCAATCGCCCACGACTAGGAAGTCATATTACAACCAAATCATCTATCTAGATAATTTGAGTAAGAGATCATGGAATGCTACAAACCCCCACAATGCTTCTAGAAAAGAGCATGGAAACTAGAAACGCATGTGAAAACCTACCTCAAAATCGTTTTGTGGACCTTGAGTAAAAAGTCAAAACACGCAAATCTCGAATAATAGTAGTCAAAAGTCAAAACAAGATAAAAAAAAAGTCTAGATCAATTTCACCAGAAACAAATAATTGACATCTTTCATTTATACTATATCACAAAGTTTTGAGAGCAACAGTTCATATAACATCAAATGCTTTACATGTGAAACATATAAAATCATAGTTGTAATACGGAATGTTGTTCCGTAGGTATTGAAAAACAAAAAGGTACAATTCATTAGAAATGCTTAAAATTTGATCGGGAAGGAGTATTATTTGGAGGGAAAATCCAAATCAGTTTAGGGTTTGGAAGAGGGTTACATGATGGCAGTAGGAAATATCAGATAAGGGCTGCGTGGGTAGAAAATCCAAATCCGGCAATATCAGAAGAGGGTTGTGTGGAGGCCAGCAAATCCCTTAATTTAGGGTGGAATGGAAGGCAACAAATTTATTGGTACCAAAAATCATCTATTTACTGCTGTGTGGGGGGCAGCAGATGTATTTTACAATTTGGGCCCAAGCAATGCTCAATGAATTTTTTTACATTCCAGATGTACCAAACGATGTACAGCCCAAGCATACGGGGACTGATATGTTCCATATCAAAAGGTACAAAGTGGGATTCTATGTATGAGATGTATGTACCATAGTTGCACTGTATTTCTAGAAACACATCAAGAAACGCATTCAGAAACGAGTTTCTGAAACATCTTTCCGGTTTGGGACAGAGTTTCTCAAAAACGTTTTTTTTTCTATCTTTGTGAACAATATGTGTATCAAATTAAAGCATTAATCAAGGGCAGTCCATTTATGTAAGTTGTCAAATGTTTCAGGTACAGTGTGGTCCAGTTTAGGTGCATTAATTCCTACAGGATTCTGTAAATCCCTATTGATTTTTTAATCTCTGTTTTTTTTTCCAGAGATTCTGAATCCAGAAACACGTTTCTAGAAACGTTTTTCTCCAGAAACATGTTTCTATGCTATGGTATGTACACAAATGATAGCCAAAATGGCAAGAAACCCTAGTAACATATTATAGAAGAAAAATGACTACGACATACAAAATGGACCAAATTTGGTGTTCCCAGCTACACAAGAGAGACCATAAACATCTTTCAACTTAATCATCAGATTGTGTATGTGCCTTTGAGATTATAAATTTCCAAATACTTCCTTACCAAGACTTGTGAAGCCGGGTTCAACTTTTGCTTGGTTCAAAAGGGTGTTTATCACTTCCTTCTGATTCATATAGAGTTGTAAACACCGCTCTATCAAATTTTGAACCTGCAAACAAAAATCAACCACAAATTTTTTAACCCTGCTTATGTAGAATGCTCCAGGACAACAAATAGAAAGCAGTGCCAACTAAGTATATTTGAAGCCATGAACAATAATCATATGCAGACTGGATTCCATAACCAATGTAAGAGAATCTATATATACTAAACAAATTGGGTTTCCGGGCAGCTCGCTCTGTGACGGGCGCAGCGTGAGCTGCCCGAAAACCCAATTTCTTTTACCACTAAGGCCTCGGGAAGGGGCAGGCCAAGGCCACTGGCAGAGGAGGGGCACGGGCAGGAGCTGGGACGATGGAGGTGGGGGCGGCCGGCGGGTTGCTGGCTACCCGGCCTTACATTTTGAGTTTGCCGCCCGCCAACGGGCGGCCAGGCGTACCAGTATTTTATAAAAAAAACTTGCTAACAAAGGTACACCATTTGGCCGTGAGAACAACAAGAAACAGTGAACAAAGACGCACGCACAAGCAAATAGCACAAATTTCACTACTACAAGATCAGACGTGCCTCTTCAAAGCTCAAACATCACTAACACATATGCATTCAACTTTATCCATTCGGTTGCACTGGAATGATGTTTTGCAAATTGCTGCTGGCTCATTCTGGAAACAAAAAATATCTGCAACCTTCGGAACTCAATGAGGAGGCACACAAACTAGGAGCAATAACAGGTACAAAATGTAGAAAATTTGATTGTACACAGCACATCTTTGTCAGGTTAGCAACTCCTTGTTATGCCTTCTCAATGTTATCACCCTGGAATGTTGAAAATCTAGTGTTACCAGAAATGCGCATGGCAAAATGGGTTCCAAAACGCGTTCCTGGAATTTGCCCAGAACGCTGTTCAGGAGCCCTTTTTTTTCAACATGGGTCTCAAAAAATGGGAAATTTTATGGGGAATCTGATGGTAGTTTTTTGAGAAAAAAAAATTCAACACTACAAGGACCCTATTTTTTTCATATACTGTTATCAGTCTAAATTGTTTTGCTAGATATCCGACAAATTATTTTGAAACTTAGACTTTTTTGCTTTTTACAATCAAAAGTCAGTATATAAAAATTTACATATAAATTACGATTCGCTACCCCGAATTGTTCACAAACCAGAAAAAAAAATATATTTAATTTAACCTGGCCGCGGAAGCCCATTCTCCAGTACCAAGGAGGAAAAAAATGCATATTGACAGCAAATGAAGACGGATCATTGTGTGTAAGCATTCGGCATCGATCTATTCGTTGTTCCGGAGGCAGTGCTCACATGCTTTTGGGATGAGGGTTGTGTATCGAGTGAAATTGAAGAACAAAGTTTTGGTAAGTGCAGGCTTCACTTTTTCAATGTGTTTAGATTGAGCTATAGGCAATGAAATCACTTAATTTCTAGTTGTAAACCACCTTTCTCCATGCCCACAGTAATTTTATCATGTCAATTTCAGTCGTTACGACACACCTAGATGGCAACCCTAATTCCATGTGTTTTTTGGCCTGTTCATGAACTAGCCTAGAGGCATCTGATTGAGGTGATGTTTTGGCCTACACTGCATTTCTACATGCCTACAGAGACCCCTATGAAGTTCGTTTCGTCTATATTCGTCTGCACTAGAAGTTTCCAAACCCTAAACCAAAAATCCCATGTGTTTTTTTCCCATCATTATGATCTTTTGAGGCAACCTATTCTTTGATAAATTTAGGAGCTACACACTATTTTCTCATGCTTGCCAGAATGGTGTGATGTTCGTTGTGATGAGTAATAGGCTGTCAGATGTTTTCAACTTGATTCCAGCTGTTAAACACAAATTTTTAGGGTTTTCTTTGGATGCTTTCTTGTCACAATTGTTCTAGACAATTCAATGCAGTATAATGCATATGCAAATGTCTAGGGTTTTGGGCATTGCATTGAACATCTGCTCGTTTGTTTCTTTTGCAGGACTGATCTCTTGCTGATACCATGCCAATAGTTGGTAGGGGCATTTGGGCTGAGGTTGAGCTCACAGAGGGGGATGTGGCTGCATTCAGTGGCTCAGGTACCTGTACATGGAGATGCCTATACTGTGGTGGGATCTTCACTGGATCGCTTACCAGGCTCAGAGCTCAGTTGCTATGGCTCAGAGGGCCAAATGGGCGGGGGATGGGCATATCTGCCTACCCATGATTTTTGATAGGCTTCAACTAAATTTGCAGATTTAAAGAGGCCTAGTACAGCCATACTTTCTTTTCAAGATATCACAAAAAACTTAAAACCAATTAAGCTTTAAAGATTTACATGAAAAGAAAAGTTAAAAAAAGGATAGCAACTAGAAAGAAACAACTAGTTCCAATCTTTAACAACAGGCTCAACCATTTCAAGAATAACTTGAAACAAAGGTATAGGAAACCAAACAGCCACATTCCATTAATAGGAATACCAAACCGCAAACACACATAAGAGAACGTGTGCACCTTGAAAAGGAAATCGGCTTCTCTGATACCAAATGTTACAACTCCCATGAATCTCCGATTGCCTTGAAGATTACCGCACACACCATACCAGTGACGACGCACCATATCCACCCATCCATAGGGTCACAACCGACCCACCCCCATGCACTGGAGCTATCGACATAGTCATGCCTAGTCGAGCCTCCTATGATAACCGGCATCCCATACCACCAACCATCACCCGCTCTCCCTAGCATACATCTCCTGCCCTGGAGATACATCATGGCTAATGCATGTGCTCTCCATCCACCAACTCCCAAGTAGACTGAGTGACTGGAAAGAGGGAAACCCCACCACTATATAGGCATAGCATAGTGGGTCCCATCCTGCCGGCGACACGTGACCACCTAAGATGGTGACGCGTGGCACCTAAACATGTCGATAACGCCAGACATACGTCATGCCCCTTACGAGGCCATCACTGAAGGGCATACTGTTATGGTACATAATAGGACATTTGGTCCACATGAGGCCTAGAGCTGAATTTAGTTGGAGGCACCCCATGTGTACCCATAAAGCATGTTGGACATATGACACCCACATCTTTTGGATCTTGAGCAGTTTCACGCCCACCCTCATAATGATCCATCTCCTCTCCCTTGTCAAGAAGCTTGAGGTTTGGTGTTTGCTAAGTTTCTTGATTCTCCATAAAGCTAATTGATTTCTATCACGTGATTGATGTGTTTAGTGTCATCTATCATAGTTAAAATGCTAGATAGGATGATTTACAGTTTCAACAAGAATCTACTAAGTGGAAAGGATATAAATAGTTGGTTGAGTTGGCTTGGAATTATTCCTATCAATGATCGCACACCCACATGCACTCTCTCTCTCTCTCTCTCTCTCTCTCTCTCTCTCTCTCTCTCTCTCTCTCTCTCTCAGCAGACACTTCACACTTACTTTCGCTGATATGTACTTATTCTCCACCTGCCCCGGGTTGTGGGCATTGGTACCTTTTCTATAGCTCTTCTATTATACCTGGCCCGGGTTGTGGGGTTATTTCACTTCTCCTTTGTTCTACTTTCATTCGTAGCTAGTTTATAGCATTTTACGGCCACGTCCTCCTATGGATGATGCTCCCACTGTTGCTTGTACATATTTTCCTTTTGGTCTTATGCACCCACGGGTGTCCAAAAGACGTTAATAAAGCTTTCTTTCTCTCTCTCTCTCTCTCTCTCTCTCTCTCTCTCTCTCTCTCTCTCTCTCTCTCTCTCTCTCTCTCTCTCTCTCTCTCTCTCTAGCGCGGGGTAGCGCGTTTTGCTGCCCCATGACCTGTTTTACTGTTTTTTTTTAATAAAGCGTCCAAAAAAAAAAATTAAAAACAAATAGGACATGTTCGACCCCGAGTCCGGGGGCCGGTCGTGTCCGGGTCCGGACACTGGACGCGGACGCAAAAAGGCTGCGCCCGGCCCGGACACTCATGTATGTTTTATATATGTTTATATATGATACTATCTGAGAACCATGGACGGTTCACCACGGTTCTCAGAACCGTATGGTTCACAAAAATTTTAGAGGTGAACCATGGTGAACCGTGTAATAATTAATTAATTAATTAATGTTCTTTTAAAAGTTCCCACCCCCCAAACTGTGTTGCAGCGGATCGCAATCCGCTACAAAAACGTTCCGGAACGTCAGCGATCCGCGACCCGGATCGCAATTTTTTTTATTTTTTTATTTTTTATTTTTTTTTTGTGGAATAGGAGTAATGGCCAAATTTTTTTTTTTTTGATTTTAATACTAACTAAATCAGTTTTGAATGGTGTTCTGATGCCAATGATTTGCAGATCTACTGATTCCGTTTTTTGTTAGAAAATGATAGAAAGAGTTAGAAGGAGCCTTCCTTAGATTGGCAGAAATTGTATACTTCTTTTGGAATAGCTGAAACAGGGGGTTTGGGGGGGCGGTAGCCCCCCGAGAAACGGAACCTTTTTGTTTTTTTTTTGCGATTCTGGGAGGAGAAACGCGTTTCTGAGAAACGCGGTTTCCGAAACGTCTCCTCCCAGAAATGCAATTCTGTGCAACTATGGTTCGGGGGGCAGTAGCCCCCCGAGAAACAGGGGGCCGGGGGGCGGTAGCCCCCCAGTGGGGGGTTTGGGGGGCAACGCCCCCCAACGACGGGGTCCGGGGGGCCCTGACGGTAAGGCCTCTTCATGATTTGGCCTTCCAACTCCCTGAGTGAAAACACACTTTTTGGTGTTTCGCACCCTAAACAGTCGGCAAACTACACAGTCCAAATTTCTGAAACCATATGAAAATGCAGCCAGTTTTCTTAAACCATCTACTGATGTCCAGATTTCTAATCAATGTAGCCCGCAGCCATCTGAAACCAAGCAACAGATCTACATAACAATTGCTTTTTTAAAATCCTTTCGCATGATACCCATTATTGGCAACTATACAAAAAAAAAAAAATTGCGCTCCGGGAAACCCCAATGGGAAATCCCGGAACGCGGACTGCAACCTTGCCCCCAAAACAGCCCAAAAAAGTGCCAAAAAAAGCCAAAGAAAAACCAGAATTATTTAAGGAGTTTAATTATTTCTTTTGGGGAGGACCATACCATTTAATTAATTGATTAATCAATGGCTTTTTTTTTTACTTCCCACCCCCAAAAACAGCCCAGAAACTGTGAAATGAGGGCCAAAAACAGCCCAAAAATTGTAAAATGAGGGCCAAAAACTGTTTTGGGGAAAATTGGCAAAAAAGAAATTTAATATATTAATTAATTAATTAACTGCAGGAACCGTACCACGGTTCATGAACCATGGTACGGTTCACCCCACAGTTCCCAAGACCCACGGTTCTGAGAACCGCGGGTTCTATGGTATCTATATATATTATATTGTACAAACATTAATTAAATTAATTTCAGTGGGTTTAGGCTATTTTTATGCCATGAGATCGAAAAATATTTAAGTTTTAAAAAAAAAATTGCAAACACATTTAAAATCGATATATTTTACAAGTTCGGGGTTTAGGAAAATGTGATCTATAGACATGGAAAAAATGTTTGACCATTCTCTTAGATGGAGGTAGTGAAATTATGTCAAATTTTCAGATGCTATGAATGCCCTCGGGTTTCAGTTTCATTCCTTCTATGGTTTAGGGTTTAGCTCAAAAGTACTCTGGGAGTCCTAGACTTTAATGAAGCAAAATCAAGTCTCAGCGAATGCATGCATCAATGTGTGCATGTATGGAAAAGGCAACCTGGGACAAAATCCCGAAACGCTTTCTGGAACACGCGCCATGCATCTATGGCACAGTTGAATCACAAGCAACTTTTCTTACCACCTCTCTTCACACGGCCGCCTCTCTAGCCTTTCCTCATCAGTCTCATAAAGGCAAATCCACCCATTCATCACCACCCCGTCCTTCCTGGTGTGACGCCGAGTGTCGCCCTCTCCATCATCTTCTCATCCATGCACACACTCATGCTCCTCACCTTCTCCTCTCCTCCCAATGCTCATATCACCGTACACTCCACCGTAAAAAGCATGCCTACAATGATTCCGAAGGAAAACGTCTTGTTGACCTTCTGTTCAGCTCTTTCTCAGGTGCTTTTTGGCGTGATGCTTCCCTTTCTTATTATTAGAAATAACTAAGATATTACCGAACCAGTTTCGGACTAGCCATAAGTTTAAGAAATGGCTTTTGTTTCGGCCTTTCTTCTTTTCCTGAGCATAGGCTGAATAAGCCGCAGGCAAGCATTATGAACACAGCAAATATCTTTTAGATCCAGGAATTGCTTATGCCAAAGCATCATATAGAATCTTTTGGATTGGCAAAGTCCCCCATTACAAGTGAATAAAGAGTACTCATTGTGAACACAACATATATCTTTTAAATTGGCGAAATTGCTTCGCTAAGAAGCATCATATATAAGACTCCTTCATTCGAAGAAGACTTGGGAGGAGGTCTTGGCGGACGACAAATGGGGAGATAAATAAATGCCTTTCTTCCTACAACTCAGTTTGTAGTGTATTCGCAATTGCTCGATAATGGAAAGTACTTTTTCTAAAGGAATTTACCCGAAAAGCTATGCCCTTTTACAACATAATAGTACTCTTTACGAAATAAATAAGAGGTGCAAATTTTTCTGAAGTAGGGTCAGACTACCAATGTAAGCGCAGGAGGTGACAGTGAATAATTCACTATGGTAGCCAAGGCCGGGGACGGGGCTAATACCATACGAAACATGGGAGTCGGCTTTTGGCCCTTCGATGGCATTTATCATTCGTGTAAAAGGGCATTTCTTTTTGGTAAATACCAATAAATAATGCAATAGGCACTTCACTAGTTGATTCTACACCATCGTCATTGGTCGTGCTTTGGTGACTACGTGCGGTGTCAACTTGTTTCTACCTCTACCCACCACATGGGGTGGCTTTGGCGGAGATTCGCTTCGCTTTGTTGTTGCAAAGCTTTGGCAAGCGGTGATGTTACGAGCTCGTAACCAGTGCCGAACCCTAGAGAACACAGATAGGTCAGATACCACAGTCAGGGTCGTGTCCAGCGTACATGACCAACAGGGCAAGACAGTGTGAGTAGTGTGCCCCAGCACGGTCCATAGTCATGGCGGGCATAACACAGCCTAGGGACCCTATCAGCAGGATAGGGCTCCCAGTTGGGTCCCGACGTGCAGTGGGCCACGTCAGTGCCACGTGGCCGACACTTGGCAGTAGCATGCTACCAGTCCTCACACTGGGCTAGGAGAGGCTTACTCTATATCAGGGAGTAGGCAAGGTTGGGTGGATCAGTTAGTGTTTGCCCTATTGTGGTGTTAGGATCTATTACACTGGTATCAGAGCCATCTCCATCCTAGGGAGTTTAGGAGCAGCAGTAGAGAAAGCTATCAGAAGATAGGAAAGATCTAGGAGATTCTCAGAAAAGAATAGAGGAAGAGAATCGCTGTAGTTGCAGCCTTCAAACCCTTGAAATTCACTGAGAATTTCCAGTTCTAGGAAGTAAAATTCTTGTGTAGGTAAGTCGCTGGACAGGTAGCAATCTATCTCTATTTTTAGGGATCTGATTGTAGTTTTTGGAAAGGAATTTCAGTAAAGCTGAGCGGATTCTGGGAAGGAAGGATAGTACACGTCCATCGTTGTAGAAACAACAAGCTACCTCTGAATTTCCAGAAGAATCTGAGAAATTTTGAGGGGATTTCAGAGCACATTTCCCTAGAAGGGCCAGCGCTGGACAGGGTAGTGAAAAAGTTAAATTTCATCCTTGTTTTTTGAGAATTCACAGGAGTTTGAGCGTCAAACTTACTTGCTACAGACCAGCGACCTACAGGCTGAGATTAAATCAGAGATCCAAGGTGATTTCAGAGCTGTAAATTGGACAAATCGGACCAACTCAGATGCTGTCAGATCAGCGAGGGTAGGCAGCTTTCAATTTCAGAAAGTTCTATACTTTTCAAGGTCCTTTGCCTCGTTTTTTGGAGCCCCACGTCTGCAATCAGGGCAGTGAGCAACTCTACTCAAGACACCGGAAATCTTGGTGCTATTTTGGAGCCATAAACAGGGACTTTCCGGGACAGCAGGTCTGAAATTTTGGGTGGAAGAGCTGAGAGGGTTCCTTTTCGTAATTTCTTTGGAAGTACAGTCCTCCGAAACAGCTAAGTCATCTTTCCTTTCCCTTGTACAGTTGTAAATTAGTCTTTTAGACTTTTTTTTCCTTCAGAAGCTAAGGTAGCTCTCTTTCAGTTCCGAAGATGACCACTCCTCAGGGACCTGATCAACCCCCGGAGAGAGGCTTTGACGAACTTGAAACAGAAGCCTTGGCTTACAGAAAGAGGAAGGAACCCATGGAAGTGGAAGAACAGGAACAGTTCGCCGAAGAACTCGACGAACTGGTTACCAAGGAGCAGTTTCTCCAATTGGTAACAGAAGTGGATGAACTGAAGTTGGCATTAGCCAATTTCAAGTCCAGTGTGGACGACTCGTTCGCTGAACTCAAAAACTTGATTTTGAGTTCCGCGAAAGAAAGCCTTCCCTCCACTTCTCAGTTATCCCCTTCTCCACTTCCATCAGTTTTGGGTGAGACTTTACGGTCTCACCCCAGTGTTTTTAAAGACTTAAAACCTCCTACTTTTAATGGGGAAGAGAAGGATAAAAATGCAGATATTCTACAAACCTTCCTCAGCAAATGGAAGAACATTCATGCTCTTAAACAGACCCCCGACCATTTGCAAGCTCTTGAGGCCAGTCTTTCCTTAGGGCCCATGGCCTATAAGTGGTGGTTAAATCTCCAGCAGACTGGGCAGACTCCCCGGTCATGGAAAGCTTTTGAAGAAGCTTTCCTAAGAGAATTTCTAACAGAAAATGAACTTGATAGAGCCTGGGAAGCCTGGGAAAGAACAGTAATGGACAAGTCCCTCATCCAATATATCTCGCAGTATCGAGAAGCAATTTTAAAGATTAAAAATATGGATGACTGTCAGAAAATCAGGGGATTTGTCCGTGGCCTCAAAGATGAATATAAAGTAGAGGTCCAGAGAAACTCGCCTACTACCCTTGAGCAAGCTCTCAAATATGCTCAAATCTATGATGATTCAGTGGGTAGGAAGAGAGCGAGACAGCAACCACTTTCTGAGCAGCCTCCTCAGAAAGACTTTCAATTTAAAAAGAAATTTTTAAAAAGAAAGAAAGAAGATAAATTTAAAAGTGAAGCTCCTCAGAAACGCCCTTCACTCATACAGCCCTTAAAACCAGATGATTTTGAGAAAGCCAAACAAGAACGTTTGTGCTTTGTGTGTATGGGCAAGGGACACACAGTCAAACAGTGTCCCAAGGGGCCTTTCACTAGAAAAAAATAAGAAAGATAAAAAACAAGTTCATCTTGTTCAGGCTGTATGTTTCCCCAGTGACTCGGCAGCTTCCGAGATCAAAGTGTATCATGAAGATCATGAACATTGTTGCCAGCTGACCTCTGCAATGCTAGCAAGACCCTTCAGCTTTGGGCCGCATGACCTAGTACGTATGCATGGGAAAGTTGGTAACCAGTCAGTAAGAGTCATGGTTGATGATGGGGCAACCCATAATTTCATCAACTACACCCTGGTTAAAAAGCTTAAACTACCAGAAGTACCTAGTCAGCATAGGTACATAGTTTCATTAGCTAAAGGTGAAGATAAAAAAATATGGGAAACTATGGTAAGTAAGTTAAATCTTGGTATTCGGGGGTACCAAGATGAAATAAACTTTCAGATAATGCACCTGGATCGAACAGACATTGTTCTCGGGAGAGATTGGCTCTACAATTTAGGACCTTCCCTCCACAGAAACTATCAAGAGAACACCCTCAGCTTTCAGCATAAAGGCCGAGAGATCCAGTTGCATGGGGAGCATGATGTTCCCAACAGTCCTATGGTCTGCAGTTCAGAGCTCTGTCAGCTAATCGGAGAAGAAGACCATCAGGTATTCTTATGTGACTTTCAGTTTATTCCTGAAGTTTCTATTTCCAGTTCTATTCAGCAAAAAATCAGTAAATTAGAAACTTTGTTGTCTAAATTTAAAGATGTTTTTCCTGAAGATTTACCACATGGTTTACCACCTAGCAGAGAGGTAGATCATGTAATAAACCTAGTACCAGGTACAGCACCTGTTTCTAAACCTCCGTATCGGGTCAGCCAACAGAGGATGAAGAAATAACTAGGCAGTTAACAGATTATCTTGGGAAAGGCCAAATTCAGACCAGTAGTTCACCATGGGCCTCACCAGTCCTATTGGTGAAAAAGAAAGAGGGATCTATGCGTCTTTGCGTAGATTAGAGAGCCCTCAATAAAGTCACAATTAAGAATAAATACCCTATGCCTCGGGCAGACGAGTTGTTTGATCAACTCGACGAGGCTAAGTTTTTCAGTAAAATAGACCTTAGATCGGGATATCATCAAGTCCGTATAAAATCGGAAGATGTCTCGAAAACAGCTTTTAGGACTCGTCACGGTCATTATGAGTTTAAGGTGATGCCATTTGGGCTCAGCAATGCTCCAGCTACTTTTATGACCTTGATGAACAGTGTCCTCAGACCATACTTGGGTAAGTTTGTAGTCGTATTCTTAGATGACATCCTCGTTTATAGCAAAACGAGGAAGGAGCATCTAAAACACCTCAGAGAGGTGTTTCGACTGCTCAGAAAGCATAAGCTCTATGCTAAACAATCCAAGTGTGAATTCTTCGTTGAAGAAGTAGCATATTTGGGTCATATTATCTCTTCAGATGGGATTAAAGGTTAAAGCCATACTCAGTTGGCTGAGACCTCAAAATATTTTGGAACTTCAGACCTTTCTTGGTCTGGCGGGATATTACAGACGATTTGTCAAGGAATATGCTCAGATAGCAGTTCCTATGACAAATCTCCTTAAGGGGAAGGGAAAGGAGTTCATTTGGGAGTTCGCACAGCAGGAGAGCTTTGATGCTCTCAAAACAGCCTTAGCTACAGCACCGGTTTTAAAAGTCGTCGACCCCAATCAGCCATTTGTGGTCGAAACAGATGCTAGCGACTTTGCAGTAGGTGTTGTGCTAAGTCAGGGCGGACGACCAGTTGCGTTCAAGAGTAAAAAACTCGAGCCAGCTCAGACTAGGTACAGTGCCTATGAAAAGGAACTCTTTTCTATAGTCCATGCCCTTAAGACTTGGAGGCATTATTTGTATGGTACCAACTTTGAGGTCCTGACAGACCATGAGAGCCTCAGATACCTTTGCAATCAACCTGAGCTTAGAGGTCGGAAAGCTCGTTGGGCAGAGTTGATGCAAGAGTTTGACATGTCTATCAGATATAGCCGTGGAAAATTCAATACAGTAGCAGATGCCCTTAGCAGAATGCCTATGATAAACGAGCTGAGTTTTACTCAGATTCGTAATGAGTTACTCGAGTCCTTGAGAGGGAAATGCCAGCATGATGCATTCTTCTCTACTATCTGGAACTCAGTCCAAAGCAGACAGTTACAGACTCCAGAACCAGTTCCCGGGGCTGGTGCCAGTTCATCCAAGAATACGGCAGCTTCCGTTGAGGATGATTATGAGTCCGAGTATACGTCGTTAGATGACGTTGAGGATTCTGAGCCTGTATTACCCAAGCAAACCCCAGTGGTTGAGGGTCAGTTGACTCAAGGATTCAAATGGAAATAGTATTCCATTCAGGATGAGTACTTGCTCTATAGAGATAGAGTATGTGTCCCCAATTCAGAGGATTATAGGCAGCAGGTCCTATATGAATGTCATGACAATCCTAGCGCGGGACACCCAGGCATACAGAAGTCCTATGAGCTTCTTGGTAGGCAATTTTTCTGGCCCAGTATGAAAAAGGACGTCCACCAGTATGTAACTAGTTGCCAGAAATGTCAAGTAAATAAAGCAGAGCGTTTAAAGGCAAGAGGGTTGTTGCATCTCTTAGAAATACCAGCTGGTAAATGGGAGAGTATCTCCATGGATTTTATAGTAGGCCTGCCTAAAACCCAAAAGGGTAATGACGCTATATGGGTCACAGTTGACCGTCTGACCGAAATGGCTCATTTCATTCCGACCAAAACAATCGTTAGAGCTCCAGAGTTAGCGAGGTTGTTTGTAGACAGGCTATTTAAATTGTACGGTCTACCTTCCGGCATAGTCAGCGACCGGGACAATAAATTTACTGGAAATTTTTGGAGGGCAGTATTCCATCATCTCCATACTAAACTTAATATGAGTACCACCGACCATCCACAGACGGACGGTCAAACAGAAAGGGTAAATCAAGTGCTGGAGGATATGCTTCGTGCATACGTCAGCAAGAAGCAGACTAATTGGGAGGAGTATCTCTCGATACTAGAGTTTGCTTACAACGATACCAAACATTCAGCTACGGGATACAGCCCATTTATGCTGATGTACGGTTTTCAGCCACGCTCAAACAAGAAAAAGTTGAAGCAGCCAGAAACCAGATGATAGAACATGCTAAGCGTAGCATTAGGCAGTCCCAGGATCGAGCCAGGCATTATGCAGATCCACACAGACGGGATGTGCAGTTCTCCATTGGTGAGAAAGTCTACTTGAGAGTCCCAGTTGACTCTAAAACCCTCAAATCAGGAGTGTGTGCTAAGTTGTCTCCAAGGTATTGTGGTCCCTTTACCATCAGTAGGAGACTAGGCGAGGTCACCTATGAACTAGAACTCCCACACAGCAGTAAGGTTTTTCCAGTCTTTCATGTAAGTCAGTTACGAAAAGCCTTAACCAGATTAGACAATCTGGTAGGGGACAGTTTTCTAGTTCTCCCATTGGATCCTCAGCAACCTCCACATGAACCAGAGGAGATTCTTGATAGTAGAGAGACGCAGACTCGTCATACTCTATACCGAGAATATCTGGTTAAGTGGAATGATCAGCCTGTTGAGAATGCCACTTGGGAAAGAGGCAGCGTCCTTCGCAAGATTTTTCCAGACTTTGTCTTAGGACCAAGATGGTTCTTAAGGGGGAGGGAGTGTTACGAGCTCGTACCAGTGCCGAACCCTAGAGAACACAGATAGGTCAGATACCACAGTCAGGGTCGTGTCCAACGTACATGACCAACAGGGCAAGACAGTGTGAGTAGTGTGCCCGGTCCATAGTCATGGCGGGCCTAACACAGCCTAGGGACCCTGTCAGCAGGATAGGGCTCCCAGTTGGGTCCCGACGTGCAGTGGGCCACGTCAATGCCACGTGGCCGACACTTGGCAGTAGCATGCTACCAGTCCTCACACTGGGCTAGGAGGGGCTTACTCTATATTAGGGAGTAGGCAAGGTTGGGTGGATCAGTTAGTGTTTGCCCTACTGTGGTGTTAGGATCTATTACAGGTGATCAATGATTTTCTAACCGTGCGCTTTCCCGTGTTACAGTTTTAGCGCAGGGGCGGGAGTCCCGGACAAACGGAGGGGTCCATATAACAAGAGCGCCCATACCAGATCTTTTTTGAGTTAGGGAGAAGCTGGGAACGCGCACCTTCCCCTCATATGAGTGTTTTGTTCTTTAGAAGAACGCTTTGTATGCGCTCTGCGCCAGTATTTGCATCTTTTCTTGACCCGGAGCGCAGACTGCTCGCCAGGCGCTCCCTCCTCAGATTATTACATTTACTCTTCTTCACGCATCGTCTGCCCCATTACAACGTAGGTTGGTTGGCTCAGGCAGTTGGGCCAACGTTCCATTAACCTGCTGGGGACTAGTCTCAAATGTCAAGGGTAGAATGGGCCTTGAACATTTTAAGATATCTATGGAAAAAAAAAGTAGTAGGAAAAACATTAGTGTGTCTGGTGCCGCTTCAAACACTATGTCCTCAAACAGGAGGTCGAGACAATGCGCAGCACAGGGTCCAGAAAATGGGGAGATAGGCCTCATTAACAAGCCTCTCCATCACATGACAATTTGTAGCATTGTCCGTCACAAACTGCACAATATACAAATTATAGTGCACATAAATTATAATACACATAATTGATCAATGATCACTGGACAATATATGGCCAAACATATACTCGCCACTGGCCAACATGCATGCCTTGGAGGTGTCGATGGCTCTCAAAGCCATCGTGCCCATGCAAGAAGTCACCAAGATATTCAAAATTTGCCGCCTCCTTACATCAGTCCAGCCATCGGACATGATGGTACGCCCATACCTAGTTTCCAAGCAGCCAATGGCCATTTAAGTTAAGCGATGATTGTGGGAATTATATTTTCAGTAGGACTGTTACCTATAGATAGTAGATACTTATTACTAGATAATAGATACTAGACACATTATACTCGTTACTAACATAAAATAGACTTTAAACTTCAAAAATTAAATAATAAAGTTGAAACTTGAAACTTGAAAGGACTTACTTTTCCCAGGACTTCTTGATCGGTTGTAGCTCTCGATCAATGGAGGCCCGGTCGTCAAGAACTCCTCTCCTTCGCAAATGATCCATGATGGGATGGACCCTCCCACTCCAAACCGATCCTAGCACAGCTCCCATCATCTCCTTCCATGCAAGGCTCACAACAAGGTGAAATGGGAGGTCACGTGTGTAAAAGCACCTCCTAACATCAATCTCAGCCAATTCCTTGTTTGATTGCGTCCAAGAGGCCACATAATAGTCCTTGCCTCTATCTAGCCTGTCCTCGGCCAAGGGCTCTACCCCTCATATGTGATTCCTCCTCATTTGCTACGAACATTTCCTTCAGCTTGGCTTTTGGAAACAACTTCCCCTTAGTAATATTTATTGAGTTTCCTTGTGGACAATCAAAGGACTAGCGGCCAAGCTGCAAACATTCGAAATGGAGGTTCTCTCTTCTTGCTTTCGTTAGTATTTCTACATATGTTAGCATTGTACAAAGACCGATACACTAAGTTTATCTCGCTTCATTGGAGGTGAATCACCCAAGGTCAAGGGTCCACTTGGCCAATAATGAAGGCCAGCACATAAGAAAAATTTAACTAAACAAAGTTGCTACTTCCTCAAAAAAGGTAATGATTATTATTTCTAATTTCAACTTGCTCAAACAAAGGTAGCCAGCCGATGAGCAAAGTGGACTGCTACAAAGCTAGTTGATCGCAATGCATAAAAATATCTAAGGGAAGATGCATGCATTATGTTGATAGAACCAAAAAAAATATCGACACTTAAGGTGGTATTTAAACATAACAAAACAGATATACAGTCATTAGCTCTATAGAAGTCAGCCATGAACTATTAGACCATTGTCTCCCACTTCTAAGAATATGAAGGGTGCATCCACCTAGACTAGCATCAACAAATCAAAGCAGTTGCTACTACCTCATAGATAAGGATATTTCTTTTTGTTGTATGTCTTGATTTGAAGGTGGATTCGAGTCAAAGTACCAATCCGAAGGAGAGATAGGGAAATTCTAGTTCTAAACACCTCACCACTTATGGGAGGACATCATACGGAACATTACAACAGTTCAACTTTCTCAAAGAACAACTAAAAATACAAAAGGTAGATGGGTGCAGTGCATCACTGAAGCATAATTATACTCCATGTCAACCCCATACTTCTGTACACCCATACAATTATTTGAAGCATCAACAAAAAAAACTCAATCGATTCAATAATTCAAAGCCAGGAAATCAGATAATGGCGGGAAAAATATATAAGCTAACCATCTGTATATCTTCGCAAGAAACCTTCTTAACTTCAATGCTTTGAGGGGAAACAGAAGGAGACGCCACTGGAGAACCGTCAGTATGCTGCTGCAATTGTTTCTCTGTTCTTGGTTGCTTCGAATGTTGATTTTGTTGCATGTGTTCCTGTGCTGTGGACTGAGATACTTGTCGCTTGCCTGGGGATGATCCAACTGGAGAGTAAAGCTCCTAACAGAATGACAGAAAACAAAACTATGAAAGGATCACAAAAGTAACGATTAGTACGACTTGTGACAAACTAACTCAAAACTTACGGCACGCTCACTAGGCAACTACAACTTTTAATGAGGCGGTGAGGTGACTGTAATATCCAAAGAGCAAACTGTTGTGAAAATGTTGCAATTCAAACTTGACACTGCCAGTATACGCAATCATGTGAAGTAAGTTATTTGCTTAAAATGGGCATATGACCCTTAGAGCCTCAGAAGGCGTCACTAAAAGTTATCGTCTCTTGGCATGACACTTGGAAAGTTGTAATTTGCATAAGGCAATATGTACGAAATGTCTACAGCACTCATTTTTCTTTTGTATCAGTGTGTGATGAAATTGCTAGTCTTGCTTTATGCTTTATGTTTTTCTGTGAATTCTCAATGTTATGTGCTGCTCTGATTAGCGACATTGTGGTAGGATCATAGCGTTGTGGTAGATCGTAGCATTGTCAAGCTGTTTTGCTTATAGTAGTTATGGGCCGACGACTAACCCTGGGGAGTCTTCGAGAAAAGGACGAACAGTCTCAAATATTCTTGGCTCTGACAGTTGATTATCTTCCTTGTTTGCTTGACACAGCATTTTCATGCTTGCAGATGGCAGCGGACAACACAGGGCTGATTTACCCCAGAATCATAGAGAAACTTGAAGGTGACAACTACAGAAACTGGAGTTGGAAGATGAAGCTCATCATTGAGGAGAGAGCATTGTGGGTTGTGGAAGGGAGCGAAGTCACCGAGCTTCATGATGAAGAGCGACCAAGGGACCAAGTAGCTGCAGATGCGCTGCTCAGCAAGGAAAGGAAGACTTTTCTAGATCTGTTTGTTGTTAGGAGGACTCACCTTAGCCAAATGATGGGGGCAAAGACATCAAACAAAGTGTAAAATCTGCTCAGAAACTATATGAAGCAAGGGGGGATTGTGAACATGACCGACAGGAAATTGCAATCTTTCAGGATGACAGAGAATGAACACATGGCCACTCATTTGGACAAGGTGAAGATGATGGCTAGGCAGCTGAAAGAAGCTGGTGTTTACAATTCTGGGGAGCTTGCAAGACAGTTACAAACAACTGATCATGATGTTCAAAAGGCAGAAGGAGAGGTTAGATGTGGGTTACACGTGCAAACGCCTCATGCAAGAGGAAGCAAGGAGAGCACATGGCAAACAAGATGAGGTGCTGCTGCTGACAGGTTCAAGAATCTCAGGATGAAGAAAAAGGAAAGTCAAGATGCTTGACAGGAATGGCATGAATGGCATGGAAACAGAGAGTTTCTCAAGAAGCGGCCGAATGTGAAGTATTAATACTGTGAGGAAATGGGACAATTTGTCAAGCACTGTCCAAAGAAATATGAAGACTTGAAAAGAAAGGCTATGCCAGAACCAAACCTAGCTGAGACAGAACGAGAAAAGAAAATAGTGGCACTGATGGAACATGTACAGATAGTGCCTAAAAAGATCGGACCACTCACTGACAATGAGAGCAAATCATCTCATAGTTGAACAAAAGTTGTCAATGTTGCCACCAAGATGACAGGATTGAAGGATGAGGCAGATCCGAGCTGTACTTGGATTCCACAGCTACATCCCACATGGCCTTCAATTGGTCATATTTCCACAGAGCGCCTGGGGAAAGAGAGGTCATTTTTGGACACGAAGGAGTCATCACAGCTTTGTGTTTGGAGTTGGCCAAGGGCAAGCATATAATGCTGAGTGGTGGTCGTCATGTGCCAAACATACTGAAGAGTCTGATTTCCATAGGAAATGTCACAGATATGGGGCTGAATATTGTCAGGGACAGGGAAAGACGTAGAACGAGGCTGAGTTAGCAAAAATATGTTGAACAAAAGCTTTGCAGGTTCAAAATAGAGGTTTGCAATCCAATTAGCACACCCATGGATTGTTGAATTAAACTGAGCAAGATGATGATGCCTAAAGATCATGAAGACAAAGAGCAAATGAAAAAATGCCCACACAGAAGCATGATAGGTTCACTAAGTATGCAATGTGTGCACAAGGCCAGACATTGCTACAGCAGTCAGAAAACTGAGTCAATTTCTGATCAATCCAGGTCCGAATCATTGCGTAGCAGCAGAGATGGTTCTGAGATATTTACAAGGCCCGAAGGAAATGGGAATTTGTAACTTAAGGAAAATCTCAATCACAAGATATGGAGACTCAGATTGGGGCGAGGATTTGCATGATTGAAAATCAACATATGGGTATGTATTTATGATCAGACAGGGAGCAGTTACATTGTGTAGTGACAAGCAGAAGTCGGTCGACCATCGCGCTTTTATCAACGGAAGCAGAGTATGTTGAGATATGCTAAGCATCAAAGGAATATCTCTGGATCAAAAGTTATATCTAAAGATAAGAGTCAATTCTAACTGAATGGTTATGAATAACGATCAGGGCTGTGTCTTCCTGGGGGATGTCATAGACGCAGCAAGCACATTGACTTGCAATACCATTACAAAGACTTAGTAGAGGGAGATTAATAAAGATTGCACGCTGCTGCACAAAGGACATGATTGCAGATATCGTGACTGAACGACCAAACCCCTAAGCAAAGATAGATTTATTTTCCTCAGAGATAATACCAAAAAAAATTGGATTGAGGAATGATTGGTGTGAAAATGCTGCAATTCAAACTTGACACTTGACAGCGTACGGAGTTATGTGAAGTAGGTTAGTTATTTAATTAAAATGGGCATATGACCCTTAGGGCCTCAGAAGGCGTGACTGAAGTTATCGTTTCTTGGCATGACACTGTAAAGTTGTATAAGGCAGTATGTGCCAAATATCTACAGCACTCGTTTGTCGTCTGTATCAGCGTGTGGTGAAATCAATAGTCTTCCTTTGAGATTCTCAGCTGTGCGTTGCTTTGATTAGCTGCATTGTGGTAGGATCGTTGCATTGTCAATCTGTTTTGCTTACTAAACCAAGGACCTGATGTTGCTGTAAAAGAAGGGCACAAGCTGAGGAAAATTAACCAACAAAAGAAGGAAACCTGAGCCTGCGAACTGTAACATTACGCAAGACAGCAGTAAACACCAAAAAGAGAAAACTAAAGTAGGACCTAGCAATGCCCAGGACATCCATTTTGCTCTCAAGCCTTTCTAATTCAAATACCTTAGCAACGTTAGAGTCAGGTACTTCCACACCGTCGCTACAGTCATCTGACAAATATTGCGGCTGCGGCGGCATGGAAATCTTTCGGTCTTCCGGTCAGATAGCATCACATTCTGCTGAGTAGTGTGTCAAACAACTGCTAGTTTCCGTTGATGAGTTTTTCCACTTGAACTGTAACATACGTTTTCAGCCATTACTAACAAAGAAGAGTCAAGACTGATGAAAACTTCATGACGACAACCATTACCGAGTGTTCTTCCTCAGAATATAAAACCGCATCAGCCATTATCACAAAGTTCCGCTAAATGCAGTGATTAAACTGGACGGAAATGCGGTAATTACTCTGCAAGGCATGGATGAACACTACAGATTGGGCATTATTGGAAGATAGCCGTGCCTTTTCGATCGAAAAAGTAGATCAGAAGTAGATTATGGCGAAGAGAAAACGAAACCCTAGGGATGATGAAACCCTAAAAATGGATCGTAGATGAAAAGACGTTCAAATTAGTTCGACAAGACAAACAAGAAAGCGCCAATTTTCAGGTCTTTTAAAAAAAAAATCTCAAATTTTCGGATAATTATTTGTTATGGGATGGTGTCTAGCTTGAAGTTGAATTGAAGGAGAACTTGGGACTTAGGTGGCCACCCAAGTTATGATGCCATTGCACACGCGTGTGAGGATATATCGTGGTAGCTCTTAAGCTCGGCCTCTCCATTCGTGAACACTTGGAACGTATGATCTGTGGGGCCGTGCACATTGTTGTTGTGCATGTCCTTCTACAATGCGAAGATTGCAATTGCATGTGCTTCGGAGCCGTGAAGTTGTGGCCACCCACCCCTTTGGAGCCCTGAAGATGCTTGACGCATGCCCTTTGCGGTTGGAATCTCAATTGTTGTCTGTCGTATGGTGGACCTGGTGCCCCTCATTGAAAATGTTATGCATAGTCATCTAGTGTTGGGTCATTAGATCTTGTAAGTCCTCTCCTAGTTAGTCAAAGAGAGAGAAAAATATGACCTGCTCGGTTTTTTTGGCTCGGCCTTATAGGCAACCATACATAGGAATCCCACAACAAAATTTTGTATTATGTTTTATGTTTCAAAAAAATTTCTCAATAGTTTTTTGGGTGATTGTTGGCATTTATGTTGTTGTCACATGTATTACCCACATGAGACCCAACGAGGTTGGCTTGGTTAGTTGGCTTGGCATCCTAAGTTTCTTTGGTCCCAAGTTCGAGCCCCTTGGAAGCACACCCATGTATATGCACAACCATGCAAAGGTCTAGCATGAAGTTGCCATTATCCACTCTTATGCTCCTCCTTATGGTACTTAGTATGTGACATTTGATACTAGTTTGTGCTTGGTTTAATTAAGAGCTATTTTCAAATGTTTGATCGATCTTAATTGTGATATATATATTAGGCATGATATCTAGCTTATAATTATCAACAATTGTGATATTTAAAGTTCAATATGTTTCTTCATAAGATCAATCAATTTCTTGGAATAGTTGTCTATGTGCCAATTTCATCTCTAGCCTATCAATTAAATTTAATCAATTTACTAAATTTTGCAATGGTGTGTGGTAGCTTGCAAAAGCATTTGGATTGGTTATATATTTTTGGGCGTCAAATTCCGTCATAGGTATTTGTTTCATTCCCGATTTGTACTTTATGCAAATCTATGTTCTCTTTTCTACATATCTTGTGATTTTGATTACAAATGAAAATGGGAAAGTAACTTGTTATGTTAATCAAATTTGTGGTTTAAGTAAGTTTCCCCATAAAATCATTTATCTTCTAGTCTTTACTCAAATTGTGTTTGTCAAAATTTGAGAGGTAGGCTACACAAATGATTGTAAAGATGTTCAATTTGCAAATCTTCATCGACTAAAATTAGATTCAAGCTCAATATTGAAAGTGAAAATGAAACAGACATACGTGGGATGGTTAAATTCTTGTAGTCAATCACTTTATTATAAGATTCAATGGTATATGATAACAAAGGACATTATCACGATCGCCAAGTGAAGATCTTCTCAAATCCTGTTACATGCAACCAAAAAAGGACACCTGTGGAGCAAAACCACCCAACCAACAGGAAATGGCTCGTCAAAATCCTAACCACTTCACCCCCAAGCCAAGGTGATTGAATGCAAGTAACAAGAGGATCCTGACTTCTGAAATAAAAAAAATACGACGAGGAGATGGGCGAATTCCAATAGATTATATTCTCCAAAAGCAAGAGAATATCTCTCTAGGATCCCTTCAATCCTATCAAAAACATTTGACCTCCTATTCTTGCACAAAAAATGTCAATCACCATCTCCACAAGTCCAATTAGAGTACATGGGCCCTCATAAGATTATTAATTATATTATCGGCCAAGTCCGGAATAATGTGGCATAACTATTAACCTTATACACTAGAGTACCGACTATCCATGTCATGAATTATTCCGAATTCCACATACTGGACATGGACGTAACATTCTCCCCCCCTTGAACTACTTCTATCCTCAGAAGTGGAAACTAGAGAAGTCCTTCTTTATGCTTTCAACCATTTCCCATGAATCATCATCCTCAGTTCGACCCTTCCACCTAATCAAGCACTCAAAGATAGAACAATTTCTCAATCGTTTATCTCTGGTTCTGAGCACTCTTTCAGGTTTCAAAGGTACACTAAGTGATAAGTCCTCCACATATCCTCCATAGTCTAATTAGTTCTTTCCGTCTGGCCATCTTATTCAGGATGATCAGTAGAACTAAGACCAAGCGAGGTTTCAAGCTTATGAAATACAACTAACCGAAAGTGACATATAAACTTAGGATCTCTGTCACTGACAATATCACTTGGCAATCCATAAAGCCTAAATAATCTTTTCACAAGCATCTGGACTAAATTTAAAGCCTTTGTAGTTGACTTTCCTTGTATGAACGACTAACTTAGTTAACATGTCCACTACAACCCAAATAGTTGACTTTACTAGTATGTGTTGGATTTTAATACTCATGACCAAATCCATGGAGTAATGAGCATCCTGAAAGACTCAATCGAAGTCGACTCCAAAGTCATCAAAGTGTCCAAATTTCGACTTCGTCAACTTCAACTTCTCATGTGTATACTCATCTGATATATACAACATCGACCTACCCAACATCGAAGTCATCGACTGCATCGACTTCGACTTCTCAAATGTATATACTCAACTTACTTCATCAAGGCACCCGACATTTAAGTATTCGAAGTACCCGACTTACTTCAGTCTATCAACTTCGACTTCTTATGTATATACCCATCAACCGAATTCGTTGACATATCTGACTTCGTCGACTTAACTGAATTTGCCATCAACCGACCATTGTCGATTATTTCCATCAGGAAAAAATCGATCCAAATAAACTGTCATAAGTCTTTATGGCAATTCACCTACTATTGTACATACAGTTATTGCTCTAAGGCGGTTGTAATAAATGCTAAATAGATATTTAACAAACAGATATTTTACAAGTAGATATTTTGTAATCAGCTATAACAGACTGATGAATAGTTGAGTAAAAAAAAAAAAAAAGTGACAATCAATTAATCTTCTCTCAAGAAGAATTTTGAGTAGCGAGCATTATCATGCTCAACGACAAGCTGAAGTTATCACTTTGAGCCATTGTACTCATTGTTGATATTTATCAGAGTGCAATTTTTGTTTCACAAGTGTATTGTTCATTTGCGCTTCTCTGAATTATTCATCTTGATTATCTTTGCTGCTAACTGTGGCGCTTCCGATTCTACACCCACACTCACTCAGACTTCCGTTGCCAGTCAATTTCACGATTTTCGACATGGTATCAGAGCGGGTGGCTCAGTAATCAGCATCTCTATTGCAGATTATCAGTCTTGTTTCTATCAAGACATCATTTCAACAAGTGCATAGCTAGCAGTATTCAGATATCGTTGTTTCTACCAACAATCTCTACACCAGAATGGATTCATCTTTCAGTTCCTCTGTTGACAAGCTCGATGGATAGAACTACCATCTCTGAAAGTTCAAGATGAGAGTAGTTCTACTTACAAAAGAACTATGGAACATCGTTAATGGCACTGAGGTCAAACCAGAGGCTGATGCAGCCAGCATCACCAAATGGAGACAGAGAGATGGCAAGACATTTGCCTTGATCACTCTCAATATCAAGGACTCTCAAATCAGCCACATACGTGTTGCTCAGACCGCTAAGGATGCATGGGACATCCTAGCAACTCTCTATGATATCAGAGACATCACTTCTAAGCTTCATCTGAGGAAGAATTTCTTCACTCTCGAAATGTCTGATGCAGATAGTGTTTCGAGCCATCTCAATACTTTCAAGAAACTTATGGAGCAGATGACTACAATAGGATCAGTCATTGAAGATTCGGATGCAGTAATGACTCTATTATCGAGTCTCCCTTATGCCTACGAAACTTGGATTATGGCTATTTCAACCCAACAGCATCTCACTCTATCAAGAGTTATCTCAATGCTATTACAAGAGGAGATAAGAAGGGAATGCTTCCTCCTCCGGCTCATGATCGAATCCACAACCTCTATACATAAAGAAAAATCAGAAGTCTAGATCCAAGAGATTTGCGAAGCATGGTACTGGGTGGTATAGTAGGTTGATCAAAGTAATTTCATGCATGGATTCTATTTTTGAAAAAACTAGACAAAAAGTTGATTTTCCAATTACTAGGCAATTTACAATAATTTTTTTGATTTTTTAGAAAAATCAGTGTGTGTCAAGTCTGGTTCATGTTGGATGTTTTGAAATTAGTTCGAAGTGAAATGGCACTTGTGGAACTGAATAATCAATGATTTTTTTTATTATCAATTTTCACAATTGGTCCTTAGTGAATGAATTTCGAAAAACTCCCAGTTTTGTAAAAAAAAAATTGTTGAATGATCCTTAAAAGTTCGAGATTTTTCTAAATCAGTCTGATATTGGTTTAACAGAAAAGACTTAAAAAAAATTAATGACCTACTGAGATGTATCAGTCGGATAAAAGTCTTTGATTAATTTTACATTTTAGGTTGAAGATTCAGAATCTGGCAACTGATTAAGCTATTTCTCATTTCAGGAAATCAATAATGGCAGATGATAACGTAGGTCTTGAGGGTATGATACCTATGCCTATCTATCTATAGATTTGCCAACAATTAAGTCAAGCACTTAATGAAATGAACAATTGGAACAGTTTGAGGAATCAATAGATGGAAGTATTGTTAAATCAAGTTAAACTTTGTCTTCACCAAATTTGGGCTTTCAACCAGAACCTTTTTCGGGGGAGAAAGAGAAAAAGCCAGAGGTGGTAGACGACTGGTAAACCAGGTGGTCCAGTCATTTTAATTTGCATGCAATTTCGAAAGAAAAAAAGGAGCGTAGTTTTGTTGTTCCGAGGAAAGGCTTCATCGTGGTGATATGATTTGCAACCCAAACCTACCACATGGGAAGAATTCATGGAAGTATTTAGAAAATCATTTGTGGTTGCGAACGATTTGGACTTCTACCAAAGATTTGTCAGTTGCGAAATGGGTACTGGAGCTAAATACCTCACAAAAATATATCTTAGAACTAGGTATCAGCAAATTAGAATTCATCCAAATGATGTGCAAAAGACAGGGATTTGGACGAGATTTGGAGATTATAAATTCCTTGTGTTTCTTTTGGGTTGAGAAATGACCTACGACATTTCAACAAATGATGACGATATTTTTCGTCCATATCTAGGTCAATTCGTAGTTGTGTTTTTAGATGATAGTCTTATCTACAGTAGAACTCTTAAGGAGCATTTCAATCATCTTAAGATTGTCTTGAGAATTCTCATAAGAAAAAAATTATATGCTAAAAAATCTAAATGTGAATTCTTTAAGCATGAGTTAATGTACCTCGATCATAAGATCATCCCAGGGGGGTTGAAGATAGACAAGAGTAAGGTCAAGACAATGTTGCGAGTGGCCGATACCAAAGATAGTTAGAGAAGTTAAATCTTTTTTTGGTTTTATTGTTTTCTTTCATAAAGTCAATGGAAGATTGAGGATTATCCAAATGTAGTAGCGCCTTTAAATAATCTAGCTAAAGACAGAGTTAACAAGAAAAAGAAAAGAGGTCAACCTAGTCTACCTATTGAGTGGAATGAAGAACTGAATCAATGTTTTGAGAAACTCAAACATGTGGTTGCTTCAGCTCCTATTTTACAGATCACAAATCCAGATTTACCTTATGTTGTACGAACTGATGCAAGTGATTTAACGATAGGAGTGATTCTTTTACAAAATCATAGGCCAATAATGTTTGAAAGCAATAAACTTACCAAACCTCAGTTGCATTATACAACTCAGGAGAAGAAGTTATTTGCAGTGATACATGCACTTAAAACCTATAGGCATTACCTTTATGGTAGTCAGTTTATAGTGTATATATCTCACCAGCCTCTAAAGTACTTTTGTAATCAATACGATCTAAGAGGTCTTGAAGCTCATTGGGCTTAGCTAATAAGGAATTTGGTCATGAGATCCGATATGTCAAGGGCAGCTCTAACCAAGTTACAGATGCTCTCAGTCAGATTGGTGAATTAAATGAACTTTCGTTCACCCACATTTCCACTGATCTATATCTTTCATTAAGAGAAAAGTGTGAAATAGATTTTCATTTTGGTCGCATTTGAAAAATGGTTGAGACTGGGAAAAATCAGAATGGAAAAGAGATTAATTCACACAGGTCTAAAGTCACTAAGAAAGATGAGAAGATAATGGAACAGTTCTCTATTCGAGGTAGATTGCTATTTTGGAATGGGATAGTATGTTTACCAGCAGATGATGAGATAAAGAAGAGAACTCTGTGTAGGTCATCCAGATATACATAGGACTTTGGACTTGGTCAGAAGAGAGTTTTACTGGCCAAAACTAGCCATTTGTCGAGTCTTATGTGGTTAAATGTAAACCTTGTTAGCTAGCCAAAGTGAAACGCTTAAAGGCTGGAGGGTTGTTACATCCCTTAGATATTCCTAAAAAATGATGGGAAAGCATATGTATGAATTTTATAGTTGGACTTCCAAAGACCCAACATCAGAATGATTCTATTTGGGTTGTAGTGGACAGGTTAACTAAGTTAGCCATCCATACTGTCGCAAGTCGTGAAGTTGATTGGCAGCGGAAGTCTTAGTGAGGATGGGTGTTGGATCGGAAGCACCATAGTTAGCAGCAGAAATAATCAAGATGAATAATTTAGATAAGCGCAAATGAACAATACAGTAGTGAGACAAAAATTGCACTCTAATTAATATCAACAATGAGTACAATGGCTTGAAGTGATACCTTCAGCTTGTCATTGAGCATGATAATGTTGGCTACTCAAAATTCTTCTTGAGATAAGATTAATTGGTTGTTGCTTTTTTTTAAAAAACTCAACTACTAATCAGTCTGTTGTAGCTGATTACAAAATATCTACTTGTAAAATATCTGTTTGCTAAATATCTATTTAACGTTTATTACAACCGCCTTAGAGCTGTATGTACAATAGTAGGTGAACTGCCATAAAGACTTCTGGCAGTTTATTTGGATTGATTTTTTCTTGATGGACTCTCTCTCTCTCTCTCTCTCTCTCTCTCTCTCTCTCTCTCTCTCTCTCTCTCTCTCTCTCTCTCTCTCTCTCTCTCTCTCTCTCTCTCTCTCTCTCTCTCTCTCTCTCTCTCTCTCTCTCTCTCTTCTCTCTCTCTCTCTCTCTCTCTCTCTCTCTCTCTCTCTCTCTCTCTCTCTCTCTCTCTCTCTCTCTCTCTCTCTCTCTCTCTCTCTCTCTCTCTCTCTCTCTCTCTCTCTCTCTCTCTCTCTCTCTTCACTTCATGTGCTATGTTTTGAGACGAGGTTGTCGTTCGCAATGATGAACCCCTATACCACATAAGACACAACAATATGTGATGAAGACAAAGCACTGGGCTGTATGTCACCAATCCCAGTTAGTCATATAATTGAATCATGAGTTATCTTAAAAATTGAAACCTTAAAAGGCTTCATTGGAATTGTTTTTAACAAAACCATTGAGTTCAAATATTCTACATGTTTCCCATTAATTGATGGGTAGATCCTATTGAAGATATTAGATGATGCCCTCTCATTCAAATGATTTTACTGATCAGCATCAAGTCTTGGTATGCCCTGCATGTATGATCAACAAACTAGCTGAATTTAAGAGGGCGAGCAGTTTTATGACAAAGATAAAGATCAAGAACTATCAAAATCTTCTACTACAAACTGGCAGCCATGATCTTGGAAGTATTTGTTGTTTGATCTTTGGAAATAGTGTAGAAAGAACATGCTAAATTGAACTACTAAATGCAAATCACGATAAGAGCATAACCAGAAGAAAATTGAATAACATAAACAATGCTTGGAGAATAGTTTGCGATAGATTTTGTTTTTGTATTATATGAGTTTTGTGATACACATACAGGTCTTCACGTTCTTCACCTCTTTCCTATTTCTATGTCCTTATTGTCTGATTGCAGTCATTTATATTTATCCAGCAAAGGGTATTACAAAAAAAAATTACTAATTACAACAAAAAAAAATTTGTGCTAATCTATGATTAAGCTATGTATTGCTTTAATTAACTTTGTTTTAATTCGCGAGTTTTTCTCCCTTCACAACGGTCGAATCGAATAGTTTTGAGTCATTGTTGAGTCGATAGGTCGACTTGATCGTAATGCCTAGTAAAAGGGTTCCTTAATGGCAATGACCGCAATGTCTTGTAATAGGATGTCTTATGGGCAGTGACCATAATGAATTGTAACATGATGCCTTATGGGTAGTGATCGTAATGCCTTGTAATAGGATGCCTTACGAGAAATGACCGTAATGCCTCATAACATGATGCCTTATGGGCAGTGACCGTAATGCATCATAAAAGAGTTTCTTACATGTTTATTTTAGGCAGTGACCATAATGCCTCGTAACAAGCTTTCTTATGGGTTCTTTATGAGCATTTAGTTGATAGCTTGACTTGACAATGGGTCTAGTAAATAGGTTCGAGTCCATAGGTTGACTTGAAAGTATACCTTGCAGGATGCCTTACGAACAGTGATAGTAATCTGACACCAGATTGGTAGGGTGCATTTATGTTCTATCGCTGCCTGGTCCATCTATGTATGTTTACAATCCTTCCCAGAGGGTCGGATGAGTTGTGAGTAGGGTGCCTAATGGTATCCGGACATCGCCTCTCAATAGATCGACTAGAACAATTGTATGTTCCTTTTCCACCTCCTTGCTAGGGAAAGGGATTCCATACCAGAATGCTCATGCACATTCTGTCAGGTCTCGCAGATGAACTTCAACAATCTTGGATTAATTAGGTAGCAAGGGAAAGCGTGATCGTTTTCACCCTTGGGCTCACATTTGTCTTGCTCTTGGGCCGCCTCTCTGGCTTGGTCTAAGGCTTGGGTTTCTGCTGGCAGATTTCAAGGAATCCCCAAGATGTCAAGATGAGCTGTTATGAAGAACACCTCTCACCCTGAACTGAGGAGGTCTCATAAGAAAGAGAGAGGGACGAAGATGAGACCCGATCATGAGAGCCAAGGAATACTAGCTAGGAATGCAGTTTTAATTCATGTGAGCCTCATGATGAATCCCAAGAGGGGAATGACCATGTAGGAGCTAGTAGTATTTCTAGGCTAAATGCAAGTAGACCCCACTTAAATAAATTAGAGTGAGCCACCTTTTGATGGTGACCTCTAGTGGAACAGCTAATTCCACTTGGAATTTGTAGATAGTGGAATTGCCACTTGGGCTCCACATGGGCAGCCTCATTGTTTATTTAAGAGCCCCCCTCTCTTGTGAGGGAGCTTTTCATGTAATTTCATTTGCTCTTGCTTGAATGAGAAGATTCTCCACGAGTTCTTGGCATTATTGGAGCTCCCTGTTCATGACAACTTTCTCGAGTAATTCCTTTATGAACATGCACTTCCATTTTTTGAATGTGGTTGTAGATTAGTCATGGAATAGATTAATTTCTTGTTTTCTTTCCTTTTGCAATGTGGATTAGAGTGGAATAGATTTTTTGTTCTTGTTTAAAAGTAGTTTCAGATACAAGTAAATTAAACGGGTTGGAAATGTGGAGTAGATCTTGCATAATCTAGACATTCCAGTTCTTGATGTTCTTGGGCTATCCAAGAATCAAGAGATGGGTGTTTCTTGATCTTTGGATTGTCATTGTGCTGGTAAATATCTAGGTTCTTGTTTTTTGTTTTCAATTTTGCAAATCTGTAGTTTAATCTGAGCATATTGTCGTCTTCTAACGTTCTAGAGATAGTTAGTAGCAAGAACCAATTGGACATTCATATGTTTTGCTTGCATATCTGTAGATGAATGGTTTTCAGCTGCACATGTAATTGTGTGCACGTATTGGAATGAACGATTAGCTGAGCATCCCATAGACAAGCTGGGAAAAACATACTACAATGATTAATAACCTTTCTGCCTGATCTGGCTCTAAACCAAAAATATTACGCATAACGAGCCAACCGCCTGGAATGGGCAAGAACACCTGACTTCAGAGTTAAGAAATCAAGAAGAGAAGCATAGTTTGTGTTCACAAGATCTCAGTAGGAATCTGTGAACAACTTCTTTAACCCACTCCTTCATGCATCTAAAATTCTCTTGTTTAACTGTGGGGTTTGGATATTCACCTACAGAAAGAGAACCTGATGATCCACTAACAGGTCTTGTAATGGCATATTTGGTTGGTTCTTTCTCTAATCTTTTATGCGCTATGGTCTGGATGAATACAGACATCGTAGATGCCTTGGATTCTCCAACCACACTCATTAAATACAGTGGGCCCCTTCCTCAATGGACACGTCAGATATGGGTGTCTATACTCACAATCACGGCAAAGTGGTACAAAATTGTCTTGCAGCTTGTTAGGGCACTCGACAATTCTATGATTCTCTCCACATCCATAACATTTTATGGGGGCTCTAAATCCTGTACCGCAAAGCTGGTTTGTGTAGATCGATATTAATTCACCATTAGTTTCATCTATGAAATGCACTGGGACTGAGTCCGGTGCCTCTTCCTCGAGATAGTAGGGTTTATCGGTCACCTCGACCATGTTCAACTGCTGGGTAGTTGGTTGCGGATTTCTCACTACTAGGCATTGGGTTCTGGGAAGAATAGGCGGCAATGCCAATCTAGGTAGTGGTTGGGATAAGACACATCGTCATTGTACCAATGGGGAGAGATTTGGTGCTGGGTGTGCTGCATGGTTTTGGAGATTCTATCGATAGTCTATTGTGTCATGATTGCTCATATTACAAATATGGTAGTATCATGTGGGCCGCTCTAACTTTTGTCTTAACTGCGGCCATTCGTTTCCTGTGTGATTGCCTGTGCAGTGTGGACACCAAGTGGACTCTCTCCCAGGATATGTGTGGGTAGGTCCCGGTTGCAAGCCTTTCAACTTTTGGTCTACGGCCGCGGTAAGGTCAATGGTGAGCTTTCTAAATTGCTCATTGCTCTAGGTGTGCACTTTCTCTATGGCAAATATGATGGAGTCAGCATTATTGGTCGTAGATGTAGAAGCATCATCGTGTGGCTTATCCTTACGCTTGGCTCTTCGTTCTTTTCGGTGGCATTTTCCTAGGTTAGAGTTATTAGAGTCCGAACTAGTGCTTTCACTATCGTTGACTCTCTTGATGGCATCGGCGCTGGTTGCTTGAAAATATGCGTACTTGTCTCTTCGTTTCATTTGTTGTCTGATTCCCTTGGGTAGCCCTGCCATGCACCATGTTAGGACATTGTGGTCTGGGACAGTATCAAAGTCACATCCACTTTGTAATCTCTTGATCCGTTCAAATTAAAGTCACAGGGATTCATTCCTTTTATCCATACAAATACGTCCTAGATGTAGGAAGGGATCAGAGAGAAAACGAGTGGTTTTCAAATGGAAGATGAACTCGGCCTGTAAGATATTCCAATCATCTCGTTAGTTTTGCTCAAGATTGAAATACCAATCTTTCATGATATCAATTAGGCATAGATTGAAGTATCTTAATAGCTCTTGTGGGTTGTCGTCTCCATAAGCTCTACATGCCTGAGTGTAAATCTGCAAGAATTGTCATGGATCTCCCTTTCCATCAAACCTTGGGAGGTTGATTTTAGGGAAGTTTTGGACTACTACAAAACTTCTTCTTCTTTGTTGGCGGATTCGACTGCATATTTGGCTGATTTCACTTTCACATGGATTTGATCCGCAAGAATTTGCAAAAAAAGTTCGGAAAATGGTCAAAAAGCATGATTTTTTGATGGTTTTTAAAATGTTTTTGGTGATATTCATAAAATCCACGGCAAATATTTTTCATGAACGTTTTCAGAGGTGTAATGATGCTTTCCTAAGGCTTTCTTGAAGTTTTGTTAGGTTTGGACACCATTAAGAGTCTCCAGAAGTTTTGCTTGTTGAAGGACTCCATAAATGGAGTTTTTGCATAATTTGAGACTATGATTGCTTGTTGGACTTGATAGAAGCCTCTATGAATCTCCAATGAACCTTATAAGAGTTCTTGTAACCTATGATTGGATGCTTCTTGGGTTCGATATGGATTTTTGATGATCTCCCTTTGAAGAAGTGTGCCCTCCTACTACAATTTCAGTCAATTATAGCTCGCACGTGTGAAGGCTACATGGTAGCATGACATGGAAAGTGTCTTTCTAGAAGCTATTCTACACATACAATAAGAGGACTGGTCATCTCATCAAGGTCTGTCGAACTTTGAAGTACAACAACGAGAAGAAGAAGCAGCAGCAGCAAGCCAATGATGCTACAACCGGTCACTTGATCTAGGAACAAGAGAAAGATGAAGCAGTCTTCATGACCAAGGTTGGAGAGCAACAAGATATTGACTCCTGGTATCTGGACTCCAGAGCAACTCAACACATGACTCACCATCGAGACTGGTTCTAGGACTACAAAGCATTCACCCACTCAAGAATTGTGCAGCTTGGAGACAACTAATCTCATTTTATCGAAGGTGAGGGAATGGTCAAAGTCGAGTTGTCCAATGTTCTTCATGTTCCTAACCTTACAAAGAATCTACTTTCAATAAGTAGATTCACTGATTCTAGTCGAAGGGTTAAATTTGATACAAAGGGCTTCACCATACTCGACAAGTCTAAGAAGGTTTTAGCCTTCGATAGGCGATGTGGCTACCTCTACAAGCTTAGTCACTGTTGATGGGACAAGGGAGATAGAAGAACGCAAATGGAGAAAAGAGCAGAAATATTGCGGAACAGCTCTCCCGTTCTAATCGGCTGCTAGGTGCAAAAACAGTCTAATAGACGGCTTATGCTAAATGTAATCATAACTTTAAGTGTTTTAATTGCCCAACAGGATCTTAAAAATCAATTCATACTCTAAAATAAGAGTACAATCCACCGAAGAGATTAGAGATGGTTTGTGTGTGGTGCTACTGAAATTAGGTTCAATGTGAAGTATAGTTCTAAAATAAATGGAAGAGTAGTATGTAACGCGAGTTCCTTAGGCGTCAAAGATAGTCATCGTCTAATCAAAAACTGAGGAGTCATAGATGTTTGTGTTTAGATCAGAGTGAGTAAACAAGCGCGATCAAATAGCAATGAAAGTGCATTCAATCACAACAAGCATTCATCTACGTTGTACACAGATAAAATCAAGCTACTGCTATATTACACTAAAGCACAATACAAAATAACAATTACAACAAAAAATGATGCTAAGAGAATGTGTCTCATGGACAGAGCAACCACTAATCTATGCTCGGATGATCTTTTATAAACTTCATCCGTGTACTAATTTTATTGGATGCTTGTCACCTAATTAGGAAAGTCGTTGTACTTGGAAGTATATGACTTTTGTGACAACTGTACACAGTATATATACGGTCAACAAATCAGGAATATTGATGCGGACGAGGACATCGTAGATTCTCTCATTTCGCATTTTACGTGAAGTGGTATTCGCTCACTTCGCAAATTTCGGGAAGTGACTGGGAACGTTCCTCATTCAAAATAGACGACCTTCGGCATTTTCTCTCTCTTCAAGATTTTGCGAAAAAACCGAAGGTGCCTTTAAAAAGACGAACGTGCCCTTAAACAGTTTAACCCTTAGAAATAGATGACCTTCAGGAGTTTTCTCTCTCTTCGCATTTTTCGGAAAAATGCGAAAAAGCCGAAGGTGTTAAAAACAATTAAACTTTTGAACTTTAAACTTTTGAACTATGCAAGTGTTGCATTTCAAGGAAATGCGACAAAGCCGAAGTTGTTGAAAACATAGTTCATTTTTGCAGACTGTCGCGACACCTAGAGTATTTTTGCAGACTGTCGTGAAAGTAATGTATCTCTGCAGACTTGTTCTAAATGCTAATTTTGTGGAAGTCCTTGAAGATGGCCAAGTCTTCAATGACTTCAAATTATTGAACTTAACATCTGAACTTTGAAATTATGACAGGATTGGTTACCCTTTGCTGGAGATCAGCCAGAAGCCTGTTGTAGACGTTCTTCAAATAAATTGGTTGTCTAAGTTTGCGATTATTGCAGGTATTAGATGAGCAAACTTTGAACCCGAAATAGGCTTCACCTGACCCTAGATCAAAGATCAATAAACGTGCAGGAAGAATCATGAAATAAAAATTAGTCATTCACCAAGGAGGCAACTGTGGGCTTAATTTCCAACAACTGCTACTTGAGAAACAATCAAGCTCTTCATACATCGACTAATATGCTTTGGCATTTCAGATTAGGCCATCTAAACTTCAATAATATTCAGCAAATGTCGACTCAGAATTTAGTGCAAGATCTTTCTTCTGTTAGCAAACCGACTTCTCCTTGTGAAAGCTGTATTATCAGCAAGCATGCAAGAAGTCCTTAATTTCTGATTCAGTTCATACTTCTAAAGGTTTGCTTGATCTTGTACATAGCAACATTTGTGGCCCAATGCAGACTGCTTCAACAGGGGGAGCCGTTTATTTTTTAACTTTCATTGATGATTTCTCTCAACGAACTGTCACTTATTTCTTGAAGAACAAATCTGAAGCTTTCAAGTTTTTCAAACAGTTCAAGGCATTTGCTGAAAATTAAACTCAGAAAAAGATCAAGGCTCTACGTACTGATGGAGGGGGAGAATTCATCTCCACCGAATTCAAGGACTTCTGCAAGGCAAATGGAATACATCAGCAATATACAACCAGCTACTCACCTCAGTCAAATGGTGTACAAAACTGATCTATCACCAAAGCTCTGAATGGCAAAACACCCTATGAGGTGTGGACATGATCGAAGCCATCACTCAAGCATATCAGAGTGTTTGGATGCATTGCCTATGCTCAAGTCCTGAAGATCTAAGAAAGATGCTGGACGACACCAACAGGAAATCGATCTTCATCGGCTATTCCCCAGATCACAAGACATACAAAGTCTAAAACATGGACACTCCGAAATCATTCACCAGTAGAGATGTCATTTTTATGGAAGACAGATTTATCAACCACAAGGGGAAAGCTCCATTGACTTCCAGTCCAAGAGTCGACAACTCCGAACTCAGGACAGATCACAAGCTCGACACCGACTCCTCCGACAATGAGTCAGACCCTCGACAAGTTGAATCACATCAGAGGACCGAAGTTCAACCCAGAAGATCAAACAAGTCCAGACAACCTCCATCCCAATTTATGGATGATCCGACCTACTACTTTGTACAAGAACCAACCACAGTTTCAGAGGCAATGTCGACACTTGATGTTGATCACTGGAAAGCTGTAGTGGACACCGAATTCGATTCTCTTATGGAGAATCAAACATGGACTGTTACTAAGTTGCCAAAGGATCGAAACTCGATTCCATCCAAATGGATTTTCAAGGAAAAGTATGATGCTTAAGGAAGACTCAATCAATACAAGGCTAGACTTGTCGCCAAGGCTTCTCCCAGATCTCGGACCTGGATTTTTGGAGACCTTCAGCCCTACCATTAAGCATGCTTCGATTCGTCTATTAATCTCCTTTGCAGCTATAGCAGATCTGAAGTCCACCAAATGGATGTCCAGACTGCCTTCCTCAACGGGACTATCGAAGAAGAGATCTATATGTCGCAGCCAGAGGGATATGAGCTCAGGGAAAAGGAGCACCTTGTATGCAACATCCACAAGGCTCTGTATGGTCTGAAACAGTCACCAAGAGTCTGGTTCTAGAAAA
Organism: Diphasiastrum complanatum; assembly: GCA_029204225.1. NCBI lineage: Eukaryota > Viridiplantae > Streptophyta > Lycopodiopsida > Lycopodiales > Lycopodiaceae > Diphasiastrum > Diphasiastrum complanatum. The sequence continues at coordinate 7,558,834 of CM055098.1, read as the reverse complement.
TCAATGCATTTCTCATCAAGAATGGTTTTATTCCAACCTTGGCAGATTCAAATGTTTACTTCAAATCTATTTATTCTTTCTTCATTATCATCACTCTTTATGTAGATGATACACTACTATTCAGTAACAATCTGATGAAAGAAACGAAATGCATGTTGGCTCAGAAGTACATGATGATTGATATGGGTCCAGCATATTACTTTCTCAGAATTGAAATGGTCTGAATTTGACCCAGCAGACTGATTTTTATCAGTCAGCAACGATATCTCACCAACATGCTAGAAAAATATGGAATGACCAACTGCAAATCAAGTTACTTTCCACTCGACCCTGGTCTAAAATTATCGAAGGAACAATGCCCTCGAACCGAGGCAGAAAAGGAGGAAGTGAAGCAATATCCATTTCACTCCATTATCGGCTCACTGATGTATGCAATGCTCTATACTCGACTAGACCTTGCATACTCAATCAGTTCACTTAGCCAGTTCTTATCGAATCTATGTTCAACCCATTAGAAAGCACTCATAAAGGTCATGAAATATGTCCAAGCAACAAACATCTTAGCATCTGTTATGGAGGCAGCCAACCTGCCAATATTCTTGAAGGATACACAGATGCAAATTGGGTAGGAGATATCGACACTAGAGGTTCAACTTTTGGATTTGTATTCTTATACAATCAAGGCCCAATGTCATGGAATAGCCGAAACAGACCTTAGTAGCATTGTCATCGACTGAATCATAATACATGGCTGCCACAAATGCTACCAAGGAGGCAATTTGGCTAAGGAACTTGCTTGCAGAAATCGACCTTGCTCAGTCACATCCAACGACAATCTATTGTGACAATCAAAGCACAATTGCGCTATCTCTAAATTCGATATTTCACTCTCGAAGCAAACACATAGAAATCAGGTATCACTACCTCAGAAAAAAAAAAGTGCAAAGCAAGGAAGTGTCGTTGGTTTATTGCAGGACAGATCTTATGGAAACAAATTACTTCATGAAAGCTCTATCAAAGGAGCACCACCTCAGATTTAACGACATGTTAAATCTAAAGATCCAAGGTATTAAGGATCCACATTAAGGGAGAGTGTTGGACTTTAATGCTCATGACCAAATCCATGGAGTAATGAGCATCCTAAAAGACTCAACACTCCATCAACTTTGAAGTCGTCGAAGTATCCGAAGTCTGACTTCATCGACTTCGACTTATCCTGTGTATACTCATCTAATATATACAACATCGACTTACCCAACATCGAAGTCATCGACTACATCGACTTCGACTTCTCAAATGTATATACTCAACTTACTCCATCAAGGTACCTGACATCAAAGTATTCGAAGTACCTAACTTACTTCGTTCTATCAACTTCAACTTCTCATGTATATACCCATCAACCTAATTCGTCGACGTATATGACTTCATCGCTTAACCGAATTCGCCATAAACCGACCTTTGTAGAGAGAGAGAGAGAGAGAGAGAGAGAGAGAGAGAGAGAGAGAGAGAGAGAGAGAGAGAGAGAGAGAGAGAGAGAGAGAGAGAGAGAGAGAGAGAGAGAGAGAGAGAGAGAGAGAGAGAGAGAGAGAGAGAGAGAGAGAGATTCACGACACATAGCTCCTCTTGCCAAAGAAGGACCAAACCTTTTGAAACCTTTATTCATAACCCAACAAGGTAAAACATATTTGAAAGCATACAGTACTTTAAAGAAAAGCACCGTAAAGCGAAACAAATTTCAAGACATCCAGTTGGTACCTGCCACCATGACCACACAAAATTGCACAAGTTAGCACAATGAGGAAGACAGGTGTCAAAGCTGAACTTCAGTTGTTATCCATGTCCAAAATAAGTTTAGCAGCTTAACAACTTAAAATATTTGATAAAAAGATGTAGTCCAATCTTCCCTATGTAAACCATAATTAATAGCGATAGGCTTTCCCATATTATTATTGTATCAGGGTATTGCACCATTCCGATCTGTTTTATGGTACTGGTTCGTATCATTTTATAAAGTAAGAACATATGCATATAGGTTGCAAATCGCAAACGAGAGATAGCATGGATCGGTACTCAAGTATGGGGCCAATCCGAGCCATACCAATACCTAAACCAATAATAGGCGTCATACCATTTTCGAAACCCTTGAGCATATCCATGCTTTCCAAGGGTACGCCGGCTACGACCCTGTTTAATTAATTTTTTAGTATTGATCGTATCTTTTAAGAAAACAAGTCAACAATACAAGTATATAACCCTAACACTTGCAAAGATTGGGGCAAGTCCATGACATACCAATCCGTACTAGTGTAGCATTCCCCTATGAAAATCCATGTACGTAAAGGGTGCCTAGGTTATTTGTACTTGTGTTATTACTTATAGCCTTTATATATGGGAAGAGTAACTTGCGAAGTTATCATAAGTGTAGCCATAGTTAACTAAACGTGCTTTCATGGAAGAACTGAATAAAGTAGTTTGCTTAGACCTGCTTTTCGATATAAAGAGTAACTTGCGAAGTCATCATAAGTGTAGCCATAGTTAACTAAATGTGCTTTCATGGAAGAACTGAATAAAGTAGTTTGCTTAGGACCTGCTTTTCGATATAAAAAACATCATCTTTAACTCACCACCGTTCATACTCATAGTGTAAACACTATCAGCGCATTGTAAACAAGTGAGCAGAGTAAAGTATTGTAGCACTAACCTGAATAGTTCTTGCATACGAATCCTGTGAGGACGTCATGTTTGTTTATGAAAGACATTTCCTTCAAAGAGTGCAAGTAAGTGATTTCGAGTCTAGTTTATGCCAAAATAGTGATATCATAACAAGCAATTCCATTTAGTATGTATGTCCATGTGAATGTGAATTTCGGACTGGTATTAAAGAGCACATTACCAACCATCTCTTGCCATTTGAATTTCTTTATCGAAGTACATACCCACATGAAAGCGTTCTTCATATCCGTCAGTGGGATCGGTTGTGTGATGCTGCAATATACAGGTCGTTGTGAAGCAAGACACGTGTGGCTTTGTATGTCAACAACATGTACTTATCATAACTCACACGTCACACAGTAATTGAAACAACACTCAGTATACAGGAGGTCGTTGTCTACCAGTGATGGACCAATAGTCACGTTGAAGAGACAAATTATTATGCTATCAAAAGTGAAACCATTGTTATCCTTTCAACGATGGAGGTATCCCACTTGGGAGTAGAAGTGCGCAGACAGTGCTGGACCAGTATGCTCATACCTCTTTTCAACAATGTAACCTATTGTGCATATATGCATACCCCCTCGCACTTATTATTCTAACTGTACACTGTACTATGGCGAGGCCCACTTGGTAAGCTTAGCCAAACAAGCCTTTAGTGGTGGGACCCACTAAGCGTCCAATAGTATCTCCCACCTAAAGAGGTGTCAATCCCATGGCACTTGCTTGAGTTTGTCGTGAAAAAAGTTGTTGATACATTTATTGTTGGTGGAGCTGCTTTAGGATAAGCGTGGATAAGATATCACTTACTTAAAACATGAGTCTTTATTGGATGATGGCCATAATCAAGAGCATGAACTTGCCAGATTTTCAATAATCCCCATAGAGGTCTGGTAGCCATTCTTGATGACCCGACAAATGAGTAGTCGACACCATCTATTAGAGGATCCCATGATACCTCTTGCTGATATTGATCTCCATAGTTTGGCGTAACCGCTCCTAGTAATATTGTCGGAGGTTCACTCAATTGATACTACAAATATGGCGTGGTTGATTGACTACATAATCTATCCAAGTGTTCATGATAAGCATGCACTTGAAGACATTATTCACTGAAGCTATCCATAATCCAACTACCTTTGTAATATTACAGTGCTGAGCCATGGAGATCATCCTTGCAAGATTGTCTAAACTACAAAACTTTTCTAATGAGACAATCCAAGACTACACCCATCAGATCTACCACCTAGTAAAGGAATGTAATCCACCACTTCCCGAACAAGTCATAATGGCAAAGTACTCTGCTGGACTACCAAAAAAATCAAATCTGGTATGGCAGATTCAGCATTTTATGTTTCACTTGTATAACCCTGTATTGATGCTGCCACGATGGAATTGCAAATCTTCCACAAGACGATCGATTTTTTTTGTCACATTGCTGAATCATCAGATGGGGAATTAGAGGAACAAGAGTCGTCAATCAGCGATGATCAAGCAATAATGGAACCCCATGAACGACAACGAAGTGGAGCAGATGTAAGTGGATCAGGTGCAACAAGTGAGCAAGAGTCAAGTACTTCAAGTTTCAACTGTCAACAAGCTTATGCTCACACAATTAAGTTTTTTGAAAATGACAAATGTACATACTGCTTGGAAGATCATCTGAGTACAAGATTTTCAATCAAGAATCCATGATATAGACAAAATACAGAGCATAAGGTCCGACAACCAAGGGTTCAAGAATTCAAAGAAGAATCAAGCTGACAATGATGCTCACCAAAGAAATGGATGCTAGATGAATCCATCTAAATCATGAGTTTTTTCAACAACTCGGGACAAGGTGGAAATATTGGTCATATCATCTTGCATGTCTCCAAACTCCAAAAAAGACTATAATAGCCTACCAGTTTATTTTGTGGAAGATCCTAAGGGGCATATGTTACCAGTATATGCATATCAACTTAGAGGCAACGACGTACTACACTCGGTAAGATGTTATGGATGTGGAAGGAAACATTGTCGAGTCGAATGTCCACATCAAGGTGATCCATCAACATTCACAACCTAGTGTGCACAATGCAGAGTTACCCATCCATGCCACAATTGTCCTATGAGAAATCCACAAATAGCAAGGAGGCATTTGGCTTATATAGATTGAGATGCACCTGTGTTAACCAATCCACATACGTACAAAATGCACTACAAACGGAAAATCCTAGTGCCACCAGGTTATGAAATAAGTGAAGAGGAGGATAGTCCCAGAGTACACTGACACACCCACGGGCAAATTGATAATATCATCACAGAAGACAGAGCTGGTAGAGTCCATCAAGCCAATGATAGTTGACGAAGTCAAAAAAATCGGCAACCGAGGAAGTTCGGCAAGTTCTATCCGGTCTCATGGCGCAATCAATGCAAGGATTTTTGGATGAATCTTTAAGGGAACTTGTGTCAATGGACCAACTTGAAGGCAATTTGGCACAAGGTCCACAAAATAGCACAATCACATAGTCTTCAAGTGGGAAGTATAATCTTGAGCGAAGGCTAAGGTTGTCAACTTCAACTTCAACAATGAGCAAGATTCAACCAGAGTCCAGTTTTCCAAAAAAAAAAATCTCAAGAAAAGAATCAATAAATGATGGATCGGTATGAATGACGATAACAACATAAATGGATTTAACAGATGGATATAACAGATGAACACGATGAACGTTACACTCTCAAGAGGAGATGGAAGATGGAATGGAAATGGAACAAAAAAGTGAATGTTGTGGCAGCGCGGATGATAACTAATGTGGATGACGGCTGGCAACGATGGTGTTGGGCGGGTGGCGTAAGGGGCCTCTGTGCAATTGAGTGAGCAATTGGTGTGTCAAGTTCTATGCAGATGAGACACTTTTTAGATTTTGTTTAAAATATTACTTCACAAAGAACTTTCACAAATTGGACAGTGCATAGATATACATAAATTATCTAACATATCCTCTCATTGAAGGTTCTTATGGCAAAGGTTGGTCTTGCGAAAGTTCTTTGTATTGTGTGATAGTAAAAAAACTAGTTTTCTTGAAATCTATTGGGAACTAACTCTTGCCCTCTTAAATGCAGCTAGACCAGATCTAGCTTGTTTCAAATTGGTGAAGGTTCTTTCCCATGGGTGCGAGAGTTATTGTTGTTCGCGAGGGTTTCTAATAGAAAAAAATGTATTTTCCCTTGAGGAGCTACAATCAATCAAATCAGGATTGTCCCAAAAGAAGCTCATGCTGAATTGACCAAGAAAGACAAAACCCTAGAGGAAGCCCAAGGGTTCGACGCCACTCTAGAGGCATTGGAGGCACTGCATGACCAATCAAATTAGTTTGAGAATGAGAATTCATTACTTAAACAACAACTCCAGACACTACAGGCATTACTCCAAGAAAAGTGACATGCTTGTGCGGCCCTCAAAAGCACTAATAAGAAGCTTCAAGATAATTTGAAGGACATCGAGACAAACCAGATCAGTTGAAGGACTCTGTTCTTCAATTGTAGAGTTCGACAGAAATGCTAAAGCAAGGGAACCAGATCTACAAGAAGCAGACCGAGGAAGTCATTCTCAGGCTTTCCTTTAGATAAAGAATGTCAATTTGAACACAATGAACTAGCTTGTGAAGGTTACTTCTGCGAGGGTTCAGAGAGTAGGCAAAAATTCCAGTTTTCCTTGTTAAAAACACTCAAAAAACTTGGGAACTCTCGCATAGCTTACTGATGTATTACAAATTCTTGCTGACTTGTCTGTAAGCTACTCTTAGTATGATGAAGCTTCGGGGCAAAGGTTAGTAGCAACATAAACTTTAGGTTTTGGGGTCTGCGACTGGGTGGAAAATGCACTTTCTGAATTTTGGAAACTCTTGTAGGACCTCTGTACTGCCAAGTAACTCTCGTCGGCTTGTTTGTAAGCTTTTTTCAGTGAGATCTATCATAATTTAAAAAAAATTTCAGCAAACTTTTTAAACAATTATTTGAACAAAAATCAAATGCTTGTGAAAAAAAAACCAAAAATAAAAAATATAAAAAATGTTGTAAAATCAAAATTTTCTTTACAAAGGAAAGGAAGATGCCTCCCTGCACAAAATCTATGTGCCTCTCTTTTTTATTAAATTTTTTTTACATGCACCTTCTGGATGTTGGAGATCCTTCATATGCAAGCTACTCATTGACGTTAGAAATGCTATGAAGATAAGTACGGGCTCGAAAATTGTTCACCCAAGTTCCAAAATTGTTCATTGCGTATATTTGTTGATTTTTTCTCAAGTGCTAGTGTTCGTAGGACACCAACTTTATTTGTTTGCAAGGATTTATCAGATGAGACTTTGTCAGATCTCATGGATCATGGCTGGGATAGTAAAACAATTAATGACATAGAATGCAAGATTAAAAAGTCGTCAATGATCTTTCGTTATTATATCGAAAGCTAAATGCTCAGTCTCACATTGAGCTATCAGAGATACAAGAAAATTGAAGGTACATGGCTACCATTGGATCAAGACTTTGAACTAAATGGTCACTCAAACCGAAAGGAGATAAGCATTATCTACAATGAGAATGGAACAGCACTTGATATACCAATGTATATTTTTTTTATCAATTCTATACATGTGCAATCTATATCTATTCTGTGCTATCTATATTTGATCTTTATTTAATATAATAACATCATCCTGAAGCACCATCATCAACAATGGGAGGCTGAAGCCTTGCCCTCGCCAGTATGTGTGTCATCAACATAAGTGTGTCATCAACATAGACAACTAGAATGATTATTTCATTTTGGACATGCTTGATATAGACATTTGACTCAACAAATAGAGGTTCGAAGCTTAAGTAACGTAGTGCTTCGTCCTTCTTTCTATACCATTGTCTGGTTGCTTGTTTCAGAACATAAATACTTTTATTCATGTGACATCCGTATTCTAGACATTCTTGGCTTACAAAACCAAGTGGCTTGTCCATGAATAAGTCTTCCTCTAATTCTGCGTGCAAGAAAACAGTCTTCTCATCCACAATATGGATTTTCAGATCATGAGCCACTGCATACGCGAATAACAAGCGAATTGATGTATGTTTGACTACCGGTGAGAAAGTATCAATGTTGGCGATTCCATACTTCCGTGAAAATCCTTTAGCAACTAACCTTGCTTTGTATCTGATGTTTTCTCCATCAGAACCTGCTTTGATCTTGTAGATCCACTTGCACTTGACTAGTTTTCTGCCATCAGAAATCGTGGGTTTTTGCATAGTCGTACCCAATAGCATCCCCCAGTAAACCTGAGTCCCAGCATCAACATTGATCATATGGACATCATCTCGTCTCTCTTCTTCGTTCAAGAAAGGTTGACCTAGAATATTCTCTTGATGAGATGTCTTGTTTACTATTTTGATCTGATTCTTCGTGTTCAATATGATCAGAATTCTTGCTGAAAACCTTAAATCTTCTGAAGAACAAACAAGGGAGGCAACCACGCACATGAGAGTAGAAACTCTTTAATAATAGATAGACGATGAGGATCTATACTAGAAAACAACTCCGAAACCAAAGCTTATATTATTTTCACAGAAAAATCTACGAGACATGTAACCCGATTAAATACTTAAGGATGGATCATAAACAAATGATGAGATTTTGAAGGGAAAAACAGAGCTATGGAAGTGCAATGAGACAAACACGCTATGGTTGCTACTACCATGAGCATAGCTAATTGGAAGTTAGGTCGCTTTACTTCATCCATATTCTCCTTTCTAATCAACGATTGCGTCCTGATATTGCTGGTATTCAGAAACAAGATCATCCATATTGCTCTCAGCTTCAGTAAACTCCATCTCGTCCATGCCTTCATCTGTGTACTAGTGCAAGAAGGCCTTTCTTCGGAACATAACAGTGAATTGCTCACTAACTCTTTTAAAGTATCTCCTTGGATGGATGTGGAGTTTCAGGGATGGTATATAGGGTCGTGGATGGTATCAATACTCGCAGTATCAACATGCAAAAAATATCGTACTGTGATGGGGATGGGGTGCACTAGGTAGAGTTGTTGACTGCCACCAGAAAGGAAAAGGCTTGAATCCAGACCACTATGTAGTGACATCTAAGGAGACTAGCTCCATGAATGGCATTGCCAAGCTGTATATGTTGTATATAACGACCACTAGCTGTTTAGTATATATGCAATTTTTTTTTTTACCGTACTCTGTATATGAATTTGTAATATCGGGGTCTAAAAGTGGACACCCAATATTAACTATCCTTACTATTCATATTGATACCCAAGTTTGGTAGATTTTGTGGATTTTTGCCATGGTATCAATAATAGTTCTATTTTTAGTTTTTTTTTTTGTATTTCAAAGTTTTTATATCTTAAATAATGATATTACTCTTTCAAAACAATATTTTTAGCAATTCATACATGTTTATACCCGGATTGATAATTGGCTGGTATGACAAGGTATCACCCTTGTGATACCAGCCCGGTTTATACCATGGTGTCTACAACTCCTATATCTCCTCGTATTGATACCCCACTAGTATTAAATTTTTTAACAAGCTGCAATACCCTGACCCGGTTCGTATCAAACATTTTGATACCTGCCCAACACTGGTTTACACCAACCTCTCTCTCAACTCACATTATCGCTATTTTCCATCTCAAAACCCTAACCTCAACAAAACCCTAATCCTAAAAAACTAAAAATTCTAAAAATCAAGTCTCTCTCTCTCTCTCTCTCTCTCTCTCTCTCTCTCTCTCTCTCTCTCTCTCTCTCTCTCTCTCTCTCTCTCTCTCTCTCTCTCTCTCTCTCTCTCTCTCTCTCTCTCTCTCTCTCTCTCTCTCTCTCTCTCTCTCCCTCCCTCCCTCCCTCCCTCCCTCCCTCCCTCCCTCCCTCCCTCCCTCCCTCCCTCCCTCCCTCCCTCCCTCCCTCCCTCCCTCCCTCCCTCCCTCCCTCCCTCTCTCTCTCTCTCTCTCTCTCTCTCTCTCTCTCTCTCTCTCTCTCTCTCTCTCTCTCGCTCTCTGGAGGCTGGTACGTAGTCACCTCTTCTAGGTCGAGGAAAAAAAAACATTATGGGAAGAAAGGCTACCCTCCAAGGCCATTTCGTTGGGGAAGGGCCGCGAGGTGACCTTTTGCAGCATGAAAACGTTTTTTACTTCTTCTTTTTTTGTCGTCAATTTTTTTTTACATGCACCTTTCGAGGGGAAGGTGCATGTTTTTTTTTTAAATCCATTCGAGAGAAAGGTGTAAATAAAAAAAAAGTAATTTTTTTTACATGACTGTCAGGAGTAGGCCACTCATCACTCTGAAAACTAGACAATGGAATTGCTTCGGACATGCCAAAACCTCCATCCGTTTGTGGTGTATATAAAGATCTATTAAAAAAAAAAAACCACGATCTGCAAGTTCCTTTGGACTTCTTCCTTTGTATTACAGCTTTCCAATATCAGAGTGAATCACGTCCAATATTCCTGCAAGTGATTGTGCTGGCTCCCATTCACTTATGCATGATCAATATAAATCTGAAACAAAAAAAACGTTGAAGCATTTGAATCGTAATCAGAAGAGCATCAATAAAAAAATCACCTATGATTGTAGTAGAGTGCATACGTTTTGATATAGTACCCAAACAAAATGCATGAAAATGGAGCATGGGAGGAAATGCAAGAGGAATAATCTTCAATTAAGAGAGCAGCATCATTTCAGTATAGATTACATGCTTTGGAACTTGTGGAAGAGGCCTCTATCTATAGCCACGAGCTGTAGAATCCAATTACATATTATTTTGGAGTCCACCTCTTGCAACATAGTGAATCCCAATCTATAATAATTTGAGTTCCATCTCTTACTTGATAATAGGAGGCCTCTTTATTAAAAAACATGACTCAAGTTGAGATAATCTAATTTGCTAGCTCCCACATGGCTATCCATCTTTCGGGGCGTACCCTTGGGCTCACAACTGCATATTTTAGCCTAGCACTTAACAATTCTTGTGCTCTCAGACTCGGCTCTCAACTTCATCTCTACTAGAAGCCCTTTTGAGTGGAGAGGTTCTGCATCGACACCTTGGGACATGGCATCAGCTAACATATGCGAGCTTAAACACCGAACTGATTATGTGTCCTTACAACATGCTATGGATGATGCAATACGAGAGGAGGATGAAGATTCATATGATGAACCAAATATTGTAATGCTATCATATACAGCGGGGCAAACCACTACAACATCCACCACTATTGCATCCACGAATATCAATGCAACAACAGAGTTGATGATTAACGAATTCAAAAAACTTGGTGAAAAGCAGCAGATGCAGATGGAAAAAATGCAGTCACAATTCGATGAGAAGATGAAAGCATTGGAAGAGCACAAAGAAAAAATTACATGGATCCTACAAGGTTTGGAGTTCGTGAAATTTCGGATGAACCCACAATAAAACTGCCAAAAGCAATTATATTGAAGAAAAGGGAGAATGCAGGACCAATGATGAAGAAACAAGCTAAACAACATTATAATACAGTCCTGAAATGGAAAAGCTCATCACGAGATGACAACAGTGTCGTCTTTTTTACATTTTTTGCTTTTTTCAAAGTGTCTCAAATGCTAAGGAAATGAATCTGGCAAAGTGTGGGGCTACCCTAAATGAGGTTTAAGGACATTTTTGGGTTTTTCGCAAAATGTCCACACTGTCGCATGTGACAATTTTAGTTCATTTCTACAGAGTAACAGTTCTAGTTCATTTATGTAGATAGACTGTTTACGGCCAGTTTCTACCGCTTATTAGCAATCAATTTCTGAGAAGGAACCAGATGAATGCCAACGGACACCAACCAACTGGCAATCGCATTTGACGACCTAATTGCTTAGTATATATAGTTGTTCATATTCATACTTCTCATCATCAAAAGAAGTTCTAAATATCAACAAGTATTGAATAGTTAGCTCTCTCTCTCTCTCTCTCTCTCTCTCTCTCTCTCTCTCTCTCTCTCTCTCTCTCTCTCTCTCTCTCTCTCTCTCTCTCTCTCAAGCTTGTAAGCTTGAACACTTCTGAGCATTCTAGCTCACTTCTTAGAGTTGTTTTAGAGATTGTTATTGCACTTACTGCTTATCAGCATTGCGCTTGATTCAGACTTTCATTTTAGTCGTTCAGAGATAGCTTTGAGTACCGATCCAAAACTTATTTTATTGATTTACTTATGTTTCATTTTCATATTGAATCAATACTATCTTTTATTGCATTCAGGTTCGTCTCAGAATGTGTGTGTTTCTATAGTTCTTCGCGACTAATTATTTGTCTAGTGATTCACGACTAATTATTTGTCCAGTGATTCGCGACAAATTATTTGTTTGATAATTCAATGCATTATTGTTTGGCTACGTAATCATTGAAGTACTGATGATCTCAAAGTTAGTTACTATAAGATCGAACGTGATTTCTATCACTATTGTTTTGTTTGAAAATTGATAGGCATAGTCATGCATAGAGAAAGAGGAAGATACTTTATTCTGCTATGCACGATAAGTTTTGTTTCTTGTCATTCGAATATTTTTCATTCGAGTTCATTTCTTTTCAAGTTCGAACTATCTTTCACATACCTCTTTTTGACATGGTATCAGAGCATTCTTCCATAGTATCAGTGCTAGATCACTACTTCTTTAGCTGGTATCAAACTTGTGATCTCTATCAGGGCTTAATACTATTTCGATATCAGAGCGAATTCTCTAATACTTGATATCTTTCGCAATATCAAATTGATACCATATTCTTTCGTTCCTTTCATCATAAGAGAATTGATTTCCTGTTGTGACAATACTACATCTTAGCGTCATCAATACAATCGACAGACTAAATTTCAGATGAATTCTCAAAGTAAAGCTGGTCTTATTGCAGGCAAGTTGAATGGATTTAATTATCATTTGTGGAAATTTAAAATGAAGACCTTGCTAATCACCAATGAGTTATGGGATGTTGTTACAAGTACAGAAGTAAAACTTGAAAATGACACAGAAGACTCAAAGTGAAAATCAAAGGATGGTAAAGCTTTCACACTTATTATCCTCAATATATCAGGTACACAGATTGGACACATAGCTGAAGCTAAAATGTCAAAAGACGTTTGCGACACCATGAACTCACTATATAACGTGAGGGACGTAACTACTAAGTTACATCTATGAAAAAAATTCTTCACATTCAAGATGTCTAATGGTGATTCTCTTCAGAGTCACATTAACCGGTTTAAGAATCTCTTCCAACAGATGGCCACTATCGGATCAGCCATAGATGATCAAGATACAATTATGACATTGCTTTCAAGCTTGTCCTCTACAGATGAGAATTGGGTGATGATCATATCGACACACTCAGATTCTTTCTAGAGTTATCATTATGTTGTTGCAAGAAGTCAAGACACTTTGTCTACTTCCTCCTCTCAGGCTCTATATTTCAACAAAGGCTCTAAGCAACATAAGCAAAAAAGCTCCAAGAAGACTACAACGAATCAAAAACAGACTCAAAGTCAAGTACAATCATCAAATTTACAATTGAAGAAGAAGATGTTTTGTAGGTATTGCAAGCACAATAACCATGAGATCAAGGATTGCCGAATTCTCCAAGCGAAGAATGTAGCCAAGCAACCTGATCAACAAGCAAACACAATTTCATCATCTCTCCAGGTCGAAGTGGACGAAAGTGCATTCATGGTCAAAGATCAAAGCACATTTTTGGAAGATTCATGGTTTCTTGATTCTGGAGCAACTCAACACATGACCAGTCAAAGTGAGGTTTTCAACTCCTACATGTCTTACAACACAAAAAAAATTGTTCATTTTGGTGACAATAGTGCTCACACTATTGAAGGTAAAGGTACTGTAAGATTGCGATTCCAGCATGATTAATTCAAACTACTATCAAAGGTCTTATATGTTTCTAAACTCTCTACAAATTTGTTATTAGTAAGTAGAATTACAGATTTAGGTCATAAGTAGAACTAGAAACTGATCAATGCAAAATTATTGATAGGAGTAATAAGATCCTTGCACTCGGCAAGAGGCAAAGTTACTTATATAGATTGGCACATTGTTATTCTGAGTCTACTCAAGTCTTGAAAACCTCTGTTCTAGTCAATAAAGCATTATTATGGCATCATCGCTTAGGACACTTGAATTATGCATCTGTTTTGAACATGTCCAGACAATCCATGTTTCTTGATCTCGACTATCCTTCTAGTAAGATCGATCTCCCTGTCTGCCATAGTTGCATCTTTGGAAAGCAGACTAGGATTCCTTTTAGATCAAACCATAGGCATGCATCAAAAGGTCTGTTAAATGTTGTTCATACATCTCTATGTGGATCTATGCAAACTCCTTCATTGCTAGATGCAAAGTATTTCATTACTTTTACTGATGAATTCTCCAAAAGAATAGCTATTTATTTCATTAGTTGCAAACAATCTTCAATAGCTCTATCTTCCACTGAATCTAAGTATGTCGTAGTCTCTGAAGCTACAAAGGAAGCAATTTGGTTGAGGAACTTACTCTCAGATATCGGTCTGAATCAATATGCTCCAATGACATTATTTTGTGATAATCAAAGTGCCATTGCTTTATCAGCCAACCCTAGATCTCATTTTAGGAGTAAGCATATTGAACTGAAGTATCATTTCGTTAGAAGCAAAGTTCTCAACGAAGAGGTCAAATTGCAGTATTGTAGAACGCAAGATATGATAGTAGATATTTTTATCAAAGCATTAAGTTTGGAAGCACACAGAAGATTCTGTGTAGAACTAAGTTTGAAGGTCAAGGCATTCAAGGATTCAGATTAAGGGAGAGTGTTGGATTATTCTCCTTTTTACTAATCAACTAATCGAGTTTAATCTTCTTCCATTGTTTATCCAGTTCTTCGAATTTTTTCGTGTCTTTATACAGTTTGCAGATTTAGAAGTGTTTTTACACAATCGGCAGAAATACACTGAGTTTGACAACAGTGTCGTCTTTTTTGCATTTTTTGCCTGTCGAGAATTGCGAGTAAATATGCAGAGTCGCATTTTTTTTCTTTTTTCAAAGTGCCTCAAATGTTAAGGAAATGACTCTGACAAAGTGTGGGGCTACCCTAAATGAGATTTAAGGACACTATCAAATTTTTTTGCCGAATGCCACCATTGTCACCTTTTCACAACACTGTCACATGTGGCAGTTTTAGTTCATTTCTGTAGAGAGTAACAGTTTTAGTTCATTTATGTAGACAGACTGTTTATGACCAATTTCTACCACTTATCAACAATCAATTTATGAGAAGGAACTGGATAATGCCAGCGGACACCAGCCAGCTGGCGATCGCATTTGATGATCTAATTGCTTAGTATATATTGCTATTCATATTCATACTTCTCATCATCAAAAGAAGGAACTGGAAAAATGCCAGCGGACACCAGCCAACTGGCGATCGCATTTGACGATCTGATTGCTTAGTATATATAGCTATTCATATTCATACTTCTCATCATCAAAAGAAGTTCTAAAGATCAACAAATATTGAATAGTTAGCTCTCTCTCTCTCTCTCTCTCTCTCTCTCTCTCTCTCTCTCTCTCTCTCTCTCTCTCTCTCTCTCTCTCTCTCTCTCTCTCTCTCTCTCTCTCTCTCTCTCTCTCTCTCTCTCTCTCTCTCTCTCTCCCTCCCTCCCTCCCTCCCTCCCTCCCTCCCTCCCTCCCTCCCTCCCTCCCTCCCTCCCTCCCTCCCTCCCTCTCTCTCTCTCTCTCTCTCTCTCTCTCTCTCTCTCTCTCTCTCTCTCTCTCTCTCTCGCTCTCTGGAGGCTGGTACGTAGTCACCTCTTCTAGGTCGAGGAAAAAAAAACATTATGGGAAGAAAGGCTACCCTCCAAGGCCATTTCGTTGGGGAAGGGCCGCGAGGTGACCTTTTGCAGCATGAAAACGTTTTTTACTTCTTCTTTTTTTGTCGTCAATTTTTTTTTACATGCACCTTTTGAGGGGAAGGTGCATGTTTTTTTTTTAAATCCATTCGAGAGAAAGGTGTAAATAAAAAAAAAGTAATTTTTTTTACATGACTGTCAGGAGTAGGCCACTCATCACTCTGAAAACTAGACAATGGAATTGCTTCGGACATGCCAAAACCTCCATCCGTTTGTGGTGTATATAAAGATCTATTAAAAAAAAAAAACCACGATCTGCAAGTTCCTTTGGACTTCTTCCTTTGTATTACAGCTTTCCAATATCAGAGTGAATCACGTCCAATATTCCTGCAAGTGATTGTGCTGGCTCCCATTCACTTATGCATGATCAATATAAATCTGAAACAAAAAAAACGTTGAAGCATTTGAATCGTAATCAGAAGAGCATCAATAAAAAAATCACCTATGATTGTAGTAGAGTGCATACGTTTTGATATAGTACCCAAACAAAATGCATGAAAATGGAGCATGGGAGGAAATGCAAGAGGAATAATCTTCAATTAAGAGAGCAGCATCATTTCAGTATAGATTACATGCTTTGGAACTTGTGGAAGAGGCCTCTATCTATAGCCACGAGCTGTAGAATCCAATTACATATTATTTTGGAGTCCACCTCTTGCAACATAGTGAATCCCAATCTATAATAATTTGAGTTCCATCTCTTACTTGATAATAGGAGGCCTCTTTATTAAAAAACATGACTCAAGTTGAGATAATCTAATTTGCTAGCTCCCACATGGCTATCCATCTTTCGGGGCGTACCCTTGGGCTCACAACTGCATATTTTAGCCTAGCACTTAACAATTCTTGTGCTCTCAGACTCGGCTCTCAACTTCATCTCTACTAGAAGCCCTTTTGAGTGGAGAGGTTCTGCATCGACACCTTGGGACATGGCATCAGCTAACATATGCGAGCTTAAACACCGAACTGATTATGTGTCCTTACAACATGCTATGGATGATGCAATACGAGAGGAGGATGAAGATTCATATGATGAACCAAATATTGTAATGCTATCATATACAGCGGGGCAAACCACTACAACATCCACCACTATTGCATCCACGAATATCAATGCAACAACAGAGTTGATGATTAACGAATTCAAAAAACTTGGTGAAAAGCAGCAGATGCAGATGGAAAAAATGCAGTCACAATTCGATGAGAAGATGAAAGCATTGGAAGAGCACAAAGAAAAAATTACATGGATCCTACAAGGTTTGGAGTTCGTGAAATTTCGGATGAACCCACAATAAAACTGCCAAAAGCAATTATATTGAAGAAAAGGGAGAATGCAGGACCAATGATGAAGAAACAAGCTAAACAACATTATAATACAGTCCTGAAATGGAAAAGCTCATCACGAGATGACAACAGTGTCGTCTTTTTTACATTTTTTGCTTTTTTCAAAGTGTCTCAAATGCTAAGGAAATGAATCTGGCAAAGTGTGGGGCTACCCTAAATGAGGTTTAAGGACATTTTTGGGTTTTTCGCAAAATGTCCACACTGTCGCATGTGACAATTTTAGTTCATTTCTACAGAGTAACAGTTCTAGTTCATTTATGTAGATAGACTGTTTACGGCCAGTTTCTACCGCTTATTAGCAATCAATTTCTGAGAAGGAACCAGATGAATGCCAACGGACACCAACCAACTGGCAATCGCATTTGACGACCTAATTGCTTAGTATATATAGTTGTTCATATTCATACTTCTCATCATCAAAAGAAGTTCTAAATATCAACAAGTATTGAATAGTTAGCTCTCTCTCTCTCTCTCTCTCTCTCTCTCTCTCTCTCTCTCTCTCTCTCTCTCTCTCTCTCTCTCTCTCTCTCTCTCTCTCTCTCTCTCTCTCTCTCTCTCTCTCAAGCTTGTAAGCTTGAACACTTCTGAGCATTCTAGCTCACTTCTTAGAGTTGTTTTAGAGATTGTTATTGCACTTACTGCTTATCAGCATTGCGCTTGATTCAGACTTTCATTTTAGTCGTTCAGAGATAGCTTTGAGTACCGATCCAAAACTTATTTTATTGATTTACTTATGTTTCATTTTCATATTGAATCAATACTATCTTTTATTGCATTCAGGTTCGTCTCAGAATGTGTGTGTTTCTATAGTTCTTCGCGACTAATTATTTGTCTAGTGATTCACGACTAATTATTTGTCCAGTGATTCGCGACAAATTATTTGTTTGATAATTCAATGCATTATTGTTTGGCTACGTAATCATTGAAGTACTGATGATCTCAAAGTTAGTTACTATAAGATCGAACGTGATTTCTATCACTATTGTTTTGTTTGAAAATTGATAGGCATAGTCATGCATAGAGAAAGAGGAAGATACTTTATTCTGCTATGCACGATAAGTTTTGTTTCTTGTCATTCGAATATTTTTCATTCGAGTTCATTTCTTTTCAAGTTCGAACTATCTTTCACATACCTCTTTTTGACATGGTATCAGAGCATTCTTCCATAGTATCAGTGCTAGATCACTACTTCTTTAGCTGGTATCAAACTTGTGATCTCTATCAGGGCTTAATACTATTTCGATATCAGAGCGAATTCTCTAATACTTGATATCTTTCGCAATATCAAATTGATACCATATTCTTTCGTTCCTTTCATCATAAGAGAATTGATTTCCTGTTGTGACAATACTACATCTTAGCGTCATCAATACAATCGACAGACTAAATTTCAGATGAATTCTCAAAGTAAAGCTGGTCTTATTGCAGGCAAGTTGAATGGATTTAATTATCATTTGTGGAAATTTAAAATGAAGACCTTGCTAATCACCAATGAGTTATGGGATGTTGTTACAAGTACAGAAGTAAAACTTGAAAATGACACAGAAGACTCAAAGTGAAAATCAAAGGATGGTAAAGCTTTCACACTTATTATCCTCAATATATCAGGTACACAGATTGGACACATAGCTGAAGCTAAAATGTCAAAAGACGTTTGCGACACCATGAACTCACTATATAACGTGAGGGACGTAACTACTAAGTTACATCTATGAAAAAAATTCTTCACATTCAAGATGTCTAATGGTGATTCTCTTCAGAGTCACATTAACCGGTTTAAGAATCTCTTCCAACAGATGGCCACTATCGGATCAGCCATAGATGATCAAGATACAATTATGACATTGCTTTCAAGCTTGTCCTCTACAGATGAGAATTGGGTGATGATCATATCGACACACTCAGATTCTTTCTAGAGTTATCATTATGTTGTTGCAAGAAGTCAAGACACTTTGTCTACTTCCTTCTCTCAGGCTCTATATTTCAACAAAGGCTCTAAGCAACATAAGCAAAAAAGCTCCAAGAAGACTACAACGAATCAAAAACAGACTCAAAGTCAAGTACAATCATCAAATTTACAATTGAAGAAGAAGATGTTTTGTAGGTATTGCAAGCACAATAACCATGAGATCAAGGATTGCCGAATTCTCCAAGCGAAGAATGTAGCCAAGCAACCTGATCAACAAGCAAACACAATTTCATCATCTCTCCAGGTCGAAGTGGACGAAAGTGCATTCATGGTCAAAGATCAAAGCACATTTTTGGAAGATTCATGGTTTCTTGATTCTGGAGCAACTCAACACATGACCAGTCAAAGTGAGGTTTTCAACTCCTACATGTCTTACAACACAAAAAAAATTGTTCATTTTGGTGACAATAGTGCTCACACTATTGAAGGTAAAGGTACTGTAAGATTGCGATTCCAGCATGATTAATTCAAACTACTATCAAAGGTCTTATATGTTTCTAAACTCTCTACAAATTTGTTATTAGTAAGTAGAATTACAGATTTAGGTCATAAGTAGAACTAGAAACTGATCAATGCAAAATTATTGATAGGAGTAATAAGATCCTTGCACTCGGCAAGAGGCAAAGTTACTTATATAGATTGGCACATTGTTATTCTGAGTCTACTCAAGTCTTGAAAACCTCTGTTCTAGTCAATAAAGCATTATTATGGCATCATCGCTTAGGACACTTGAATTATGCATCTGTTTTGAACATGTCCAGACAATCCATGTTTCTTGATCTCGACTATCCTTCTAGTAAGATCGATCTCCCTGTCTGCCATAGTTGCATCTTTGGAAAGCAGACTAGGATTCCTTTTAGATCAAACCATAGGCATGCATCAAAAGGTCTGTTAAATGTTGTTCATACATCTCTATGTGGATCTATGCAAACTCCTTCATTGCTAGATGCAAAGTATTTCATTACTTTTACTGATGAATTCTCCAAAAGAATAGCTATTTATTTCATTAGTTGCAAACAATCTTCAATAGCTCTATCTTCCACTGAATCTAAGTATGTCGTAGTCTCTGAAGCTACAAAGGAAGCAATTTGGTTGAGGAACTTACTCTCAGATATCGGTCTGAATCAATATGCTCCAATGACATTATTTTGTGATAATCAAAGTGCCATTGCTTTATCAGCCAACCCTAGATCTCATTTTAGGAGTAAGCATATTGAACTGAAGTATCATTTCGTTAGAAGCAAAGTTCTCAACGAAGAGGTCAAATTGCAGTATTGTAGAACGCAAGATATGATAGTAGATATTTTTATCAAAGCATTAAGTTTGGAAGCACACAGAAGATTCTGTGTAGAACTAAGTTTGAAGGTCAAGGCATTCAAGGATTCAGATTAAGGGAGAGTGTTGGATTATTCTCCTTTTTACTAATCAACTAATCGAGTTTAATCTTCTTCCATTGTTTATCCAGTTCTTCGAATTTTTTTGTGTCTTTATACAGTTTGCAGATTTAGAAGTGTTTTTACACAATCGGCAGAAATACACTGAGTTTGACAACAGTGTCGTCTTTTTTGCATTTTCAAATGACTCTGACAAAGTGTGGGGCTACCCTAAATGAGATTTAAGGACACTATCAAATTTTTTTGCCGAATGCCACCATTGTCACCTTTTCACAACACTGTCACATGTGGCAGTTTTAGTTCATTTCTGTAGAGAGTAACAGTTTTAGTTCATTTATGTAGACAGACTGTTTATGACCAATTTCTACCACTTATCAACAATCAATTTATGAGAAGGAACTGGATAATGCCAGCGGACACCAGCCAGCTGGCGATCGCATTTGATGATCTAATTGCTTAGTATATATTGCTATTCATATTCATACTTCTCATCATCAAAAGAAGGAACTGGAAAAATGCCAGCGGACACCAGCCAACTGGCGATCGCATTTGACGATCTGATTGCTTAGTATATATAGCTATTCATATTCATACTTCTCATCATCAAAAGAAGTTCTAAAGATCAACAAATATTGAATAGTTAGCTCTCTCTCTCTCTCTCTCTCTCTCTCTCTCTCTCTCTCTCTCTCTCTCTCTCTCTCTCTCTCTCTCTCTCTCTCTCTCTCTCTCTCTCTCTCTCTCTCTCTCTCTCTCTCTCTCTCTCAAGTATGCGAGCTTGAACACTTCTGAACATTCTAGCTCACTTGCATGAAAAGACAAGCTAATTTGACCAAAACATAGCCTAGAACCATAAATCATGACAAGAACCGGCATGCATCATTAATTTCGCTCCAAAAAAGCATCACAAATTGGCTTCTAGGACAACTCTCCATAAAACCCAATTTTTTTTTTGAGAGAAATGGATCTTAGCAACATGCAAACGGAAATCGAGATAGTACACCCACTTTCATCTTGCTATCCACTTGGAAGAGAATTTCAATTGATCCACACCGAAATTTTGACAAAAAGTAGCACTTCTCCAATTTCTCTAATCTTCGTAAGACTTGCTTTGATTCCAATGTAAGAGATGCCTCCTCAAGATCCTGCTTACAAGGCAAAACAATAGAGAACACATTGTTGGAGAAACCACCCAACCAAGTAGAAGCAACCAATCAATCTCTAGTAGCTTCACCCCCAAGCCAAGAAATAGGAAGCATGAGAGTAGAGAGAGATCATGGCAATAAATCGACCAAATGATGGTGTAGTAGGACGAGTTTGGCCTCCTTATATAAGCTCTAGAACCCCTTGTGCATGTGGAAATGCAAGGTCCCAACTCCCCTATACATAAATTCCATTATACATAGAGCCTCTTTACATGGATTCTCTATACATAGATTGCTATTGATACTCCACACATGCATATATGGTCCCAAACTTTGTGCTAACTCCAATTAGTGTGTCTGGGCCTCACAAGTTATTAATTACTTGCGGGTCACATCTAGTACAAGTTTTACACATGTGAAATAACCATGTGCTCTTTATTTGCTAATTTGGCCTCATCTAGGCTCAAATTGCTAGCTAGAAAGTTAGATTTCAAATAACGAGCAATGCCTAGTTCATTAGCATTCGAAACTTATACATCAGAATAATTAAAGCATGGATTAGAGTACATACATTCGACAATCCTTCTATAGTGTATGACAAAAAAAATGATAAGATTAGAATTATGAACACTCTCAACAAAAGACCAACTGCGAAAATGCAAAACTCTCGGTCCTTACGTTAGACTTCAAATGAAACACATAGAGAGAAGTTGCATAAACATATGCATCCTTAGATAATAAAGTGCATCATTTCCTTCATCCGACATCTGTTTAGCATAATCAAATAGGATAATGACATGTGTATATTTTCTAATTGTATATGTGCCATGTCATCTTAAACTAATAAGGTGATTACACATGGAAGTCTGATTATAAAAGAATATTTCTTATTCGAACCCATCCAATTGTCAAGTGTGTGTCAATTCATGTACTATTCAACATGCGACTTGCCTTTCATTTAACTCCTTTTTTATTTGGGCTTAGAGTCGAATAATGTTGGCATTTGATATATATGTCGAATAGAATAGTATTTTAGATATTTTTTTCAAAAAGGGTCTTATATTCTGCATAAGTCATCATCTTATAAGAATATAGTTGAATATATTTGATATTTTGAAAAATGCTTTGTATTAAGGTATCACAGTAGCCCCAATAATGGCACCATAACAATTCCAATTGGCATTGTTAGGTGTCGCATTCTCACCGTTGGTGGTCAGTTAAAGTTGACTTTTGGACCGACGTGTGGTGATTTGTTATCTTTAGATCTCTTGACAAATTTCGTAAAGTATATGGATCTAGATTAAAAATCGGATTGAAGAAGAGAATAAATCCCCCACCCCCACCTCTATCAACTATATAAAGTGGTCTGTTCTCTCTCGTCTCTCTGAATCTAGATTTCAAGACAATAATGAGCCTCATCTAGGTCTATCATATTGAATGCTAGTAACCACATCTTCTTAACATCCTTTATAAGATAGATAATATTACTGAATAGTAATGTATCATCAATAAAAGACTATAGCACGGTCGTCAGTAAAAAGATCTAGGGTGTCTTGTTGTTTCTTAGTATTGTTTGGTTTCTATCCAAGTCATAGTCACTTGTATGAGCAAGTTTATTTTCTATTCAAATATATAGAGCTTTTATCGGATCGGGCAGTATGGTGAGAATGGTGAACAGGTTGATCATCAAGATTTTTAGATTGATTAGGTCTCCACTTGGATGGTCCAGGATCTTGATTTACCTGATATCTAAGGCGATAGGATTTGTTCTCATCATTTAAATGATTGGGTTGGGTGAATTCATCCATAAGTTCTTCGGGTAAATTGGCCATGAGGATTGGGTCAACTCTTTTTATTGTCTTGTTTGGTATTTTATATATTTTTTTAAATATATGACCGAAAGTATCTCAGATTTTTGATTATCGAAATAATTTTGATAAATTCTGAAAAAACTCAAAAAAATATGCTAGAAACTCTAAAATTTGGATATAGTTGACAAACTTGAAAAATCCGAAAAAACCAGAACATTTGAAAAATTCGAAAATCCAGAGAACTCAAAAAAATTTGAAAATCGAAAAATTCAAAAAAATTGGAAAAAATCCGAGAATGTCGAGAATTCAAAAAAACTGTCGGATGGAATCGTTGGATGCAATCTACAAAAAAAAAAAAATTTATTTTTTGTTGTTCTGTGCTGGTCGTCGGACATAATGAATTTTTTGAAAAAAAAAATGTAAAATTTCGAGCAACGCGAGAAACCCTTGCAACTCGAAAAATTCCTTAACATCTCAAAAAAGTAGAAAAATTTGAGAATGTCAAAAATTTCAAAAACCCGTCGGATGCAGGCGTTAGACAGATTCTTGGTAGGTCGTCGGATGGAATTGTCAAAGGAAGTCTTTTTGTACAGTTCGTCGGATGGAATCGTCGGACCCAAAATTTGAAACCTCGAAAAATTGAGAGAATTCGAAAATCTTGAAAATTTTTCAGAAAGCAAAATTTTGGCGGGTGCAACTATTGGACAAATTTTGCTTGTGAGGTGGTCGTTGGATGCACATCAGATCAAAACTCGTTTATTGGAAAAAAGATCAAAATCTTAGAAACTCAAAAAATAAGAAAGATGCAGAAACTCGAAAAAAGAGAAATGACCTCAAAACTTGAAAAACAAAAGTACTGATTTGAGAGAAGGAAAATAGATGCAGGTGTCTGAATTTTTTTTTTGTGGCTTTGTGTGTTTTTTGTTTTATTTTTTGACAATCGTCGAATGCAGTGTTCAGATGGTATCGTCGGACCGATTTTTGTTAGAAATTGTTGTCGGATGCGAGAGAGAATCGAAAAGATAGAAGAAACTCGAAAAAATTCCGAGTGTATCGAGAAATTTGAGAAAAATAAAAAAATGTCGGATGGAACTTTTTTGATGAAAACTCAAAAATTTCAAAACTGGAAAATCGAAAAAATCGGCGGATGTAAATTTAGTGCAGGTCGGCGGATGCAAAAATTCGAAAAAAAATGGAAAAAAACGACGGATGAAAAATTGATAAAATTCGAAAAAAATTGGAGAAATCGAAAAATCGAAAAAATCTCGAAGTTGTCAAAAACTCGGATTTTTTGATTGGCGATGCTAGTGATGGTGGATTTTTGAAAGATTTGGAGTGAGATTGCACCGATCTGAATGATCAATTGGGGCGTCTGAAGCAATCTCGAGCTGACAACAAGAGTATGGAAGGCATGCTTGGGAAAATGATGAAAGCAAGACAACAAGCAATCAATCAAAGTAGAACTCAAAGCATGTTGCGTCGGATGGAAACTTGAGACTCGAAAATCAGATTTAAATGTCAGACACAACTTTCTGTTCTTCCTCCCCCCAAAAGAAAATGTGAGAAGCGGTGGAGAGCGGTGGGACAGTGGTGTTTTGGGACAGTTTGAGATTCACTGCTGTTTGCAAAAAGAAATGAAAGAAATGAAGGCAAGGACGGATGTAGACTAGCAGAACCACAGAGTATCGAAAATAGACTGAAGAAGATTATCAAGAGTAGCGACGCCAATGTTTGATGAAGTCTCTTTAGCCTCTGTTTCACACAGACGCCGCTCCTCAACAATGTCTGCTAACATATCTACTGGCTCTACTTCTCTGTTAGTGCCTATACATCAGTGTTTGTTTGCTCAGGAACGTCTACCTCACGTTTACTAATTCTCTGACTAAAATTACTCAATGCTAAGCTCAATACTTTCTGACAGAGATTCAGTTTGGCCAAGAAATTCACGTGTCTACAAATTGATTTAACCTACAGCCCAGTCACAGATTCTGTTCTGGAGTATAGTGGTGTTGTACCCAACAAGGAGAAGCCTCCTTGTACCTAAATCTTGAAGAACCTTGAAGAACTCATCAAACTATATATATATATATATCTATATATAAGCAAAATAGTTTGACATGCAACATGGAATGCTCATTGTTATGTGTCACAATACCTTGTGCATTATTATTTGAAGCAAACATTGTACATGTAGCTCCTATAGTTCTAGCTTGTCACTCAAACCAGATGAAGGATTTGCTTTAAAGACTTGCTATTGTGACAATCTTGTTTTGCTTGGAACAAATTTCAATTTAGTTGTTCTTTGTACTTTCATATTTTCCTTGACTACCCTATTGCAATGGTCATCTTACTCTAAAACTCTAATAGCTGTTTTCCCCCAAGCCTACTCCACATAATACTTTATCATGTTAGTTTCAAAGACACATCCAAGATCCCTTACTACTTTTGTCCTCTTACAATGTTGTCTGCTTTCAATAAAGAAGTTGCTAAAAACGCTTGCCCAATCTTTGGCCCAATTTAATCAATATGCTTCCATCCTACTCTAGGAATTCCTTGTCAAACTCTATACATGTACTATCCTTAGCCAATGGAGTGCCATCAATTTGGTAATTTTCTATGGTTTTGATTAGGGCACACATTTTTCTAGTCATCATCACTTCTTGTGGAACCATAGTTGTTTTTAGGGGTGAAACTTCCTCTTAAATTTGCATTCATGATGATTGATTGTTCTCTCTTTTTAGTCAAGAAATTTTTACCAACTTCTTGGATCTCACTACAAGCTTAATCATCTTGATATTCATTTCATTCCTTGAACTACGATACATATATTTTCTTTCGTGTACTTTTCTTTCAATTATACATTTTCCATTATGAGCGTGTATACCTTTTCCAGTATGAGCATGTTCTTAGTGAGCTTATTTCTCACCACCATGGTTTTCCTTTGGAAGCTTCAATTCAATTAGTTGATAACTGTCAATAAATACTTCCTAAATCCTAAGCTAACTTAAACATTGTTACGATCTTCAACCATCCAATAAAAGGTATGATATTTAGATTGCATGCTTTATCTTTGCTTCAGTTTTCTTTATGGAGCTAAATCTCAAACAAGCTGTGTATCCAAGTTCATAAGTACTTTGTTGTGTGATAAGAAAGCTCACCTAGTTGATTGCCATATGCACATTACTCCATAAAGTGAAGGAGTCTTGAAGTATTTGATCTTACATTCAAGCTTTGACATTAGTGATTATGCGGATGACATTGTCTTAACATAGGACTTTGAAGATTGCTTATCGTACATAAATCATAAAGCTAGTGCTAAAATTCAAGTCACGTGTGTTTTTACCTGTACTCATTTAGAGCTTGCATTTGAAAGAACATGCTATTTGCAAATGCTTGCTTAGAGCACACTCCTATCAAGGTCAATCCTTATTTTCAATAGCATGTATGATACATTGAATGTAGATAAATACATTGACTGCAAAGGAATCTCTATACTTTTGAGGATGACTACATGTGATGACCTACCCATGAGTACAGGAGGACAACAAGTTGATGAGGTGTGAAACATCTCCCTCACTATCGCTGGTGCCAAAGGATAGAAACCATGTGGTTTTCCTAAGGCTGGTTTCCTCTTTGGTTTGAAGTTTCGGTTTGGTTGCAAGATTACAACTAGTGTCACTTGATACATGAACCTTGCCATATGAAAGCTCGTCACATATCCAGCACTCACTTTACATATGGGCATTGATATGTAGCAGAGTTTATATGTCATGATTACAACGAATAATGCTCGTTGCCATGCTACTTCCATTGATGGAATCATCTTTAGAATTATGGAGGTACCCTCCTTTGGTTGTTGACATATTTCAACGATGATTATTGTAATGTTAACATTTTGCACATGGCGACAGATACTAATTCAACACTAGAAATTGACAATAAAAACAGATTGGAGCAGGGCATGGTCAACTTACTATTGGTAAGATAGATGATTGTTTTTCAATAGCTAGTTTGTTGAAAACTTAAAATTGTTATCCCAAATTTCAGAGTTCTTACCATGAAAACAAATGATATCCATGGTTGAAGTAGGGCAACCTTGAGCCTCTCAATATTTATTAGAACACAGTTGATTAAGTCCTACCCGTCAGTATAAAGTTGCTAAAGTGAAAAACAGTGCATTTGCTACATGATAGCATGTGAAGTTCTGGGAAGTCTTGGTTCATTAGATTCCATCTGCTGGTTAAGTAGGACTCAAGTTGCTTGTTTCTTTGCTGTACTCCTGAGTCCCAAACACGTCATGGTTACGGTAAGAACCATAATGCTTGAACCGTTTTTCAGAGGCTGCTGAACCTGATAAAGATTTGTGTTTTTCCACAATCCTGGGGAGTACTGTGACACATAGACAGTATAGCGATCCCCAACGCAAAATTGAGTTTTTCAATAGTCATTACTTACAATATATCACTACCAGAAAACATAATTCCCAAGTGGATGCTATACAAATTTAAGGGTTGAAAGGTGTAACAAACAAACAAGGGATGCTCTTGACAGCTCCAAAATTAAATGTACATCATTGTTTGCTGTTTGAAAGAGTCAACAAATGGGATATACCATGTGTCCATAACTTATACTCATATTCACTTTTACATTCAAACTCAGCCATCCCAGTAGTAGTCTTTAGACCAAAGTAGCGTCGCTGGCCCCCATTGTCTAGAAGATTTCTTCCAGGCCAAGCAGGCATGTCGGTGTATAAGTCAACAACAAGACCTAATTTTGCAGAGCATTAAACTTCAGTCCTCTCTCTCTCTCTCTCTCTCTCTCTCTCTCTCTCTCTCTCATTATTGCTATTTTTCATTTTTAAGCCCTAAAAATAAAACCCTAACCCTAAATTTTCCAAAAAAAAACTCTTCCTCTCGCTCACTGCCCATCTCTCTCTCGCTTGCATTGCATCTTCGCGATCTTTAGACCTTGCCTCCCCCTCTCTCTCTAAAAATTTCGCTTTTTAGAAGTTTCTAAAAGCACGTATTCTCTTACATCAACCCACTTCAACTGCTTTTCAATTACCTTTCAATTACATTTTAGGGCAAACGTGTTTTGCCTATCATTGCTTACACACACACACACCACACGTTCATATGGCTTTCTTTGAACATTGCAGTTTCCTCTTATTTCTCATTAATGATACCTTTGTCAGCTTCTCAAAGGGACATATTCAATGGAAATAGATAAATTTATTTTTACGCTGACATTTTGATGCAGAAAACACTCTCTCAAACACACACACACACACAGCACACACACATTCATATGGCTTTCTTTGAACATTTCAGTTTTCCTCTATTTCTCATTATTTCAGTGCTGATACCTTTGTGAGCTTCTCTAAGGAACATATTTAATGGAGATAGAAAAATTGAATGCTGAAATTATGATGCACAGAACACTTACTTTTTTTATTTTTTTTGAATGCACCTCGTATATGCCTGCTCTGGAGTTTCAAGATGACCTGATCGCAAGCCATTGTACCATTTTGCAATTTAAGGAAGAATAAAAATAAACAACGAAGAAGAACTTGAAAAGCAAAGCTTGTAAAAGCTAGTGACTCGAGTGTATCATTGATCCCTGCAGGAATCACAGGAAAAGCGGGATGCTAAAAAATGTATCAAGTCAAATAGATGCATGCCCACCTGACCCCTTTCATCGAGATAGACAAAGACCAACCTCCAGTGGACCTCGCCTGCAAAGCATTATTTCCAAAGTGACAAGATTGAGATGAGAGTTCCTTAACAGGCTTCCTCGTCAGCAAACCAAGAAAAAAGACCTAATAGAAAGGGCGACTTCAACGAGGAAGCCAAAAGAAAGGTACAAGTTAATGTACCTTTTTTAGTGCGTTTGAGAAACTCACAACCCCTTGCAAGCAACTCCTGAGTATAAAACTCTGCTTCGCTGTCCTCGGAACCTAAATCTCCACTGAAACTGGTGCAATGACTTCCTCCCTTTTCAATAGGTGCAACAGTTGCAAAATTACAGGTCTCCTTCAATGTTCTAGCTTTTAGAATTGCTGCTCCCCGTAATGCTGCAAGTTGACAACTTTCAAGGTTAATTGCAACATGTCTGCAGTTTTCAATTACCAGATGAATAGCTCTTTCAAAATGGAAATCGAAAGGCTAAAGCATCAAACAAAACATGCCTAAGCAAACTTCAACAAGCAGAATGGCAGGAAAGAATGCAGTCAATGCAGCCTATAGCTAGGTCAGATCCAATGAAGCCTGCTAAGCCTGCTGCTGAGTTCGAGCAACCATTTGTCACAACAAAGCTGAAGCCTTATTAATCTACTAAGCAGAGACATGTCAATCAAGTACTTCTGAAATTTAAAATAACAGATGAAAATGAAAAGTGCACTGATGTGGAAGCCGCACACAATATGCACAATGTTCTCGTCAGATGGGAGACGAATGCATTAATAATTACTTTGCCCGTCAAAAATGAGGCATTTTCTTGAAAGGTAGATAATTTATGAAACGGTTTGGTTTCTCAAAGGTTTGGTCTGCTTTGTCGATTCATATGGACCTCCTACTAATTTGTTTAAGCTCTATAGTTTCCAACAATGAATCAAAAGTGTCAGCTGTAATGATTTTATCTTCGCATTTTGAGACGATGGCAACAAGTGTGCTTGACTTCAGCACGTTCTTTTATTAATAAAAACATAAGGAACACGGGTAATGGAAAGCCAAAGGCCAATAACCACCGAATGTGGAAAGCCAACCGCCAACATTTTCCTCGATGGCTCAAGCAAGTTCGTTGGATCACAAGGGCAGCGGGCCTTATGAAAATTGTTTGATTCGAAGGTCAAGGTTGTCTCCATCTTCCAATGTTCGCCAGTATCTTATTGTTTGCTTGCTATATTCCTTATTAGATGGACATTTTTAAATCATTTCCAGCAAATTTGCATCATAGCTGCATTTGATATCATTCCCGATCAATTTGTTTCCATAAAATTTAGGAGAGAGGGAAGGGGACACGTTTGGAAAAAAAACAGAATAGATTTTGTCCGATTCCTGCTTAATATTACTTTTTCAGTCCGTCTGATGGGGGCAGCAGAGGCCTGAGGCTAGAAGAATCAAGCGTCCAGAGGAGGATCAAGTGCAGAGAGAATGTAAGCTATGACACGTGATTCCTGCATTTATTTTGATTTGTGAATCCGAAATTATGGTTTTGACTTATCTTGACCGTAGGTGTTGCTAATTATAATTTTGACTTATATTGACCATAAGTGAAATATTGATAAATATAGTTTTGACTTATCTTGACCATAAATAAAGTATTGCTAATTATGGTTCTTGGCAAGGTGTCAATTGCATGCACTTTATCTTTTGGAAACGTCTATTTGGTGAATGTTTCCAATCGTGGGAGAGATGGGCGAACAGGTTTTTCAAAGGAGAGTTTGTTGACATGAAACAGATTGGAGCTCATGGTGTGAATTTTAGGGCAACGATGCAAAAACTCTAGAATGTCAGTCGGGAGAGAGAGAGAGAGAGAGAGAGAGAACATGGAATATCCTCTTGAGACCAACATTCTAGGAGACCAAATAAAACGATAAAATCACAGAAGTAGAAAGTATAGTATGACTAAAGAATGAAACTAAAGTATTCTAAAGAGCATTTAGCTCATCAACCTTCTATCAAGGACTGCAATAAACTTCTCTATATATGAACTTTAATATTGACTCTTATATCGTTGAGGTGTAGAGAGTTGTAGTGTGGGAAAAGACCACCTTTGCTAAGGACCAGCCTCAGATTCAAGCTAAGATTTAAAGAACAACTGCTAAGCACAAAGTTATTATGCTAGATCAAGGCAACTTATGTGCTCTAGATGGATAGAAATCCATTTAGGAGAATCATTCGGGATTAGAAGTTGAAGTTCTTGGCTTATCCATTGCATGTTAAGCTAGATTGAACTTTAAGAGACTTAATTGTATTTCACGAAATTTTTCTATGCAGTAGATTTTGATTCTATATAATATATCATAGTTGTTTGATTGTGGAAGTCGCACACAATATGCACAATACCATAGTTGCAACGAATCGAGATTCGCAGCCACAGTCACCCTACCTGCGTGAGCGTGCGCGCGCGCGCGAGAGAGAGAGAGAGAGAGAGAGAGAGAGAGAGAGAGAGAGAGAGAGAGAGAGAGAGAGAGAGAGAGAGAGAGAGGTCTTTTCCATACCAAAAGGCATATAAGACGGATAAAAATAAATGTCAAGTATGTGGTAACAGTGGGAGCATATATAAACGTATCCAAAACCTATGCATAAATCATGTAGGTCTGAATGTATGTGCTCCCTTGCTCCATTCGGGCACTATTCAACTTTGACTTCAGAAACACAATCCTGGATATGTTACAGTAATAATCAGGAACTTTGCACCATCAGATTGGGACCCCTATGTCAATACCATAAACATTTGAGCTTTTCATAACTACTGTCATGAAAATTCTGGGTAATCATGGTCTATAGCTGGATCATAGAACCCACAGTTCCCAAAACCGTGGGTCCTGGGAACCGTGGAAGGAACCGTACCACGGTTCCTTGAACCGTGGTACGGTTCATCTAAATAAATAAATAAATAAATAATTAATTAATTTCCCCTCAAAACCCCTTCCTGCCAGTGATGAGGCATGATGGCTGATTCGCAACACTCACAGACGGACGATCCTGCTGCTTTGGCTACAATCATGTCGTGCAAATTCGAGAATCCATTTCACATGACCTCTTAGCCTTAGGCATTCCATCAGAGGAAGGATTCCACCCGCTGACTTTCCGCTGAAGGATTCCGCTGCATGACTTCACATGTCTTCTTCGCCTTATGCATTCCATCAGACTCCAGAGGAAGGATTCCGCCTGCTGACTTTCCGCTGAATTAATTCCACTGATTCCGCTGCATGACTTCCCGCTGACATTCCACACAATAATATATAAAAAATAATTAATTAATAACTACATGCGGTTCACCACAGTTCTGGCAAAAAAAAATTGAGAACCGTATGGTTCACTGTACGGTTCTCAGAACCGTGGTGAACCGCCCACGGTTCATTAATTCTATGAGCTGGATATAGCAGAGGTTTAGAGTATGGATTTCATCAGTAGGATGTAGAGATTTATCTTATCATTTGTGAATTTCATGATAGGCAAGGCACATGCTAACCAGCAGATCATACAGGGAGGATCTTGCTCTTGATCTTGAGAGTAGTTTGGAGTTAAAAGTAAGCTTGACCTTATTCTTGATCTTGAAAGCAATTTAAGTTAAAAGGAAGCTGAATGTTGTTTTCCCTTAATTGGGGTTTCCACTATAGAGCTTTGTTGCTTATCTGTTGTATTGTCCAGGTTTTGATGTGGCTTGATTTATTAAGGACATTAAAACTCACGGTTCCACACAAACTTTTGTCTCTAGGACTGGAAGAGTAACCCACTCTAGGACAAGCATCTCCAGCTTTTCCTGATGTATCCAAACAGTCCTATACAACTGGAGAAATGCATAAGTCAACACTTCAGCCCCAACATCAACAGAGGTTGACCTCCTCCTAACATTGCCAGCTCTACAACAAGCACTAAGTGAATAGATATCAATAGGTACAAGAAATTATTTCTAGAAGCATTTGTAGCTTTAATGCTTGTGATGTTGAGCAAACCTATGAGCACCTGTTGCAGCAGCTGCAGTAAGAGTCTTTATATCTCCTGCTGTCTTAACATTCACAGCTGAACTGACGATGGAGGACACTTGGTCGCGATCTGCACCCATATTTTCCGCTACTTCCACGCACTGAGCTGCTACAAGAGAAGCTGCTGAAGCAACTGCCATGCTTGTTTTTGTTCCACCATCATCAATGGCTGATGCTGCAGTAGCAGCAGCAACAGCAGCTATCGCTGCCGCAACCCCAGCGACAGATATGGCTGCATGAACCTGTGCATTATGAGCTCGAGCTATCTCTTTCTTTTTCTCTTTTAGATCTCTAAACCACCTTCGCACTGAATGTCCTTGTATTGGTGCTCTTGCAATAACCATATTCCTACAGGTCTGCAACCAAACACACCAGTGGGTCAGAACCTGCATGCAGAACAGTAACTAGAAACATTTTTGATCATCTGTCAATTCACTTCAAATAGTAGCTAACTGGCACAAACTTTCATCATGTTTTTCCACATGTAGTGAATTAACTTGATGAAAATTATTTTAGTGGTACTTTGTGGCTTTTTGAGTTTTCTAATTATGAGCATATTTTGTTCTAAGAAATACCTGAGATGACTAACCTCTCGCTTCTCAGTTTGGATCTAGTCCAATGTGAAAAGTGTATGAAAACAGTTATTTAAGGTATTCAGGTTTGTACTCTTTGAACTAGTATTGTGCTGATGCAACTACATGATTTGAAGAAGAAAAAAAAGGGAAAATCTTGTTCCTAGCTAGAAGGTTCAAAGGGGGTAGGTGGTTTTCCGGTAGCTTCTACCCTTGCACACTATGAAAGGAGAACATTATGTGGTATGAGGTAGTTATTTGGGCAACAAAAAATTCTTCTAGTAATAAGTCTCCTTGGGTGATTGGTGCACAAGATCCTCTTTTTCTTTTTAAGCTCCAACTTCCATATCATCCCATTCTGTTTGCATTCTTCAAGGGACTTTATTTGGCTCAAGAGGGAGAATCACATACAAGTGGTCACTGTAATTTTCATGGCCAAGTAGTGAGGTAGAGCCTAGTCTCCACTCCTTTCATTTCAAGAGTTCATCCAGCTCTACGGAGACTGGTCACAAAAGGACCATTGCCAAACGGTTGTAACACAAGTGAATAGAAGAGGTTACTGGCTATATCAAACAGAAGAGGCTAGGAGCCAGCAGAGAAGACTCTTAAGTTTGATATCTTCTAAAGTGAAGTATTGTTCTTGAAGTCCAGAGTACACTAAATCCAAAAACCTAGAACAGTAGCAACTACAATGAATACCATTGTCAGGCATAACATCCACGGAGGCACTCCGGGAATTGGACGTGTCATTCATCACATATGGATGTCAGGAGTCCCTACAAGAATCTTCAAAAACCATGAATGTTACATTTACGATGTGTCTGCTGTTGGAAACATCAGCAAATTGCGATACCATGAATGTTATATTTACGATGTGTCAGCTGTTGAAAACATCAGCAAATTGCAATACCATGAACTTGTATTTTGCATCCACATAATGGGTTCTTAAACAGTCTGGAGGTTTGAAAGTACTATCCACTAAGGCAATTTCATCCCTTCTGAGAGCTCCCAAATCTTATCATCAACAGTAGCATGTGCGTGTGCAGTAGAACTGAGTCCTTCCAATGATCCTTCTAAAGGACAATATGAATGTCAACGGCCAAAATGCCCAGAAAGGTGTTGGGTTGACAGACTCATGAAAAGGGAGGCAACAAAAGTCCCTTACTTAAATCAAGGCAATAAGTAAAGAATGTACATTGATGAGTAGTCATTAACAAGAGTACATTGATGAGTTTGAGATAAGCAGCTTAGTCATTTCACAGGAACCGAAGAACAAGATTGTAAGCTAGTAAATGTAAATCATACAACAAGGTAAAAAGAATATAGCAGTACGTGAAACTCATCTGCCTGCCTTGGAGAAGGAGGAGGACTTGCGCTTAAAGGGCCACTGTACTGGCAAAGCAATGGTCCATTGCTGTGAGAGTTCCTTCTTGGAGTGAAGAGAGAGAGTTCCTAGTCAAATATTCCAAAAGATCAAATCTGATCAATAATGTCACTTCGATGAACCAGCTTCATTGCCAGTCAGCCATTCATTCACAACAAATAATATCAATGATTGTTCTAGCAGGATAGAACATTTCTAAGAAGATTTACCATACTTTTGCACTGAAAAAAGTATCTGATAAAGAACACGTTGTAAAGTAAAAATATAGATCTCGATTCCTTCTCTATAATCAAACTTACAGTTGGTGTGAGGATGCGATCCATCACCATCTGAGATGTCATCGTTGACGCAAAGGTGAAAGGAGTTGTCTCGAGTCTTAATTCTTCGGGACATTGGCCGTGGCTTTTTGAAGTGTTTCGTGTGTCATTTGCCTGATGCGGAGCCAATGCTTTACTAACATCAATGGCCGAAATACTCCATGAACGTGAGAGAAACTCCATGGGTTCTTCGGGAGTCTCAGGGGGAGGATAGGAGGTGGGGGAAGACAAATACGCAGGAACATCCTCCTCGATGTTCTCCAGATGCCGAGATAGACCATTTTTATCATATTCGCTAGAGTCCAACTTCAAGAGCTCCTGGCTTCTAAAGTTGAAACTATCAGAACCCACAACCACACTGGTCTTGGTGGAATCCATAGTAAAAACAAGAGCAGCTGATTTTAACATGAGATTAAATTCTGGTCGTACGTCTCAAAAAGCGAGAAAAGCATAATGCGGAGTCTCGAGATTATAGGTAATGCGATGAGATCATCAGGAACTTTATTTATGACAAAACGGCTTGTGTCTCCATCAATAGACTTGCTTGCTAAATGAATATATTAGCGAGAAAAGGACGCGCATAGATTGGGGCTACACAAATTGATGAGCAGTTGAGATAAACAATTACTCGGATTCGCAGCTCCAGCTTTAACGCATTGCCTCAAGATTCTTCAAATGTAGAACATGTTGCCTTTTGAAAAAGGAAAATGGTATCTGAAGCAACGGAGGTACGATCCTTTTGCTTTCTGGTGTCTGCAAACAAGCACTCTGTTACACCTCTCTCTCTCTCTCTCTCTCTCTCACACACACACACACACACACACACACAAACACACACAAAACTACGCTCCAAATTGCATTGCACAGAAAGAATGGAATACTAACTGGCATTAAAACTGAGAGCAAAGCTAGTAGGAATTCTGCCTACCACTTCTTCGCCGCTAGTAGGCTCGTCCTTGTAGACTTCGCGACCCATAGGCAACGATCAACGAATTCACAATACTAGAGTCTAGAAGGCTGAATCCTGAAGCACTTTCATTCAGCACTTTCTTCGGGGCTTTTAATACACTCGTACAAGGTACCACAACAGACTGGTGAATGTACGGCAGGTCAAAAGCAGTGCACACGTTGAGGAATAACTGCTCAAAAGCTCAACCGTCGTCATCTGTGTCTGGATTCTGGACTCTGTAATACGAAATATATTAGCCCTTTCAGAAACTTTGACGTGCTAATTCTGTACGTGGAATTGCAAATTAAATGCTGAACTGAGAATCCGATCAATTCCCTTGCAATGAGGCTCCGATGCTGCCCATCAAAGATATGGTGATTTCCAGATTGCATTCGGGCTCCCTCATCTGGAAATTGATCGTTCTCAGTTGAGGTTTGCATGAAGGAGCCAATCTCTTGAGCTTGTACCCAAACAACAGTTTGTCCGTTCTTAGAATTTACACGCAATTTCCCGTTAAATCAGAAACTTGGCGTATCTTCTCAATGAAAATATTACAGTAGCACACGAAGTTATTGGAAAATCAACATGCACTGCACTCCCCGTCTTGTCCTCCGGCAAGGAATGTCAAATCCGAAACAAAGTAATGTCCTGTGATAAGAACTCTAACTTCAGTACTTTCAGATCCGCACGCAATCTCGAAAAAGTACAAGCAATGAAGGTTAAAGAAGGGCGATTAGCAAAAAGTTATCTAGAGCAATCCAGTTTTTTAACAAGCTCTAAAACTTATTAACCAAGCAACAAGCATTCGGCATAAAGCCTTCCCTAAAACCAAAAGCAACGAATTGAAACAATAATACTGATCCTTAATGCTTAAGCAATTGCAAAGCCATAAAAATTGACCCCTTCCCTATGACACAGGTCACAGCAGCCTGATCTCTTAAGTCAGTTGGAACGAAACATGATGACCTTTTTACGGCAAGCAAAAACGCATATATAACCAGATGAACTATGACATTAAGCACGAATACAACCAGATCTGTAAGACCTAAAGCGGCATACTCCGATGGACAGCAATAATACAGTTCAGCGTGCCTTCTTGTCTCTGATGGGGAATGCGGCTTGAATAACAAACTCAGTAAGAGAATAATAACAATCAAAACATCAATGTAACCAGATCTAAACAACCTGAAACGCCAATCAGTAACACACAGCAATCATACAGTTTAGGAAATGTCCCAGCCTCTGATGGGGAATGACACTTAGATAATAAATCAGTAAGAGGATAACGATAACGAGACTTCCTTCAAGATCTACTATATTCAGAGCTCAGGAACCACAATAATACAGTTTAGAATGGGGAACAAGACCTGGGGACCAAATCAGTAAGAGGATAATATTTGATTCTTTCAAGTTCGGAGATCAATAAACCTGTTAAGCAAGATACTCATATAATATACATATTCTGCAACTGCAACATACTTACATAATACAGGGCTGATCAGGAATCACAGAACTTACATACAAGGAAATTGTAATAATGTTCACCACTTCAGTTTCCAGTTTCCATGAT
This sequence comes from Diphasiastrum complanatum, assembly GCA_029204225.1. NCBI lineage: Eukaryota > Viridiplantae > Streptophyta > Lycopodiopsida > Lycopodiales > Lycopodiaceae > Diphasiastrum > Diphasiastrum complanatum. Next base: position 7,521,005 of record CM055098.1, on the reverse strand, counting down.
GCAGATTTGTGCTGTTAAATTAGTAATTCGATGGAAATGAAGAAGCGCTTTGCATCATTGACTCTCAGTTATTATTATCATCAACAGATCCTCTGCTGCTGCTGCTGCTGCTACTGCACTTGGCTACGTCATATTCTATCGGATCCGCAACGAAGAATCCATCGCTGGGGACAGCTCTGCAGGCAGGGGGAGGACGACCGAAATCTGGGCTGCGCAGCCGTGGTAACCTCACCAAACCCACATGCAACGCCAGGGCCGCGCGTCCTAAGCCTTCGGGTAGCAGTACAAAAGCCAGTAAGCCGACGGGCCCCCATGGAGGCGGGCGTCATAGGTGGAAACCTGACATATGACTAGAGCATCGGTTGCGACCCGCGTGCTCCTCGATGGTAGCGTTTCTTGGAGGTACATAGGCTGCATACCGCCAGGTGCAATGGTGGCAGGTCAAAAGTCAAAATGAACAAACAAGGTTGTGATAATCCAAGGAGGACAGCGGAAGAATCTTTGGTGGGTTCTAGACACAATCCCACTTCTTGTCACAAAATGTAGCTCTCAAAGGGAAACTGGTTTTTACTCATGAATGGAAACCCTCAAAGTTATAGGTTCGCTCTTGTGTGAGAGAGAGAATATATTTTTCTCTCTGGTGTGGTGGAGAGAGAATGAATGGAAACTCTCAAAGTTATATGTTCGCTCTGGTGTGTGTGTGTGTGTGTGTGTGTGAGAGAGAGAGAGAGAGAGAGAGAGAGAGAGAGAGAGAGAGAGAGAATGTAGGCAATGATAGACAAAACGCGTTTTGTCTATTCTCGATGGTCCATGTTTGTCTTGAAACATGTTTGACGAGCCAGTTGAAATGCAATTGAAGTGGGTTGAAAATTTGATATGTGCTTTTAGAAATTTTTAGAGAGAGAGAGAGCATGTGTCTTTAGAAATTTCTAGAAGGAGAAATTTCTAGAGAGAGAAGACATAAAATCGTAAGCGAGAGAGAGGAGCACAGTTGGGATCGCACTCGGTGGTGAAACTTAGCCCTTGGTTTCTTCAATTTTATGTCTTGGTGAAACTTAGAGAGAGAGGGAGAGCGCAGATTTTTCAATCTTTTAGGGTTTTTTAAGGTTTGAAATGAGAAATAGCGATAATGTGAGTTGAGAGAGAGAGAGAGAGAGAGAGAGAGAGAGAGAGAGAGAGAGAGAGAGAGAGAGAGAGAGAGAGAGAGAGAGATAGAGATAATATTCTCTCTATGGTGTGGTAGAGAGAATATGTATGTTGTTTTGAAGAAAAACCAATTCGTGCTTTTTCACTGGGTCACACATGTGCCCTAAAATTCTATTCACCTACAGTTGGCGATTTTTCGAGATCAAAACCTGCCTGAGTGGTCGATATTCTGAAAAATTCATGAACAAGAGCACTTGCACGAGAGAGAGAGAGAGAGAGAGAGAGAGAGAGAGAGAGAGAGAGAGAGCGAGAGAGAGAGAGAGAGAGAGAATATGTATGTTGTTGTGAAGAAAAACCGATTCATGCTTTTTCACTGGGTCACACATGTGCCCTAAAATTCTATTGACCTACAGTTGGCAATTTTCTGAGATCAAAACCTACCTGAGTGGTTGATATTCTGAAAAGTTCATGAACATTGGAGAAGAGCACTCGCACGAGAGAGAGAGAGAGAGAGAGAGAGAGAGAGAGAGAGAGAGAGAGAGAGAGAGAGAGAGAGAGAGAGAGAGAGAGAGAGAGGAGCTCAAATCTTTTTTTTGAGTAAGGTTAGGATTTTCATTTTTAGGGTTTGGGGATAGTAAAATAGCGATAAAGAGAGGTGTTAAACAAAAAGTTAGCAATGATAAACAAAACGCGATTTAGCAATTTCTATTGAACCACTTGTAATTTAAGTTTGATCAGTGCCAATCAATGAAATCTTGTCAATGAACACGTGCAATTTAGTTTATCCCACAATAAAGATTTTGCTTTACCCAAAAGCTGATAAAAAACAAAATCTCTAAAAGACATGCATTATTTTGCTATTTGTGCTTGAGCAAATTAAGAGGCAAATAATAGAGGGAGAGGTGCATGATGGTAAATGATTCAAGAGAAGGTCATCAAATTTTACCGAGAAGGCTTTTTTGTCCATGCGACACGTCTCTCTCTCTCTCTCTCTCTCTCTCTCTCTCTCTCTCTCACACACACACACACACACACACACACACACACACACACACACACACACACACACATTCTTTTGAATGCTATTTTCAGATCCACACGTGTGAAATATAGTAGCTTACTGTTTTTGGACGGACAACAACTTCATTTCATGTTTTGATTGATGTTTGATCAAGATCTATTAGAGTTTGCATCTCATTCATAGTGTAGATGTTGGTTTTTCTACATTGGCAAGATTGGTGGTTTGTTGTCTTTCTAACCCAAGATCATTTTATGGATTTGGATCTTAATTGATCTGAAATTCTTCACAATATATGGATATTCGAAGTAGAGCCATTGACATTGAACTATCAACTCTATCAACACTATCGACCTTGTCGACACTATTGACACTTTCGGCCTCGTCGACACTATTGTCACTATCGGTGTTACGACCATATTCAGCTAAGGACATGGAATAGTCCTAATATGGTAGACCGACCCTTCGGTATTCGAGTTTGTTGGTCACATCGAGATTTAAGTTAAGAGGACTAATGACCTTGAGAGGACCCAGACACTCTCATTGAGACATATGGAATAGTGCATGTACGTGTGATTGAGATATGCATGAGGAATGTATGGGAGGTGTGACCTATTTATGGTTGCATTGCATGGGGATTGCATGAGTTCATGCATAGGACTCTACTCTCTATATATTGGGGTAGAGATTCTCTTGTCGACAACTTTGGGTTCAAGCTACCAGTTACTCTCTTATCCTCAAGCATTCACATGGCATGGCTCGGGAGCTAGATACAGGATTGATCTAGGTTTGGTTGAGAGGTTTTGCTCCTACATGTCTCTTGTTGTGTTTTTCCTCATCTTAGAGGTTTTCCCTAGTGGTCTTTACATTGGTACCAGAGCCCAACTAAGATGTGGCCTTGGATGGGATGGAAGCAAGCTCTACGTCGGATTGGAAGGGGAAAGCACTTGGATCTTCATCCTAGTTTGGAGTGCTGATGTAATTGTTGACTCGACCTTAGGAGGGTAAGAGTCAAGAGGTTGCACTAGCCTAATTTTAACACAAACTTTCCCTTAATGTTTGCTTGAGATATCATGTATCTCGTGGAAAACTTAACCTTCACGATCTTGTCACTGTCTAACTACTTTCCACTTAACACAAATCATAGTACTCAATTTGTCTCCAATTCATTATTGATCTGCAATAGGATGTGAAGTCTAGAACACAAGTAACAACTCAACCAAATGTCGAAAAATATTTTTCTTTGCAACAATAATTTGTCAACATCTTAGATAGCCATGATCATCACATGTCCAGATAGCGATAGCCATGATTGTCGCCTACTTGGATAGTGACAGCCATGACCGACGCCAAGACCCATTTTAGACGACATAGCTCAACGTCTCCATACATTTGTATATATGTAACTTAAGATAGATCAAAAAGTAGATTCAGAATCAGATGATCAAACATTGTCATCAATCAATAGACACAGTTCATGTTATTACATCAATTAGATTTAGATAGAGAGTCAGAATAAGCTATTGAATCATCTTCAAATCATTGAAGCTCTTATAAATCCAGAGTTAGTTTCAAGTATGCGGTCATCACCGTAATTGTCTTGTGCTTGTTATTTCACCTAACTTGTATTCATTTTTTTTTCCTGAATCAATCCATTGTCTTATTGTGTTTAGATTTATGTTAGTGTGAATGTATGCTACTCTGATTAATTTTTCTATCCGATACTGCTCTTGTATAAAATCGTTTGAACTGTTTGATGCTTCTATGATCATCAGTCTATCGACTTTGTGTTTGTCTACGTAATCAACCTTATCAATTTTGATGAATTCAAAGCCAGAATCAAGTAGAATCAGTTGAGCCCTCAGACTTGACACTTCGATTCGAATTGAATAGGTGTCATTTAGCAGTACGGAATAAGAAATATACAGAACCATATAGAACAAAAAAAGATTGTGAACTGAACTGTGAACCTAAATTGAATGAACTACTATGAATTGTATCATAAATGTAGAAACAAAAAAGAAAACTTAGAACTATTCATGCATTAAGATGCTTTTTGAATGATCCTTGAAAGGTAATTCATTAAATAAAGAAACTACAATATTACACTGAGTAGAAAGCATTCAAGTGTTGTTTGGACTTCTCAGATAAGTTCGAAGACTAATATCACATCATTGAGATGACCAAAACTATTGCGTAGATATTTGATGCTAATTCAATATGTCTCTACTTGTTTGATGGATGTGATTGCATTTATCTTTATTCTCATGCTTAGATTAGCATGCATTACATTCCATCTGATCATTTGACTATTTTGTGATGATGCCCTCGCTTTGATTCTATACATGTATAAATAGAGAGCACTTGGAGATTTATGATAGTTGCCAGGTTAAGTACTTGAAATTAAATACTAAAGATGGTAGATTGACATACCAAGTATTGACTGAAACTCACTATACCTTGCAGAAATATTAATAGATATTTGACATAGCTATTGAGGATTGTACATGAGTTCAACCATCATCGTCAAATTGTGAACTTGTATATATCGGTGGTCTTTCTTATGTTTGTTTCTTGTAGATGGTCTAGAGTGAAGGGCAATCTTTAAAAGATTTAGACTTGCGCGAGGAAGAGCTCCATTTTGAGTGGCACCACAAAAATGCCGATCAACATCTTCATTGATTGATCGAAGGTCAACATTTTTGCTTTTCCACCATATTTGTGCCAATTGGCATTTTGAGACTTGTATATGGGCAATTTTTGTAAGTTGAGAAAAATGACAATCGACATTTTCTCCTACTTAGGCCTTTTGTCATTTTTTTACTTGATCAAAAATTCATTTTGGGAACCCAAATTTTTTACCAACGATCGCCAATCGACATTTGTTGATCTGTCCAAAGCTTAGTGTTTTCCTACAAATTGTGCCACATCCCATGTATTCTTGTAGACTGTGTAAATTCCTTGTATTTTTGCAAAATGTGTTGAACTTTGTGTATTTCTACAGATTGTTAAAAAGCTTGAGTATTTTTATAGATTTGATAGGTCCTCATTAAAAGTGATATTACGTGGGAATTCTAACACCCACCTCACACCACCTTGAGAAAAAATAGAATATATATATATAAAAAAAACTTGCTATATCGATTTGGTCTATTTACTTGTTGCAAGGGGAGGTGCTTAATCACAATAAAACTTTAGGGGATGCAGGTTGCAACTTAGGACAACGAGCTTTAACCAAGTCTCAACTCCCTTGGTTGGTATGTTGTCTTGGCACTAGCCTTGGCATGCTAGCACCCTAGAGACTAGGGTTGGTCACACACGTGAAATGTATCTTCTCAAGTGTATTAGTAAAGTGGGATCTCACCTCAAACTAGCTCTGATTACCTTCAAGATTTTAGTGCTTGGTAAAAGTACCAATTGTAAAGGTACTATACATACTTTAACTTGGCACTAGATTGTCCAAGAATGCCAATGGTATTCCTTTGAGGGCCATTTGGTTTGAGACACTAATGGTATACCATTGGGACAATCTGATCAAAAAACAAGTTACCTTTGTATCTGTCATGGCTTGTGGTTGAGTGTACCTTGTTTGAAATTATATAATGTTAGGCTTTAACATATTGGTTGAAGTGCATGGCTTGCTAGAATGGAAGTTACTTATCTATGTTGTCCAACATATACGATAGTTCCTTCTTGTTGCTTTTGACTTTATGCATGACTTTTGATTCATATACCAATTTACGATAGATATTTTACTTACCATGAGGTAAGCCAACTAATTTCTAATATCATTTTTCTTCATAGATTTAATTTCATTTCTCATAGCACCTTGTCATTCATTATGTGCAAAGTTTGTTTCAATATTTTTGGCTCCTCAAAAGTTGCATTGCACCCATCAAAATCCATTTTATGTCATACTTGTAAGGTTGACTTTGTTGCATTTGTTCCTCACCCAAAATATGCATTTGATTCATGTATGGGACCTTGGCCACAAAGATTAGAACTTCGAGGTGTTTTCGATTCTTTTCCATCTTGAATCTCATCATGTTTTGCATCCTTTTTCACCTTTAACTACTACTTGGTACCTACTTCGGTGTCTTTGATGTAGAGACCAGTGTTGGGCGGTTCTCACATATTTATGATACCCGCCGGTTCAGGGTATTGCCTTTTTTTAAAAAACCGAGAACCGCCGGTTCAAGGTATTGGATTACATCTAAAACATTTACACCTGGCGGTTCTCAATAATATCCTATAAGATAAATCTTGGCGGTTCTCAATCTGTCGCTTATTACTCTATTAAGAACCGTCGGTTCCTATATCAGATTCTCAATACATACTATTTTTATAAAAAATTATTAAAAAATCGTTTCGAAATTTATTGTTGCATACTATGTTAAAATTCCCTCACATTATTTATCAAAAAACAAGTGGAAGCCACGTAAAAAAATTGTAAGTGCACAAAATTTGAGCATTCCTCCACTTATCAATTGCTAATAAAAATCTCACAGTCTTTAATGTCGACAATATTTCAATTGCGAAAAAAAAATCACACTTCACAGCCAAACAACTCACATAAATAAAGACGCTAAAAATATGACTTATATAAAAGCCAGTCAAAAAAAGTCTTGTTGCACAATATCTTAAGTTTTAAACATTCCACTTATCCGCTAACTACCTATGAACAAAAATGATAACCTTCAAAAAAGTCTTGTTACAATGTTACTATCTTGACATTTTCTTACTCATCCTACTCATTAAAAAATCCATACTCCTCAATGAGGTCTACATTCTCACCTATCATGATGTCCTCATTTGCTAAAAAGCCCTTAATGGACGTTGGGTTCTGATTTATTCTAGGGTCATCAGGCCAATTTTTTAAAATGAGAACCAACTTATCAAGATTATCGATACCAAGTCTACATCTTCGAAGTGAAGTTACCACACCAGCAATACTATTTGAGATCCAACAATTCCTAGAATTTGTCGAGCCAAAAAACCAACATTTGAAAATTGGACCTCGTGGTCCTTCAACCACTGTAATGAGCTACTACACTCTTCAAGTGGAATATTCAATCTCCTGAATAAGGAAAGCTCAGACTTCACCAAACTTGTTGTGGCTTCCTCGTCAGATGCTTGATGCCCAAACAATGAATATGCAACATCATGCTCTAGTGGTTGTGTGGTTTGTGCTCCTGGATTTAGACGGTTGAAGCAAGTTACCAAGAGTGGAATGAGGAATTTCGCATCATACTCACCGACAATTTGAATTGCAGCATCTCTTCCAACATAGTCTCTAACCAAAGAGAGGCCTTTAAAACGTGGGTCCAACATAAGGGCTAGTATATTGTGTGCCTTGCGAGCAAAAAAAGGAGACTAGACAAGACAAGAAAGGCACAAGGACCCCAACCACCTCATTTTTCATACGAGTGTTGGAAGTATTTGTAGTGTGTGCGGTGGCTAGATCTACTTACGGGTGTAGTATAGGGATGTAGAGATTCGTCACTTTCTAAGTTTCTACAACAAGCTTCAACGGAAATACGAAAAGAATCAACAAGGATGAGAGCACTAAGGCTTACCCAACTAGTGCTCAAAATGGAAATAAAGCTAATTAGAAACAACAATAAAAATCCTTGCTAAGGCAAACCCAACTAGCAAGATTGCTAATTAAGACCTAGATTAACACCTAGAGGGTTTGAAAGATAAGTTGCGGCTAACTAAATAAACCAATAAAAACACGCCACAATAAGCCAATGAAAGGAGGCAAGAGGAGGCCCAAGCAGCTTCCCTCAAGCTATGCACCTTGGAACACAAGGAAATAGAATGATAATCTCAACAGAGAGCAATTTGCATAATCTAAGAGTGTTGCTTACAATGCAAATACCTCTCCTTTTATGGCAAGGAGGTTCTTCCATAAGTATTTACTAACTTATGGGACTAATTTGTTTCTAGCCTTTCTAGAACTTCTAATTAGTATTTAGAACTTCAAAGTTTCTTAACTTAGGAAAACTTAAGATAAAATAATTCTAATCTTAAGTTTCCTAAGTCTAAGTTCTAAATCTAAGTCTAAGCTATTTTATTATTATTTAAGCTTCTACTCATGGGCTTACAAAACACATGCCATGGTTGAAGTTTATTGACATATACTCATACGTGGACTTACAAACCACATGCCACGGAGTTTTATTGCTTTCTTTTTATTTTCTCTATGTTGGCATAGTTGCTAACATTATCCCCCTCCTTATTGGATTGGTGGTCCCACACCAATCGACGTCTTTTCGTCTTGGATCTTTTGTGCTTCTTGGAGGCGAGACTATTGTTGTCGGGACTGGTAGATTGTCGTGCCGATGCCCTCCATCATTCGCCACCGTATGGAGCATACCCTGTAAAAAGTTATGGGTTTTCCACAGCTCCACCATATCTACATGCAAGGCGAAAGTGAGTGCAACACGATAATAGAGCCTTGCTACCCTGATATGGTCGTCTTGCGTTCGCAGGGGTTTATTGATATCAAGGGCGATTGGGGGTAGCCCTCAATCCCAAAACCTCTGAATTCTACCAGAAATGTCACCAGGCCGCAATTATCCGCAAAATATCTGACGTTGCGATCAGGATTGCCATGGTGCTTCTGGTAGAATGCTCGGCAGTTGGTGACCATGTCTTCGGCTAAGTTGCCAGTATCGACGCCTGTGAGCTTGGGCCAAAACATTCTATTCTTGACCTTAGTGGCAGGAAACGATTCTCGCCTCGCTACTGGATAGTAATACGGATTTGTGCACATGTAGGAGGGAGCTTCGATATATCGTGCCATTGAGGTCTTACTCTACAGGAAGAGCTGCTGACGCCAGAGAGGTTGTGGATCCAGGAGTTTGACTGCTTCTTTATGTGTTTTACTCTGGTCCAAATCTGACAATATGTAGCCACCTCGCTCTTTTGTTGTTGGATATTTCTTGGCAAACTCCTGAGAGACGCACAACTCCTTGTTCGGTTCTATGGGCATGATTCTGTGCCGGATGGTTGGTGCTTCAGAGGCAATCTCGTGTTGAATTTGTGGATTGGGTTCAGGAGAGAGAGGAGGGGAGGGGTTAGCTTCAGCAATTCTTTGTGACTCAGGAGAAAATTGTCATGGAATGAAGGGGGGGTTAGAAGCGGTGGAAGGAAAAAGATAATGTTGGGAGCTGGTACCCCTAGAGCCTGACGATTTGGTTAGTGCTTGAGCTCCTTGCCCCAGGGGTTGGCCTTGAAATGAGGAGCCTTGAGTTGTAGGAGGAGGCTGCTAGAATCCTGCTCCATCTCCACCATATGGTCCATCAAAGTGGTGCCCCGAATCATGGAATTGGGTGTGCTTTGCATGAATCGACGGTGTCGACTGGACAACGGCCTTTAAGCATTCTTCCAGGGTGGCTATGTGCTGGTTCAGGGCCTCGACGGAAGCAAGGTATGATTGTTGTAATTCTGGTGCTGCACCGTCGTGGCTTTCAACTTTTGGGCCAACGTTTGATAGGCCACCACTGGAATGGCAGTTCCCTCAGGAATAGCTGGTGGTGCGAAGTCGTTGAAGTCCACCGATTCCAATTGTTCCTTCATAGCGGAATGTGCTGCTTGTGCATTTGCTACAATCTCCTCCTTTTCGGCTTTGAGGGTATCGATGGTTTGCTGCATGTTGGATACCTTCAGTTGGAGCTGGTTCTAGAGGTGGAGTAGCATCTGCTGCTGTTGTTGATTGTAATTGGTGAGGTTCTGGATCTATAGTTGTTGTTGTTTGTTTTCCTCCTCCAGCCTTGCTTTTTCTTTCTGAAGGTCCGCCATAGCACCATCATAAAATTGCCGCATAGTATATTGTCCCCCTAGGGTGTCGAATAGAATGTATTAGAGCTCATTCACCAACCATACCACTTTTTGGACTGCAAGGGGTAACTGCTCCCAAGGACCAATGTCAGGGAGGGTGCGTGTGTAGTTAGGATACGACATTGGGTTAAAGGGTAGAAAATCAGGAGCAGTCCAGGAAAAGAGTCAGATCAAAGCCAAGGCTTGTGAGGATATACTTGGCGAGGGTGAGCTGCTCGGTGTAATGCTTGATATAGATCATAAAAATATCTCCTGAATAAGGATGAGGGGGTTTACGACGATGCAAACTGAGCGAGGAATCGCGGGAGGCCATGGTAGTAGTGATTTTAGATTGCTTTGAGAATTTTGAAAATTTTTGGCATGAACTCGAGAGCAGCAATCTAAAATGAATTCGTGAGAGAAGGATGGAGGTCTATATATAGACTTTTTTTGACAGGAATTCGCAACTTCACTCAAGAAATCGTCCTCAGTGTCCACAATTTGGTAATGATGGTCACAAATTTCGAGGCAACTTTCTGAGGGTCCGCGAATTCTGGTAAGTGATTTTTTTATGCCAAAAGAGAAAAAAACGTTTGACAGTGCAAAACTTGTCTAATCAAAATTCGCTGAGATAGCAGATAAATCGTGGGAATCATTTGAAGCTCCAGCGAATTGTCTACGAATTCTGACAATGGATATCTGATGAAAAAAACAGTCTTTTTCTATTTTTAATTTTTTTTTTTGTTACTATGATAGAATTTGCGGAGGCCAAAAATAAATCGTGCACTGTAAAGAAAGCGTCAGCGAATTCTATCTAAGATGATGTGAAACAATTCTTCTGAAACTAATGACTTTTTCTGTGGTTTTCCAGAGAAGACTGTTGGTATACCTGATCTGATAGTATCTTGATGGTTTGAACAAGAAAGCACAGCAAAAATTTTGTCAAAAAGGCAAGCAGACAATAAAAACAAAATAAAGAAAAACGGTAGAAAAGAAAACAACTAATACATATCAAGATAAAAACACGGTTCATTGTACTTTCTCAGTTGGCTCCCATTGACCACAGTGTCGAGGATATCGCCTTGAAGGGTTTGGAGTTGTACATATCCAAAGACAAAGATTTTTTTGATGACGTAAGGACCTTGGCCAAAAAATTTCAGTTCGTCTTTGAAGGCTTTGGCCTGGTATAGCAGGACTTTATCTCGAACCTGGAGGTCTCTAAGTTTCAATGATCGATCATGCCATGCTTTTTGTCGTCGTTTGTGGACTTGTTGAGCATGGATACTAATCCGTTGTGTTTCACAGAGTTGCTCCAGATGGAATAACCTGTTTGCTAGATTCTGGTGAGTATCAAGCTCAAGGTTATAGGCCACTCGAAGGGAGGGGATATGAAATTCCACAAGCATAACGACTTCTTGGCCATATGTTAGTTGGAAAGGGATTTAGCCTGTAGCTCGCTTCGAGGTGGTGCGATAAGCCCAGAGAGCAACATGGAGCTTGAGTTCCCAATCAGATCGGCTGGATTCGATGGTTTTGGTGAGCATTCCACATAGGATTTTATTGGTGGATTCCACCTGGCCATTGCATCGTGGATAGTATGGGAAACCTTTGCGATGTACCACAAATTTTTTTGAAAGGAGATCTGCTATGACAGAGTTAAGAAAATGTGTACTCCTATCACTAATAAGCTCTAGAGGACATCTGAAATGAACGATAACCTGTTCATAGAGAAAGTTTGCGATAGAACGAGCGTCAGCATTGCGAACAGCTCTTGCTTCAGCCCATTTGGTGCAATAGTCTGTAGCTACTATGATGTAACGAGATTGTGTGTGTCGAGCAGCAGGACTAATAGGTCTAACATAATCAATTTCCCATTTCTGGAAAGCTTGATCAGTGGTTATAGGGTGTAAAGGCATGTAGTCTGTCTTTTGAAAGTGTTTTGTGCGTCGGCAGACATTACAAGCTTTAGTGTAAATGTGCGTATCCTTGAAGAGTGTTGGCCACCAAAAATCGGCCACGAGGATTTTCTTAGCAGTTGTTTCAGAAGAGAAATGGCCTGCACCAATACCCTCATGAGTGAGGGAAATTACAGAAGGTATTTCACCTTTAGTAAGACATCGTCAGATGATTCCATCTAATCCTTGCTTGTAGAGTTGTCCTGCAATTAATGTATACGGTTTAGATTTGAGGACCAACGCACGTTGTTCAGGTTTAGAGAAGGAAGGATCCATCTGCCCTGAAGTTAAATATTCTGTAATTTTCTTAGCCCATACAAGTGTAGAGTCAACTTGGAAAAGGATTGCATATGGTAAATCATCGTTGATGCCTTGATCAGAGGTAGGAAGGTTAGGGATTCAGGATAGATGGTCTACTAGAAAATGTTAAACTCCCTTACGAACCACGATCCTAAACTCAATTTCTCGCAGTAATAGGATCCATCTAGTAATACGACCTGTGGTGCAGGTCTTGTTGATGAGATACAACAGTGCTTGATGATCAGTAAAGAACACAAAAACTTTTCCTAGAAGATAATGGCGAAACTTTTGAACCGCATATACCATTGCCAAAGCTTCACATTCGATAGTGGTATAATTGACTTCAGCAGGTATCAATTGTCGACCAAGAAAATGGATTGGGTAGTCCTTTTTGAATTCTCCCGGTTGAGTGAGCACTACTCCAATGGCATACTTGGATGCATCGGTATGCACATGAAATTCTTAGAATAATCAGGAGCCCGGAGGATGGGTGCATTGGTATTTGAGTTGATTAAATGCGACGCGTTGGTCATCCGTCCATTTGGGAACTACCACTATTTTGTAAATTAAACATGCGTTGTTCGCGAAATCGAAAATAAAGCACCGATAGTAGTTGGCGTGGCCAAGGAAAGAGTAAACTTCACGTATCGTATGTGATTCCGGTAGATTTTGAAAGATAAGGATCTTTTCAGGGTCAGTGGCAATGCCATTTCGTGAAATAATATGTCCTAACACAATACCATGGGTTACCCAAATCTTGCATTTTTTAGGATTAAGAGAGATGCCGAAGCATTGACATAAGCATAGACGGATGGCGTGTTTCTTCGAAATGTGCTCCTAAATCGTCCAAGTAAACCTCTAAGGTATCGCCCATCTGCAGAGAAAAGGCCGCTTGCATAACTTGTTGGAAGGTGCTAGGAGCATTGCAGAGACCAAAGGGCATGACTTTCCAGCAAAAGGTTCCCCATTCTGTGGCAAAAGCGGTTTTATGTTGATCTTCTTCAGCAATTTGGATCATATTGTATCCGCTTTAATGACTTTCCAAGTCTAACAACATAGGCTCACAAAAGAGTGATGATATAGAATGAACATATATTTAAACTCTAGACTTGAAGCAAACTAGAAAGGTAATAAGGCCTTTTGAAATTAACTTTGAGCAAATAGGAGTCACAAAGAAAGTTTTGTGCCATAATATTTAGTAAAACTATACTACAATGTAAAACATACCACTCAAGATATTGGCCTTTGAATATGATGATCTTTAAACAAAGTTCAACCACTCAAATGATAAAAGTTGATATATTCCATTGTACCATTTTTTTTTTTCAAATGTTTCAAAAGATTGGTATTATAAGTTATCATAGTGCTGGTACATCATCATAATGAAAATTTTAGAGGAAGTATTTTTTAAATATTGTTTTGGGATGATATGTTGTGTTTCTATAATGATATAGGATGAACTAAAATCCATTTTTTACAAGTATGAATTTTATCTAGACAAAGCATATGGTGGAGCCAATTTTCTAAAGTTGCCAATTTGTCACTGAAGGTAAAACTCGTAAGGTAGTTAAAAAGTCAAGTCTTCCTTGAAGGATGTTATAAGGCTTCTAAAGTAGTTGAGATTAATAAAAGTTGGAATGGTGTCCTTGTAAGTGTTGGCTCGAATATCCTTTGGAGCTTTTTCATCATTCATCCATTTGATGTTAACTATGTAAATTTTGTTCCTATCTAATGCGTACAAAAATAACACATGCATGGAATGACAAAGGTAGAGTGTACCCCATATTCCAAAATCAAAATGAGAAATGAATCACTCAATTATTTTCTTCCATGAGATAGATGGCAAAGTGCTAGCATGGTGATACCAATTTACCTTGAGGCTAAATCCTCCCTTTGTTAGTGACTCATTTTGGTAGCTAATATGATAATTCCTTCATCTTGGACTTAGATTGCGTAGTAGTTGGAAATTCTCCATAACAAGCTACTCAATCTTAGAATCATTGAGATTCCATGGGTTTGTATTTTTTTTTTTCAAATGTAGCTAAAGTGCCACTATAAGAAATAAAAGTGACTTTGAATGATAGTGTCATTTTCTTATATATTATACAATATATAGATAATCATGGTACTTAAAACTTGTGTACAAAGCATGATGCCATCATATGTTGGCAAGTTCATTCTATGATGATTGAGTCCAATAGTTTGAAGTATAAAACTATAAAATGTAAATTCTTTTGTTTATATAGATTCGTAGTTTGAAAAAAATACTTACTTTGTGGCCAACATAAGCTTGTGGTACATTCTATGAAAGTATCTGAGGTATTGTGAAATAAGCAAAATTTCAATAAGATGATAAATACAGTATGGTAATACATACTATTTGACTTTCTAAAGCAACAAAGAAACTATGTTTTGTATGTTATGACAAAATTATGCAAATAACTATCTTGATTTTCACATTTATTTCTAATTTCTGGGTTGATCGTTTACTATGAATATGACTATTAATGCCTATCTTAATATAGCAATATGAATGTAATGTGCACTTTCTTTTTTTTAAACTTGTTACGCACTTTTTTTTTTTTTTTTTTTTCTGACCATAATGCAAGAAATGAGAAAGTTTTTGTTTGAAGGAAAAAAGACTTGCAAACAACAATGTAAAGACCCAAAGAATACTAGAATTCAACCAAAATATGGGCAACCTTCCTAGCTTCTATCCTTTAAAAAATTATATGAAGGTAACTTTATCATCACATTTCACAAACATTAATAACCTTGATTGTTTGTATTTTTCATAAGAACAAAAATCAAGAGTGACATTATGATTACATACAAAGAGCATTTACATTTCATGATGTCATATACAACACTCATTATTATGTCATATTTACAGTTGATGGTTAATGCAATACTCTTTCAACAGAATCATGTTAAAGATCTTGTTCTTGGTGCATTTTAGTACACTATCATCTTCATCATTCATATAGATTTTAGCGTGTTCAACTTTAAATGGCACATGCAAAATAAATGAATGTGGAACATGCATATAATATTTACTTGTTAACCAAATAAATTTCTACCTTACTTTTTTCCTATAAGAATATATAAACATAAAAAATTGTAGTCAAGGTACATGTTGCATTAGTGTGAGACTTTTGCCTTCAAAATGTTACAATGTTTTTACTTTAGTGAGTTATGTACATGTTCTAATTGTTTTGTAAGTACAAATCAAATCAATTGGATAAAAGAAAAAGGACCACTAGTTGCATGCTATGTCTTTAAAATGACCAGCAAAAATGTATCTTTTGCTCGAATAAAATTGGATATAGTAATGTCAAGAGACTTACGAATATTAATTCTCAAAGATTGATTTTAGCTAACAAGTCATACAAGTGTTTGTTATTGTACATTTCACAAAGAAAGTTTTATTTTATTTTATTTGTTATACTAAGAACACAAGTACATAAAATTTTTATTGCCTAAAATGTTCGACACTAATATGCATAACCAACCAAAACCTCCTGCAACTTTCATTCTATAAAAATAATTATCTTAATTTTAAGAGCAATATTTAAGTATGAAAAAATATGCTTGTGAGAAAGAGAATATGTGTAGGATACAATAATCCTCTCAAAGAATGAGGACCCGTTAAAACTTCAGGAAAACTCAAGTTTTTGAAAAGTCTACAAATATATACAAAGTATCACATAGTCTAGAAAAATACACAAAATTTGGTACAATTAGGATTTTCCTTACAAAAATACTCAAAGTTCAACACAGTCTATAGAGATACATGAAGTTAACATAGACTAAAAAATGCCTAATGGCATAAGTCAAAAAAATAAAATATTGAAAGGCATGAATCCAGAAAAAGTGCCAAGTCGCATAAATGTCACTCAACAAAATGCTAAAAGACTTTGGTCGGCAAAAATATCAACTTTGAATGGTTTGTGAAAATGCTGACTGTTTGATTCAATACTTGGTATATCAAACTACTACCTTTAGTATCAAGTTCTTATCTTTGCAGCAACCATACATGTGTAGAAGCAAGAGTAGAAGATGATAATGATGATTTGAGCATGAAAATCAAATTCATCAAACAAGTAGAGACACAATAAACAACATAGAAAGTTTGTGCAATATTTTCAGTTGTCTTAGTATTGTATTATCAGTCTTAGAATTGATCTGAGAAGTTCATGTAGCACTTCAATGTTTTCAATCAGTTTAATATTGTAGTTTTGCTATTGAATGAATTACCTTGCAAGGATCATTCCAAATATCTTAATGTAGAATGTCACTTACTAACTTTCTCTTATTTTTGCATTAGTTCTGATATGGTTCATGGTTCACAATTGATTATCTTTCTTTGCTTTATCTCGTTCTATACACTCCTTATTTCACATTGCTAACTGACTAAATTGAACTGCACATTTAGGATTATGTCAAATCCCATATACAAGACATGGACATAAGATTTTTAGTCCCTTGAACTACTTCTTTCCCCGGAAACGAAAATAATCATCTTTAGGGAGAAGGATTTCTTGTGTTGTTGCTTGCTTCTATTCACTACTAGAAAGCTAGAGTGTAGAAAGCATCTTTTTGCTTGCTTACTCTTGTGAAGATTTCCATCTTTGGTATGGGACTTAGATGGGAGTAGGATCTTTAAGTATACTTGTGTCTGTGATGGTAGTAGCTATGTGATTGATTGTGGTAAAGCAAGGGGGTGCTAGATTGGCTTGCTTGTGCATGGATCTAGCGATGGTTGAGTGGTGACTTCTCGAGGCCATTTTGATTGTCTACTTTGGAAGGATCTTAGGGACATTGGAGGAGATGCACCTTGGAGGGATATTTGGAGGCATTGGTGGACATCAACCCAACAGCTTGGAGGGCAACTCTTCCTAGTTGTAAAATATTGATTATTTTACATTGGTGTGATTTAAATTTTACTTTATGTCCTAAATCTGTAATACTGAGAACATTGAGCAGATTTGTAGATAGATTTGATACGTGAAGGACAGTAGCTTGAATTGATTATTTGAAAAGTTTAATCTTACTGTACCTTCACCTTTGATAGCATGCGTGCTATTATTGCCATGGTGAACAATTTTCTTGGTATTGTAAGGTGTATAGGACTCAAAACAACCGATATGGCTAGTCATGTGCTGAGTGGCTCCGAACTCAAGAAACCAGGAGATCGCGAAGGAGATCCATCTTTATTGGTTATACTTCTTCTGACAACACCTACAAGGTGTATGACCCTGATACTTGTGAAAGATTCGACTAGTTTGATCATTTAGTCAATATTTTCATATTTGGCATATTGAGGCCAAAACTTGTTTTAGTCTTAGAGAATAACTTTTCAGAGTTCATTAGTCTAAATTTCATTTGATTAAATACTTTCTGAAAGTGTGGGAAAGTTTGGAGGCGAGTTTTAGGAGATTCAAATTTGAATAGTTGGGTACATTGAATCTAGACCCAAAAATAGTAGGGTTTGCATTTTGGTGGAAAATCCAAGTGGCCAAATAGGATTTGGACCTACTATAAAAGGATGTAACTCATGGAGACACTATTCTTCTCTCTTCTTGATCTCATTTCATGCTTATACATGGTTCTCTTGGGTTCTAATATCCATTGGTGCTATACTACTGATTACTTGCAATTCTATGTGTAGAATGATTCATAATTGCTATTTTTGGATCCACACATGTGAATGGCATTAGCTTGCTGGTTTTGTACGGAATAGCAACAATACTTTTTCATTTCAATCAAGTTTGATCAAGTTCTATTAGTATTTGCATCTCATTTTGTGTGTAGATGCTGATTTTTCTACATTGGTGAGATTGGTAGTGTATTTCTCTTTGTAACCAAAGATCTTCTAAGTGGTTTGGATGTTAGTGATTTGAAAACTTTGACATGGTATCGGAGCTTGTGGTTTCAGGTCATGAAGGAGAAAATCAGATCTAGCAATGATTTGGTGAAAGGCTAGAGCATGCTAGAGGAGATTCTACACCAATGTCAAGTTTTCTGCTTTTGTAGATTGGATCTTTTCTAGATAAAAACCCTAAGTAGGTTTTGAAACTTGATCAATTCCACTTTTTTGATTCACATATTGAATTTGGCCATTTTTTGGATCATTAGATAAGCCTCAATGATGGCTATTAGATTGCATAATCAGATTTTCAACATTTGCATGTAGATTTGGAAAAATCAGTTTTTTGCGATTTTGTTAAAACCCTAATTTTGATTGGATCTCTAGATATTGAGGTTGCTGGACTTCATTTGAGTGTGTTTCAATCTTAGAAAGTGGCAAAAGTCATTAGATTGAGGATAGATCATAGGTCGATTAAGATTCCATGATTCTATGTGTTGATTTGCTTAGTACAAGTGCTAGAAGAGAATTGTTGAGACAGTTTCAGATCTTTGTGATTTCTTTTGGAGACATTTGTTGTTGTTCAAAGTAGTGCTTTGTGCATTGAAACAAGTTGAAGAAGAAGATCAGGTCATTGATACATGGCAACCATAGTTGGAGTCATGTTGGAAGCCAATGACAGGCTTACCTCAAGCAACTATTCATTGTGGAAAGTGAGGATGGAATCACTTCTTGAAATGAATGATGTGTTGGATATTGTTGTAGGTTTGGAGGAGAGACCAGCAACACAACAAGATCAAGTGGGGTATGATAAGAGGGCCAAAAGGGCTCTACACATTATCAAGATGAATGTTACCAATGAGCTTCTCAAGGAAGTTGGTAAGTCTACTTCATCTAAGGAAGCTTGGGATTCATTAAAGAAGCTTAATGAATCCAAGTCTACTTCCAGAGTGTTGAATCTAAGAAGGAAAATATTTTTTTGTTTGCAAAAGAATGAAGAAACTCCAAGTACTTTTGTTTTGAGGATGAAAGCATTGGATGATGAGTTGTCTTGCATTGATGAAAGCATTAAGGAAGGAGAGCTTGTTCAAGTGATTCTTAATGGCTTGTTGGATGCTCATGCTAACATTGTTCAAAGTATTGCTATTCAAAAGACTTTGTCAAGTTTGATGGATCTTCAAGAGATTTGATCAATGAAGAATATAGGCTTCAAGCAAGAGGTGGATCTACATCGACACTTCTAGAGGATGCTATGTTCACAAAGGGCAAAACCAAAAGTAAGTGGTCTAAAGGGCAAGATCAAGTGGATACTTCTTCAAGTGGCAAAAATAAGGATAGATCAAAGCTCAAGTGCTTCTATTGTGGCATCAAATGACACTTTGCAAGTGAGTGCTATCTTACTCTTGATGAGGATGGTTTGGATGTTCAAGATGCAAACGAAAAAGCTTTTGTGATGTCTTCATGTATGCTTGATAATGATGGAGATCTAGATCATTGGTGGATTGATAGTGGAGCAAGTTAACACATGACCTTTCACAAAGAGTACTTCACATCTTTGTTGGCACATGGAGATGACAAGAAGGTTATCTACACAACAAATGATGGTGAGTGTGCAATCAAAGGGATTGGCACAATTCCTATTTATCTTTCTACAAATAGGAATGTTCATTTGGAGGATATCTTTATTATTCCATCTATAACCAAGAATTTGCTTTGTGTGAGTCAAATACTAAGTAAGGGCCTCAAGGTGGAGTTTGATGGGGATGCTTGTATGATCAAATGTCTTGATTGGAAGAGGTAAAAGGCAAGGGAAGTTGTTCAAACTAGATGCTTGTGTTATTGCTAACCAAGTTGGATGTGTTGCAAGGGAGCAAATATCTATTCAAGAGGTTTGGAACAAAAGGATGAGACACCTCAACTTCAGGTCATTGGGGGTAATGGCAAGGAAGAAGGTTGTGATAGGTCTTCCAAGTTCCTTAAGTGATATCAAGCATGTTTGTGAGTCTCGTGCTTTGTCTAAGTCACACAGACAACCTTATACTAGATCTACATCTATATCTACAAAGCCTTTTCAAGTTGTACATTCAGATATTCATGGATTTACTACAATTAGCAATAGTGGAGCTAAGATGTATGTAACATTCATTGATGATTTTAGTAGATTTTGTTGGATCTATCCACTAAAGATCAAGGATGAAGTGTATGATGTCTTTATCAAGTTCAAAAATGCAAGGGAGAATTAATTTTCCACAAAGATCAAGTGCATAAGGAGCGACAATGGTGGTGAGTACATATCTACCAAGTTCAAGGCCTTTTGTGATGAGCATGGGATCAAGAGGGAGTATACAACATCAAGGACCCCACAACAAAATGGAGTGGCTGAAATGAAGAATAGGACTTTATGTAAAAGTGCCAAAGCCATGAGGTTGAGTGCTAATCTTGAGAAACCATTTTGGGATCAAGCTTTGTTGTGTGCCAATTTCTTGTGCAACAGGTGGCCGAGTGCAGTTTTGGATGGGAGGACACCTTTTGAGATGCTATTCAAGAGGAGGCCGAGTGTCAACTTTCTAAGCCTCCTTTGGATGCACATGCTATGTCAACATTACTCTTGATGTTAGAACCAAGGGGGATCCATATTCAAGAAGAGGTATTTTTTTTGGATATAGTGAGGTGAGTAAAGCCTACAAGGTTTACATTCCTTCTACTAACAAAGTGATTGTAGGTAGAGATGTCATTTTTGATGAGGGGAACGTTCCAAAAGTGTCTTCAAGCATGATTGATAATGGTGTGGATGGATCTAACATTCTTGATGTTGATGTAAAGATTCCTACTTTGGATGGTGATGATGATGGGCCTTCATCAAGTCAAAATCCAAGGAGAACATCAAGGGAAAGACAAGTACCTTCAAGGCTCATATACGATGAAAAGGGTAAGCACGTAGTTCTGGAAATTATTTTGCTTTCCTAACCTCTTTGGATGAGCCTACAAGTGTAGATCAAGCAAGGAAAGAAGAGGAGTGGCTTCAAGCAATGGATCTTGAGTATCAAGCTCTTATGAAGAATGGAACATGGAGATTGGTGGAGTTACCCAAGGACAAGAAAGCTATTGGATGCAAATGGATCTTCAAGGTGAAGACAAAACAAGATGGATCTATCAACAAGTACAAGGCAAAGTTAGTGGCAAAAGAATATGCTCAACAACAAGGGATTGACTATGATGAGACCTTTGCTTCTGTGGCAAAGATGGTAAGCATTCGAGTCATCATTTTACTTGCTATACTTTATGGATGGGATCTATGGAAAATCGACATTTCAAATGCATTCTTGAATGGTGATCTTGAGGAGGAAGTGTATATGGAGCAGCCTCAGAGCTACATTTTATCAACAAAGCCAAATCATGTGTGTCTACTATAAAAGAGCTTGTATGGCCTTAAGCAAGCACCAAGGAGTTGGTATGCTAAGCTTAACACTTTTTTACTCTCTCGAGGATTTGTTATGAGTGAGTATGATCGATCACTTTATTATAAGTTTGTTGGAAATGATGTTACCATCTTGCTAATCTATGTGGATGATATCATCTTGAGTGGTGAGACAATCAAGCATTAGAGGAGTTTTGAGTTCCAAAAAGACCCTTTAAGAATTCGTGCAAGATGCCTTTTTTATTAGTAAAATATTATAACACTAATAGTTTTGGCTTGACATAACTTTTTAATCGTAGCTCAAAAGTATGTCATTTAATATATCATTGGAAAGCCCTTGTTGAGCGCTTTCCAATGCACCAAACTTCGCTAAATTTGGACTTACCACTAAATAGTTATGTCATTTTTAGTATGGAATCAAAATGTGGACTCAAAAAGTTACGTTACGTAGATTTCAAATTTGAGTGTTTTGATTGGTCCATGTGTAAGAAAAATTTGAGAAAAAATATAAAAAGAATCTTTACAAAGGGTCTTTTTTGGATTTAGAACTCCTCTAATGATGTGGAGGATATCAAGAGTGCTCTTAAGAAGGAGTTTGAGGTGCATGATCTTGGTAATTTGCATTACATTTTGGGAATAGAAGTCATTAGATCTTCTCAATCTACTTTCATTTGTCAAGAGAAGTATGCTAATGCTATTCTAGAAAGATATTCATATGGTAGATGCGAAAGCTAGTGATACACCAATGGAGTCTAATGTAAAGCTAACTATAAGAGGTAATGAAAGATCCTTCGAGGACATTACTCTCTATAGGAAGCTAGTTAACCATTACAAGAGCAGATCTAAGCTATTGTACTGAGCCAATTCATGCAAAATACTAGTGAGGAGCATTGGAAGCTATTGTAAAGTTACCTTGACAAGCTTTACTTCCGGCACCACTGGCGCCAGCATTGTCCCCGCGTCAGCAGCGCCCTTGCTGCTCTCAGCGCCAACGGTGCCAGCGCCACTCCCGGCGCCACTGTGACCAGAATCCAGCCGGCGCCAAGTTCCTATGGCTGAAAATCTTTGATCGGTTCTAGCGAAGTCCAGAGAGCTCAAATCGATGTGCAATCACCTCACACAATCTAGGCATGATTAAAGGAGGCCTGGGGATTAGTAAAATCTAAAAAAAATGACTTTCTAGAAAGAGAAAATCCTAGAGAGAGAAAAACGTGCTTTACCAGCTTGGGTAGAGTACTTGGTATGAGGGGGGGTGCTGAATCACACCAATACTATAGGGGAGTGCGGGTTGCGACTCAGGGCGAGCTCCAACCAAGTCTCAGCCTCCCTTGCTGGAATGTTGTCATGGCTCTCGCCTTGGCATGCTAGCTCCCCGGAGACTAGGGTCGGTCACACACTTGAAATGTAACCTTCTCAGATTTATCAATAAAGTGAGATTTTTCTCAAACTGACTCTGATTAGCTTCTGGGTTTCAATGTTTGGTAAAAGCGCCAGTTGTAAGGCCGCTTTCAAAATTTTTAAGTTGGCACATAGCTGAGGGTCGTATCCTGGGACGCCAGCGGTATGCTGTTGGGACCATTCGGTCTCTGGCGCCAGAGGTATGCTGTCGGGACCATTTGGTCCAGGAACTGGTTGTCTCCATATCTGTCACGGCTTGTGGTTTTGAGTGTTCCTTGCATGAACTTGAATGGGTTAAGCTCTTGGGGAATGGGCTCTAATCTGTCGGCTGAGTTGGATGGCTTGCTTGGGTGGAAGGTACCTGTTTATGGCTGTCCAGTCTGGCGGGGCGCCAGGTTGGCTTCCAATGCTCGTGACGAAGCTTTCCGTTGGTTAAGTCTGATGTAAGTCAGAGTGCTTGCTTGGAATGGATGTTACTCGTTTGTAACGAAGCTTCGAGTTGGTTAAGTTTGATGTATGTCGGGCGGCTTGCTTGGAGGGAAGTCACCCACATCGGGACCCCCGATCTGGCGCCAGGTTGGATCTCAATGTTGGTTTTCAGAACTTCAAGTTGGTTAAGTCTGATCGTTGTTGGTGAGTTGGCTGCTTGTATGTCAAGTGGGTTTGGATGGCAAGAGTTGAAGGCTGGGAAGCTAAGTCGTGCTTCTCGGCTCCCTTTGGGATGCCTGATGTGGTATCAAAGCCGACTGGACGGTCAGCTATGCGGATCTCACGCAAATGGCCACGGTTTGGGGTTCATCAAGACAATTGTTGTGCAAGGTGCTGCCCACAGTGTAAGCACGAGTGCGTCCACAATCGGGGTGGTCGACAGAACGGGGGACTTGATGAGTCAAAGTGTTGCCCTCGAGGTGTAAGCACGGTCAGTTCTCGCGGTTTGGACCTGGCGCTGTCTGCACGTAGGACGGATGAGACAAAGTGCTGTCTAGGTAGGTGAAAGCACGGTCTGTACCTTGTGGGGTGCGGGGCGACATATTTGAACTGTAAGAGTTAACCATTGATATAGAGATGCTGCTCGAATTCGGGTTAAAGCATGGGTGGTTAGCTGCCGGTGCGGGATAGCTGCCGATCGTTTAGCTATAAGGGCTATCGACCAAAAAGTGGTGGGGCGTGACTGAGGCAATGTGCTGCTTAATGGTGAAAGCACGGATAGTTGGAGGGGTGTCCTATGTGGGCTGATTCTGTGATCGATTTGTATGGGTGCGGCCAGGCCAAGGTCCGTTGGCAGGACCATCTCAAAGGGGGACCTTGTCTTTGTTACTTGTTGATAAACCTGCCTGAGTGTCTTACTTGTATGTATTCATGGTGAGTCTTAGTACTCGTGCTTTGCCTGGTTTGCATAATTGCTTGTGATACAAGGAGCTGATGGCTTGAGAAGGAACCTTTCTTTTGAAGGCTGATACCATCAGACAAAGAGGACTACAGAATCTGTTTGGCGGGTTTGCAGTTCAAGTACTCGCACGTGAACGACAACAAAACGACTCAATATTTGCAAAGGATGGATGGCTAGCCTGTTTCTTGGGTTGGTTTCATTTGCGACAACGCCCACCAGACGCAAGCAAGAAGTCAAAAGTTGGAAAGAGCAATTTCAGGGGAGATCTTCTATGGAGCAGTTGGTCTTCATTTTGGGACGGCCACCTTCGGAACTGAAAACTCATTGAGCATGGGTGATATCCAGTATCAGTTGGGTTTTTCCTCAAAGGGAAAAGACTAGGATCCTCTTCAGAGATTGGCAACAAGTTGGATCAAGCCATAATCCTAGCAGATGGAAAGCAAAGTGTTGGAAAGGCTTTTTGTCTGAAGAACTCTACTCTAAGTCCGATCAGCTGATTTTATAAGTGGAGGGGAACTATCACACACCTCTCTCTTGGGGCAAATTCTGAATGAAAGTTGATCAAAATGGGGGCAAATCCAAGGTAACCTAGCCATACTCACACGAGGAGACTGGCGAACTTTGGATCTAATAAGTTGACAAGTTTTTGTTGTGGAAAGGAAAGCTTGTTATAGGCTTTCTCTGGACCAGCAATGATGAGAAAACATATGAGTACGCTGGCTTGTGTTACGTGTAAGGCAGCTGATCAATGAAGGAACTGTGAAAGTTGAGTCTTGCATGAGAGACTTGGTATTTCGAACGGACGCTAAGGGACAGTTCGCATTGAGATCGGACTAGTGCAAACTCTGGGGGCATGTGTCTGATTCAAAGAGAGCTACTTGAAGCCAAGCTCGATGTACACTGCTTGTTTTGTCTGTGAGGCAACTGACCAGTGATGGAATTGTGAAAGTCAAGTTTTGCGCGACGGACATGGTGCTTCAAACAAACGCGAAGAGATAGTTTGGATGCGGATCAAATTGGTGCGATCCTTTGGCTTTCCACGAGGTCAATGGTTACATTTGGGCTGATTCAAAGAGCTACTTCAAGCTAAGTGAGAGGTGCATTGCAGAGTACTCAATCTTTGCTTACCTTAAAGAGCCAAGATGAAAAAGTATCAAGATCAGGCTGGGACAAGGAGAGAAACCAAGGTGCAGAAGCAACAAGGCACGGAGTGGACCACAAAGTGGGCAATCAGACTATAAATCCTTTGGCTCAGGGAGCCTTGATACCTGTGCGGAACTGATTAAATCTGGAGCTCAGGGAGCTCAACACAAAGTGCATCAAGGACAAATCAGAAGCTCAAAGGAGTTCCAAAGTCGAAAGTCAGAAGCGACAGGGGCGAACATTTCAAAGAAAGGCCTCTGTCACCAGTTAATAAGGTTCTTGGGTTTTACAAAAGCGATATCAAATCTACGCTTTTCCCAGACAAAGAGATATTTTCAAGTTATGTAATTTTTCAGTACAAAGAGTTGAGCCTCCGACTTATGGTGTGCCAGCTTCAATGTTTAAAAAGTGGCCAGTAAATTGAGTACTGTGCCAAGTAGCTTAAATGTATAGTTATTTTAATTTGGAGACACCTTTACTTTAATCTGACATCTGATGAGGACATCAGACTTTATAAAGGTGGGGTGGATGTTGAAAAGCTACCTTTACAAGCTTTACTTCCGGTGCCACTGGCGCCAGCATTGTCCCCGACGCTAGCAGCGCCCCTGCTGCCGGCGCCACTCCTAGCGCCACTGTGACCAGAATCTAGCCGGCGCCAAGTTCCTATGGCTGAAAATCTTTGATCGGTTCTAGCGAAGTCCAGAGAGCTCAGATCGATGTGCAATCACCTCACACAATCTAGGCATGATTAAAGGAAGCCTGGGGATCAATAAAATCTAGAGAGAGAAAATTATTTTCTAGAAAGAGAAAATCCTAGAGAGAGAAAAACGTGCTTTACCAGCTTGGGTAGAGTACTTGGTATGAGGGGGGGTGCCGAATCACACCAATACTATAGGGGAGTGCGGGTTGCGACTCAGGGCGAGCTCCAACCAAGTCTCAGTCTCCCTTGCTGAAATGTTGTCATGGCTCTCGCCTTGGTATGCTAGCGCCGCGGGGACTAGGGTTGGTCACACACTTGAAATGTAACCTTCTCAGATTTATCAATAAAGTGGGATTTTTCTCAAACTGACTCTGATTACCTTCTGGGTTTTAGTGTTCGGTAAAAGCGCCAGTTGTAAGGCCGCTTTCAAAATTTTTAAGTTGGCACATAGCTGAGGGTCGTATCTAGGGACGCCAGCGGTATGCTATCGGGACCATTTGGTCCAGGAACTGGTTGTCTCCATATCTGTCGCGGCTTGTAGTTCTAAGTGTTTCTTGCATGAACGTGAATGGGTTAAGCTCTTGGGGAACGGGCTCTAACCTGTCGGCTGAGTTGGATGGCTTGCTTGGGTGGAAGTTACCTATTTATGGCTGTCCAGTCTGGCGTGGCGCCAGGTTGGCTTCCAACGCTCGTGATGAAGCTTTCAGTTGGTTAAGTCTGATGTAAGTCAGACCGCTTGCTTGGAATGGATGTTACTCGTTTGTAACGAAGTTTTGAGTTGGTTAAGTTTGATGTATGTCGGGCGGCTTGCTTGGAGGGAAGTCACCCACATCAGGACCCCCGATCTGGCATGGCACTAGGTTGGATCTCAGTGTTGGTTTTCGGAACTCCAAGTTGGTTAAGTCTGATCGTTGTTGGTGAGTTGGCTGCTTGTATGTCAAGTGGGTTTGGATGGCAAGAGTTGAAGGTTGGGAAGCTAAGTCATGGTTTCCGGCTCCCTTTGGGATGCCTGCGCTACAGAAGCTTGGGAAGCGAGTTTTGAGGTCTATCATTGGAACTCAAGATTTTGGCATATTGTATGAGGGACCATCATCTAATCTTTTTGGATATCGAGATTTGGACTATGCTGGAGATGTAATGGAGAGGAAATCCATTAGTGCTTATTGCATTTTCATAGGTGATGGAGCTATATCATGGATGTTGAAAAAACAAGCCACTATCTCATTGTCATCTAGTGAAGCCGAGTAGAAAGCTCTTACACATTGCACAAAGGAGATGGAATTGGATCAAGAGGATGATCAAGGATCTTCACTTGCTAGATTTTTTAGAGAGCCCAATCATCTTTTGTGACAATCAATCAGCCCAAAGGTTGGCAACCAATCCTATCTTTCATGCTAGGAGCAAGCATATTGAGGTGCAATATCATTTTGTGAGAGAGCAAGTCATTGCAAAGGAGGTGGAGCTTCAACATGTGTCTTCAAGGGAATGTGTAGCTGATATCTTCACCAAAGCATTGGGAAAAGACTTGCTCATGAGGCATAGGACTTCACTTGGAGTGTTATCAAAGTCTATGCTAAAACTAGTTGAAGAGGGAGTGTGAAAGATTCAACTAGTTTGATCATGGCCAAAACTTGTTTTAGACTTAGAGAATAACTTTTCAAAGTTCATTAGTCTAAATTTCATTTGAATAAACACTTTTTGAAAGTGTGGGAAAGTTTGGAGGCGAGTTTTAGGAGATTCAAATTTGAATAGTTGGGTACATTGAATCTAGAACAAAAAATAGTAGGGTTTGCATTTTGGTGGGAAAGCCAAGTGGCCAAATAGGATTTGGACTTGCTATAAAAGGATTTACCTCATGGAGAGACTATTCTTCTCCCTTCTTGATCTCATTTTATGCCTATACATGGTTCGATTGGGTTCTACTATCCATTGGTGCACTATACTAGTAATTACTTGCAATTCTATGTGTAGAATGATTCATAATTGCTATTTTTGGATCCACACATGTGAATGACAATAGCTTCCTGGTTTTGTATGGACAACAACAATACTTTTTCATTTCAATCACGTTTGATCAAGTTCTATTAGTGTTTGCATCTCATCTTTTGTGTAGATGCTGATTTTTCTACATTGGTGAGATTGGTAGTGTATTTCTCTTTGTAACCAAAGATCTTCTGAGTGGTCTGGATTTGAGTGATCTGAGAACTTTGACAATACTCAGTATATTTTATTTGGCAAGAATACGATTTTTTATCAAGGATCAATTTGTTGACTTCAAAGGCAAGGGTAAAGTTCCATGCAAACCTTTGACACCACCTGCCATCGACACGACAATTCAAGCCTCAAGTTCAAACGTGTCGATTTGATAGCTAGTCTAAAAAAGATGTTGCTGCCACTCAGGAGCAACAAATCCAAAGATCAGACAATCAATTGATGCCACCTCCACACAACCAGAGTGCACACACAACCCATGAGGTACATCCATGAGTCTACCTGCTATTTCATTCAGAAACTGACTATAGTCAAAGAGGCACTCAACCAACGAGACTTAGATCTTTGTAGAGAAGAGAGTCGTTGGACAGAGAGTATTCCTCTCTAATCAAGAACCATACATGGACACTTGTCAAATTTCCAACCAGCAACAATCTTATCGATTGCAAATGGGTCTTTAAGATCAAGTATAAAACTGAAGAGGTTATCGATCAAAGGAAGGTCTCTAACTAGTGGCATGAGAATTTTCTCAAATCCCAAATGCCGACTACAATGAGACTTTCAATCTAGTAGTCAAGCATTTGTCGATCTGAACACTCTTGTCATATTTTGTTGCAAGCGACCTCAAAGTACATCAACTTGATGTACATGCAGCTTATCTGAATGGAGTCATCGAAAAAGACATATACATGGTGCAGCCCAAGGGATATGTTTTTGACAGAAAGAAGAATCATGTATGCAAACTCCATAAGGCACTTTATGGCTTGAAGCAATCAGCAAGAGCTTGGTTTTGGAGGATCAATACATTTCTCATCCAACATGGTTTTAGACCAAGCTCTACCGATTCAAATGTTTATTTCAAGTCAGTGCAACATTCCTTTATTATTATTACTCTATATGTAAATGATACATTGCCTTTCAACAACAATGTTGATCAAGTAAAGGATGCTAAAACAAATGTTGTCTTCTGAATTCGACATGATTGATTTGGGAGAGGCTCACTACTATCTAGGAATTCAAATTCATAGAGACAAAGCAAGATGGCTGTTAAATTACATTGTGTCATATGTAAATGAGCTCTTTCTTAGTGAAGTTATAAAGAGAATTTGTTGTGACCAAGTTGTCATTGTGCAGAAAATCCAAAATGCTAGATCTTGGTCTCTAGCGCTCATCTTTGGAAATAGAGCTTGTGATGAATCTAGATAATCATTAAATTTGTCACTTTCAATATGCTATTTCATTTATCACAATGGATTTATGCAAGCATCTAGGCATATCCATGGAGAATCATGTACGAGATCCTATTGTGCTCCTTAGAGCTTCACATGTGATCTTTTTCATGTAAGGACAAAAGTCACTCTTGTTTTTCAGTGGATTGTTAGCCTTGCATGTGGCACACTCACTTTTTTGGAAGCACTCATCTAGTTAAATTTCTAGATGTATGGATAAGGGTTATTCTAAAGTGTCTAGTACCTTGATAAGAAAATCTAAGCTCCCTCTTTAAGCTTGTGATCACGTCATTGGACATTCACTTGAGGTAATGCAATTTTAAGCACTCGACATCCTTGGAAAGTGAAGTAGCAATGTAGTACTTGTTTCTACTTGATGTATGAGTGTGAATAAAGAATTTCATTGTGATTTACAATAGCATACATATTTTAAAACCATTTTTATGTTTAAGTGATTAAGATCAAGTGGTGACTGGAGCTCTTGCCTTCTTGAACATTGTTGGTGACTAATAAAGAAAATCCAAGTTCCAAGAAAGTCCAATCTTATGCAACCTCCAAAGCTTGAGCAATCGTTGCATTAAGATCCATAGAGCTTCATTTTTCACATTTATCAAATGGATTTGAAATAGATGTAGGTCAATTGCAATATTTTGTAGGCATTTAAGTATGGAGAAATGAATATAACATGTTTGTGAATCACAACAAATATATTTATGACCTGTTTGAAAGGTTTTGTATGCTCGATTGCAAACTTGTTGTTACATTGATGGAAACAAGCTAAAATATCTCATTGTTAGAGACATAAGAAAAAATAAATGAGACATTTTATAGATACATGGTCAAAAGTCTCATCTACACTATGATCACCAATTGAGATTGTTCCTATGTTGTAGTAGGGATAATTAGTCAATCTACTACAAGAGAATCTCATTGGCGTGCAACTAAGAGTGTACTATAATATCTTAAGGTCGTGTATAACTATGGACTTGACTATAAAATAAATGCTAATCTCAATTTACAAGGCTATTGTGTTGCAAAATGGGTT
This sequence comes from Diphasiastrum complanatum, assembly GCA_029204225.1. Lineage (NCBI taxonomy): Eukaryota > Viridiplantae > Streptophyta > Lycopodiopsida > Lycopodiales > Lycopodiaceae > Diphasiastrum > Diphasiastrum complanatum. The sequence goes on along the minus strand of CM055098.1, from coordinate 7,490,359 downwards.
GGTGATAAAAATAAGTGAAATGCACTACAAGTTATGCATTTTCACTTGGTTCAACAATAATTTCATGGGCAAGCAAAAGCAATCCATTTCTTTTCTTTCATTAATTGAAGTAGAATATAAGAAAAAAATCAAATGTAGCAAGTGAATTTATGTGGTTTTGATGACTACTAATTGAAGACAAGGAGGATGTATGTAGTGCAACTCCAATCTATTGTGATAATTAGAATTGCATTCAAATTGCTAAGAACTTGACATTTCATGCTCATACCAAACATATCGAATTCCATTATCACTTCATACAAGAAGATATCTAAATCAAAGTGTTATGTCCACGTCCTAAATATAGGATTCAATATACTCCTAGACTTGGGTACTGTAGTGGCTTTATTTCCTATCCTCAACCCGAGATCCAAGCACACCATTATTTACAAACTCGAGTTTGCCCCTATTTATAGTGGAGAGGAGGCCTTGGGCTAAAAATCCTATTGGCCAATTCAAATCTAAAAAGATTGGACCCAATTTGAAATTGAAATTTGGTGGGAACCCCTATTATATTCACAAACTTGACATTTAGGTATGGTCGTGGTTTCTGGATTCTGGAGCTACTCAACATATGACCAATCATCGTGAGATTTTCCATTCCTATATGCCTTACAGCACAAATAAGTATATTCATCTTGGTGACGATAGCACTCAACTATTGAAGGTGAAGATGCTGTAAGATTAAGGTTCCAGCATGATCAATTCAAACTACTGCCAAAAGTCTTGTATGTTGCTAAACTCTCTAAAAATCAGTTATCAGTAAGTAAAATTACAGATGTAGGTCATAAGGTGAAGTTTGAATCAGATCAATGCAGAATTATCGATAGAAATAATAATATCCTTGCACTCGACAAAAGGCATAGATACTTATATAGATTGGTACATTGTTATTTTGATACTTGTCAAGTCTTGAAAACCTCGGTTCTTGTCAATAAAGCATTACTATAGCATCATCGCTTAGGACACTTGAATTATGCATCTGTATCGAACATGTCCAGACAATCCTTTACACTTGATCTCGACTATCCAGCCAACAAAGTCGATCTCCCTGTCTATCATAGTTGCATCCTTGGAAAGTAGACTAGGAATCCTTTTAGATCAGCCAAAGGTCTATTAGATGTTGTTCATTCAGATATATGTGGATTTATGCAAACTCCATCATTGCTAGATGCAAAGTATTTCATTATCTTTATTGACGAATTCTCTAGAAGAACAACTGTTTACTTCATTAAGCAGAAATCAGAAGCTTTCATCAAGTTCAGACAATTTAAAAAGTATGCAGAAAATCAATCTGGAAAACAAATCAAAGCATTGAGGTTTGACAACGGGGGAGAATACATCTCCACTGAATTTACGGAGTACTGCCTTAACAACGACATTGAACAAGAATAAATTACCTCCTATTTGCCTCAGTGGCAAATGGTCTTGCTGAGAGAAAGAACGGAACCTTAGTTGAATTGGCAAAGTGCATGTTAACACATGCGACACTTCCGAAGTCCTTCTAGGCTAAAGCTGTTTCAACAACAACCTATATTCAAAACAGATGTCCTACTAAAGGTCTCTCAAACAAAACACCATTCGAAGTTTGGATAGGTACGAAACCTTCTTTATCGAACTTAAAGGTTTTGGATGTACTGCTCATGCGCAGATTCCTCATGATCTCGGGTAGAAGTTCGACTTCCAGAGTATCAAATGTATTTTCATCAGCTATACTACTTCAGATCAAGCTTACAAACTGTTTGATCCTATCAAGTCAAAGATATTCACTAGCCAGGATGTTATCTTCATCGAAGGTCAGTTTATCGACCTCAAAGAAAAAGGCAAAGCCCATGTAGCCAACTAGTCTGACTCATCTGACATATTAAACTTTGAGGTTCCTCAGTCGACTATTCTCATTGAAGGTCCAAACTTGTCTACTTTCGATGAACAACCTATCAATGATGAATCCAAAGATGATGATGTTGCAATTCAACAACTACAGCATGATGAATATGATCAACTTCTTCTATTCCCCAGAAGATCATCAAGAGTTAGCAGATAATCTATCAGGTATATTGACGAGTCTATAGCCTAGCTTGTTATGGAGCCGATGACTGTTCACTATCGAAGAGGCACTCAATCAGCCCGATTCCGATATCTGGAAAAAAGATATGGATAAAGATTATTCTCTCTTACCAAGAATCAGACATGGACGGTTATCGGGCGATTGTCGAATTACCTGCTAGCAGAAATGTAGTTGATTGCAAATGGATTTTCAAAGTCAATTACAAAGTAGACAGAAGCATCAACAAAAGAAAAGCCTGACTTGTCACCAGAGGTTTTTCTCAGGTATACAATGTCGTCTAAACTCCATAAAGCACTTTATGGCTTGAAGCAATATGCTCGAGCATGGTTTCAAAGGATCAATACTTTTCTTTTTGATCACGGCTACACACCAAGCTCTTCAGATTCGAATGTTTACTTCAAGACAGTGCAACAGTCTTTTAAAATTGTCACTTTAGACATATTGCTCTTCAGCAACAATATCAATCTAATAAAATAAGACAAGACAATGCTATCTTCCAAATTCAACATGACCTATTTGGGCAAAGCTCATTTTTGCCTTGGTATTCAAATCCACACAGATAGAAATTAGAATTTGATCTACATTACTCAGCAGAGGTACATCTACAATATGTTAATCAGATATAATTTGGTTAATTGCAAGTTAGCTCTCTCACCAATGGAACCAGGTCTCAAATTGTTGAAGGACCAACGTCTCCAAACAATTGAAGAGAAGGAGCAGATGCATGAGTATCCTTATCATTCGATAATAGGATCTCTTATATATGCAATGATCTGTACCAGGCCAGACATAGCTTTTGCAGTCAGCTCCCTAAGTCAGTTTATGATTGACCCTGGTATAAAACATTGGAAGGCTCTTATCAGAGTCACGGAGGCTCGGCCGCTTCAGCCATGTCGTTTGATTGATAGCTAATATAAGGGAAGCTCCCTAAGATCCTGCTTACAAGACAAAAGTAGACATTTGTGCAAAATACTTGTAAAATTTGATTAAAATCGTCAAACAATATGAAATGATTGGGTTGAATGAGTGGCAATATTCTTTATCTAGTCAGTAAATCTAACAGGATACAGTTCAAGAATTACTGAAATCCTATGGGTGGGAAGTCCGTTCATGTAATTTCATGTTTGGATAAATTTTGTCAATATTAACGAAGTAAAGCCAAACCAATCAATAAAATGGAAAAACAGTCCAATTTTATAGGAAATTTTGTAATATAGGAACTACATAACTGATTTCATTTCCAGTAAAATCCTACGGTGAATTATATTCAAAAGATCAAACTAATACTGTGTCACATACTAGTAGATGATTTTTGATGTATCAGTTATTTAGCCCATGTATAGAATGGAAATGAAATTGTTTTAGACTTTTTCCTACAGTAATTGATTTTCAAACATTTACTAATGTCATTACGTCTTCTTGGTACCTTAGCTAAAATAGATTTTCAGGGAACTAAAAATTCTAAGGAGGGAAGAAGAGTGGACATCAGAGGTAGTAAGTGTGATCGGAAAATGTATTGCGCAGTTAGGATTTTGGTAATCTCTGTAAATAATTGCTTAATACTGGTTATTAATTTCTTGGTTAAATTCATTTAGTTGAATTTGTAACTGATATCTTTGTAACCATTGAGTTATCCGTAGTTTTGGATGTCAATTGTGATGGCTTGAAGTGGAATCTGATACGTGGATTACATTGGATATGTTAGTTGACAGAAGCTTGTCCCTAGATTTGATGCATCAGTAGGGTTTTGAAGCTTATCATTAATAAGAAAGGATCGGGATGTAATAATGAACCATGTTAATTCTTCTGTCTAAGTCACATAATCAGATGTGGATTTTGGTATCCCAAAATCCATATGATAGGCATGCCAGTCATCCAAATAAGAAGGATTCTCTAGTGTTTGAGAACAAGAGATAATTTCCTATAGTGATTGTAGGACAGCTAGATGATCAATAGATTTCTAGAATATCTAATAAGGCGGTTAAGGGTTTTCTGGAAGGAAAAGCTGATGGTATGGGACATCGGTAATTTTGGAAAGGAAATTCTAGGACTGTAAAGATCTGATGATCAATGGTGTGTTTAGTACCTAGTCGTGATATGGAAAAAAAAAAATCATTTGATAAAATGTGGGGTATTTTGAGAAATTTTGAGGTTTAATCTAGATTCCAATGTGGTATCTCATTATTTACAAAATCAGAGGCCCTCAAATCTATTTCACGCTTTCTTAATTAATCCTTTACTTCTTAGTAATTTCTCAAATATAAGACATCAGACTAATTTATATGAATTCTTTCTAGCATGAAGTTATTCTTCTGAAAGACTGTTATGTCATATAAATTACTACTTGTGTGAATAGACTTGGAATTCAGATAAATTCTAAGGTTAAAATGTTTCAATTTCTTAAACCATGGAAGATCTCTGTTGCATATGGATTTCGATGGAAAAGTAGTTTCTATCACTCAGAGTGGAAATATTTGAAGGAGAAGTCCTGTGTGTAATAGAGTGAATCCTTTAGTGGAAGCACTCATTACTGACTTTTCTAGGATTTAGATATTTTCATCTATCAAAAATTCCAGTTAACTTTTATGGAAATTTATAATTTCTTTAAAAGGAGTGGTGAAGTGGCGGGATAAAATTTTAAATCTGTTGGTTGCATAGCTTTTGGATGAGAACTAGCTAGGATATATAAATGAGATTGGATTTGAAAGGAATTTTGGATAGATTCAAAGTAAGATGCCTAATTGGAACTTTTCGAATAAGAGAAATTCTCTAGGGATTGTATGGACAATTTGGAACTAGAACATGTTTGATATTTGAATCATTATCTATTAGTAGTACAGTGGTTGGAAGTTTACTAGTTCCATTTTGATTGGAATAGGAGTAAGTTTGATCAGAATTTAAGTCTGAGAGTTCTATATTGGATCAACCTAATCTTAGTTTAAGTGCTAGGATCAGAAAGGGGTTAACCAGGTGGAGAAATTATGTAAGTAGAGGTAAGTGGGATTGGAAAACTACTGAGAGTGAATTTTATTCGTCTCAGAGATTTCTCAGATATGTTATTTACTCATGAGAAATAGAAAATATTTTGTAGCTGAGTTACAAGATCTCAATGAGGTATGTGAGTAACATATATGGGTTCTGGAGGAATCTACCGATAAGAATGTGTTTATGTACTAGGTCATAGTGAGATTATTCTCATATGTGCATGATTGATCTTGTATGAATCTACTGTGTAATCCTAGTTACTAAGGTTATCTGGTGCACTTAACCTAGTCGATAAACATAAGCATATGATCAAGTATTGTTTTGACAGATACTTGCAGAGTTAACAAATCTTTGTATAGAAGATTTATGGATTAACTTATAAATGATTTGGGTAAGGATCTAAATGTGGTGTTATACTAGTATAATTGAATTCTTCACCTAGACATTTGAGATTTTTGAATCATTGGCAATTAACTTGAGTAGTTGATTACTCCAGGATGAAGTTAATTGGTAAAATGATCAATGTGATGTGGATTGACCAAAAACTGATGGTTTTGATTTATATTGCTTGTAAGACACATGATTAGTGAATCATTTCGATTCATCAGTTGAAATTATGTGCATTGGATATACAGTATTCTTGAAATAGAGTATTCCTTAGTTAAGGAAGGGACTCAGCTCATTAGTGATTGTATCCAGAGAGCTCAAATGGATAACGAATCATAATGAATACAAGAATAACAACTGAATTGATATTCAGCACGAGTTTGGATATCTAGATGTGATTTTGGATTGTAATCTAAAGTTTTTGTAGTTGAAGATGATTGTCATTTGGTATGCTTTCTGTCTTTAATTACCAGTGGTTTATAGAACTTGAATATCTCGCATTTCAGTTAAAGAATCCTGATTGGAGAGTATTCCTAAAATCCAGTATTTTCCTGTTGGGAAAGATTTTGGAATGATTCTTACTTTTCTTGAGTTATGTGTGAACATATACTCCAATATCCTATAAATGATTAAGTATGATTGTGATTCTAGAAAATTATGATTGACGAATCATATGAATCTAAATATTTATGGTTGACGAATCATAAATAGATACTTAATTATTGTTAGAGGATTATAAGAAATTGTAATGATTCTTAAGTGTGATGATTAATTCTTGATCTAGATGTTATTCTACTATAGTTAATGGTCTGCAGATGCTTCAGTACAATTATTCATCTGATTGGATCTCCAGTTATCATAGGAGACAGACAAGTCTATTAAGATGAATGAATGTTATTTTCTTGCATGACATGAGCATTTAACTCAAAAGAGTATTTGGGATACTCAGTGTTGAGTTTTAATCATTCTATATCTTAATGATTCTCTTAGAGATTCAAATTGAATGAATTATCATATCTTAGAATTTGGATTCTAAGGATATTTGTACTTGAAAGCTTATGACTTAATTGTCAGAGTTGTGGATAATTTCAGATTGTAATTATAATTATTTTATTATTTCTTTAACTTTGATCTCTTAAGTTAGGTTATCTCACTCAATGTTTTATGTAAATGCTTTATATGAAGGTGATGTTACTAACTTATGGTGAATATAAGCCAGTTGGGAAATTTATCGCTTAGTGTACTTTTTTAAACCTGAGTTGTACTTCAGTGCAGACATTATCACTTGGAAATAGGATTATCTCTGAGTACTTGTTTGATGTGAAAGTTAGACTAAGGATAATGATTTTCTAGGTTGATATCTAAAGCTAAAAGGACTGTTCATGTTATTCTTTCCTGTTTAGAGAGTTTCTAACAGTTTAAGGAGGGAAGAGTGTTATGTCCATGACCAGTACATAGGATTCAGTATACTCCTAGTCTTGGATACACGGTACTCAAGTAAATCAAGTTGTTAGTTATGCCACGTCATACTGGATGTGACTCGAAAGTAACTAATATCTTTGTGAGGCCCAGAACACGCTAAATGGAGTCAGACAAGGTATGAGACAGTGTATACATGTGTAGAGTTATCAATAGCAATTCTACGTTAGCCTACCACCTAGGCTTCACACGTGCGAGATCAGAGTTGCCAAAAAACTGTAGTAGGGCACACTTTTTGTAGACCAAATGATCCAAAAATGTGCAAACACCTCACCAAGCTCAAAATTGATGCTGCCAACAGTCTTAAACCATCAATTAGACTTCTGTGAGGAATTCATAGTGATCCTGAGATGCAGTATAGGCTGAGAATGAAGATTTCTTGATTTGTAGAAGTCAAAATAGCTTCAAACTTGATGGAGATGGTGCATAAGCCACCGGCCATCAGTTCACAGGTCTAATAGCTTGTTGGGAAGGTAAAAAGGAATTCTTATCATGTTTTAATTAATTTGATAATGATATCCTTATGGATTTGGAGAAATCCATCTCCCAAAAATCACAAAAATGGTTATTTTTGAACTTTTTTTTGACTTCCTACAAGTTCAATTCTTGGAATTCTTGGTTCTAACTTTAGGGAAAGCTTCAAAAGACTTTGATCCCTCTTTACAAGCTCTACATGGTGTTTTACAGCCACCTACTATCCAACTTTATGAAAAAACAAGCAAAAATGATGATTTTTGGCTATTTTTCGATTTTTTCATCACCATAAAGTGGAAATTCAAGACATACAACTCTTTCTCTAACACATGCAAACCAATTTACAGAATTACAACCATCTAATTGATCTTATCTTGCTGGATTTTGGTTCTTACTATCTATTTTGTGCCAAAAAGCATGAAAAACCAAGCAATTTTGACCAAAACATAGCCTAGAATCATAAATAATTGGAGAGTTCTGGCATGCATAATTAATTTCATCATTAATGAACCCTAAAACGAAAGTACACTTGCTAGAAAATTCAGATCTACCAAATATTTGATCTACACAAGAAAAAGCTCCAAAAAAGCATCACAAATTGGCCTTCAAGAACAATTCTCCCTAAAACCACAAAGAATCCCAAGTAGTAATGGATCTTAACAACATGCAATTTGAAATTGGGATAGTACACCCACTTGCACACATGCTATCCACCTTGGAAGAGAATTCCCATGGATCCAATCCAAAATTTCGACTTGCTCTGATAGCACTGTAAGGGAAGCTCCCTAAGATCCTGCTTACAAGACAAAACACAATGGAAAACACATATGGAGCAACCACCCAACCAAGTAGAAGCAACCAATCAAGTCTAGAAGCTTCAACCCCAAGCAACAAAAAGCATGAATGTAGAGTGAAACCCTGGCAATGAATCAATGATCACAATGAGGAGTAGGGCGAGTTTGGCCTCAATATATAGAGCCAAAAACAACCTGGGCACATAGCCATGCATAGCCCTAAGCTCTCTATAATAGATTCACCTAGAATAGAGTCCTAAGCATGGACCACCTATTTATAGAATTGCTATTGATAACAAATGCATACACTGTCTCATACATTGTCTAACTCCATTTAGTTTGTTGGCCTCACAAGGATATTAGTTACTTTCGGGTCACATCCAGTATGACTTGGCATAACTAACAGCTTGATTTACTTGAGTACCATGTATCCAAGACTAGGAGTATACTGAATCCTCTGTACTGGTCATGGACATTCCATTGGTCTTGAGGCTAAAGACTTGCCCCAATCTTACAACAAGTAAGTTTTTAGGAATTACAAACTGGATGGATGCCAGCTCACTATCCATTATGATCTATGACCTAATTAGCTATCGTAATATTTGTCGAAAATAGGTTGGATAATGTCAGCGGAAACTTCCTACTTCCAATGCATGACTAAACCTATCAAAAATTGAACAAAGCAGTAGTGATGGAAATCACGTTCAATCTCTAGCAACTAACTTTGAAAGCGCTAGATACTAAGTGATTATGTAGCCAAACATGAAGTACTGAATTCTCAGACAATTTCTATCAGTTACAAAAGCAATATAGAGATGCATGCATTCTGACATATACTGAACGCAATAAGAAGATAGTATTGATCCAAAAAAACAAAATCAGATGCTAATGAGTGCAAAACAATAGTGGATAGAAACCGCACAATCTAAGCTGTCTCTGAGTAATTGAGAATAAGTCTGATAATAAACAGCTCTGCTGATAAGCAATAGTGCAATAACAACTCTAAAATAAAACTCTAAAAGACTGAGCTAGAATGCTTAAGAGAGTTAAAGCTTGAAAGCTTGATAGAGAGCTAATTACAATACTTGATGAACTTGATCTCTTTGATTATTTGATCATTTTTGTTGAAACTGTATGAATATGAACAAATATATATACTAAGCCATTAGGTCATCAATTGCGATTGCCAGTTGGCTGGTGTCCAATGGCATAAGCGGTGGAAATTGGCTGTAAATAGTCTATTTGCATAAATGAACCAAACTGTCACTTCTGCAGAAATGAATCAAAACAGCCACAGGCGACACTGTCGCAAAAATGCGACAGTGTCGATTTTTTGCAAAAAATACAACAGTGTCCTTAAAACTCATTTAGAATAACACCACACATTGCCAGAGTCATTTTCTTAACTTTTTTCGGCACTTTGGAAAAAGCGAAAAATGTGACTCTGCATATTTACTTACAAATCCTGATAGGCAAAAAATGCGAAAAAGACGACACTGCATTTTTACACGAGATTCCTGACAGACAAAAAATGCGACACTATTGTCAAACTCCCTGTATTTTTGCAGACTGTGTAAAAAATTTGTAAATCTATAGACTGTGTAAAGACACGAAAAAATCCGCAGAACTGGATAAACAATGGATGAGAATTAAAACCGATTAGTCGATTAGTAAGAAGGAGACTAATTCAACACTCCTCCTTAATCTGAACTAAATAAAGGTGGTACATTCTAGAATCAACTTTTCGAGATGATTTTTCCCATTTCAGGACCGTATTATAGTGTTGCTTAGCTTGTTTCTTTGTCATTGGTCCTGGAGCTTTTCCTTCATTGAATATGACTGTTTTTGGCGGCTTTATTGTTGGTTCATTCGAAATATCTCGAACTCCAAATCTTGTAGGATCCATATGATTGAGAATCTGCTTGTTCTACATTTCCATCGTAAGTCAAAGCATGACTGACATGTATTAGATCATCTTGAATCAGATTTAGCATTGGATCAGTTGATATCCAAGCTAGGTTCATCATATTCAATGGAAAAGTGATCGACGTATCCAAAGTTCGATTAAGTAAGAAAATTTTGCTCAATTTGGATTGATTATCTCGTTGACACATATAGCCTGCTATACAATCCACTGTTGCAAGAGCTTGATTCCACTTGACAATGTCAGTTTGAGAGTCTTAATGGACTCCTAGAGTCTTCATATGTCGATCACAGGTATGATCCATTGTTGATGAATCATCATCTCCTCTTTGAACTATTGGCTTAATAGACCAAGTGATTAGATCTACTTTGACCGCACGCTCACGATTCTCAAAGGTGATTTTGCCGCTGTCCCAATTATGAATTACTTGCACAACTTGTAACCATGGACGTCCCAATAAAACTCGATATACATTTGGCACGTCAGGTAAGTCCATTACTTCAAAAGTAATGACAAACTACACTCCAACTATTTTGACAGGTATGTCTTCAACCATTCCTCTAGGATGGACTGTCGTTTGATCAGCTAGCTTGATGGCAAAAGTGGCAGTAGTCCCCATTTTGCACATAGCTTAGTTGAAATCAGGTTAAAGAATATCCATCAATCATAGCTACTTCTTTACCAAATTGTTTATGTTGTATCGGCAAGGTGATGTTTTTCTACTCACTTTCCCAGGCAGTTCCCACATTGAGTATTTCGTTCGTTTCTTCAAACCCGACACAAAAAGGTGGCTTCTGACGGACTCGTGGTTCCATTTTCATCTCTTTCTACTAATACTTCTTTTGCTTTAGGCACCAGCTTAAAAAATTGTCCCAGTGTGATATTCACCTTGCTAGACATAATATTTACGATCATTTATGTTTGCGGTGCTTTTGGTTTTGTCATCTTGAAGGGTTTTTCATGATGGTGCAACTATGTATTAACATATGTTCTTGGATCTGCTTGTGGCATAGAAAGAGAATGGACTTCAGTTGCTACTTTAGTGGGTCCTTGGGCTTCATCCTTTTGCAAATGTTTAATTCACTGCCTCATATCTTGATATCTTTTCTTTTCTACTTTTAGATTCAGATACACTCCTAATGTAGTAGGTATATCTATAGTTGGTGCAGATTCGGGAGGTACTAGAATTTCTTTCTATGTCTAAGCTCTGGTAACAACCATCAAAGGTACAACTGGTCCAGATTGAACTACTGGCCTTTTCTTGATTGTAATCATATTTTCTAGAGCAGTAACCGGTGGTGGTTTGGGTCTTGTAGGATATTCTTTATAACAGTGTCCATAGACACATTCTCTACAGAATAATATAAACTTCCCTTTGTTTGGACTTTCAGCAACTCTGTGATTCTCTCCGCATGCAAAACATCCAAGTGGTGCTCTGGTCCATTGTCTAGCTGCTTGTTGTTGCGCGGTAGCATACTGCTCTGAAGGGCCACTCTCGTGATCATTGCTATAGTTCTATTGCTCATTACCATGATAAGGTTCTAGTTCCATTAGATTAGTAGGAGAAGCATTCTGTCCTATTGGAGCTAGCAGAGCTAATCATTTTGAAAATCCAAGGGCAAAATTGAAAGGCTTTCCATCAAGACCCTTTGAATATGTAGGTTCTTGATATTGAAGCTTAGCATACCTTTGCTAGATAATCCAAGGATTAAATGAGCGAAAGGCTGTTTCATGTCCCCCCCTCCTCCCGTAGAGTTACACAGATGACAAATAGTATTCTTCATTCGTTGTTTCAACATTGGACATTCATTCATGGTATGATTGCCTGCACAAATTGAACACCCACATTTTCTCAACTAGGAAAAGTCTTTGCAAACTTTCCAGGTTCTTTGTTTGCTTTACCATGGAATTTCTCCAAGGCTTTCAGCTTTTCGTCGAGTTAAGACTGCAATTTTTCTAGTTGCATCTGCTGCTTTTGACCAAGTTTCTCAAACTCGTCGATCATCTTCTCTACAGTAGCATTGATATTTGTTGATGTAGTGGTGGTGGATGTTGTCGTGGTTTGCCCTACCGTATAAGTCAACATTTCAACATTTGGTTCATCGTTAGAATCTTCATCCTCCTCATGAATTGCATCATCCATAGTGCTTTGTATCATAGCGTATTCCAAAATGGCAATGCAGATCGTGTCTAATTCGTTTAGGTAGACCTGCTAAAAACCACATACTCAAAGCATCACCATTGATTAGATCAGAATCACACTCAGATATGAGGTGTTTAACCTGTTTTAGATAATCTCGTACTGCTTCTCTCTTTCCCATTCTAATTTTACTTAAAAGGAGAAACAGATCATCCATAAATTTCCTAGGTGTAAATCTTGTAATGAGAGCAGCTTTGACCACTTCTCAATCTTGACGTTCTGCTTCATCCTGAGCAGCTCCTTTTAAGGCCATAGAGAATGAGTTTATCTTGTGAAAAGACTTTGTCATAAACCCTACAAGATTCAAAAAAGATCTAGAAAAATATGATGGGATCAGATAACCCATTGTACTTTGGTATATCTAAACGAGGAGACCTTCTAGCAATAATTGGTGGTGGGTTCATTGGTCCTCCTTTGCCATAATTCCAAATTACATCAATCAAACAATGAGATTGGATCTAGATTTTTCAAGAAAATCCTATCTTAGATTAGATCAAATCAGATTTGTAAAACATCTATGGCTTGAAAATAATCAGATTTTTGATTTTTAGAAAAATAGATCTTGATCAAGCGATCGACACTAAAATGAAAAATTTTCTGAATCACTGTCAAAATATAACAGAATGGTTCCAAAATTTGACAAAGGCTAGATCTGGTAGATCAGAACCTTTAACCCTATTCATGCCAAAACAAAATGCCTAATGCAAGCTAACATTCATCCAAACATGCTACAGTATGAGAAATTGGCATACCTCCCTGGCAACGGTGCCAAAATTGTAGTGGCTTTATTTCCTATCCTATTCTTAACCCAAGATCCAAGCACACAAGCATCAAGGAGATGAAGTTAGTCGTCATGCGGAGGTTCAATCCCATGAGAGCGATAGCATAAAACAAATCTAGCATGCATGAATGATCCACAATTAACTGTAAGATCCATTAATACTACAGATTAACACTACGATCCACAATAAGATAGATACTTGCTTCCCTCTTTCTCTCCCTTTCTCTCACAAAAAGCATAAGAATATACAATCCCAATAACATTTAGATCTAACAATTAGCAAACACAACAAAAGCATGAGAGATAAAGGAAAAGAGATAGAGAGCAAGGACATTCATAATCCATTTCATAAGCGGCTCAACTGCTTGTATTTGAAATGAGGAGAGAACATGATTTACAAACTTGAGTTTGCCCCTATTTATAGTGGAGAAAAGGGCCTTGGCCTCAAAATCCTATTGGCCCATTCAAATCTAAAAAGAGTGGGAAACTCTTGCATTAATTAGAGGACCCAATTTGAATTGAAATTTGGTGGGAACCCCTATTTTATTCACTAACTTGACAATTAGGCTTGTGACATTAAAAGTCTCGCAAAAAGGCCTAGAGTCCTTTTATTAGCTTGTACTTAATCAAATAACTATGTGATCATTGGGTTGGACATACACACGCAAGGTGCCAAATACCTCTCACTTATTAACAAGGGTTAGGGTTGCCTTGGAATCCGCAAACCCTCCAACAGATACACGCATGATTTACGGTTGTACACTATGTTTTTGGTCAAAAATTCCTTGTTTTTCATAATTTCTGACCAGAAATGGATAGTAAGAGCTAAAATATAGCAAGATCATATCGTTTGGATGGCTATAATGTTGTAAATTGATTTTTATGTGTGGGAGAAAGAGTTGCATGTCATGAATTTCCACTTTATATTGAAATCGAAAAATTGACAAAAAGCATCATTTTTGCAAGTTTTTTCATAAAGTTGGATAGTAGTCTATTGTAAAACAACTTGTAGAGCTTGCCAAAAGTTGAATCAAAGTCTTTCGAAGCTGTGCTTGAATTTAGATCCAAGATTTCGATGAATTGAGATTGTAGAAGGCCCGAAAAAACCAAAAAATAGCCTTTTTTGGTGATTTTTTGGGGATGGATTGCTCTCAATCCACAAGGATATCATTTTCGAAATTATTACATCCTATTTTTTACTCCTCTTGACCTATACAACAAGCTATTAGACATATAAATTGATGGCTAGGGGCTTATGCTCCATCTCCATCAAGTTTGAAGCGAAATGCTCTTCTACAAATCAAGAAATCTTTGTTCTCAGCACATACTATGTCTTGGGACCTATATGAATGCTTCATGGAAGTCTAATAGACCATTTAAGACTATTGATAACATCACTTTTGGGCTTGGGGAGGTGTTTGCATGTTTTTAGATAGTATGGCCTAGAAAAAGTGCGCCCTACTACATAATTTTGACATCTTTATTCTCACACGTGTGAAGCCAAGGTGGAAATGTGATGTGTCAATCATCTCAATCACTTGGTCTCCCTCTGTACTGTGCTTTACAACACCTAATTTGGTGCATTGTAGCTAAAGTTATGGTCGTTTGAAATTTTAGCAGTTTTGTGAGCAAAATTGTCGAAATCCGTAAATATTCTGATTGCATGCTTGCTTTTTTCCTAAATTGAGGTGGTGTGCTTGTATGGATTGAATGCATGTTTAATCTCAAAGTGTTTCTGACATGCATGAGGGATTTACAATCGTTTTGAGTGGCCATACGCATGTGCTCTGACGGGTGGGTAACAAAATCAGTGATTTAGGTTGACAATTCCCATAAAACTAGAATTTACATAAGAACTTTGTAATGGACAAAAAAGTGGTTAATGTCGTGTGCTTTGCATGCTAACAATGCTTTTCTATTGATTTTCAAATTATGTAAAATTTAATAAAAAAAAGCTGTTGAAAATTTCAATTATGTTTTTCAGTTTTTTGAATTGTCTATGAAAGGAGCTAAGGTTAGTGAATGGACCATATTGGAGTCAATTGCAGTTAAATTTAGTCAAATGTACTTCACTTATAGTTAAGAATAATGTATTCATCAACTAAGTTATTTTTTGAAATAGATAATTCAAGATGGCAGAAGAAGCTACAAATCAGGTTGTGCCAAATCCAGCTGCACTTTCTTATATGTAGATTTGCCAACAATTGAGTATGGCACTCAATGACATGAACTAGCGGAATAATTTGAGAGACCAGCAGATGGAAGTTCTTTTCGACCATTTAAAGCTATTGTTTTTTCCAAACCTCGGATTTCAGCCTGTGACTTATTCGAGGGAGAAGAAAGAGAAGAAACCGGAAGTTGTGGAGGACTGGCTCGTTAAGTGGAGCAGTTACTTCAATTTGCATGAAATTTTTGATGAGAAAAAAATTGAAAGTGTCGTGTTGTTCTTACACAACAAGGCGTCGTGGTGGTGGCGAGATTTGTCAGTGAAACCTGCGACCTAGGATGCTTTTGCGTAGGTCTTTAAAAAAGCTTTCGTAATAGTTGATGACGTCGATTACTACTAGAAAATTTGTGAATTACAAGATGGGTAGTAAGAGCCTAGACTCTTACATCTATGAATTCATGGATCTCTGGAATAGAGTTCCATCATTTGATCCCAAGTTGGCTTTATGGTAGTTTATCCTAGATTTGCCTGCCGACTATCCGAATGAATGTAGGAGGAATGTGCTTCAAAGCCTCAAGGATGTTTTTCGGATAGCAAAATGGTGGTGGTGTCTAGGATGCAACTTCAACAGATTCCGACCACTTTGAAATCCAACAGGGAACGAAGCGGGGTCCACACTGAGCTACTAAATATTTTGATGAATTGGATCAAATGGTCCAAAACCCCAAAAATTGAAGAAATCTATGTCTTGGATGAAGGCTAAAAAAGAATATATTTGTTTCATTTGGAATAAGCCTGGACATATGATGAAGTTTTGTTTGGAGAGAAAGAAGCATGTGGCACATATGATTGAAATCCCAGGGGGTAAAGGTAAAACTTTGGAGATTATTGTGAGTGTGAATGTTCTTTTAGTACTACTTCTTTCTTGCCTAATGAAGGTGACTCTAATTTTGTCCATATCATGAATAAAAAGTCAGACATTGTTTCAACTCTACTTAAAGCTCCAAAATTATAAGGTTAACAAGGTATAATCAGTGCTTGAAAGTCAACAATTACATAAGTACGACTCAAGTAGACAATTACATCTAGACTAGTTTTAAAGTAGAGTAAAAACTATTGGCCATTACCCTTTTCAAAATGCTTATCAGTACACCATCCCTTATAATAAGTAACAACTTAAAAAAATATTTCAGTGCAGTGTCAATTTCAAACTGTCAAGGCATTACCGTCCACAAATAAGTATATATAGACTTTAATATACATGTCTAATCCAAGTCATATAACTAAACCCATCATACCATTTATGTTAGAAATAGTCGAAGTGTAACCAAAGGTTTAAACAAAAAGCAGTACACTTCAAAGGAAACCTCGTTAATGAAAGTTAAGCATCAACGAGTAGTAAATTCATGATCATTTCATGGCACTTCAACTCTTCATACTTGTTAGTAGTGCCAACCATATTGAGGGGATTAGAAGACTATTCACACAAATTTTTTGATTGTTAACATTAAGAGTGTTGTACAAAGTTTGATCAAAAGAACTCAAGATAGTTCGTTCATTGTGATCATAGTGACCGAAACAAGCAAGTAAATCATGAGAGCATTTCTTAATTAGATGTGTGTTATATCATGCAATATAAATAAAGGGTATAATATATTCATGAGTATCTTGTATGCAACATAGGCTTAGAACTGTGGTATATGTTAGTCTTGGCAAGGAGTTTTAAATGGCTATTTCTTGGTTATTATACATTCAATCAAGATTGTTGTGTGTGTGTTTTGTGATGTTGCCTTCTTACTATATTAGGCATGTGCTATAAGTCGCCATTCAATGAGCATGTATGAATTCATATATTCATAAGAAAATGTGATTCATACACTATGCTATGTAACTTAGCCATGATTTAAGTTTCACACATGCCTTGCTTTGTTAAGAGAAATATTGGTATTGTCAATTGGAACATATAACCGAAGACATTTAATTGCATGAAAAGCAAAAGGAGGACTTGATGTCTTAGAGCTCTAAGGTGCATTACATCTATGCACAAAAAACAAATGTTGCCTCATCTTTCCACATGTTGAATATTTGTAACATAGTCTCATATAGCTTTCAAGATTAAATCTAGCCTTCAAACTTTGGACATCGCATGATGCCATTAAATAAACACACAATGCTTACACAACTAAATAATAAGTTAATCATTGTAGTCATTTGAGCAAACCAATGTGATGGATATTTTTTGAGCCGATTAAACAAGTGTCATACAATCATGTTGGTAGGAATATACACAATATGCTTTTCTATGTCCAATACAAGCCCAACCTCCTCCTAGGTCCTAGATTATTTGAACATGTGAGGAGGTTGACTCTCTTATGAGCTCCAACATGTGAAGATGTTAACCCTCAAGAGAAGCCATTAATCTAAGTAGCACACATTGACTCTTGCACAAAAAGGCCATCCTAATTATTTGAACACAATTCTTTAAAAGAATAGAGGTTATGGGTTATGATTTATCCATTTAGTAGCACTGATTGGATGAAGGTTATGTGATCAAGGGCCTATCTCCTTTTAACACATTGCGTCAAGCAAATACATCTCCTTTGACTAAGACTAAGATGGGGTTTTATTATATGCTAACCATAATACACTATTCATAGCAAATAATTTAATCATAACTAGAACGCTACAAGTTTTCTCTTTCAACAACTGATTTCTAGAATTCTTACCATAGTAGACATTGAATTCAATAGCTTGAACACAATATGACTTACTCAACAAAAAAATTGAGTGCTCCAAAATTTCTACCTTTACATTTGCCACTAGGAGGTGGACATATTGGGCTTAGCTTCATACCACACTTCCTTGCAACATGGTTCTCCAACAAACACCTACTACACACAACATCAAAGATTAGACCTAACAATAACATATAAAAAATTGCCCCCCAATGTAATCGCCTTGGATAAGAGTTACTAATGGCAATAAAGACCTAGGTATGAGCTCAGATCAACGATTGGAAAAGGGATACCAAGAGCTCAAGGGCTTAGAAATTGGGCAGGCTTACAATGTGAACGTAGAGCTCGAGTGCTCTACATATTACATGTAACATAGTGAATTTTGATGGCTAAAAAGAAACACAACATATAAATAAAGGCCAGTGGTTTATGGATCATACCATTGCATGGAAATAGTTATTTTCATTTAACTACCTGAGTTTGTAAGTATTTATCAAAAGCCTAAAAGCATGGATAATAGAGCTTCCCCACATGGAAGGATGAAAGGCTGATGAATAGAAAAATCACGGATCTTTTTTGAGAGTGAGTGCATGTCTTGGGTTGATTATCTCTCCTCGTGCTTTAGATTAGATCTTGTTTGTCTGTCTTCTGTCTCCTCATGCTCACAAGCAAGCTGCATGAATGCTCGTGACAAGCTTTCAAATCAACTATATAAAAGTCTTTCATCTCCAGAACGAAGCAGACAAAACACTAGAAAAAACCCATCTTATAAATCTAGATTTACAGCTAAAACTAGTTCAAGTTTGTTTTCTCTTGTGTAAAACTAATGTATTTTCAAAGGTAGAGACACAAACTTCAAAGCTAGGAGTTTAGAGGCAATGTCGACAGCGAAGCTGTACTAGGTAACGCTGATCAGTGATCATGTGGTCTTTGGAACAAATGCTTCTTATGCCTTGCAGAATCGAAAGGACAGTGAACGTTACAATTAACAAAGCATTAGGCGGTACTCCTAGCTGTAGTGGCTGCCCATTGCCATCAACAAAGACTAAAAGAGGAGTTTGCAAACAGCTACCCTGGGAAGCAGCGAACGGGGTCATAAGGTCACTGTCCACTGTCCAATTTTTTTTTCTCTCGATCCACTGTCCAATGTTGCTGATGCGAGATCGATCGTCATGAGGCTGAAGAGCCGAGGCTCATTGTTCAAGCCCAAGAACTCGGCTCAAAACTGTCAGTAGCAGTTACTGCGGCACTGTACAAATTGTGCATCGATAATGGCGATGCAAGGATGCGTTATCCAATGCCAGAAGTAACCACTCTATTTAAGTCTATTCCATGTCATTTCTAACACAAACTATTCGAGAATCGAGCTGGTTGAAAGATAGAATTGGAGTATTTGATTCAACTGTCCTCGGACACAGCAGCAGCAGCAGCCGCGGAGCAGATTCACTCAATCACATGCCTGCATGCATGCATGATCAAACAGTGTAGTGTTCTAGAAAGCTGATTTGATTGATTTTACAGAAGGCTGTGCACTGTGAGGTACTTTAGTCTGTGCTGCACTATCTATAATTATAAAGGTGTGTATGTGCTGCAGCTACTTGTGATATATGTATAGCATATACTGTACAATGTACAGTATTAAATTTTAGTAGATATACTTTCGTAGCTCAACAGATGGCCTGGATCTCTATCCTCCCATGCATGCATGCATGGTCATTGGTAATGCCTGAGCCTTGAAGCTTAAGCTTCCAGAGTAAGCATCTGGTTATGCATGAATTGGTTATGCATGAATCAGTGCTGGATCAGATTACCAAGTTCCAACCATCTGATTAGCAATGTGGTGGGGGTGTGACTGAGAATTGTGCTGCCCCAAGAGAAAATATGAGTATGAAAATGCTGGTTGTCACAATCAACATCTTTTGTCATTAAAAACTAGATGAACTCGCAAATATTTACTCTCAAAAGGTCAAGTCTCTCTTCTAAGTGGAGCAAGCCCATAAATACAAATGCTTGAATGCATTTAATTTTAGAAGTCATTGCTTTGTTGGTGTCTTCCATCAAGGTATTTGGAGCACCTGGAACAAAATGTATTACATATGAAAATACTGGGTACGTACCAAAATTAAATTTCATACTATAATGATGGGAGGGCAAAATCTATATTTTTGCCTCTAGTTCATGTATCAATATGAGTATTGGATGGGCCAAAACCAATCACAGTCAAGTGTCCACCCTAGTATTAAGATATCATATATTAGTCAGGTTCCTTGATACTTGGGTTGAGACCCAAGTTGATACTGCCTAAATTGTATACCCACCAAACAAAGCACCAAACCCTCCTGGTCCCAACCATTGGGTGGCACCTCCAGGTAGCGCCTAGGGTAATATAGCAGCTTACGGACTTGCCCACCCAAGTTAAAGTCTCAAAATTGAAGTGAGAGTATACCATCTAAATTGTAAAGACCACCTTTCAACCAAAATTTTGTCAAATTCCACACTCCACGTACAACATTGAAGACATGTCCCATGTTGAGGTTTGCCCTTTGGGACTACAACTTAAGGAAATTTGTCTTTTGAAGTCTTGGAAGAAATGTCAAGGGATGAAGTTTGGGCCTAAAATATTTGTGAATCTTTTAGATTTGGTGCAATTAGAGAAAGATCCTTAGAATGTCTTTGCTTTCATTTCAATATTGCACCTCAGATGCTTTTTTTTATCACCATCAACAACTTCCCACAAATCTTTCTCAAAGAGAGTCACCTTCATTCCGAATTTTCACATGTGAAAATCTTTCCCATTTAATCTCTCAATGACTCTTAAGTCTGAAGATGATTCCATGCTAGTAACCTAGAAAAACATATTCCAAATAGATCTAATAAAGCTATGATAATATGCAAGGAACATTGTCTCAATTAATTTTGGACTTTTTGATTTATTTAGGACTATTTTCTACATATGGTACCAAAAGAGCTAGATAAGAAAAAAATAAAAGCTTACTAGTTGTTGAAGTGGAATTTTCTCGAGTACGAATCTTATTTCAATACAACTATAAGACAAATTTGATCAACAAGTCACAATTTAATTTCTAAAATTTATTGATGCTTTTTTCAAATAGCTATGAGCACCTAATATAATTGTAAATCCAAAATAAATTTGGTTCTTGAGTATCATGTACATTGAAGTTATAATTCAGATGAAGTTAGCATTCCAATTGTTAGATCAAGGGGGTTATGGTGGATGTTTTTGGAAAATCAAATATAATCATGTCTAAAATTAGTGTCGATCCGGATAACATAGACAACTTTTAAACATAAACATTGATATTCAAAAGAAGCATAAACATAATTTGATATTTAAAAGAAACATAAACATCACTAAATCATATACTACTTTCAAGTTGTATTATAAGGACTCTCATAGAAATTTAATCACAATGTGTCATTTGCCACTAAAAGTGGTTCATATTTATAATTAATGGTCTTGGGCCAAGCCCTACATTAGTCAAGGGACTACTACAAAAGATGCATAACTTTGGTGTAATTTATAGTAGAAGTTTAACCTTTTAGACTAGTGATTTACTATTTCAATATTCTAAAGGTTGAGAATTAGAAACTATTTTCAACCTTTAGAATTTCTAAAAGCTATTAAACTTTCTACATCATGATTCCTCATGGTCTTACAATACACATTCCATGGAATATGATTTACTTATAATAGGGTGACATGGCCACACCCTAGCATAACACTATTTTAGTAATAATGGGAGAATTTGTTCATTTTGGAACAAATTAATTTTTCTCTCTATCCTCTCTAGTGCATGCTTGTGTGCTCAAACTTAAGTTTGAGCAAAGGAGCATGTGCTCGAACTTAAGTTCGAGCATAGGTCTTTGTCAAGTTTTTGTGATTGAACTCAATTTTGAGCATAAGATCTCATAAAAGAAAAGAATGGGACTTGGGATTGTCCCAAAATTACTAAAATAGTGTTGCATACAAAAAGTCAGCTTTCTACAAAATTGCCAAGTTGGATTTACAATTGAATCTACAAAAGGAATTACACGTCTTTTGAAGCCAAATTTGGACTTGTTGTAGATTCGGAATCTGCCAACACTCACTAATATATTACAAGTCCAATAATTATGGCGACAAAGATTGTAACCAAAACTCTACAACTACAATCATGAACTTTACTCATCAATATCACCTGCACATTCATCAGATTAGACAAGTATTTTTTGATATGTGCCACTGATATTTCCAGAATAGATATTGATTTTTCCACAGTATAGCCATGTGCTTTAATTGTTTTTTCACCTTTGATTTCCATGCATGAACAACTGTATCTACATCTATATATTGTAGTCCATCATTGTTCGAAATCCATTCTTTTTCTAAGCAATTTTTGTACAGCTCTGAGGTGTCAATAATTTGTCTCTAGTTTCTACGTCGTTGATTAGATTTTGGTTCATACCATAATGCTTTAAACTCTGTGGCCAAGCCTTCTGAGTTTTTCTTCACTTTGACAAATTTTGCCACCCAAATAGATATGGAACCCTCCACAACATCTTCATCTAGAGGCCACATTGCAATGAACTTGTCCAACACAACTTCTCTACGTGAGATGACTTCAACCAGACGTGCATCATCTTTTCGCCCACAAAACCTCCGGGGTAATAAATCTACATCCATTTCGACCTCATTGATTGAAGTTGATACAAATGAATCTAAAGTGGCTTATTGAAATGGGGTAATGTTGTTGTATTTTAATCCATTCCATCAATGATAAGACACAAAGACTGCTCATGATGGGATCTTGACTCTTCTTTCCAATATGCATACAATTTCTAGAATCGAAAACATAATATACATGATGACCTCTCAATGCAACATAGCGATCACGCATCCTAGCGTCAGAAATGGTCTCTATTGCATTTTTAAGGTCGTCACATGTTTTGCATTTGAACATTCTTTGTCTTGTTGGAGTCTTGACATGTCCAAACTCTTGTCTCCACATCTTGTAGAGTGTGGATCTTGAAACTTCAGGAATACACGTATCTTTAAGATGTGTGTTTATAGTTTTGAAGACATCACGTTTATGCATGTCGAGTGGGAGATGATGTTCGCAAATAACAATGCCATCTTTTGATTTATGTTGTAGATGAGGTTCAGGCAACGCGTGCTTTTCCAAAATCCCACGCATTAGGGCTAGCCCTTTTGAAGAGTCGGCCGCAGTCTTTGATGGGGCAAGGGAGATAGAAGAATGCGAACGCGAAATCGAATTCCAAAAAATCTGAATTACGGCGAGTGGATGCATTTGCATTTGTCAAAATTGACGAATTCGGTGTACATTTCGTTTGAATGCCAATTTGAAAACGATGTCTTTTATTTTTGTTGTTATTAACAGCCTCTCCAACATCCTCCACACCTGTAAGAATATCCGAGTTGTATCTTGATGTGGATATATTACGAGTAACCACATCCTCGACATCTATTAAGATGTCTGAGTTGTACACTGATCTTGACATATTACGACTATAATGAAAAATGACTTCGAAACCTATCAAGATATCCGAGATATAGTTACTTGTCAATGATCCTGTTGGATTGCAGTCGGCAGATCTATTTTCGACATCTTCTACACCATTTACATAGTCTGAATTATATACTGATCTTGTCAACATTTTTTGGATGCTACCTCTTTTTGAACCACAAGGCTGGCCCAACATTTTCTTGATGTTGCTCTTTATTGAACCATTAGAATAATATGTATAGAACTCACTTAATTGTTCAGTAAACGATACATGTTTTTTCTTTTTAGGGTGCAAAGATAGTTTTGACAAACACCAAATCATTGTTTGGTTTTGTTTGTAGAAAGGGTCTCCGTCATCTGCCATGGCATTTGCAATATTTCTTTATGTTGTAATCAAAGTCAACTTCACGATAACAGGCAAGTTTTTTTTCACTAGGATAGTAGCCTTTGAATTTAGCAGTGCAAACTACTACCCCTTGAAAATCCATACAATCAACAACGTCATCAATGTTGTATAATGGACAACTGGCAAGAACGAGTTCATTCATGTCAACAATATATGTATTATCCCACAAGATTTTTTTTGCATGGGGATCAATGGAAATATAATTGTAAACTTCTCCTAGGTGATCAAAATCACTATGAGGGTGTGGCAAGGGACAATCCATTTTAAACACCTTCGAAATTAGGACCACACTTTTATCCATACCAACTTCTCTGAAAAAACATGTTCCATTTGATTCAGCAGTTAAGACATTTCCAAATGCAACCGTCTCTTTCCGAAAGAATAAAACAACATCTTTTTTTGAGCAGTCCATGTAGTGACCCTGAAAAAATAATATAGGTACACTTTATGTTAGGATTTCAATGGTATTGAAAGTATAATTAGCAAAATTATAAAACTATAATAAATAGTGTCAAATAGCTAATGAAAGTAGAATTAACAAGGCCTTTAGCCAGTGGCCCTTAGCTCATAGACCTTAGCCCATAGCCCTTTCCCTTGTCCCTAGGCCCTTAGCCCTTCGTCCTTAGCATTAGCACTTGGCCCTTAACCCTTAGCCCTTAGCCCTTAGCCCTCGTGCATTAGCCCTTACCCTTGAGCATCAACCTTAGCACTAGGCCCTTATTCCTTGGCTCTTAACCTTAGCCCTTAGCCCTTAAACCTCGGCCCTTAGCCTTAACCCTCAGCCCTTGCCCCTGGCTCAGCCCTTGGCCCTTGGCCCTTATCCCTTGGCCTCTTAGCCTTAGCCCTTGGCCCCTAACCTTAGGCTTAGCCCTTACCTCTTAGCCCTTAGCTCGTGGCCCTTATCTTTTAACCCTTGGCCCTTGGCCGATGGCTCTTGGTCCTTGGTCATTGGCAGTGGTCCTTACCCCTTAACCCTTAGTCCTAGCCCTAAGGCCCTTAGTCGTTAGCCCTTGGTCCTTCACCCATCGCCCTTGGCCTTTCAGTAGTAGTCCTTGAGCCCTTTGTCTTTAGCGCTTTAAGACCCTATGTTTTTAGATTTATTTTTCAACTTATATATATATATATATATATATATATATATATATATATATATATGTACTAGTAAAGAGTGCTCGTCATTGACGGGCAATGGCGACCGATGATTTGGAACTTCAGTATGTCGTTGACGGGCGATGACATCCGATCTAGGTGGCAACCGATGATCTAGTGGGACCTAGGCATGACATTAGGTGTGAATGGTAGGCTGTGCCATGAGAGGGGAGAAGTAGGCATGACATTAGGTGTGATGGGTAGGTTATAGGCATGGCAAGAGAGAGAGAGAGAGAGAGAGAGAGAGAGAGAGAGAGAGAGAGAGAGAGAGAGAGAGAGAGAGAGAGAGAGAGAGAGAGAGAGAGGGAGAGAGAGAGAGAGAGAGAGAGAGAGAGAGAGAGAGAGAGAGAGAGAGAGAGAGAGAGAGAGAGAGAGAGAGAGAGAGAGAGAGAGAGAGAGAGAGAGAGAGAGAGAGAGAGAGAGAGAGAGAGAGAGAGTGTTTGTGTGCTTGTGTGTGTGTCTATATGATATGAGTGGGTGGTCAAAGGTGGCAGGGAATGTGTATGTGTGTGTGTGTGTGTGTGTGTGTGTGTTTTACTTTTATTTAGCGATGTGTGTGGGTTTGAAAAATACCATCATTCTTCAGTACGTCGATCAAATGCTGAAACTTCATGCTAAAAACCCTTGATCAGGCCTATCTGCAGCTTTCTGCTGGAATCGCAACTCTCTCCTCGCCTCCAAACAATTTGGGTTCGCTGTCATCGTGATAAACAAATCGGAAGAACCCAACTCCCTAATGATTGCCATAGCATCTTGGTATTGTTGATGCATATGACGCGGTGATCCGATGAATGACGATGGAAGCACTACTCGCGTTCCTATGTTGCTAGAGGAATGAGCTCCCATGGCATCAACAATACCACTATGAATCTCTTTACAAAAATTGTGTTGATTATTGTAGTAGTTCTTTTGCACCATCTTTGCCATCATGTCACATGTGTACTCTTGCAGCAGCCTTCCACCCAAATGAATCAGTGAAACATGCTCTGCATGAACCTATAAATGATAGCAATGAAACTCTCAAACGGTGACATCTTTGTGACTACCCTCTAAATGCTCTTCAAAAGCATCAAAAAGTGCACCATCTTTGATCCACCTGCAAATCATCACCATACATGAAGTAAATTTGCAAAAAAGGAAGGCCTATCTGATGCCAACAAACCACCACTGTGATGGTACAACCCCCCAGACACTCAAAATGTCTATGCGATTTTAGGCCCTTTCATACACAGTCTTTAGGCATTATGCATTACCATTAGGCTTTATGCATTAAGCTTCACGCATTACATTTTAGAAAGTAGGCATTACGTTGTAGGCATTACGCATTACGTTCTAGGCATCATATTTTAGGCATTAGAATTAGATAAAGAATAGGCAAAACCATTCGGTCACATTATAAAAATACTTTAAAATCGTCATCCATATAGTCAATGCAAAGAACTCAAAAAATAAAGCAATTTTGCTTTCTACATCACTTGAATTGGAGATCACACTTAGAAGATATTTAACTTGAAAGAGAGTTAAGAAATTTCTTAAAAGCCGTAAAACTTTATGTATGTAAATAGGATCTTTAAAAATATCTGTCAAACTGAAATCAAATATTGTCATGCATATACTTGCTAGAATCAGCTCATAGAGTAGAAAAATATCGTAGTTATGACTTTTTGAATTCAGGTCATTATTTTGATACTTTTTTTGATAAAAGCATTTTTAACACTCGATGGCATTGGATCCTGGAATTTCATGGACATTTCGGGCCGAGAGCCAAGGATGATTCTGGAATCTGTATATTGTAGTCTAAATCTAAAGTTTGCGTCCGATGAGTGATGGGAACATGACTATGGAATGACGGCAACCTATTTGGTGTTAGTGATCACGCCCGCTATCAACTTAGCAAGCCAATGTTGTGTAGGTGAATGTAGGTCGTTGAGAGAGAGAGAGAGAGAGAGAGAGAGAGAGAGAGAGAGAGAGAGAGAGAGAGAGAGAGAGAGAGAGAGAGAGAGAGAGAGAGAGAGAGTTATATCAAAACTGTGAATAGCAAACCAGTTGGTAGAGAACGCACTCTTAGTGTGTGTGCAAGCTGTTTGTTGCTCAATCATGTGACAAAATAACGTGTAGTTAATAGCGATCTAATGGTATAGTATGATTCTAAATATGTAGTGTGTTGTTGCAATTGCTTTTCATATCAATTTTGGAATAGCATATTAGCTAATGATAATTTGTAATTTGTTCTTGTTCTAAATTATAGAAGAATTATCTGAGGTGAAAATGAAGGATGAGTCCAAATTTGAAGCTGCAAAAGTACAAATAGCAGCACTGTTTGCAAGAGGCACTAGCCTAAAAAACGTTGGCATTGCCTTCACTGGTTATCCTGTGATCGGATACAAATATCTGGCAACTGCCAAAACGGATTGGATGTGAATGCACTACTGCTGCTATGTCCCTGGGATTCCAAGAAGTGCTCGTCCGGGTGTGCTATCGAAGTGCTCATCTGGATGTGTTATGTCAAGATGTCTATTTAGCGAAAACAAAAGATGTCGTGGGATGTCAATATCATAGGCAACCGTGCTGATGATGCCACCCCTCTGAGGCTGAACGAAGACGTGCTGGAAGAAACAGAGCAAATGGCATTATTCAAATACCAAGACTCGCAGATCAAAAGTTTGTAAGGAGACAGTTATTCGGTAAGCCGCAGATAACCAAAAGAGTATCTCCAAAGACACCGACTGCAACCAATGGAAAGTCGCACACGATGGCCACTGCTCAACTGTGACTCTTATGAAAATATCTTTATACTACTACTTCCCTATAATTTGCACTTAGGAGCATGATCTCGAGACCACCACATTGTGGCTAGGCCACCTCTCAGGGAGTAAATGCGGATCAATTACATTATAGTGAAGATATTGCTCTGGTCATGTAGTAGTATTCAGAATCAAACGAAACATAACTGGAAAGAATGGCTTCATCGTATCAAAACTATACATGGTAAGAAGAGAAAAAAATTACATTCTTCATTTAGGACTGTGGTAGACATAAAAAATTATCAAGTAAAGTTAAAATATAGAGAGCAAAAAGTCGTGATTACCATGCTCATCATATACATAGAAAAACAGAAAATGTTTAACAAAGCTTGGAAAATGATCATTTGCTAAGTCTGTATAGAGGCATAATGTTAACCTCTCTTCCACATCCTATAACCGTAGATTGAATGTGCCCCTACTCATTCATCACTACAAAAACTAATCATTAGTTTATCATTTGTTTAGAATCATTAGTTTCTGTAGCGATGGATAGTTATCTACTAGAAACTATGCTTTCTGGGTCAAAATGAATTGACGTTATCCAACATAATATAGCATAATTAGAAATTCATAAGATTAACACCACATTTATGCTTTCTGATCAACAATATTCAATTTAGCATAGTGTAATCTAGAATGCATGTGAGAGAGAGAGAGAGAGAGAGAGAGAGAGAGAGAGAGAGAGAGAGAGAGAGAGAGAGAGAGAGAGAGAGAGAGAGAGAGAGAGAGAGAGAGAGAGAGAGAGAGAGAGAGAGAGAGAGAGAGAGAGAGAGAGAGGATATTCAAATTGAGTGAGAGCGGGAAGTAGAGCCATGCATGGGGAGGAGGACCATGGGGATTAATGTGTATGCATGGGCAGGATGCATACATAGTCCTTCCCCATGCATGCATTTAAAATTTCATTCACAAAAGTGTGTGAAAGGAGGATGTATGGGTGCCCACACCCCATGCATCCTCCTACCCCATACACATGTGCAGGATGTGTATGCATGGGCAAGATGCATACATACTCCTCCCCATGCATGCATTTAAAAATTTCATTCACAAAAGTGTGTGAAAGGAGGATGTATGGGTGCCCACGCCCCATGCATCCTCCTACCCCATACACATGCGCACCACATGTGCACAAATAGTTTTATATATATAGAGATATATACATTTTTTTATATTTGTTCAACTTTTACTATTAATTTTTTAATTTCTAGATTCGTTATATTTATTTTTTGATTTTTTATTATTTATCTTTAATTTTTAGATTTAAATTATAGGCTTTTGACTTTTTGTTATTTATTTTCGAAATTTTAATTTTATATTTATAATTTTTTTTTTCAAGGATTTGACAATATATTTATGTTTTTTACTTCTTTTTTCTCTTTTATAATGTAGAATAAATGAAGGGATGAGGAGTATATAGATTTATTATATAGTGTTTTTTTACTTTTTAGTATTCATTTTGCAATTTCTAGATTGGTCTTATTTTATTTTAAGATTTTTTAATTTATCTTTTTAACTTCTCTATATATAGTTCGATTTAATTCATAGTTTTTTTTTTCAATTTTTAGCCGTCTTATAGTTAATTGACTTTTTATTATTCATTTTTAAATTTTTTTAGTTTATTTTTTAAGTTTTATATTTATATTTAGATTACAAAATGTTAAGAAGTTTCATTTCTATATTTTCTGAAAATTAGCAAGGAGTTTTTTAAGAAAAAATACAAAAAAATACAAGAAGCTATCCGCCGTGGTAGATGGCGTCCTCCACAATTGTTTTTTCTAAGCATAAAAAAAATGTAGGAAGCCATTCGCCACGGTGGATGGCTTTCTCCAAATATTTTTTTTAAAAAAAAAAAAATGTAGAAAGCCATCCGTCGCGGCGGATGGATTCTTCGACAGATTTTATTTTTCTTAAACAAAAAAAAAAAACTGTAGGAAGCCATCCATCGTGGCAAATGGCTTTCTCCACAATTTTTTTTCTCAAAAAGAGCAAAAAAAATGTAGGAAGCCATCCGCCGTGGCGGATGGTTTACTGACAAGTTTTTTTGCTTTAAAAAAAAGAAAAGAAGGTAAGAAGCCATCTGCCGCGACGGATGGTCTCCTCCACAATTTTTTTTTTCAAAAGACAAAAAAAAATGTAGGAAGCCATCTGACAAGTTTTTTAAAAAAAACAAAAACAATTTAGAAAGCCATCCGCCGTTGCGGATGGCTTCCTATAGATTTTTTATTTCAAAATAAACAAAAAAAATTGAGAGAGCCATCCGCCACAGTGGATGGCTTTCTAAATAAAATTTTATCTAAAATAGTTGCAACAAAATAATATTTGAAAATTTTCCAATGAAATAACTAAAGTTTAGATAGTTGCAATTTGGCCAGGCTTTCTATGTTGTTGACCAGACTCTGTTCCGATCTTCAAAGGAACCAAGTCTCTTATTTTTTACGAGGGCTTGAAAGATTTCAACAAAACCGAGCTCTACTGGAACTCATGTTAAAGCGTTTGTGGTGGTTTCAAATTTTTTTTAGGTGATCCCATGTTCAGTTTGGACGATAATGTTCAGTCCCTTGGTTTAATTCGAGGGATCTATTTTCACGATGAGATTGCTTTCGATCGCGTAGAGCTTATGACATGAACTCGAGATGAGACTGAACATCATGTTGCTCTTTCTTGTGAAGACCTCATGCACTTCACTGTCCCGCCTAAAACTCAAGATGAATATATGTTTTGTTTGAATTTTGAAGGATAGTTGGCAAGTGGCTTGTTCCTTTTATTTAGCAAATATAAGAGCTTGAACAATACAAATGAAGAAATCTTTATGGAGGCTAGCACAATGGTCTCTTCAATTCTCTCAACTTTAGGTACATCGCCAAAATTACATGACAAATTGGAAGATCCTTCATTGAAAGAAGACGAGGAAGTCAGAGAAGTCGCTGGCCTTGAAGTTGGTCCATTAAAAGAAGACGTGGAAGTCGAAGAAATCGCTGGCCTTGATATTGTTTCTTTTGTGTCAGAATAGAATCCATCATCATCAAGGAGAAAAGTCAAGGCTACAAAAAAAAGACCATCTATACGCATAGAAAGTGTGGATATTCAACTTGGGGGCGGAAAGCAGCAAGGCCTATTGAAAGGGCAGGGAGGCAACCGTTGGAACCCCATTTTACTGTGCTTCCAAGGAAGGGTGATGCAAGTTTCTAATCAGATTAGAAACATGGCGATGTGGACGAATTTGAAGGCGACACAAATGTCAACTTAGACTGTTTTTCTACAGATGATGTTGGATATGTTGGGGTAGATATCAGTTTCATGTGGAGACAAAAATCATTCACCGAGACTCGCTCTTCACAAACCAACGCGCATTGGATTATAATTTTAATGAACAACTTTTCCAATCTGTGAGTACACCTCAAGGTCCATCACCAACCTCCATCAACATTACTTTGAAGCCCATATATTATCGAAAAAGTGCCGAAACAATTGTTCAATTTGACAATCCTGAAGATTTTGAGAAGGCCTCTAAAACTTTTCAAACATGGGATATGGAGAATAATAAAGAGGTATATGCTGATAGATTTTCGAAGGAAGATGATTTAGCACTAGGCTCGAAGTTAGACGGTCTATCTAAAAATCGATTTCTGAACAACTGTCGCTTTGAACCAATTGACAGTCAACACTTTTGTTGTGTTTGTAACGAGGTGGCTGTTGAAGAGTTAAGAACACGAAGATTATTACCAACTACTTTTGAATCACAGTTTAGATTTGTCCATGCAAGAATCTGCATTTTTTGAGATCAGAGTCGCTACATTTTGGAATCTAACATATTGAATTTTGAACCGAAAAAATAAGAGAAAGAAGAGCACCTTGGTGGAGATCATGGAACGTGGACGCGCCCTTTGGGTCGAATGTGAACGACCAAGTTATATCAAGGGCCTCAAACTCTCGCCTAAACATCAAAAGAGAATGTGCAGATTTTACCTCGGATTGAGAGAGGTACTTGGTAGTGAGATAACTGGGACACTGTCAAGAAAGGTGGCACTCAAAAGCTTGTATGACAAGTTTGAGGAATGCATGCAAATTCTCCTACGATCTGATGAGACATTCAAAAACTTTTTGGATGTTATGAAATTTTACTATGCAAACCATATTTCTTATGAAGAACCGGCAATTATATCTTGTAAAAGAGTGAAAATGATTCTGATGACAATTCGATTCTTTAGAAGCTTGAGATATGTGCTAGACCATTTTTGTGATCGCATATGTAAAAAGTTAATAAATGGGGAGCTGTATTTCGAAAAACAAAATAAAGATAAGCACATCGAGGAGGATGTGACTTCACTTGCACGTGAGAGTTGTGCTCTCAATATTGGAAAATATCTAATCTCTTTGGAGGACCTACCGCCAAATGTGGAGTATGATAAAAAATTATATTAATTTGCTTTCTAAATCTATCAATAAAAGGTTTGCCAACGATTGGATGCGGGCAACGACTGGTGCGAGCAATAGAACCATATCCATCTTGGTTGGTGATATTCCTTCATCCTTAAGATTAATTGTAAATAAATTGAAGGAAAGATATTTGGCCACAAATATTTCTGAAACAGGCACTAGCACCTCCAGTACAAGATGAAGGTTTTTTTGTAAAGTCGGTGTAAAACAACTGATTAGATAAATCTTGATTCTACCAACAAAGCGTGCAGTTTACTTGACAAAGGATGAGAAAGAAACAAACGCAAACTCGAAACATTTCTATTTGTGACCAACTCGAAAGATTTACGAAGGATTCGCGAAATTTGTCTTGTAGTCATCTCGAAATATTCGCGAAATAGTTTTTGAGGCTCGTGGCTTTCTTGTTGAAGATCTAAAGATTCGTGAACAAAATCTTGTCATGAAATTCTGTTTCTTGTTCAAGCCTTCAGATGTCGCGACAATTCGCAAAATCTTCTGGACTGTTCTTCAAGCTCTCTGTCGTGAAACTATCATGAACAGTTCGCGAAATATTCTAAATTTTTTCTTCAAGCTCAAGAATTGTCATCTATCGCGAACAATTTGCGAAAGACAAAAATGTCGCGAAGAGACAAGCGTTGTGAACAATTTGCAAAACACGAAACTGAGACGAAGAGATGGACTATCGTGAATAATTCGCGAACATAATTTATTTAAGTCTGGAAACAGAGCGTCTATTTGAATATCAATCGTCGTAAACGGTTAGATATCTATTGTTCAACATTAAAAGGCCAAAAGACCTGTAAATAAAAGGCCAAAAGACCTGTCCTGTAACAATATAAATACATGTGCACTACTCATTGTATCACATCCACTCAATCAGAGATACAACAATGAGATAAGACAACAAGAGATGTATATTGATGAATCAGATTTAGAGTTACAAAAATTCTTTTTTGATCAATAGTGTCTTATTGTCTAAATTGTCTTAAGTTGTCTCTTACTTTCGCATAGAATTTTTGCATGCATATTCAATCAGAACTAATACTATTCTATTAGTACATAGATCAGATACAATCCTGATTGAAGACACTGGTATTAGTTTGATTTATTCAAACTTGCATTGTGTTCTCTGTGGAAGAATAATTACTATTTTTTCTACAGTGGTATCAGAGCTTACGGAATTAAAAGTTGATACAGTGGTATCTTCGCATCTCTCTCAACATTCTTCATACATCCATCAGTAAGCCACTATTTGGAGGTTATTCAGAATTAAAGGATGTCGTCAATCACCAATATTCAAGCTAGATCACTACAATCTTGGACCCAGAAGGTTCAAACTACTTGATTTGGAAATTAAAGACTTCACTCTTGCTGAAGGGCGAAGGTCTATGGCAATGGGTAAAACCAATTGAGGAAAAGCCAGAAGCTACTTCTGGCAAAGAACTTCGAGAATGGAGTTTAAGAAATGACAAAGTTATGGCAATTATTGTGTCTTCAGTGCATGACAATATAATGCTAGATTTTAATCAATTTCAAATCCAAAGGATTTATGGGAGAATTGCAAACTAAGAATGAGACTCGATCTCGTAATCAGATCGTGTTCTTGAAAGACCAATTAACTTACCTACAGTTGGATGGCAAAAACTTGAACACATTTGTGCGAAAGATTAAAGATATGTTTATTTCCTTGCAAAATTCAGCTGCAAAAAATACAATTTCTAAGGAAAAACAGTTTAGTTATTTTCTTTGAGCCCTAACCAAGTCGTTCCACACAAGAATCTTATTGGTGAAAGATGCGACAATGACACTTCAAAAGGCAATAGACGGAGTGAAGGAGGAAGTAGAAGCTCTTGAACGCTATGACAACTATGGTGATTCAGAAAATGCTCTATTTACTCAGAAGAATATATTTTCTAAAAAGTCTAAGTTTAAGAGGGAGTCGTCTAAGAAGAATGAGTCTAAACTAATGAACAACAATCTGGAAAACAACAGAAGAATTTTGGTGATGAGAAAAAGAAAAGTGTTGGCTAAATCCAAAGATTGAATGCATTCATTGTCATAAACGAGGTCATGCAGCAGTAGACTATTATCAGAATCCCAAAAACAAAAAGGACCAGAATCGAAGCGAACCTTTAGATTCAAACTATGTCGAAGACAAAGTGGAATGCTCCATAGCAGCAGAAGACAAGGCAACAAAGAACTCAGCAACTTATGCTAGTACTGATCTATGTTGTTAATCTAATTCAATTCAAAAAGTAGTACTTGATTCGAGAGCCACTTCACATTTTATTTCCTAAAAACAAATTTTGTGTGAGTACAAGAAGACGAACTATTAGAGATTCATTATATCTGGAGACGGTTCTAAACACGTGGTTGATGGAACTAGTGTATTATGACTGGACACAAATCAGAGAGACAAGAAACTAGAAGAAGTTCTCTATGTCCCTACTCTTGATAAAGATCTTCTATCTGTAGTAAGATAGTCGATATAGGCATGTCGGTAACCTTCATGAAGAACTCTTGTAAACTGTTCGAGGAAGATTCTAATAACCTGGTTGCTAAAGACAATAGAGAAGGAAACTTATATCACTTGAATATTTGAACAATTATCGAACAAGTCAATCAAACTCAAGAATCGACAGATGTACTGTGGCACAAGAGGCTATGTCACATGAACATGGAAGCCTTGTACCAACCCACAAAAGTCAGATAATTCGAGGAGTAAGCAACTAAGGTACTTGAAATTGTGCATTCAGATATTTGTGGACCATTCAGAGTATTGTCATTGGGTGATGCAAAGTACTTCATAGCATTTATTGATTACTTAGATGGATGTGAAATTTGCTTTTCTAAATGGCGAGACCTGCGGCCCACAGATTTGGACAGCCAACAAAAGACCAAACGTCTACTTCTCTACATCAAAACAAGAAATTTCCAACCTCTATTTTCATGAAACACCTTTAAATTCAACCTACTTTCCAACTTGCAATTACTTCTATCTATCAAATTGAAAATGTGTGCATGCTGGCCATTCTATTCTCAGCTTAAAAAGCCTTCCAAAAATAGAAAAAAATAGCACCAACCTTCATTTTCTTCATGAATGGCATCAGACATAGCAGATTTAAGAGCAAAATACTCCTCGCTAGCCTACCAATTTCTAGAGGCAAGAATTTCTGTCACTTCAACCACACTAGCAAAACAATTTGATGGCAGATTTTTATGCAACAAAAAAAAGAGGTTTAGAATCACCATTCCCACTTTGGAAGAGGCTCTGAGACCACTTTTACAACAAGGAAGAGCTGCCCACCAAGCCTTTGAGTTGATGTCCACCAATGTCTCCAAAAGCCCTCCAATGTGCCTCTCCTCCAATGCTCCTAAGGTCCTTCCAAAATTAGACAATCAAATGGCCTCAAGAATTTACCACCCAACCATAGCTAGATCTACCCCTTGCCAAATCACAATCACTACCAACACAATCAAAAGCATTCGTTTCCACCAGGAAAGGTCTACTAGGGTCCACTCTGTGTAAGATAGCGGTTGGAGATACTAACATCTTCAAAGTCTCAAAACTTTGATTAAGTTGTGGAATGATTTTTGAACGCCTTCCGGCTTTTCTCTTATTACCCTTTTTAGTTTTTCTTTTGGCTTTCTTCACTCCCTTAAGAAAATTCATCAGAGGCAATGCAATTTAGACATAATCTTTAATGAATTTATGGAAAAAATGTGTGAAGCCCAAAAAAGATTTAACTTCTCTTATGGTTTTCAAGATAGGTCAATCATGAACTTTCGGGGACCTTATCGTAATCGATCTCAAAACCTCGATCGGAAACGATATGTCGTCTTGTTTGAAAGAACTCACACTACTCTTTAGCATAAAGTTTTGTGTGCCTTAGAATATCTAAGACCATACACAAATGCGCCCCATGCTCCTCAAGAGTCCTACTATCAATTAAAATGTTGTCCAAGAATACAACCATAAACTTTCCTAGATATGGATGAAGAATATCATTCATCATCTGTTGGAAGGTTGCCGGAGCATTAGTTAGACCAAAGGGTAAAACTAAAAATTCGTAAAGGCCATACCTAAAACGAAAACCAGTTTTGGAAATATTCCCTCGTGGATTCTGATTTGATGGTACCCCGACCTAAAATCCAATTTGGTAAAATACTTAGCACCATTCAATCGGTCCATTAAGTCGTCCATCCGAGATAAGGGATAATGGTTCTCAATAGTCATTTTATTAAGCTTTTTATAATTGACACAAAGACGAATACCACCGTCTTTCTTGCCGATTAACAAAACAGGAGCTCCCCAAGGGGGTTTACTGGGTCTAATATGGCCCTTACATAATAACTCCTCAAGTTGCCTAGCAACCTCATCTTCATCCTTTGGGCTCATCCTGTAAGGAAAAAGCGATACTGGAAAGCTGTCGGGAAGGACATCTATGTGATGGTCTACTCCTCGAGAGGGGGAAAGACCCTCATGCAACTGTTTAGGGAATATAACACTATATTCCTCCCTAAGTCTTTTTTAAAGATTTTGCCCTCAGGTGTTGATTCTGAAAAAGACAATGCTTTAGAGAAAGACGATACATCAACATTGAAATTATGAGTAACAAAAGCATCCATGTAAGATTCATCTTTCAATTAACATAAATACGAGTGATACTCAGAATTCAATAAACATTGATTAGCCTCATGAGCAGTTACAAAAGGTAGATTAGGCTCATCGCCTTTAAGATAAATCATAGAGCCATTATGCAAGAAAGATATACTATGTCAAACATAATCTTTTTTTAACGACTCATTCCTAGCATAGAACCATTCCTTACCTAGAATTAAATCTACCTTATCAAGATTCATAAAATATGGAAAGACAAACACATAGTTCTGAATCTTCAACGGCACATGGGGGACAAACTAGTCCCAGACTTGCTGCTCCCCACCAGCTCCCATCCTAACCACGTACTTGTGGTCACTTGGTGTGGTTGCCAGCTGTAGCATCTGCACCAATTTAGAACCGTCGTCAAACTAAATACTCACGGGTTGGCTGCCTATGAACCCATTCATTCGAATGAGGTCATGAGATCCAAACACCGTAGTATTAAAAGAACAATTACTACATACAGTTTCATCCATAAAGGATACATCAATACAAGAAATAGAAGAAGTACTGGAGCCTTGAAAAAGCGGCCACCTTTCTTCCGTTTCTTTGGGCAGTCCTTCAAAGGCCCCTTTTCCACACAGGAGAAACACAACCCACTGCTTTTGGCCTTGTCAAAGTCAGCTCTCTCCAACCAAGGGCGCTTCTTTTATTTCTCAAAGGGGAAGCTTTGTCAACAACCGAAACGCATGGCATCCTCAAGGGATTGTGGCAGACCTCCAATTGATTATTTTTGGGCAAGCCCACAATAAAATGAAGCTTAAGGAGAACTCCGTCAATGCGGTTAACAAACCGTGAAGCAACTTTTGGAAGCCTTGCAAATAGAGTGCCTGCCGAGATTGGGACATAGCCCTCAATTCGGTCTCCACCCGTTCATGCTTAGAGCTCATGTCGATAATCTATTGCTGCAACATATTTATTGCACGTGCCATTTTCTCCATATCAGTCCCAGTGGGGCTTGGAGCTTGGGTGACATCCATAGGAGTCTCCATGGCAAGGGTAAAGTGTAGGAAAAGACTAGAGAAAAAATGCAGAGCAACGATGTCCAAACTGTTTAAAACTGACAACTATAGCACAAAGGCCCAAGAAAATAAGCTAACTTGAGTTTATGGAGCACTGAAAAGCAACTTGGAAAAAATGGGATGAAGGAATGTGAACGTACACTCCTTTACCCCTCTCCTAAGCTTCTCCCCTTCTTCCATGCAAAAAGGACAAGTGGGGCCCAAGAAAGGCCCCATTTGTCCCTTCTAGATCTTCCCTACCGTGTGGGACCACCATAGGGTGCCACATGGCCCATGGACATGAAAATGATTTTAAATCTAGTTAAAGTTCCTCTCCCACCTCCCTTACCCTACGTACCTCAGCTCCTCTCCAAGGCTTTGGAGATTTGCAGGTACAGAGAGGGAGGAGGAAGCAGTATGAACTGCAAGGACAACTTGACCAATAAATAGTTTAACTTCAGTTTTTTAAACAAGGATTCATAAACTCTTTTAGGATTTACAACAAAGATTTTATTACAACAACTTAGAAAATAGGTTTAAAAGCTAATAACTTAGTTTGTTATTTCTTTTCAACAAAGCTTTGCAAGTTTTGGAGTTACTTCACATATCAGAAGAATCAAGAGGGTCGTGGGGAGGTGTACGTCCTCCCCTCGTCATGCCTATATGACCTGCCACACAAGCCTATGATAGTCCTACGTGGCTTGCCCAATGGCAAGTCCCAAGCCTACGTGGTTTGTCTCATGACATGCCTACGTGGCTTGCCATGTGGCAACTTGTGAGCCCTAGCTCTCTCTCTCTCTCTCTCTCTCTCTCTCTCTCTCTCTCTCTCTCTCTCTCTCTCTCTAGGTCCACTCAAGCCTACATGGCAGAGCTTGGTTGGCTTGCCACACAAGCCTATGGCAAGCCTATGTAGTAGCTTGCGACATGCTTGCGTGACAGACATCAGACCTATGCCATGCCTATGTGGCCTGCCACGCAAGCTTATGGTAGGCCTGCATAGCAACTTTCGAGCCCACCTATATATTCTCTCTCTAGGTCCACTCAAACCTATGTGGCAGAGCCCGGTTTGCTTGCCATACAAGCCTATGGTAGACCTACATGCTTGCCACATGGCAAACCTCAAGCTTGCATGATTTGCCATGTGGTAGACCTACATGGCTTGCCCCATGGCAGTGTGCGACAGGCTTAGCAGATAGCAGACCACGTAGGCAGAGCCTGGTTGGCTTGCCAGCCTATGATGGCCCTACGTGGCTTGCCACATGACTAACCCCAAGCCTGCATGATTTTCCACGTGGTAGCCATAAATGATTGCCACATGGTAGCCTATGACAGGCTTGGTAAATAGCTGGCCTATGTGGCCTGTTACACAAGCCTATGGTAGGCCATGTGGCAAGCCACACGAGCTTATGGAAGGCATACGTGGCTTGCCACGTGGCAACTTTTGAGTCCCACCTCTTTCTCTCTCTAGGTCCACTTAGGCCTACGTGACAAAGCCTGGTTGGCTTGCCACACAAGCCTATGTTAGACCTACATGGTTTGCCACATGGCAAACCCTTAGCTTGCAAGTGTGGCAGCCTACGACAAGATTGGCAGATAGTAGATTTATGACATGCCTATGTGGCTTGCTACACAAGCCTATGGTAGTCCTACGGGGCTTACGACATGGGAAGTATCACCCTCCATGGTTTTCTACGTAGCAGGCCTACGTGGCTTGCCACGTGGTAGCTTGCGAGCCCCATTTCTTTCTCTCTCTATGTCCACTCAAGCCTACGTGGCAGAGCCTGGTTGGCTTGCCACACAAGCCTATGGCAAGCCTATGTGGCAACCTAGAACATGCTTGCATGGCAGACATGAGGCCTATGCCATGCCTATGTGGTCTGCCATGCAATCCTATGGTAGGCCTATATGGCTTGCCATGTGTCAACTTTCGAACCCACCTCTCTATATCTCTCTCTGGGTCCACTCAGGCCTATATGGTAGAGCTATGTTGGCTTGCCGCACAAGCCTATGGTAGGCCAACATGGCTTGCCATGTGGCATGTGGCAAACTCCAAGCTTGCATGATTTGCCTATGGTAGGCCTACTTGGCTTGCCATGTGGCAACCTATGATAGGCTTGCTAGATAGTAGGCCTATGTGGCCTACTACATAGCCTATGGTAGGCCATGTGACAAGCCACACAAGCCTATGGTAGGCCTACGTGGCTTGCCACATGGACAGTCCCAAGCCTACATGGTTTTCCACGTGGCTTGCCATGTGAGAACTTTCGACACCCAATTTTCTCTCTCTCTCTCTCTCTCTCTCTCTCTCTCTCTCTCTCTCTCTCTCTCTCTCTCTCTCTCTCTCTCTCTCTCTCTCTCTCTGTCCATTGAGGCCTACGTGACAGAGCCTGGTTGGCTTGCCACGCAAGCCTATGTTAGAACTACGTGGTTTGCCACATGGGAAACCCCAAGCTTGCATGACTTGCCATGGGGTAGACCTACATGGCTTGCCACATGGCAGTCTGCGACATGCTTGGTAGATATCAGACCTATGACATGCCTATATGGCCTGCTACACAAGTCCATCGAGCCAGAAATTGGCCGGATTCCAAAAAAAATGGTCAAAACTTCAAACGGGTGGTGTCCACAGGTTTGTGGGCTCGACATGAACCCACAGGTTCATTCACAGCTCAATTCTGACGCCGTTTGGCGAGGGGAATGCTACTAAATGGACTACTTTCCAACATTCATGAGAACTGGTCCAGTGTCGCCGAACAAAGTCCATTTTTTTGGACCCTCTGTTCCGTCCTATGCTACATGCCGAGACGAACCTGCAGGACTAAACCGGGCTCCAAACAATTCAATATTCACACAAAAACGTGTGTCCGAACCAGAAACCCTATATGCATTCCTGAAATTCTAGGCCCATCGAAATTGGTCGGATTCAGTAAAAAACAATCAAAACTTTGGATTTTCTTAAGACTCAAATTTTTTCGAAGACTCGAATTTTTCCAAGACTCGAATTGTTGGAAAGACTCGAATTTTTTCGAAGACTTGAATTTTTCCAATGACTTGAATTTTTTCAAAAAATTGAATTTTTCCAAAGGATCGAAGGACCCTTTGTACTGTCAAGTCAAATTTTTCAAAAGACTAGAATTTTTCAAAAGACCCAATTTTATCAAAAGACTCGCATTTTTTAGGAGACTAGAATTTTTTCGAAGACTCGAATATTTTTAAAGGCTCGAATTTTTCCAAGGACTCAAATTTTTTCAAAGACTCGAATTTTTTCAAAAAAAAACCCTAACCCTAAAAACCTTAACCCTAAACAACACTTCTCTCTCTCTCTCTCTCTCTGCTGCTCTCTCTCTCTCTCTCTCTCTCTCTCTCAACTTTATCTCTCCTTAACCTTCCATATATCTCTCTCGCGCCTCCTTTACACACTCTTGTTTTTTTTTCTTTTCTTCGCATACGGCATCCGCCTTCACAAACCTGGCAATCCTACCAAGATTGTAGCCCTGGCTTCACAGATTTAGTCGTCTTTCTCTTGCCTCTGCCGCCCCTCCCTACTGCCGTCAAACTCATCTTCTTCTTCTTCTAACACAAACCCTTTTACAGACTTACGCGAGAACAAAACCAACATGGAGATGATTTCCATTTTTGAAGTAGTGGCAGAATTAATTAGCTTCAAATGACTACAAATTTCCACAGAAAAAGTGCACTCAATCTATCGACTTGTCTATTGCCCGATCCATCCTTCATTCCTCGCTTAAAATTACATCTCTCTCTCTCTCTCTCTCTCTCTCTCTCTCTCTCTCTCTCTCTCACACACACACACACACACACACACACACACAACTCACATTATCTCGCTTCCTCTCTCAATCACATCTTTCACATACTACTGCAGAAGCATCTCTCTTCATCGTCTCCTCTCCTCCATCGCACCTCTCTCTCTCTCTCTCTCTCTCTCTCTCTCTCTCTCTCTCTCCCAACTCCCATTCTCTCTCAATCGTGCTCGCCCTCTTTCTCTTTCTATCTCTCTAGAAAATTCTCTTTTGAGACATTTCTAAAATCACGTGTTATATTTATAAAATCAACGTGTGCCTTTCAATCCCACTTCAATTGCCCTTCAACTGACTACCAAATACGTTCTAGGGCAAACGTGGCCCAATAAAAACGCACGAAATGCGTTTTCTCCATCAATGCTTGCATTCTCTCTCTCTCATGCGTTTTCTCCATCAATGCTCGCATTCTCTCTCTCTCACATCATTGTTATTTTTTATCCCAAAACCGTAACCCTAAAACCTTATCTAAATAATACCTGCCGCTATCCTCACATTCTATCTCCTCGCTCGAGCGATGCTCATACTCGTGCTCGTGCTCTCGAAATCCCTATAGATGGATCTAACTTGCTCAAAATTTGAGAGAAACAGAAAAACAGTGTTGGCAAGACCTTACGATCCACACATATGCACCTTTAGATCCTCACACAGA
Source organism: Diphasiastrum complanatum (assembly GCA_029204225.1). Taxonomy (NCBI): domain Eukaryota; kingdom Viridiplantae; phylum Streptophyta; class Lycopodiopsida; order Lycopodiales; family Lycopodiaceae; genus Diphasiastrum; species Diphasiastrum complanatum. The sequence continues at coordinate 7,447,871 of CM055098.1, read as the reverse complement.
ATCTCCAAAACAAACACATAATCAAGAAAACCCACACAACGAAGCTATGCACTCCAAAGAACAGTTTTGAGCTGAAGAGGCAAACTCCGTAAGATTTAAACAAAAGCAAGCGGAAAAACAAAAAGATGTCTTTTTTTCTCCGGACGAAAGTGGATCGATGCGAGAGTAGCTTTTTTCCACTGGCCAAGTAGTGCAAAGGAGTAAGTCTTGGCTTTTGCTTTGTGTTGACCGCGCCAGCATTAATAGAATATTCTTTGGGAAAATATAAGCCAAGAAATGTGTAGCGCAATTTGGTAGCAGAAGTTTGTTCAAATCCCGTTGTCACCTTGAGAAGAAGTCTACTATACTAAGGAATGGCACCAAATTTCAGATCATGTGGTGATTCTTCACTCCTCTTCGTTGCTGCATTCTTCTCTTATGTCTGTTAGTCTAATTCTCATCACATCAGCTATATGCAAACAAAAACAACTATCCACTTGAAGGGGGCAGATGATCCATCATTCGTTTGCTCCAAGTCGCATCACAATCGATCAAAAATCTGTCAATATCTTCGTAAAGCAGCAAAAATGCTGAAATCAGATGAGAGGAGCAAATCTGTGTTATACATTGATATCAGCTCTTCCATGACAGATGAAATAAGCAACCAAGCAATTTTTAAATTCTGGTCGTTTAGCTTATGTTAAAGAACAACTGAACAAACTACCTCAAACTATTGTAGTAATGTCATATTAACAACGGGGTTGCATCTCCATATAGAATAAGAATAATGCCAAACAATTCAGCAATTGGTTGATAATGATTCGACACTAAAACAAAGAATAAGAAGCCAAAGGTATCTGCATCCTCTTCACTCAGTTTCCGTTAGGATCGATTCACTCAGGCACTCTGCAAGAAAATATTTTAGGCTCGAATACGCTTCTGTGACGTCCTCTGGGTTGTTTCTTGGTCTCAGTATCGCAAGGGCTGTTGGTAGTGGCGCATCTTTCCTATGGCAGCTTTCACCTTCAACTCTGCGGTTAGTATTTGCTCAATTAAAAATAGTAAATCTATAGTTATAAGATTGGCATTTTCTTTTGGGATGCAGAAAGTGGTCATTCTTACGGTAATGCTTTTGAAACCACACTTGCTCGTGATAAGTTGAGCAAAATCGTGGGAGTGATTCAAGCTATTGGGAACATTCCACACAATAGGCGCGCATTGGTTCCAGAAAGGGTGCTTTCAATGAGCCCCAGAGCAAGGATGTGCGTTCTAGAAAGTGTGCTTTCAATGAGCCCCAGAGCAAGGATGTGCGGATGATCGTAGATTTTTTTTAGGCAGACAACGTACTGAAAGATCGCAATTGCAAGCAGCAATTGTAGGATATTGAATAGTTTGAAGGCTTGAGGAAAGAGGATAAATGGAATACCATTCTCAGAGTAAGTGTGACGTTTGTTATATTGCCAAAGAAAATAGATCCAGCTGCAAGTGAGGTGAAAATGCAACCACCAAGAGGCCATAGGAATGGAGCGATTGAAGGCAGAGGAGCTCATGAGCTTGAGCAATGGAGTCCCGAGGGAACTGGATTTTTGAATATGCATGCATGGGGAGGAAGGCCATGGCCATGCATCCTTCTCCCCATACATGCATCCTCTTTTTCTGAATTTTTAGTTAAAAAAAGCTCATGCATGGGTGAGGGGAGGAGCATGCATGGTGCACCCATACCCATGCGCAAAAGTGTACATAAGCTTAAATATATATATACTAGTTGCTTGTGCCCGTCGTTGACAGGCAATGGCGGACGTGCACCAACGCCGGAAGCGCGCACGGGTGCATGCGTGTGTGTGCGTGCCCTAATGGCTTTGTGTATGTGTGTGTTGCGACTGTGTGTATGTGCATGTGTTGTGTGTGTGCCATGTGTGTGTTTATGGAGGGTGTGTGTGTGTGTGTGTGTGTATGTTTACGGAGTGTGTGGGTGGGTTGTGGATTAGGATTACACTATAGCTTTAGGCTTTAGGCTTTAGGCTTTAGGCTTAGGCTGGGTGTGTGTGTGTGTGTGTGTTAGGATTTAGGATTTAGGAGGTGTGTGTGTGAGAGAGCTCGAAAGTGTGTGTGTGTGTGTGTGCTGTGTGTGGGTCTGCGTGTATTTGTGGGTGTGCGTGTGTTTGTGGGTCTGAATTTAATCCAAATCAAATAATTGAATGAGATTATGGGACGGCCTCATGATCTTTGCCAACAACTCATATTGAGGAATTCGGAGCGATTTCATTATACTGAGTTATGCTTGTCACACAACTAATCCGGAGACTTTGTGAGTAGGGTTAAAGGCTTGAACCAAGATCCAACAGAAAAACACGATCTAACAAAGTAGGCAATTGTAGCACATGTTTACAATACCAATCTGAAACTGAAATCAGGGCTAGAACTGAAGGTAAGCTTCTAATAACAAATACATGAAAACATAAAACCAAAAGATATATACACTTGATGCCAAACTCAGAGTGGGCCGGATTAAGGGCTAGAACCCAATGAAAGAAATACTATTAAGTTTACACTTGCGAGCTATAGAAGAGCTACATACAATGACAGGTGCTTGTCAGATCAAAGTGGAAATCGGGTGCTTGTCAGTTACAGTGGAGGAATGGCCAGGAAACCCATTCCCCATCCATTTTTCACATGTTCTCTTGCTACAAAATTGGGGAACGACCATTCCCCCATTTTCGGGCCAGGGACTGGGGAGAAACACGTTTCCCTATTCCATAGGGGGTGGAATGACATTCTCCTGCTACTATGGTTGGAAGAATAAATTCTCTTCGCTCATGATCATGTAGCCTCACATTAGAGTTGGATACAAAACTTCCATCTCAATATTCACGTCTTATTTTTGTTGTTATTATTCAAGATGCCAAGGGATTGGTCTATGTGATGGCCTCTTGAGACAATGTGGTTGGCCTTGTGAGGCAACTCCGGTTGCTTCAGTCAGAGGAAGCAAACAATAAGCATTGTTTGGAGGAAGTGTTGGCTATCTTAGGCATCATTGTTTCCAAGTTAATGACTCATAGCCATTACACTCATGGTTGGTTGGTGTAATAGGCGGAAGGCTGGAGAAGATGGTTGGTCGAACATGAGGCAATCCATCTCGTAGACAATGGATTAAGAAGGACCGTCCACTAATAGAGAGAGAGAGTATCATAGCTCTGATATTAGTTGCAATCGAGGATGGAAAAAGAAGAGCAAGTGTAGAACTAACAAACTTTGGTGTAATTTAAACTCATTATGAAATGTAGCAGCTTGTTGTGTACTCTTCCTTTGGATCGTCAAAAGTCTTTTTGCACTTTTTGTCTCCTACATCAATATCTTTGGCAACATAAACTTAAAACTAATATTTTATTACTCTAGCTTCAAGATCTAGACAAAACATTGAAAAATTTATAAGAAAATGGCAATAATGACCAGTCAAGTGCGGATGTGGATGGTCACGGTAGTTGTGTTCGATCAAGATTTGTGCTATGAAAACATAAATGTGCTTCACCAGGCAATCAATAATCCAAGAGAACTTTTCCAAACGATAAAGAATACCTGAATCAAGATGGCAAGAAATTGTCGCGGCATACCAACAGCAAAATGATTGATATTTGTAGTATGAACGGTTATCGTTCCTACTAGAGAGCAATAAAAAGGCTAATACTGTCATTATTAGTGCAAAACCAGAAATAACTAAGAATGAATGGAGTGGAGAGGAGAAGTGATTGCAAACTGGTCAGCAACAGATGTTTCCACAAGGGGCTGCCAGTACAACCGTATAAAGAAAACAAACACCCAGGAGAAAAATACTGAATACTTCATTATGGTTTTTAGATTCAAATGGGAGTGAACTCAAAAAAGCAAATACTTTGGCAAAAGGGAAAGCCACACAGTATTTTGCTTCCTTGAGTTCACTCCCTAAACCCAACTTGCTGATCTGGAAATATTACTTTGCAAATACAGGGATGTATTTGCATGGAATTATACAGAAATGAAAGGAATCCCACCTGAAATAGTCATCCATAGGATTCCTTTAGAAGACAATGCTAAGCCTATTAGGGCTAAACCCTATCGATCTAACCTTGTCTATTGTGAGAGGATCGATGAGGATATTAAGAAATTGCTGGATGTTGGCTTCATTTATGAAGTTCAACATACTGATTGGGTATCGCCCATTGTGGTTGTGCCCAAGAAAAATGACAATATTTGTGTCTGTGTCGACCTCAAGAATCTTAATGCGGTTACAAAGAAAGACCATTTTCCTTGCCTCTAACGACCCAAACATTAGAGGAAATGGCAGGAGCTGAAGCTTTCAGCTTCTTGGATGGCTTCAGCAATTATTATCTTGTTCAAATAGCCCCTGAAGATAAACATAAAATGGCCTTGTCCACAAAGAACGGGGTTTACGCTTATAACGTTATGCCTTTTGGCTTATGCAACGCCCCTTCAACGTTCCAAAGGGTCATGCAGCTGGCCTTTCAAGATCTGTTACATCAGATCGTGGAGATTTATCTCGACGATCTAGGTGTACATTCCTCCGCAGCTACACACCTTGAAGCCCTGGAGGAAATCTTCATTCGCTGTCATAGATTTGAAATCTCACTAAACCCTGATAAATGCCAAATATGGGTCACCCATGGGGTCGTACTCGGGCATATAATTTCAAAGGACGGTATTTCTACCGACCCGTCAAAAATCAAGGTTATAGTGGACATGCCCTTACCTGCAACAGTGAAGGAAGTATATGTCTTCCTCGGTCATACCAATTATTATCGCATCTTTATAATCGACTATGCCGACAAGGCACGCCTCATTTATTTAGTTGTGGTAGATCCTCCCTGGACCGAAGAACGAATTAACGCCTTTGAGGAGTTGAAAACAGCCCTCACCACGGCTCCCAAACTCCGCTCGCCAGATTACACGAAAGAGTTCCATGTGCATACTGACGCAAGTAAGTATGCCATTGGAGGTCTTCTTGCACAACCGGGCGAGTATGGCAAAGACTTTCCCATACGTTTCTTGAGCAGGCAACTGGTGCCTGCTGAAGTAAACTATACAACTACCGAGAGATAAGCATTGGCGATGGTCTATGCGGTACAACACCTACGACATTATTTATTAGGCCAAGCATTTGCATTCTACACAGACCATCAAGCACTTCTATATATTGTTAATAAGTCCTGTAAGATGGGACAAATAGCTCGATGGCTGCTGATTTTGGAGGAATTTAATTTCCATGTAGTCGTTCGGAAAGGGACCCAACATTTTATGGCGGACCACCTTTCCAGACTACCAAGTGCTGAAAAAGCAACTGCACCAGTCAACGATGATCTTCTTGATGCATGCCTTTCTCAGATCGATGCTACACCCTTATGGGCTGAGGAGATCACTCAGTTCCTCCGTTGTACTCAGGCCTTCTTTAAGTTTGCCTTCTACTAAAAGCAGCACCCTTTCAGTTTATAACGGGACAACTTTACAAAAGGGGCATTGGCGACATTATTCGACAATGTGCTTATGAATCTGAGATACGACCGATAATATCTCAAGCTCATGAGGGCATTGGGGGTGGCCACTTTTTTGCTGAAGCCACAACGAAGATTATCCTTCGAGCAGGATTGTGGTGGCCACCTTTGTTTAAAGACATGTTTGCTGTCATTAAAGCGTGTGATGTCTGTCAACGAGCAAAGAAAAATACCAAAGCAGACTTCACGCCACTGACTCCCATTATAGAAGACGAAGCCTTCCATAAGTGGGGGATTGACTTTGTTGGACCAATCAGTCCAGCAGCAAAACACACCCAAGCTCGCTACATCCTCATAGCCATAGATTACGCCACTAAGTGGGTTGAGGCTCGAGCAATGAAGGACGCCAACACAAAAACACTCGCATGTTTTGTTTACGAAAACATTATTACACGTTTTGGCTGTCCCATAGAGCTAGTTAGTGATTGTGGCACACATTTTTTAAATGTTGTCGTTGATAGCCTCCTACGTCATTACCTTGTTGTTCACAGAAAAAGTCAATCTCAACCGACATCCGCTTCAATCTCAACCGACATCCACTTCAATCTCAACCGACGGGATCCGCTTCAATCTCAACCGACGGGATCCGCTTCAATCTTAACCGACGGGATCTGCTTCAATCTCAACCGACGGGATCTGTTCAAATCTCAACCGACGGATTTTCATAAGATCTCGACCGACGTGACTTCATTAAAATCTCGACCGACGCTACAGACACATCCCATCGCTTCCGCGCCCACCCAAAGGCGTCCATAAATGCCATCACTTCGTCCACATTCGCACCTCAGTGAAGTGTGAACGCTGGAGCTCCCTGGCGACGATCCTCTGGCGATTTTCGGACTCTCCTACACGATCCTAGTGCTCTCTCATCCGCTACATCCGTCATTGCTTCTACACCATCTCTACCCAGTTTAAGCCATCCTCATGTGTTTCCCATTGAGAGCGCCATCACAAACCGAAGCCAAACCTAATATCGCCAGTGGAGAACAAAGCATTTGAAACATTTCGCATGCTGAGGGGTAGTATCACGCAAGCATTCAAAATGCTTCCGTTACACTATTGAGCATCAACTTTTACTCTTACACACTTTCCTTTCATTTTCTCCAAACACCCGTCTTAACCAAAAGCTACTTTCTTTACATCTCTTCATCCCTTCCGCTTAGTCACAACCATATACCAACATCTTCTTTCGGAACTTCTACCTTCCATTGTTCACACCATACTTCGTTTGCCACACATCTTCCATTCCATCTCAGCCGACGCCCTCCATTCCATCTCAGCCGACGCCCTCCACTTCCATCTCAGCCGACACCCTCCACTTCCATCTCAGCCGACGCCCTCCACTTCCATCTCAGCCGACGCCTTCCATTCCATCTCAGTCGATGCCCTCCACTTCCATCTCGGCCGACGCCCTCCACTTCCATCTTAGCCGGCACCTTTTCCGCTTCCATCTCAGCCGACACCTTTTCCACTTCCATCTCAACCGATGCCTGATAACCTTGTCTGACATCTCAACCGACACCCTTTTTCCAGATTTTGTTTTCCCAGTTTCTTCATCATGTCTACCAACCCTGCGTCCAGCTCTGATGACCCCGAAGCCAATAAGCTTGACATCCAATTGTCCAAATTGGATATTACAGAAATGCAACATTGGTACCAACAAGCAGCAGCTTTTTTTCAAGCAATAGAGTTCCAGATCCTTGTTCTAACGGGGTATCAAAGCCCCTATCTTGTGCATATGATCTATGCCAACTACAATGCTACAACAAGGTCTTGCCAACTAATAGTTCCTCCTGTGAGGAACTATGTTTACAACCTATCATTTGCACCGGCCGACTTGCAACCTTTTGGGTTCCCAAGAGGACCCAATGTTGTCACGAGGACACTTAAAAAAATTGAGCAGACAGCGTATTTCAAATTCATTGACCCATCCGTGGCCAAGTGGAAAAACAAGGACGAGTATCGAGTCGAAGCAATCAATGACCCCCAACTACAAGAGGCATGTGTGTACTTGACAAAGTGCACACAACGACCACGAACCAAGTTGTAGAGGGTACCCATGTCCCTGTTTCACATCATGGCAGATTCACGACTGCATGCCCAGAACCTCTATGATTGGGAACAGTTTGTTTCAAATTGTCTTCATGAGTGCATTAAGAACAACCAGCAGTCAACAATACTCGGATATCTCTTGACAGATATCACTCTTCACCAAGTACAGAACGGGCCCAAGCTCCTCCAACACCTGCAGCTTGCGGACAAGGCATGGGACATTCCCATCGAGCAACAAAAGTCCAAGCGTGCACGATCACGGGCTACCTCCCCATCGGGATCCCAGCCTAAAAGGATCAACACAAGTATACTCCCACTAGTACGGAGGAAAACAAGCCCATAACCGGATCCACTAGCAGCTGCAACATCCGAAGCTCAAGAGGCCGATACCTCCAAGGCCCAGTTGCTTGACACACGACAACAAAGAATGCAAAAGAAGTTTCAAGCTAGGAGCACATCACCAGTGGGATCAGCTTCAAATGGTTCCACCTCAGATGATGGCAGCTCATCCACGGCATCACAATAGCACTCGTCACCCTCACATGTCACTGACGGGGGTGATGGAGCAATGACATCAGCAGCAGCCCAACATCTGACCACCTCACACCCTGATACTCCACCAGACGAAGTCACCACCCCACCCACATTGATTACCACGCCAATGCCAACAACATCACCAACGACACAAGATTTGGGGGGGGAGGAGTGGGGATATCCAGTCCCCAGGTCACGGAAGTGACTCAACAACCACAGGCCCAACAAGTCCACACACTGGACACATCACAATATTTTGATGTTGCGGACCTGATGAAAATAAACGACGACAAGCCAGAGAAGGAGAAGCAGCCAGGAAGAAGTCTGACCCCTCCACTAACCACCACCACCACCACAACAGTTACTAACATCATCCCTCCACTACCTCCACCTCAGTCTTTAGCACTGACACAACGCTTATTTTTTGGTTTAGCCTCACCATGCCACACTCTAGATCAGTACCCAACTCTCACTAACTCTGAAAAGCTCACTGAAGCAGCCAAGCGCTCGATGATAGGCCTATCCGAAATGAGCTACCACATGCATTGGTTGGTGAGCCAGTATCAAGTGCTCGAGAGCAAGGTCCAACATCAAGACCAAGAAATTGTGCGATATTTTCAGACGGTAGCTCGGGATCGGGTGGCCAGAAAGCCGAGGCTGTTTCCAGAACCTTTCCTCGACCCCCTCCCACTTTCAACCCCTCCTCCTACTCTGCTTTCAACTTTTCCAAAACATTCATTCCAACTTACCCGAATCTTTCATCTTTTCTCTCTCCATCGCCTCCTAGCAAAATAATGGGCCCATCAAAAGGCCCAACTGACACCTACAAAGCCCGACGGGATGAGTTCCTCCAACAACTCCACTCCCCTGGTGCGGTGTATAACTTGCTGATCCCACCTCCTCCTAAACCTATCACCCCCGCACTCCTCTCTCCAAATCATTCCATCCCTGACCTTCCAAAAACTAACACAGACATGGGGGGTGATGATGACTTCCTGGCGGATCAACGAGAGACAAGAAGATTCTCGCCCAGGCAAGACACGAGCGCAACTGAGCCGTCGACAAGTGAGCGAGCAAAAGAGAAAGATACGGGCACCAAGGCCCTAGATTATTATCTGGCAAGGCCATCCCAGCCGCATAGGACAACTTCCCCTACCAGGCCCAGAGGCAAATTGGCTGATACACGGGAATCAGAAAAGTTTGAAAGAAAATACCCTCCCAACATGAGGGGAGGCAAAGAAGACATTGATCAAAGCCAATACTCCACCAGGGCCGAGATCATTGCCGCGTTACAACCACAACCAGAATGGCGGAATAAGGTCCTAAAGGATAGCAGGCGACTTCAAGAATATTTGAAGGCACCGACTTGGAAGCGAATGGATCCTTTCTACATGCCACTCAAACGCAGAAACCCATGGCCGATGGAAAAGCCGGGAGTAGAGTTGGTAAACTGGCCAGTCATCTTGGAAATTTCAAAGAGAACCACCCCGGATGATCTGAGGCTGCAGTTACTCGACTTCGGGCATAAATACAAATCAAGTGCCGATCTTTGCGTGCAGGAAAGTGCCAAATATTGCAGATCCATGGCCTTTTTGATGCAGCAAGAGTGTTTCTGGGATCGAGGCCTGGAGCCCATCAAAAGCAACCCAGATGTAGCCCTCCAGTCGGAAGAAGACCATGAAATGATGGCCAGGCTATACTAATTTAGTTAGAGTGAGCCACCTTTTGATGGTGACCTTTAGTGGAAGGGCAAATTCCACATGTAATTTCTAATTTGGTGGAATTGCCACTTGGGCTCCACATGGGTAGCCTTATTACTTATTTAAGGACTCCCCTCTCTTGTGAGGGAGCTTTTGAATGTATTGTCGAGTTCTCTTGAGCAAATAAAGAGGATCCTCCACAAGTTCTTGATGATTGCTAAGCTCTTTGTTCATGGCAATGTTCTTGAGTGAAATTTCTATGAGCATGCTTGAATTCCTTGCATTGTGGATTAACTAGTTTCTTGTTTTCTAGTTTCTTGCTTAGTTGTGGTTTAGAATTCACTTCTTGTATATGGAATAAGGTAGAAATCAGCATTCAAGTAAACTAATTAGGCTGGAATAGTGGTGTAGATCTTGCATACTCTCTAACTTTTCAGTTTCAATAACTCTACCCAGTGCACCCGACTGTAATGGACATGTTTGGAGATTTTGATATTAGTCTACTTTAAATTAACGGGTCTTGACGTACAATCAGTTGCATAGCAAACTTGTCAATACAATCTAAAAAGACAAGATTTTCTAGCCTGAAGAGTACATTGTTCTTGGGCATTCTAAGCATCAAGAAATGAGTGTTTCTTGATTCTTGGACTATCAAATGCTGTTAGGAATCTAGTTTCTTGTTTCTAGTTTCTTGTTTCTTGTTCAGTGGTTAGTCTTGTTCTTGATTGATTTTTGATTCAGTATATAGTGGTAGGTCTGCTCCCTGTTCCAAAACGTTGATCCTCTTGAGCCATGGTTGGTTTCTGCATGTAGCTGAGCATCGGAACTGTGTCTCCCACTGACAGGCTGGGAAATCCATGTTGAAATCGGAGTAACGCTTCTGCTTGTAACTGTTCTAATAAGAAGAAAAACCATAAAGAACCGTAACTAAAGAAGAGGTAAAGAAATCAAAGAACCGTGTTCACAGATTCAGAGAATCTGTGAACAGAGAGAGCAAATAAATATCTGACATCTGGAAATGACTGCCCATGAGCTAGTGGAATGCTGCCAACAAATAGTCGACAGTTGGAATGCAAGGTCACTGCCTTCTGCAAGGAAAACAGCCATATGAAGGATGAATGAGGGTCGTTGGCCATTCAGTTGTTGTCCTAGAAGAAAATCGCCTGCTGACCTGCATGAGAGGAAGAGAGTGCTGCCTTCGTTGGTCTTACTAGAAAACTCTGCGACTGATGCTCGAGATGGCTGGAGGTGCATTTGTGGCTTTCCGCCTTCTAACTTACGTGGAGAAGAACCTCTCTTCACTGCCCTGAGAAAATGCGAAGAGAGAGAGAAGAAGTGCGAAGGTTGCCCTTGAAGAAGTGCGAAGCTGCTTCTAAGAAGTGCGAAGCTGCTTCTAAGAAGTGCAACAGCTGTCCTTAAGAAATGCGAAGATGTCGGAAGGTAGAAAATCCCAAAAAATGCAAAGGTGGGAGGCTCTGGCTGCGTGAAGGTGCTCCGAGGTAGGCACTAAAGAATGAACGAGGCTCCGAAAATCCCGAATAGTGCGAAATGTGCGACAATGGTCCTTTAGATCTATAGTTTAAGATTTAGCAATAAAAAGCCGAAATCATTAACAAATTGTTGAAACCAGGTCACCACATATTCCCCTCCTCAAGTGTGCAGCGGCTCGCAAACACTGAGAATAGGAACCAGTGTTGAAGCTTTGAAGGGAATCTGACTTGCCACAGTCTACAGCCTTCGACAAGCCAAAGTATTGATTGTACAGGTTTTAACAAATAAAACTTCAGCATATATTACTTCCAAAAGTCAACACCTTTTGACATAGTTATGAGCATATGCAGAACAGAAAATCAGTTTTAAAAACTTGGCTCTGCATAATTTAAATAATGTGATTTTGGACAATAGCACCGACAAGTTGTTAACCATGAACAAAGCATAGAAAGATCAGCATTTGTCAACAACAGTCTTTAGACAACATCGGCACATCTCGGACAGCACCAAAGCCTTAAAATAGGCTTTTATTTTAGCTTGAAGATCCTGTAAAAAATTGAAACTAAGCAAAACAGAGAAAGAAAAATAAAAATCTGATCTGGAAAAGCATAGATATAGGTTTGCTTATGGAAAACCAGAATCTTATTGACATGACGAAGAATCTTCAGACTATAACATTAACAAAACTTTACACATTTTACAAACTGTAAATAATTTTAGGAACTCTACAAAAAATTAAAAATAGACGATCCTGTGGACACCTCCCGTCCGAAGTTCTAACCGTTTTTTACTGAATCCGAGCAATTTCTGGCTCGACAGGCCTAGAATCCTAGCACTATGTTTAGGGTTTAGAGTTTGGATGCACATTTCGCTGTGAGTACTGCACCATTTGAAGCCCAGTTTAGTGTTGTAGGTTTGTATCAGCGTGTAGCACAGGACAAAACAGACGGTTAAAAAATCGGACTTCGTTCCGACGACAGGTTATCGTGGATGTTGGAAAGTAGTCCATTTAGTGGCATTCCCCTCGACAAAAAGGGACTTTTCGGACAAACGACATCGGAATTGAACTACAAATAATCCTGTGGATCCGTGTCGAATCCAAAAGCCTGTGGACATCTCTCGTCCGAAGTTTCGACCTTTTTTTACTGAATCCGACCAATTTTTGGCTCGATGGGCCTAGAATCCCAAGACTACGTTTAGGGTTTCTGGTTTGGATGCACGTTTTGTTGTGAGTACTTAACCGTTTGGAGCCTAGTTACCCCTGTACGTTTGTCTCGGTGTGCAGCACAAGACAAAACAAACAATCTGAAAAACAAACTTCGTTCGGCAACGTTGGACCGGTTCTCAGGGATGTTGGAAAGTAGTCCACTTAGTGGCATTCCCCCCGACAGAAAGGGCGTAAGCTCGTCGATGACGGACGGCTAGACGTTGATTGTAGATGGTTTGCATTTTGTTCGGACGTCGATTGCGGATGGTTTGCGTTGTGAACAAAAGGGCATTTTGGGTGGTGGGCGATGCTTTTGACGATGGCAAGAGGTTGATTGTTGATTGTTTTCTCATGCGGCTGTGGGGGAGAGAGAGAGAGAGAGAGAGAGAGAGAGAGAGAGAGAGAGAGAGAGAGAGAGAGAGAGAGAGAGAGAGAGAGAGAGAGAGAGAGAATTCTTTATGTGTGCGAATGTGTTTGTGTTTGCAAATATGGCATAAATAAACAATTTCAAAAACTCTTATACAAATGAAAGAGTTTAAGTAATTTAGATAACAACCCATTATCTAACATACAACAACAATCAATTGAAACGATTGATATACAATCTGAATTGTACTCAATAGTCACACACCTTTTTTAGGGGCTAGTAATATGTGTTTTCAAAAGTGAGGATGGTGATTTTAGGGGACACACACACACACACACACACAGGGGTTGGGGGGGAGGGGGAGGGTTAGGGTATTTTTGGGGGTGGGAGGAAGGATTGTGGTTCTTTTGATAGGTGATATTTAGAAAGGCATTTTTTTCAAAATGGGGATGAGGGGATTTTAGAGTTTTTCAAGAGGGTTTTAGCATGCAACAGAGTGGTTTGGGTTACTTTGAAGAGTTTATTTGCTTGTCGTGCGCGAAGGAGGGAAAAGGGGGAGGGGGGCGATAATAGGGCTCTTGCTACCTCCTCTATTTTTAGTTGCATTGAGATAAGGAAGCAACGAATATCAGTCCTAATATTGTGTTTCTTATCATCAATTCAAGTAACTTCTAGGAAAGCTTTCATTTCTATGGTGCATCATCAAGGGCTTAATAGGCAATGATTTTAGCTATCCACATATGCATACTATTGCATACTTGTTAATTTTGGTGACTACACCTTAAAGGTTTTTGTTTCCATTTCATTACCAAGCGTTTAGAAGAGATGTTTGAAAGTTCATAAGATTAGAATCATTATATTCAGAAAGGCTTGAAATAACATCCATAACGATGAAAAATATGTTTGGTATCTTTCAATAGACTTAGAAAAAGGAGATGTTCTTACCAAAGATGAGCATTTTCAAAGTGTTCGGACAACTATAGTTGAAAGAGAACTTGTACCAAAACTTGTATGTTTCTGAATTCCACTGCAACTGGTTGATATCAGTCGTATTTAAGTCCCATTTCAAAACTTCATCAAATATCTGAATGCTTTCTTTCTAGAATTTGCATACTTTCCCTTGCAAACAATCTCTAAATGCCTTTGATTGATCTTCTCCGAGAAACTGCAAAAATGTGGAGAGAGAGAGAGAGAGAGAGAGAGAGAGAGAGAGAGAGAGAGAGAGAGAGAGCATTACAGGCATCAGAAGGCTATATAGTAAGCACTTTCTCTCCAATTCCTCGGCTATTTTACGATACAACTAATAGCTAGCTCATATTTTGAAGCTAGTGCCCCGCTCAGTCAGTACTCAGGTTGTATTTTGTTTGATCTCTCTGACCTGCGCTCAGGTGATAGCTTCTAGCTGAAAGTCAGCGCTCAATCTCAGACATGTATTGATAGATATAATCCAGCGATCCAGAGCTCTCATAGAATGATCCTTTTGCTGAGGCAGTGATGGCAGCTCAAGGCGTCGCGTTCTTCAGATCGTTGCACACTCACGAAGTTTCCCAAGTTTTGATTGTCAAGGATTGCAAGTATCAGCTGTTTTTTCGTCCACCAGATATTTCTGGATAAGCTCATGATTGGACTACCAGCGTAGATGCTGCATCTTGATACACTACTGCGTCAACACCAAATGAACATGTGGATTGTTCCAAAGCAGGTAGACCAGCCACGAAAGCGTTATGGGGGTTGTATTGCGTCCTACAAGAACCAAAGCTCGTCGGGGAGAGAGGAGAGAGAGGGAGAGATGAATCCTGGAGAGGGAGGGAGGGAGGGAGACATTTGAATTTGGGGAGGTGGGGCCAAGGGAAATGCAATATGCATGCATGGGTAGGGGAGGAGGATGCATGGGTCCCCCTCTCCATCATTTTTAGTAATGTGTATGCATGGGTGAGAGGAGGCGGATGCATGGGTGCACCCATACACATGCGCAAAAGTGTACATAAGTTTAAATATATATATACTAGTAAAGAATGCCCGTCGTTGACGGGCAATGGATGGCCGATGGTCGGGTGGCAATGGTCGTTGACGGGTGGCCGATGGTCGTTGATGGGTGGCCGATGATCGTTGATGGTCGTTGACGGGTGGCCGACGTATGTGTGTGTATGTACATGAGTGCATGTGTTATCTGTGTATGTGGATTTGTGTATGATTTGTGCTTCATAGTGTGTGTGATTTAAGTGGTCAATGGTGTGTGTGTGTGTGTGTGTGTGTGTGTGTGAAATGTGCGTGTGTGTATGCATGTGTGATTTATGTGGCCGATGGTGTGTGCATGTGTGTATGAGTGTGCATGTGCAGTTCTTTGTGTATACTGAACTGCTTGGAGCCCGAATTGTTGATGTGGGCTCGTCTCGACGTGCAGCACTGGATAGAACAGACGACATGCAAGACGGAGCCCGTTGCGATACTAGACCACTTCTTGAAAATGCCAAAAAGTAAACAACCGACTTTATCAACACACCAAGCAGGTTGTTGCAAGTATGGATAAAGTTAGATACTAGTGATGAAAAAAGGGATTGAAGTCTCTCAGAGACACTAATTTCAATGATTTAAGATGCCCAATTCTTGGTGAGCCCTAAAATAGTGTGCAATTAAAAAATGAACACCATTCATTCGACCTTCCATCATATGAATGCATTTTATAGCTCTCAAAGATGACAATACTTGAGGTGATGTAACAGTTTGACCAAGGTTACCAAAAGCAAAAAACTTTCAAATGAGAAAAAGGAAGAACCCTAGATGTAAGAACAACGGAAAACTTCATGTCAAATTTTCATTTCAATTTGAATAAATAAAAAAATGTCTAGCTTTAGATATTCAACTTCTACTATTTCCCACAGTCGTTGCAATGATGGGATTAGCAAATATGTTCTTCAATAGAGCATGGATGCTAGACAGAGAAAAGAACTTTGGATAAAACTTTCTGTTCATGATCTATGGGTAAAATTTTGGTAATTCAAAATAAATACGAAAGCCATATAATAAATCTTAGTGCGGTTATGCTCATCGATGATGTTTTTTTAGGTGGATTTACAGGTGAAGGGGAGAACATATGGGGTGGACGGAGTGCGGGTGTGCTCCCTAATGGTTAAAAGCAAGTTGTTTGGGCAAGAGGCCGATGGTTTAAGTGCTCGGGGGAGATGGGTGGGTGGGTTTTGCCATGTTAAAAAAAGATATGCTCCTGGCCTTAAAAGCCTTAGTTTTTTTTTTTTTTAGGGGGGGGTGGAGATTTCTTTCTTGATGAGGACTTTTTTTGTCTCCTTTTTTAAAAAGGAAAATTTGATTTATGGGGAGCCAAAAAGCCCCTTCACTTTTTTTGTTTTATGGAGAGTGGGGGTTCACATTTTTAAGTGGATTTACTTCATATAATATATCTCATCCACAAAAGGTTTTTTATATGGAGATGTGTGTGTGTGTGTGTGTGTGTGTGTGTGTGTGCGCACACACACACACACACACACACTTTCATTGTGTCGGGGGTCACACACGCACACACACATAGGCATGCGCACGCGTGCGCGCGCGCACACACACACACACACAACTTGGAATTAAATTTAAGGATAATGTTCATCAAGGTATCTGAATAATAGTCTTAATATTTTTTCCATAAAGTGGCATTAGTGGACAACATAGTTGTCTATAGATCAAGGGAAGGAATTACAGATCAATTTGAAAGGTATTTGACATGATCATCCAAGATTGGTTTGGCTGGTCTTGGGCCACTTGGTGGAGTGTCATAGTTCAATGGGATATATAAAATAAAGACATGGTGGGATTAGAAGAAGATGAGAGTAAAAGAGGAGTATTTAAAGAGGGTTTTAACATAGAGTTATGAATATATTTGTTATGAATAGGAGAGTGGACTACCATATAATCCACCAAATTAAGAATAAATTCCCCTTAATCTCACTTTCAAAAATTGAAAAGACAGAATACTTGTATTCTCATTGGCATCTAACTGGTAAAGATTTCATAATTTCTTGGAAGAGAGTAGTGGTACCAAAATTTTTAAGAGAGAAATTAATAAATAAAAAGCTAGTCTAAAATTTTGAGAATAAATTATTGATAAAAAAATAAAAGGTGAAGAAAATATATGCTATGCTATTGATCTTGTGAGTCAATTTATGGCAGCACCTACTAAAATGCAAATAGTGTCCTTATTCTTGGATCTAGATTCAAAATGGCAACAAGTGGCAATCTCTCTATTTTCAATTTTAATTTATCTTTATGAAACTCCTCAATTACTTCCACATCTTTTGACACAAGATCATCTTTATATTTGTAAAACTTTTCTTGTTTTTTCTTTCTTGTGCTTGGTCAAATCTCTATATCATACTTCTAAGTCGACAATGTCTTGCTCTACTTATGATTTTTGTAATGTGACCAAATCTATATATATATTTCATTTTGAAGCTTTTTCATGAAAAGTGTCTTCTGTTGTATACATTGCTAATGATATGCTTTGAACTTGTCTTGAAACTTTTGTAGGGCCTATTTCATGAAAAGTATATCATCTCGTGTACATTGCTAGTCATATGATGTGAACTTGTCTCGAATCTTTTCTAAGGTCTATTTCAATTGCTTATTATTTTCTTGGCCCTATTCGAATCATCTATCATTTCCTACTATTTTCCTTTTAATCATTCAATGTACGTGGGAATGTATTTGGAATAATCACCTATCATTTTCTACTTTTCCCCATTTAATCATTCAATGTACGTGGAAAGGGATGTACATGGGAATGTATTTGGATCAAGCTTAGGCAAGTGAGCCTTCCACCAACTTGAAAACTTGGTCACCTTTTTTCCTTTACTATTTTCAAAATTTTAAATCTCATAAATCTCCAAATTGCATTGTAAAGAAATACAAAGACCCAATTTCTATGCTTGGAGAAGCCTGGGATTTCTTCCATATTGAGAGCACAAGCCCTTGGAAAAAGTGGAGAGTGCCTTCCCTTATACTTGATGTATTTTTCTTACTCTTTACCGCCCTCAAGCCTAGGCTCTCAAATGTGAAAAAGTGAGAAGGGCTTTTCCCTGTACTTCATCTATTTTGTTTACTCATTCTACTATTCTTTGAGAGAATTGAAAATTAAAATCATTTGGCCCACTACTTGCTCTTTCCAATGGCTAATTATAGTTCAATAAAGGATGGTGTTGGTATTTTACTTCATATGTTTGTAGTGGATTAAATTATGCAAAGAATGACATTTATGTAAAAATTATAATTTTAGTTTTGTTGTCTCAACCAATTACTCGATCCAGCATGAAGAGAAAAATGAAGTTGTCTTCTTGACCAAGGTCGAAAATCTGCAGGATATCAATTTCTGATACTTGGACTCTGGAGCAACACAACACATGAATCACCATCGGGACTGGTTCCAAAGCTACAAGCCCTTCACTCATTCTAGAGCTGTGCAAATTGGAGACAACTCATCCCACTCCATTGAAGGTGAAGGAACAATCAAGGTCAAATTCTAGAAAGGTAATGTTAGATTGTTGTCCAATGTTTTAAATATTCTGAACCTAATCAAAAATCTGCTCTGAATTAGCAGAATCACATATTTGGGTCAGAAGGTTGAATTTGACACACATGGCTGCACCCTTTTTGACAAGTACCGGAAAGTTTTAGCTTTCTGGAGAAGAAGTGGCAATCTCTACCAACTCAGTCACTACAATTCTTCTAATTGTCAAGCTCTATATACAACTACTTCTGAATCATCTGATATGCTTTGGCATTACATATTAGGCCATTTAAATTCCAATTGTATTCCACAAATGTCAAAACAGAATTTAGTGCAAGATTTCTCTTTCATAAGCAAATCCAATTTCCCATGTACAAGTTGTATTAGCAGCAAGCATGTTACAAGTTCAATAACTTCAGATTCAGTATGTTCTTCTGAAGATTTGCTAGACCTTGTACACATAGACATTTGTGGTTCTATGCAAACTATTTCCACAAGGGGGACTGTCTATTTGTTGACTATTATTGATGACTTCTCTCGAAGGACTACAACATGTTTCTTGAAGAACAAATTCTGATACTCTAAAGTTCTTCATGCAGTTCAAAGCATCATCAGAATAATCGCTTTAATGCAGGGGGAGTATTTATGTCCAAAAAATTCAAAGACTTTTGCAAGGCAACCGGAATACAACAACATTTTACAACAAGCTCACCGCAATTCAATGGTGTAGCTAAATGGAAGACTCAGTCACTCATTAAGAATGCCAAGGGCATGCTGGCCCATGTATCTCTTCCAAAGAAATTTTGGACAAAAGCTGTTACTACAGTAACTTACCTTCAAAATCGATCCATTTTAGTGGCCTTGAATGGCAAGACACCTTATGAGGTATGGACATGATCGAAGCCATCACTCAACCATATCATAGTGTTTGGATGTTTTGCTTTCAGTCAGATCATTGCTGATCTCTAGAAAAATCTGACCCAAGAATCGAACAGTCAAAATCTGATCCAAGATCAAAAAATCCAAAATTCGACCCAAGGGTCTAATAGTAGAAGATCGATTTTTATTGGCTATTCCTCAAACCATCAGACATACAAGCTCTTCAATCTGGACTCTTCACGAGCTCAATTACTCGGACGAAGCTATTGTGCAGAGATGTCACTTTCTTGGAAGGTCAATTTTTTGATCTCAAGGAAAAAGCTACTGCAAAATCCCAAACTTTCAAAATTCGATACTGGCTCAAAAAATGAATCAGAACCTCATCATATCGAACATCATTAAGGGATCAAATTTCAACTCTGAAGATCGAATCGATTCAGACGCCCTCCATCCCTATTCACATGGATTATCCGATCTGCTACTTTGTGCAAAAACTCAACACTATTCAAGAGGCAGAGTCATCCATTGGTGTTGACCAGTGCAAGATTGAAGATGACACCAAACTTGTAGTTCTAAACGAGAATGGTTTCTATCCAAACTTGACAGACTCGAACATTCACTTCAAGTCTGTATAAGATCTTTGAATTATCACTACTCATTATGTAGATGATGTTTTATTTTTCCATCAGTCAATAGAAAATCGACCCATCAACCAATATTCTCAAAGGCTACACAGTTGCAGAGTGGGCAGAAGACTCCAACACCAGAATATCGACTTCTGGATCTATATTTTCGTACAATCAAGGCCCAATCTCTCACAGCCAAAAATAGTCCTCAGTAGCATTATCGTCCATAGAATCGGATTTTTCAACTGTCTCAAATGCTACCAAGGAGGCAATCTGGCTGACAAACTTGCTTGCAGATATCGAATTTTTACAGTCACATTCAACGTCCATCTCTTGTGACAACCAAAGCACAAGGGTACATTAGAGGAAGTTTAAACACAAAAAGGGCCTTTTGTCAAGATTCCATTTTTATTTTTTATTCACTTTTATTCACTTCTTTTGTACATGTGGCCCAATAGTTTCTTGAAATAGTGGCTTCAACGTAACGTTACTTCTTTGAGTAACATTTTGAGTCTACACTAAAAATGGCATAACTTTTGATTGCCATATCAAAATGCGATGAAAATTAGTGCGTTAGAAAGCGCTCGTCAAGCGCTTTCCAATGATATATTAGATATTATACTTTTGAGCTATAGCAATTCAAAAATATTGTTTGAAGTAGTGACAAAATGCAAAAGAGATCTTGGCACGAATTCATATGCAGCCCTTTTTGAACTCATACTTCCTCTAATGATTTCTTTCGTTTACTGCAGGACAAAGTCTATGGCACCAGATTACTTCACCAAGGAGCACTACCTCAAATTTAACAATCAGCTAAATCTGAAGATCAAATCTTTCCAAGATCCACATTAAGGAGGAGTGTTGGAATTCTATGCTCAAGCCGAATTCCATTAGGTAATGGGCATCCTAGAAAATTATTGTTTATATATATCCTTGAAAACAACAAAAAAGAAGAAGGAAGAAGGCTCGAATTTTTGTATAGAAGATCAAAAAATTCAGGATTGAATTTTTTGACCCAAGCCTATTTTCCAAAATATTCCGACGTCTTTGACCCTGGATTAAATCGGATCGAGTCTAATTTATCTAGGCGTCTTCGACCCTGTATTGGATCAGATCGGATCTAATAAATCTGAACCCTTTGTATAAATCCGACCTTTGTAAATTATCCGATCCTTTGTATATATTTTTCAATACTGTTAATTAGAAAATCCGACCTACATATTATAAAAATAACGGCTACCTTTTGTGGGACTGTAAGTAGATTAACTTAGGATTCCAATGCACTAATCATCTGACATTCAGTGGAGTCAACGCCCTTACAGTTATCTTTTGTAACAATGTACAGGGATTATTTTGTAATGATGATCAGTGGTTAAGTAAGTTTAGAATCAGTTAGTTATGATTGTTGTATTCTAGTATTATGCTATCAACGAACTCAGCTAAAGCCTGGCATTTATGCCCAGCTTCATGCTCTTCTACTCACATTTTTTATATCAATCAGAGTGCATCGTTCTACTACTACTCTCTTCTATTACGCATTGTTATTATTCGATTCATCTTGAACTCTCTTGCTGGTAACTGCCACACTTCCGATCCACTACACCACCTGCTCCACTTCCACTCCACACCATGTTTCCATCAAAATCCGACATCTAGGACTAAAGTACATCAACCTCAAAGCTCACTCTCAATGATTTAGAGGTTGATCAAAGATCTAACACCATTTCACATCAAATCTAGAATGAGTTGATTGAATTTTTACAAAGCAAATCACTAGTTTCACTCTCTCGATTTTGTTTGAAGCACAAACATGAATAATCACATATATATGGTGAAAGTACAAGTACAACAACCTCTCACACATGTGGGAAGTACACTTGAACTTTACACACTAATTTGTACTCCAAATCTTCAAGTAAACAATTGGTTAGACTTGCCCTCCTTCAAATTGAATCTAGCACCAATGCTTTATACAAAATGAAGAGTCTTAGATTATTATCAAAGCTCTTAGACTTGGCTCTGATACCATGTCAAAAATCAAAAAATAGGACTCAAATAGATCTACAAAAGATCAATAAGAGTGCTACTCAATCTCAATAAGGCTTGTAGTAGGTGTGCTTTCAGTTCACACAAGCCCAAATGCCTTTCTATGCATGCCTGCTAGCTACACACATACCTCAAGACATTGACAAAAATGAGACTTTCCATGCATACAATCTATTTCAGCCCTCATTTTGCTAACTGTCATGTTTGCTTTATGCATGTTTTCTTGTGGAACGCATACTCTAAAACATGGCCAAAAAGGAGACTTTTCATGCATGGACACTATTTCAGCTCTCATGTTTGCTAAATGTTGATGTTTTGCTTTATGCATGTTTGACATGGCCAAAACACAGACTTTGCATGCACACTATTATATCCCTCCACCAAGGTCCAGACCTTAAGTGTTTGAACCACCACCATAATTCACTTTCTTACATGCGTTGTAATAATTTAGTTAATGGATTGTATTTCCCTTCTTCATTAGATAGGAATCTTTCTTTTGTGAATCATGCATCTATGGCAAACACTCTAGAAGCAAGTTTTTCAAATCACATTCCATTAAAACAAAGCATGTATTGGATCTTGTACATAGCGATTTTTGTGGTCCAATGCCAACTCCGTCCTTAGGAGATTCAATCTATTTTATCACTTTCATGGATGATTATTCTAGATGGTCTACAGTCATGTTCATTAAGCACAAATCTGAAGCCTTTGAATGCTTCAAACCGGATTAAATAGGTCGTGGCACTACCACGCGTGGTAGTGCCACACAAATTTTTGGAATTATGCCACGTGTGGCAATATTCAAGGGACAGATTTTTATTGCCACACATGGCAAACAAAAAATAGGGGGGCATGGCAGTGCCACGCTTTTTTATTTTTTTTTGCCACGCGTGGCAATGAAAAAACCTCTGTCCCTAGAATATTGTCATGCGTGGCAAAAAAGAATGAATGGGCATGGCCACGCGTGGCACTGCCACAGGTTTTTTTTTGGAAAAAAAAAAAGTCATGGGAACAGACCCGCGCCCTTTTCTTGAGAGAAAACGAGAGTGGAATCTAAACATTTCTCATTTTTTGTTTAGAGAATGAGAGTGCAAGAGTTTTTGATGAGAAGATTGAGAGAGATGATGAGAAGATTGAGAGAGATGAAAGTGAAGAGATTGAATGTGAGAGTGAAAGAGAAGAAGTGAAGAGTGAATGAGTTTGAAAAATAGAAAGAAATAAAGATAGAAAGAGAGAGATTGATTATAATGTGAGTTGATGTTTTCATAGATTGTATGTAAAAGAGTGTATGATAATGAATGTTACATTTGTATTTGTGATTACAATTTTCTTATGGATTGTAAATGTTTTAAAGCTATGTGCATTTAGGATTGTAATTCATAGATGTATTTAAGATTTATTTTTTGAAACTAGATATATGTTGGATCTATTAGATTCAGATGTAACCAATGTGCATATTGTAACTAATGTGAGTTGATGTTTTTTTAGATGGTATGATAGAGAATGTTACATTTGTTTTTTTGAATTGTAATTAATACATTACTTAACCTACTAACTATTGCATGTCGGTGATGGTGTTGGTGTTGATGTTGATAGGCCATCAAAAGAAGATCAATCACAAGTATCAACAATCATCAAGGGAGACGATGAGGTATGTTTCAGTATGCTCATAAATAAATCATTGTTTGTTTGATTCATTAATTGTTTGATATCAAAGACAATCATATACAGAATTGATACAAAGACAATCATGTACAAAATTACAAAAAACTTTTATATTTATGATAAAGAAAGAGTACATAGATTTGAAAATGGGGTATCAAAAGCCCGAACTTATCTATCACATTACATAATAAGCTAAATAGATACTTAATTATCTTCAATGGAATTTGCATCTTCATCTTCATCTTCATCTTCCTCTTCCTCCTCCTCCCCTTGATCCAATGGAAGGTTTTCATCCTCGGCCTCTCCACTTGGTGCGCTTGATGTGGATCATCCTCTGTTCAAAATTCAAAAAATACAAGCATTAGATTAAACACCTTTTAGATTTATTAATTCTAAAGCACAAAAAATAATAAAAAACTAATTCTTACCAATGGCAATATCCCTTTTCTTTCATGTGATCCACCAAAGCCGAGTATCCTTGTTGATACCCGATCTTGTATCCGACTTTCGTAAAAGGCCTTCCGAAATCATTAATCTAACGTCACAAAACAAACATTGATTAGTTAATAAAACAATAACATAAAATAGAAACAATCTAAATTTACTTAAAATGAAATAAAAAGAAAATTACTTACAAATTGGGCTTGGATATTGGCTTTGCCCCCCGAACCAAGATGTGATTGCCCCAATAGGGCAATCCTTGACCATGTTGTCTCCCTTTGTTGTGCAAACTGATCGGGATTGAGATTCTTTTGTTCCACCTCAACTTTGCGCCAATCTTTTTTGGAAGCCCAACCGGGCCTCCGCTTTCCCGCTCTAATCATCCTCCTTAGGGCTTTCGTTTTTGCCTAATATGAGTGCACATATTGGTTAAGGCCCAATTTCTATCAAATTTTTCATCTTGATTAAATTCTTTATGCAACGTGGCAATGATTCTATCTTTGTTGTCCTCATCTTGATTAGCCCAAGGGCTAAACAAGTCATTGCCAAAGTATTTCATGGCAAGCTCTCTAATTCGACAAATTACAACATTGTCTCGTGCATTTTTAATAACCCTACCATCCTCGTTAACATCATAATAACGATTGGCAGATTCTTCACTTGGTGCATCTTGCGGCACCCTCTCTTGTTCGAATTCTCCTTCGGAAAGGCATAGAAATTTCATTCTATTCCTTTCGTCCGGAGATAATCCTTCATAAAAAACTTAAACTCGGTCTCCCGAGCCCGAGCTTCTTGCTCCTCCACTTGAGGAGCTTTGTGGCCTTCTAAAACCACTTCCACTTCCGGATGTGGACATTTTGTGTGTGTAGAGAGTGTGTGTGTGTGTGAAAGAAATAAAGAAATATCTTTAATGTGAGCAAGAGAGAGGGAGAGAAAGAGTGTGTGTGTGTGTGAGAGAGAGAGAGATAGAGACAAAGAGAGAAAGAAATATTGATGACAAGAAAACTAAGATTAATGTGTGAAAGAGAGAGTGCTTAAAACTTAAAGCTAGAGAGCATGAAAGCCTAATGAGAGAGCACAAAGAGAGATCACAAATGAAGAGAGCACAACGAGTGAGCACAAAGAGAGAGCACAAATGAAGAGAGCACCAAGAGAGAGCACTAAGAGAGAGCAAAAACCAAGAATGAAAATCCAAAGTGAAAAAGGTCATTTTATAGATGAAATGAATTTCAAGTTGCGCGTGGCACTGCCACGAGAATTTTGTTTGCCACGTGTGGCTTTGCCACGCGCAGCACAATCATGTGATTTCATGTGCCTCCATGTGAATATGTCATTTGTACTACCAAAATGTCAATTGTCTTGTCAATTGTCATAAAACAAAAATGTGCAAATAAAAAACATTTTGTGTGAAATCTCTCTCTCTCTCTCTCTCTCTCTCTCTCTCTCTCTCTCTCTCTCTCTCTCTCTCTCTCTCTCTCTCTCTCTCTCTCTCTCTCTCTCTCTCTCTCTCTCTCTCTCTCTCTCTCTCTCTCTCTCTCTCTCTCTCTCTCTCTCTCTCTCTCTCTCTCTCTCTTCACGATCCCTGTG